>JAVTVJ010000527.1:0-627782 GCA_034509425.1 Eopsaltria australis
GGTGAGCAGCCCCAGGTGTGCCAGGCTGGCTCCAGAGCACAGGGGCTCCCAAGGGATTTCCAAAGAGATGCATTTGCAGAACTTTGTGTCCCAAGGTTTCTGTACATCGTTTCACACATCACCCAGCTGAGAGTTTCATGCACATGCAAGATAAATGTACAGGAATGGTTTTGGGGTTTTTTAATAGCAACTACAAACATGAGAGAGCATTTCCTAGGTTACTCCCCTCTGCAGTCAGAGATTGCTCAACAGACCCTGTTACACTTGAACTTGCTTTATTTTCAATCATTACCCAGCCCTGCAGGTCTGAGACAGCCCTGTTTGGAACCCAGGCTCTGTGAACAAACCTAGAGTTTATTACTCTCCCAAAGGCAGATGCAACAAATTCATCACTTTGTTACCCAAACTTTGCTTTATTCACAAGAAATGCTCTCAGAGACAGGGCTGCTTGCAGTGACAGTGTAGAGAGAGCTGACAGTGTGTGTAAATACTGGCTGCATGAACGTGGAACACCAAATTAGATACCAGCCTTAAAAGTGTCCCAGGCAATTTCAACAAACAGATTTAAAGAAAAATAACAGGGGCAGGGGGAGAAGAGAAACAAAACAAAAACAAAAAAAACAAACAAACAAAAAAAAAAAAAGAAAAAAAAAAAAAAGAAAAAAAAAAGAAGACACTGGTCCAAGGTAAATAGAAAAGAAAGTGCTCCAGTGAGGATGTTTTGCAGTAAAATAGATCAAAATCTTTCCTCTGTGCGCATAAAATCCCTCACCTGATTAAAACACTTAATTAAATGATTCCAGTTACAGGTGCCAGAGCATCTGAGCTGGGGCTGACACACAGTAATGAGTTTCAATGTTTTCAAAGAAAGATCTCTTCCTTAGGGGCACACGGAGGATTGCATCTCTACTCATGCATGAGCTAAAGTAGCAGAAATAGAAACATTTTCTACCACGCTGCTCAAGAAAATGATACAACTGCAGCTCTCCGGGTTACCTGCTACAGCACTTTTTTCCTTGGAAAGTTAATTGGCATTTCCAAAGGTTGTGTTTATAGATTAGCAAGGACTGCAAGCAAAACCCTTCAGGGAAACTGTGATGCAGAAAACACACCGTGCCAGAAAAAAGATTCAATGTACTGAGAAAATCTACTGGAACGGTGCTCATTAACACTTGCCAAGCATCCCAGGGAAACCTGGCAGCCCTGGAAGGATGGTTAAAATCAGACCACTGGAATGACCACCACGTGTGTTCCAAGGCAGGAATTCCTTCCTGGAAAAACTACACAGAAAAGCATCAAAGAATATCCTTCAAAATGGTCTGTGGAGGGACTGAGGGAGAGCAGGATGAGCTCAACACCATTATTTCTGCCTGCTTAAAAGCTCTCCATGACTCCTTCCCTAAAGCAGATCCTTCTGCTGTTTTCATAGCCCATGACAAGAAAGCCAATGTTAACCAAATATTAGGGTTTTTTTCTTTATTGTTCCACCCCCACACTTCTCCTAGCAAGGAAATGGGAGAAAAAAAACAAACCAAAAAATACTCCCCATGTTCCAGTGTCAAATCCAGCAGCTCAGCACATCCAACATTGACGTTCACACTCCTTGCACCTTGAGTTCAGCCCAAAACACCTGGACCT
Organism: Eopsaltria australis; assembly: GCA_034509425.1. Taxonomy (NCBI): domain Eukaryota; kingdom Metazoa; phylum Chordata; class Aves; order Passeriformes; family Petroicidae; genus Eopsaltria; species Eopsaltria australis. Next base: position 1,639 of record JAVTVJ010000527.1, read on the forward strand.
GGAATGACTCATCCTATTCAATCCCACCAAAATACCTTCTGGATAGAAGGCCATTATCAAACCTCATTCTGAGAGTTTTCCATTCCTAAGCTACTGTTAGCAAAAGCTAAGTACGGAAACAGGCATTTTGAAATTAAACACCGGGGTTTGAAAGCTGGGCCCTGCTGTGGTGCAGTTAATGCACTGCAGGCAGTTAGCGCTGCAGGGAGGGTGACCACAGCAATGCAGCAGCAATGCAAACCCCTGTGGTGTCCTGAGTGCACCCTCTGAGCCAGCACAGAGCCACCTGTCACCACCTCCATCACAGGAGTGTCACACAGGGGTGGGCAGATCTCAGGGGGGATGGACGAGGGTCCACAGCAGCACCCCTGACTGATAAACTGGAATTACCACAAGCTGGTGCTACAAATGAGGAGTTACCCCAACTGAAGAGGATGCTCTCTTGCCCATAAAAACTGAGTTTAAGGATACAAGTGGATATGAATTTCCCTGTTGATATTAGCCAATACAGCGTTTGATATTAGCCCACTCAGCGTTTCTTAGGATCACCCTCAATTTCTTGCACAGCAACACAGAAGGCACTGAACAGAGTAACTTGAACATGTTAGTAGGTGGAAAAACTGCTCTGCTAGGTGTGTAAAATCAAACCCCTACTCTACAGTGTTGGGTGACACTAGGTGTGTAATAGAAGAGCAGGCCTGCAAGGCCAGGGTGAGTCTCCTTCCTAGGCCTGCAGGTGACCATGGAAGCACATCCAGGTCACCAGGGATGGGTTGGGAGAGAGAGAATTGTGAGTTTGTGACCTTCTGGACCTCCTGAGAGTGAGAATTATGGTTTGTGACCTTATAGGCTATTGTTTACCTGTTCTCATAATAGGTAAAACCTGTAGAACAGCCCAGGTGATTGGGGAACACTGTGGTGAACATCTTTCCTCTCTATATGATGATATATCCTCTGTGGGATGGTAGTTAAGGAATTTTCACTGCATGATAGTTGTCTTTGCACAAGAAGCTCTGCATGGTGAAGGACAGTGCTAGTAAAGATCTCTGCCCAACGTCCTTGCCTGCTGTCCTCTTGTGTGAAGTCTGTGTGTCTGCCTAATTACTGCATTGCAGCTCATTAATGGCAAGTGGCAAGTGATGAAGACATCCCTGTGACCAAAGAGGAACTGTGAGCTCATCAACTCATCCCACACAGGGATCCATCACATCCCACCATCCCAGCCCTCGCCTTCCTCCTGGAGAGCCGCTGTGTCCAGTAACACAAACGAGCTCAAATTAAAGCATTTACCCAAATGGCTGTTTATCCTCCAAGGGAATGTGGTTCCTCAGACACACAGCTCACAGCACCAGTGGTGGCAGACACTCTGCACCCTCAGTGCTCACACAGCAAAGAGCAGACTGGGGCAATCCAGCCCCAAACCAGTGACACTGAATCCCACGTGGAGCCGGCTTGGGATTTCAAGCAACACCTTCCAAAATCACCATTTCATCCTCCCCCTCCGAGCCCTGCTGGGCAGCTCCCACAACAGCTCCACTGCAGCTTGTGCAGCTCCCTGAGCCAGCTGTGTCCCAGCCTTGGGAAGGTGGGACAAGCCAGCAGCATGACTGTGGCAGGACATCCATCCCCCTCCAGAGCACCACAGGTGGCTGGTGCAGAAAGAGAACCCAGGGGCTGAAAGGCCCAGCAGGGCCATCCCTGGCACCAAAGGGCTCAAACCTCAGCTCAGAATCCACATCTTAGTCTGGAGAGCTGATGGGAGGAGAGATAAAGGAAATATTTCTGCCCTCAGAGTCACAGTTTTACATTATAAAAGATACACCAGCTATCACTGGGGCAGAAGCCTCTCACACCCTGAAGGTGTTGGAAGCTTCTCCCCAAAGTCTGGACGCAGTTTCATGGTTCCTTCTCCAGAGATTGAGGGAAAGGATCTCGAGGAGTGCCCCACCAGCAACTGGATGGTAAGATACATTGAACCCTAAGTTATACTGTTTGTTCACTAGCTGGAAGTGACAAAGGTACCTTATTGTGCACTGGGTGGTAATCTACTCATATTCTTTCTTTTTGTTTAATTCCTGTGTAGCATCGGTTTACTTCAAGGCTTATGTCTGTTAGTTTCTTGTGTATTAAGAAATAATTCATTCTATAATGGACAGAACCAGTCATCATTAAAATAACTTACTAACAAGAGTGGGTTTTGGGGTGCTGGGCACCTCAGTAAGTTACTGCCTGCTGCCAAGGGCTGGGCAGGAGGCGAGGGCAGCTCTGCAGTCCCACACCCACTGGTGACAATGCCCCTTCCCAAACACACACAGAGCAGCAGCAGCCGGGCCAGGTGCGTGCCTACCTGCTCATCCACCTTCCTCTGGAGCTGCACCACCTTGTTCTCCATGCCGATGTTGAGCCTGCGGAGGTGCTGCGTGGAGCGCGCCTCGATGCGCAGCGCGCGGAGCTGGCGGCGGGCGCGCAGGCGGCGGCAGTGGCACTGCAGCACCAGCGCGGCCGCGCGCAGCCGCCGGAACCGCGCGCGGGCCAGCCACCCACGCGCGTACTTCTGCAGGATGATGGCCTTGTGCTCCACCAGCATCTGCAAAACAACAGCACACGGGGCACTCAGCAGAGAGCGAACACGGCTGCGCAGTCACGGAATGGTTTGGGTGGCAGGGAGCTCGAAGCGCACCCACCATGGTCCCACTGTCCCCCTGCCCAGCCTGGCCTTGGGCACTGCCAGGGATCCAGGGGCAGCCACAGCTGCTCTGGGCACCCTGGGCCAGGGCCTGCCCACCCTCCCAAGGAACAATTCCTTCACAATACCCTCTCTAAATCTACTTTCCTTCAGCTTAAGGCCATTCCTGCAAGGTCCATCTGTACAGGTGTGACAGGACGTGTACCCCCCTCACCTTCTCCTCCTGCATGCCACACATAACAGGTGCATAAAGAGATAACCCAAGGGCAGGAAGGCCCAACAAGGGTCATCTCTGGCACCAGAGGGCTCAAGCCTCAGCTAAGAATTAACATCTTAGTCTGGAGAGCTGATGGGAGGAGAGATAAAAGAAAAATTACTGACTTAAGAGTCATGGTTTTACACTATAAAAGATACACGAGCTATCACTGGGGCAGAAGTCTCTCACACTCTAAAAGTGTTTGAAGCTTCTCCCCGAAGTTTGGACGCAGGCTTCGTGGTTACTTCCCCAGGGATTGAGGGAAAGGATCTCGATGTGCTGCACCAAGAAATTAGACTGTAAGATACATTGAATCCTAAACTTATACTATTTCTTCACTAGCTGTAACTGAAAAAGGTACCATTCTCGTGCACTGTATATATTAAACTACTAGTAGTCTTTCTTTTTGTTTTATTCCTGTGTAGTATTGGTTTGCTTTTAAGTCTTATATCTGTTAGTTTCCCCATCTATTAATAAATGATTCATTCTATAATAGACAGAATCAGTCATCATTAAAAGAACTTACGAATGAGAGGGGTGCTGGTTACCTCAGGGAGTTACTGCCTGCTGCCAAGGCCTGGGCAGGAGGCAAGGACTGATATTTAACTCCCACATCCATTCATAACAACAGGTAACAGCGAGTCTACCTTGGCTGCAACAAACATTAAACACTTCCCAAACCGCCTTCTCCTCCAAGGAATGTCCTGGTGGGTGCAGGGGGTGATGGCTGGGAATGGAGGCTGCTGTTCTGCACCCTCTTTCATGGACAGCGCTTCAAACCCCATTCCTGGAGGCTTCTCCAGGCTCTGTGCTCAGCTGATGCAGGCAGGACACCCCCAGACCTCTCCAGGAGCCTGGCTGCTCTCAAAGGAAACACCTGCTTGCCCAGTGACCTGAGGGGACAGGATCCTGGCTGTGAGGACCTGGTGGGAGCAGCTGCCATCTGGGCTCAGGTGGGACTTCATGGACCACCTCAGAATAGTGTTGACATCCAGAGCCACAGCTCCACAGTAAACACTCATTAACAGACACACCACTAATGAAATTACTGTCCCCTCAGCATCAGACATCACCCACACCAGAACAGATCTGTGGATTTTTTTTCTGTATTCCATCTCTGCATTATGATAATTTTTACTGCAGATAAATGCTGTCCTGGTGGGATTTCATATCAGGTGGATAACCTTCAAATAAAACCGTGAGTCCTTTCACTGGAGTCTGCAGACAGTTCTCTAGCATGATTCAGTTCCTACTAATTTCTATCTGTTGCCATGAAATTTCTGGCACTTTTGCATTGAATTTCTTCCCCAAAATTTACATCTATCTTGTCAGTCAGTGGCAGTCCAATTTTGTCCTGTAAAACTGAAGGCTGACATTTCAAACAGCATGTTGTTAATAGCTTCCTTATGCTTCAGTCTGCTAAGGAAATAAACAGGAGAATCTGAAGATTACAAGACATTTTATAGTTGTTAGTTTGGGTTGTCTCAGAAAAGGTTATCCTATCAGCTTTTCGTACAAATATTTTGTTTCACCCTAAGGCTTTCTTTGCAATTGCAAATTTTAATTGAGAATAAAGGGATTATGTGAATTTAAGATGCAGCAGGAATTGCTGTGAAATGAGCTTTGTACATCTCCAGCCTTCATAAATGAGGAAAACCAGAGGCATTCATAAATGAGGAAAACCAGGGGTGCCCAAAGAGGTAGAAGAAACCCCACTGCATTGCCTTGGGGACTTATTTCAGCTTTGCAGCAAACTTTTGTTGGACTCTGGGCATGCCCTGGTGCCACAGGGCATCACCCACAGCCCTGCATCTGTCACTGAACACACACTGGAACCAACACCTACATCCAACACCCACACCCAGGTGCTACAGAGATTAAGGATGCTCAGCTCAGAGAGGCCTGGCCTTCAGACAACTGATCTGGGTTAAGATTTGGGTGCCCTTGAGTCTCAGAGAGTTTAACTGCTGGACCTGCTGCCTCCCCAGCAGAAGCTTCCAATTTTAACAACAGATGCTGAAAAAGCAGTGGCAGCACAAATTCCTTATCAGCACCTCAAAGGACAGCCCTGGTCCCTCTGGGAGGCCACCAGGTCCCCAGGTAACCTCAATTATTCCCAGGAACAGGCTTTCCCCTCATGATGCCTCTCACATCTTGGAGCAGCCCCACAACCCAGACAGGCACCAATTGAGGTGACAGCCACCACAGAGCTGGCTATGAGGGGTGGGCAGAGGATTCTCCAAAGCTGCTCTCAATTTCCTGACAGATACTAGCTGGAGAGGGACTGGGGACAAGGCATGCAGGCACAGGACACAGGCAATGGCTTCCCAGTGCCACAGGGCAGGCATGGATGGCATCTTGGGAATTGGGAATTGCTGGCTGGGAGGGTGGGCAGGCCCTGGCCCAGGGTGCCCAGAGCAGCTGTGGCTGCCCCTGGATCCCTGGCAGTGCCCAAGGCCAGGCTGGACACTGGGGCTGGGAGCAGCCTGGGACAGTGGAAGGTGTCCCTGCCCATGGAAGGGGTGGAATTAGGGGATCTTTAAGGTCCCTTCCCACCCAAAGTACCCCCGGATTCAATGATTTCTCACTGTATCACTGCTGCCATGAAACTCCAAATTCTTTGTGTCCCACTCCTGGTGTAACACAGGAAGCTAAAGGAAAGAACTAATTAAAGAGATACTTCTATCCATAAATGACTCAATGCCTTCCATGGCAGACCCTCCTTGTCTTCCCACCCTACTGGGAGCAGCCCCTGCTTGCAGCTCCGACACGCACACTGGGACAGGGAGGTTTTAGCAGAGCACACGTTGGATCTAATGACATTTCCAGATCTCCACACCACCTCCTGGCACCACAGTGACCAACTCCCTTTAGCTGCTTCGCTGAGGTGCCCCTGCCACAATGTTTTTTGCTTGCACAGCTTCAAATAGCAAAGCTCACCATCACTGTCCCCCGTCCGGCAACACCGGGGGCTGTCACCCTCACAAACCCCAGCACAGCCACAACAAACACGCGGCAGCAGGGCACACGAAGGCTCTGTCCTCATGCCAAGAGCCTCCTGGAGCTGTACCTGGTGGTAAATCCTCCTGACAAACATGCCCCGGGCGAAGGCCTGGATGGTGAGGGCGGCGCTGCGGAGCCTCAGGAAGGCGCGGCGGACGCGCAGCATCCGGAACTGCTTCTGCAGGGTGATGGCAGCCCTCGTCCTCCTCAGGTGCTCAGCAAGCCTGCAACGCACAGGGACAGGGTCACCAGGGACAATAAACTCCACTTCTTCCTGTTGCAGGAAGTTTTAAACCAAGCCAGGACAGGAAAACATTTTTTTTTTCCAGTGTGGCTTGGTGGTATTCAGGAAAGACCACCCCAACAGATGGGCTAAGAAAGGCTGCAAGCTATCAGAGAGCAGCCATGGAACCCAGGAGCACTGGGACCATGCATCAACACACCTCATTGTCCCCAAACAGCTCTAAACCCAAGTGTTCCCCAGGTTTTGCTTGGTTTGAACTCTCTGCCTTGCGTCCTTGTGCCAAGCAGTGCCCAGGTTGGCTCCATCGCTCCCCTGACTATAGAAAGCACACGTCACACAGGGTATCTACTGACTCAGTGAAAACAGCAGCAAACTGATTTGACATTTAAACTGGTGTGCACTGCCCCGGCAACATTCCTGAGCAGAGCCTCGAGCAATTCACAGACAGTAAATAATGAGGGATGTGGTCAACTCTGCACCACGCTGCTCCCATTCTCCAGCTGAACTCGTGTTCAACTTGCTGTTACACTGGTTAATAAATGCCCACAAACCCTCCATTTAATTTGATAATTACCTTGTTTTGCTGAATTTATGATTCATTTATTGCTCTCAGCACACAGCATTATACAGAAATTGGATCCACTTCTTTTATTTTGTGAGAAGCGTATCAAAACTAAGAGCCACGTGAGATTGGTTTATACATTCCTTTGATTGAGGTTTCTCATTAGGGCCCACTGAGCTGGGGCTTGCTGAGGAGGATAAGGGATGGTCTGTCTCCAAAAAGAGGAGACAGCAGTTACTCAGATGCCACCCACCTCTACAAACCCTGCACGAAGAGGGGAACTGACAAATTATGTAGAAGATAAGAGGGAGCTTGAGGTTCCTGCACAGGAAGAGCCAACACAGGGCTCTGTTGTTCTCTGCTGTACACAGCCCCCTGCCAGTGATTTGGAGTGATTTTCCTCATCACAGAGGATACAGCCAATCAATCCTGAGAACTCCCCCTGGACATCACAGAGACAGGGCCCTGCAGGGGAGGAGAGCATTCCAACGAGGCAGCTCTTCCCTGCCTGATCCCAATGCCCTTTACCAAAGGCAGTCCCAGGAAAACATGAGTTCTGTGAAACACTTCCACCTAAAACCCTTCCGAGCAGTGCAGTCATCTCATTACAACTGCATTGTCTATGCTCTGACCTTGGCCAGCACCTAGAAATCAAGTTACTGTACACATGAAACCAGTTTGAGGCAAAGAATTTTGACCTCCTGCTTCTAAATAAAACCACAGAGAAAAGCCAGAGGTAAGCCCTGGCTTTATCCCAAAAACTCTCACCACAGTGAGTGTGACACACATTGTGCATCTTGCTTTCAGGCAAGCAGAGCATTTTCAAAGCTCCTCACATGAAAACCCCAAATTTAAGATCTAGATTGAAAACTACAGGTGTTCAGAGGTGTTTTTGCTGGGTTCCACTGTGTGTGTTATAGAAAAGCAGCCTGGAATGTCCAGAGGGAGCCTCTTCCCTGGCCCAGAGGTGCCCAGGAAGCACATCCAGGGCACCAGGGATGGGCATGGCAAAGAGGATCATGGCTTTGTGGCCTCTGCAGCCATTGTGGGAGAGGATTGTAGGGTGTGACCTTCGAGGGGATTGTTTATCTTTGCTGTTTATGGGATGGCACAGCCTGGGGGTGGGATGGGATCAAGGGAATTTTCACTGTGGAGTAGCAGGCAGTGGCCATTAGACATTAGTAGCTATCAGGCAGTGGCCATGGGGCAGTGGCCATAGGGCAGTAGCCATGGGGCAGTGGCCATGGGGCAGTGGCCATGGGGCAGTAGCCATGGCAGTGGCCATAGGGCAGTGGCCATGGGGCAGTGACCATGGGGCAGTAGCCATGGGGCAGTGGCCATGGGGCAGTGGCCATAGAGCAGTGGCCATGGGGCAGTGGCCATGGGGCAGTGGCCATGGGGCAGTGGCCATAGGGCAGTGGCCATGGGGCAGTGACCATGGGGCAGTGGGCAGTGGCCATGGGGCAGTGGCCATGGGGCAGTGACCATGACCATGGGCAGTAGCCATGGGGCAGTGGGCATGGGGCAGTGGCCATAGAGCAGTGGCCAGCGGCCTGGGGCAGTGGCCATGGGGCAGTGGGGCAGTGGCCGGGCAGTGGCCATAGGGCAGTGGCCATGGGGCAGTGGCCATGGCAGTGGCCATGGGGCAGTGGCCATAGGGCAGTGGCCATGGGGCAGTGGCCATGGCAGTAGCCATGGGGCAGTGGGCAGTAGCCATGGGGCAGTGGCCATGGGGCAGTGGCCATGGGGCAGTAGCCATGGGGCAGTGGCCATGGGGCAGTGACCATGGGGCAGTGGCCATGGCAGTGGCCACAGCAGCAGCCATAGGAGCAGTGTCAGCAGCAGTCCCAGAGTGCTCTGGAGCAGTCTCAGTCTCTGTCTGTACAATCCTGAACTCTGCACACAGCACAGTCTGTCAGAGCAGTCCCTGACCCTGCATTGAACACTGCATGTTTTCACTCCTCACTGTCCCCCTGTCCCCCTGTGAGCCCCCCAGGACCCACCTGCGTGCCAGGTGGCCGCGGGCGTGGCACTGCAGGGCGAGGGTGGCTCTGCGCAGCCGCTGGTACCTGGCCCTCTGCAGCCACCCCCTCACTGTCTTCTGGATCATGATGGTGGCAGCTCTGAACTTGTCTGCCCGCAGCCTCTCCAGAAATGCCACCTGGCCTGCACGGAGAAAGATCTTGGTATGGCCAAACTGGAACTCGTCTGGATCCTTTTCAAAAGCACAAAAGAAACTGCGTTTAATTGAGGCGAACATCACCTTTTTTTTTTTTCTTTTTTTTTTTTTTTCTTTTTTTTTTTATTTGTGTTTTCAGTCTAAGTTGATCAGTAGATACAGAGTAAAAACACCACTTTGAATCAAATTTATCAACCCACATCTCTTCTTCATTGGGTAATGAAGATATTATTAGTCTCCATTATTAGACTTACTAGATTATTAGACTTATGAGACATTATTAGGTATCATTAGACTTACTACACTTGAGCATCTGTACATCCACTAAGGAATGCAGCACTAGGACTCAGTCTTAAATTCCACATATTTACACACATTTTGAAGGGGTTTTGAGTTGGGGTTTTTGTGTTTTATGGGGTTTTTTGGATGGGGGTTTTTTGTGGTGGTGCTGTTGAGTTTTGGGTTTTTGTGGTGCTGCAGTTTATTTGGTGGATTTTTTGTTTCTTTTGGTGGCTTTTTTGTTTGCTTGGGGGTTTTGGGGTTTTTGTTTGATTTTGGTTTTGGTTTTTTGTTTTTTGTTAGATTTTATGCAAATAGAGAAATCACAGAATCACAGAATTGTTTAGGTTGGAAGGGACCTTAAACCTCACATGTATCCAATCCCCCTGCCACAGGTAGGGGCACCTTTCATTAGACCAGACTAGAAATGCAACACCTGAACACTTCAAGGAAAATATTTCTTTCTCAAAAAAAAGTAATGTTTACATCTACGAAGTCATACATGCACTCCAAAAGGCTCTAAAGCCAAGGGAAACACTGGGTGCAAAAAGCTTAAAAAAACCCCAATTGGGTACATTCCTCAAAACCCCACAGGAAAACCACAGATCAAACAATAAAACCTGTCTCAGGTGTTCTCTGGTGCAGATTCTGGGACACTCAACAGCAAGAAACCTTTGCATGCACATTTGCAAATCAGAAATAATGCACACACACAAGCAGTGAAGTTTTGGTAAGCAGAGGTGGCAGAACCTCCTGATTAGTTTATGGTAAAAAAGTCGCAATCTGTGGGATGCTTTCTCCACACAGGGCCATTGAAAGTCTCCCACACATCATGACAAGGCATTTACTGCACTTTTCCCTGACTCATTTGTGCAAAGAGACATTTAATGACTGATTAAGGCTCATGACGTTGACTGGACCTTTCAGGAAAGGGAATGAAATATTGCCATTTCAATGAGGATATTTTTGGCAAGCTTCAGTCCATTTCCCTGCACTTGTCATCCCATTGGCTTTTCTTGTTTTTTTCTTCCTTTCAGATTTTTTTTTATTATTTTATGAAATTTCATGTCTTCAGTTTCTTCTCAGTCTCTTTGTTTACCTTTGTGTCCTTGTTTCGGGATTTCATTGGGAATAATTTTGGAGGCTGTACCTCTGAAATGTGCTCCAGCTGTGGCTGGACAAAACCAGAGGGAGGGGCTGGGGGCACACATTTTTGAAAAGTGGCCACTCATTCATGTCCAGCCAGTGACAGCAACCTCTGGACTTCAGCACTGAAATGATTTGTTCCTCTTGACCACAACCAAGAGATCCCACGTCCCACTTGCTCCTGCCACTTCCTCACAAGACTCCCTCATTTGGGGAGAGGAGAAGCACCTGCACGAGCAGCAGGTGAAGCTGGAGCAATCTCAGACCATGTCAAAGGCACGAGTTCTGTGCTTTTAAAACCACTGACAAAGGCCTGGTCCCAGCTCACCTTGATGAGGTCCTGCAGCAGGGTCTGACAGATCTGCTTCTTGTTGTTCTTGGAGAGGTCTCTCTTGTCCATCAGCACCCGGTACCTGTTGAAAAAGTCGTGGTAGGACCACCTGAAAGCAAAGCACACACGGGGTCAGTCTGCATGCCGGGCACTGCTTCAGTGACACAAACTGCTGGGAGTCACACACGAGCCAAAGTGGGAAATATCCCAAGGGAATTCTGACCACCACCCTCAGCATGGACCACAGCCACCCAAAAGGAGCTGCCCACCCCCAGCCTGGCCCCAGTCTCAGACACTGAATGATCATGTCAGGGCCTTTCTAGCCTGGGACAGGAAGGCCACAGATCACCCTCTTTTCACCCTGATGAGCTTCCCAATCCGCTGCTCTTCACCACACAAATGCAACGATGCTGCTCCCATCAGAAAGGAGAGCCTAACCCTGGAGAAATCATGGATCTCTTGATTGATTGCTCAGAAATGAAAACTAAACAGCAATCTTGATAAAGTTATAGACAATGAACCAAATATATGTTCTTTGGGGTTTTGTGTTCCCAAACTCTGCTGAGTACGAATTTGAATCAATTGATTCAGTAATTGCTCCATCCTGAAGTCTGTGACTGACACCCTTCAAGCAAACACAAAATCTTTTGGCTCTGGAAAGACAAAGCAGCCCCTTGGAAGATTCCTCGCTGTCTCCAGCAGCAAAGCTTCCAAACAGGCAATAGTAATTGAGGGAATTAGAGCACTGCATCCTACTGCTAGGTAATTTCATCTCCTGCTGCTGGTGCTAGATGTGGAGCCTGCACACTGGGATCCTGAAATTGCTTCAGCATCTGCCACATTTCAGCTTTCTCTAAATTAACACAGTGAGTTATAAACCCCTCAAAACCTGAGTTTTTAATTAACAGTAGGCTTTCCCAGCAACGTCCAGAACGACCATTGATACTTCAACAAAATACGCATAACAAACATCAAAGGGAGACTGGAGAGAATGGCAAAGAATTTGATTTCTGCCCTCACTCAACAAAACCACCTGTGAACCTGATCCACACCTGCAGGGATGCTCTGGCAGCCAGGACAAGAACACACCGTGTGAGGAGCTGGCATACAGAAACATCCCCTCCACCCAAAGGCCTCATGCATGTCTTAATTTTTGCATTACTGCACCAAATTCTTCCTGTTTTTCCACTGCCAGGGATCAGGAGTGTGGGAGGGAAAATAAATTGCAAAGGACCAGAGCAATGCTTGTGCCAGGTGCTGGGCAGCTTGCAGTGGTGAGGCTGAGTGAGAGCACCTGAGCAGCCACAGCTGCCAGCTCCACAAAACACTCCATGAAACTCCAAGAATAATTCAGCTGGAAGGGACCTGCACCATCACCTGCTCCAGCTGCTGATTTCTCTCATGAAACACCTTGAAGGCTGGAAGCTGTGGTATTTGCTACAACAGGCACATTGCTGGTTTCAAAATACACCAACAGTTTTGTCACACCTCAGGAAAGGCAGGAGAGGAGGAAAGCCATTAAAAGCAATACTCTAAATAAAAGAGTACAGCAGAAGGAAATGTTTGCAAAGGGAATGAAGAGAGAAAATGGGGGGAAAAAGTGGACTGGTGAGGACTGAGAAGCCACAGGTAACTCCTGCAGGGACACATCTGGTAAAGAATATGGGCCTGGCTAAAAACAGAGAACCCTTAGGATTGCACCCGAAGGCAAAGGTAAAATGGGGAAATCCTGGAGGCAGAAGCATGAGAGAAATTGTGATGAAAGGATTTCCAGTGCTCAGAATGCTCAGAGTGGTTCTGGAGCAGCCAGGTTTAGTGCTGATTTAATCCCTGTCTACGTGGGCTAGTCCTGAGGCCAGGCAGCTAAGGCTGCCCACCCTCAAATACCCGAAGGCACTCAGATTATCACTAAAGAAACAAAATTGTCAGCTATGGGGAGCTCCCTCTGGGGTGAAAACTAACACAAAGATTATGCAAGACCACGAGCTTGTGTCCTGCACGGCTTAACTTAAACTTGCCTTCTCTTTGCTCTGCCAGTGCCTCTGTTTTATAATTACGTTTCCCATTCTGCATGGCAGAAATAAAACCCATTTTGATGTTAAGCACACCCAGAGTTTACCCAGCTCCAAATCAAACCTGAGAGGAGAAGCAGAGCAAGCAGTGCCCCAGGCATCCAGCCAAGCCCAAGAGGCTGGAGACATCCTGCCTGGCTCAGGTATTGCCTGAGCCAGGGAAGGGCTGGGAGGGGGAAGAGAGGAGGGAGAATTCCCATTACCCTGCCAGAGCCAGCTCAGGCACTGACATTGTTAACTGCTGATACCTGGAGGGAAAAAAATCACCCTGCAGGTGCCACCCAGGCTCTTCCAGCAAAGAGCAGATGGTGAAGAGGCAGAATGTGAAACTCAGGGCATGGGTCCAAGGTGGGCAGAAAGCAAAATCCATCACCTTGCAGCACCAAGGCAGAGATGGAGATCCCACAGCTGCTCACCAACAAGAGTCAGACACCTGCAGGAATTCCTTAGCAATAGATCAGAAGTCCCTACACAGTGGGTCTTCCTCCAGAGCCTGCTGTTCTCATTTCCCAAGGTGGCAAAAATTGATTTTCCACCTCCATGCCTAATAAAAATGACTCAATTTTCAGGAGTAAGTCTCACGTGAGACCCTGGGAGTGTCGGGGATTACACCCCCTGGTTTCTGCCGAGGTGTTTATCAGCCCTGGTGGCACCCACAGCCCCATATCCCCATCTCCCAGAGGTTCCCAGCCCCACGCTGCAGCCCCAGGGCACAGAACTGCCCCACTCCTGCTCTCAGCACTCTGGTTCAGCAGGGGATGACAGCCCTGACACCCCACTGCTCCTGTGGAACTGCCCACGGAGCAGCAGGACAGAATCTCTGCCATGGCAGGGCTCAGCCAGCCCATCAGGAGCTTCACTGGGGTATCTGCCACCCCAGCTCACCAGCAAAACCAAGCTGCAGGGGCTCACAGGTGCTGCCACGGAATCCTCCCCAGAGAAAGGAACAATTAAAGCACTCAGGTTTAATGTAACATGCATCATTGAATCACTCCAGGCTCAAAGCTGGATAAAATTTCCTTACAGCTATGTGCTGGGAGGGAAACAAACATGATCCCCCAGCCCTGCAAGGGAGATTTCTCCAGTGCAGAAACACTGAGGCTCAGTGCTTTGCTGCACACACACTTCTAAAATTATCTTTCTGCACATACATCCTTTTTTTTTGAGGCACAATGTCTTCATTTTCAGAAGGGGAAAAGAAAGAGGAAAGGGGAGGAAAGGGGAAAGGAAAGGAAAGGAAAGGAAAGGAAAGGAAAGGAAAGGAAAGGAAAGGAAAGGAAAGGAAAGGAAAGGAAAGGAAAGGAAAGGAAAGAAGGAAAGGAAAGGAAAGGAAAGGAAAGGAAAGGAAAGGAAAGGAAAGGAAAGGAAAGGAAAGGAAAGGAAAGGAAAGGAGAGGAAAGGAAAAGGGGAAAGGGGAAAGGAAAGGGAAGGGAAAGGAAAAGGGGAAAGGAAAGGAAAAGGGGAAAGGAAAGGAAAAGGGGAAAGGAAAGGAAAAGGGGAAAGGAAAGGAAAAGGGGAAAGGAAAGGAAAAGGGGAAAGGAAAGGAAAAGGGGAAAGGAAAGGAAAAGGGGAAAGGAAAGGAAAGGAAAGGAAAGAAAGGAAAAGGAAAAAGGAAAGGAAAAGGAAAGGAAAGGAAAGGAAAAAGGAAAGGAAAAGGAAAGGAAAGGAAAGGAAAGGAAAGGAAAGGAAAAGGAAAGGAAAGGAAAGGAAAGGAAAGGAAAAGGAAAGGAAAGGAAAGGAAAAGGAAAGGAAAGAAAGAAAAGGAAAGGAAAGAAAAGAAAAGGAAAGAAAAGGAAAGGAAAGGAAAGGAAAGGAAAGGAAAGGAAAGGAAAGGAAAGGAAAGGAAAGGAAAGGGAAAGAAAAGAAAGAAAAGAAAAGAAAAGAAAAGAAAAGAAAAGAAAAGAAAAGAAAAGAAAAGAAAAGAAAAGAAAAGAAAAGAAAAGAAAAGAAAAAAGAAAAGAAAAGAAAAGAAGAAAAGTCCTTAATCCAGTCTTTACAGTTGATTTATTTTAGTTTTATAGCTAAGTCCACATTTTGTAAACTAAATCTCCCTCCTTTTCAGGCTCTTAAGCAGCCCTGGCAGTAAGAATACTATTCTAGATCTAAATATCCTCGTAGGGTTGTGTCCTTACTGACCTTCTGTGTTTCCAAACTCTTATGAAAATATGTTGTATCTCAAAAGATTAGATGTAGCAAACCAACAACAAGGAGTCAAAACCCTCTCCTAGCACCAACAGAGGATGTTTTGTTGAATTTAGTTGGGATTTGAGTTGTACAAGTCATATATAACTGTCCTGTTAAAAATAATGATAATTTGGAATAAAAAAAGCTTTGTTACAGAGGGAAGAGGAGCTAAAAAAATAGATGCCAGAGGAAAGCTTAAACCACACCTGTAAGACTGAATATAAGATTATTGTCATGTTTGTTTGTCCCTTATTTAAAGTGGCCACTGGAAAATCTCTGGGAAAATAATCCTCTTAAGGATTAGCTCATTAGGAGAGGGCTCTGTGTTGAAGGGCTGGGTAGAAAATGTTAGAAGTTCTGTGTGTCTTTGTGCAGCTAAAAACTCCACAGCTTTTTGCTTGGATTTGTGCTGCCTTTTGTGCATAAAATGCATCAGAGGAGTCAGCAGTCACTCCAGAAATGGATGTGTGATTTCTTCCTGTGATTTCTCTTCAAGCAGAGCACAGTTTCCTCTGGGAAAGAATGAGGCTGTGGACTGGAATATGACACTGGGAGTACCAGCAGAAACTGTGCAGAGCCCCTCATTATCCCCCCAGCTTCATGGAGCTCCTCTCCCTGCCCCAGTCCCAGCTTCCTTCTGGTTTTAAAGGCACGACCTTCATTCTTTCCCAAAAATGCATGGTTCAATTGGAGGGCTGCAAAAGCCTTTCCAAGCTGATGGATCTCATTGCTTCCCTGTTCATTGCATCCCTGAACTCACGGAAATCAGGCACTGCAACCTCAGAAAACAGGGAGCCTGTTACAAGGATTGTTTTCTGTGACGTGAAGTGCCCAGATTTAACCAGATCCTGGATCAATATTCCTTATATATTTAAATTAAAGGATGATCACTTCCAAAAGTGACTCACAGTTGTGTCTGCCTTAACTCCTTCCCACATGGACACACAGGGTGATAACTGTCCTGAAAATCAAGTTCACTAAAGCCAGCCCTAACGCCAGGATGAACGCAGACAAAATCAGCCAGGCACTTTTGGAGAGTGATCCCATCTCTGGAAAATGCAGGGTCAGATCCCAAACTGCTGCCTGTGCACGTTTTCCACTGTGGGACTCACTGCAGGCCACAGCAATGGAGGTTTGCTGGGGATGCACATTTTTCCACTGCTATCACGATTTTTCTACATAACTGGTTAAAAGCAGCACACAGAATTGCATGGAGAAAAAGAAAAACACAATTCAGCTGAAGGGGATACTGAAGCCAAAAGAAATCCACTGATTCCAGTGAGGTTTGAATCTGCCTTGCCTCAGGTGGCTGCATTAGAGACTTATATAATCCTTTGATAGTAATCATGTTGCTCATTAAAGCTGTGTCTGTGGAACCAGGAATGGCTTGGAAACGCTGTGAGTAGAAGAGTTGATTTTAGGGAAAGTCCTAAGAATCAGAAAAATAAAGCTGCAGGATTCTGTCAACCAGCAATTGAAAATACATATAAATAAAAATATTTCATTATGCACAAATAAAGAGCATTATCAATCTGTCTCAGGAGGTGTTGTGGAATCTGGTTGATTTTAACAATTCCACTGGGGGTGGGAAAGAGGCAGCAAGGCACCCTGTTAATTAATGCAGCCATTAATAATTGAATAATCAATTAATAATTGAGTACATTTGCAGATGATGGGTAAAGGATGGGAACTGCAGGGAATATTCAGAGTTTTGGTAGTACTGAGGGATTTAGGACAGATTAAAACACATTTAGAAAACAACTAGCGCAGACCTTTCCTTGAAAGAGATGCACGTTGCGCATACAGATTCTGTACTCATTTTTTTTGCTAAAAATATTCTTCAGCCTCCATTGTCTGTGGGCCTTTCAGATGGACCATGAACTGATGGCCCTTGCAGGGCAAGAATTGGGAGTTCAGGTGTAAATCCTCCTCCTCTCTCTACCCTGAAATGCAATTCTACTGTTGTATCTGAAACTCTGTGTTCCTGGACACACAAGGAATCATATCCAGTACAAGGTGTGCAGGAATTCACCTACAAGGAACAGCCCACAGACAAAACTGGTTTGCATTTTCCTTTCAAAAGCAAAATAATTAGACCAGACGGGGAACAGAGAGACCATCTGTGGTTAATTAAAGGGTGAGACTGCAGAGCAGCAACAGATGTTAGATTGCTGTAGTCAGAGGAGTTTATTGCTAACAGTGGTGAATGTTGTGCATGGAGGACTGGGTATTTCCAAGGAATGATTGAACAGGCAGCCTTGCACAGAGCTCACCCTTTTCTTCCTGGAAAAAGGAAGGGTTTGAGTGTCATGAATGTTGGAGGAGAGGTCTAGATAGTAAAGTGTTCTCTATCCTGAGATGAGGACTGAAAAGCCAGTGATACCCATCACAAAAAAAGGTATCTGGAGCTGGTGATTGAAAAAGTGGGCAGGTCTGCATGAAGAAGACATGACAGAAAAGGCCAGCATTCCCACAGCTTCACTGAGCTCCTGAAAGGCCTCTTTAAAACTAGAGATAAGCACAGTGAGAGTGTTCCTGTGGCTGCATGGATCAGACAGATCCTCTAACTGATGGCATTTGAGCATGGAGTGACTCCAGAGCAGGATCTCCTTCCATCTGGGTCCATTTCTTCTCCTGAGTAACTCCTGGAAGCTGTTTGAAACTACCCTGTACCAGTCCAAGGGAGAAGCTGTGGCAAATGCAGCAGCAACTCTGTGGAGTTTCTGCTGGACAGAAGGTGAACACCCCTCACATTGCCTGACCTGACAGGGTCACATCCAGCTGGAGCTGGAAAGGCTTTATAAAAGCCATTCCATTCCTCCCTTTTGTTGCTTCCTGTTCTGATTAGATAATATAATAATTGCAGTTACAAATGTTCCTATTGATGAAGCTCCATGGATCCTAGAGAATGGATTTGGAGGTTTGGGATTAGGTGCAGCACCCAGAGTGGTGTTAGCTATTCACACACACAGACAGGCTGCTTTTCATGTGTTTTCCTGTTTGATTGGTGTTTCCACTTTATATCTGGAGTGGTCCAAAATGGCTGTGAAATTCTGCACTAAATTTATATGCTATTCCTTCTCTACTTACTTTCCCCCCCTCCTTTCCTCTGCAGAGATTTTAGCTGGTTTTCATTGCTGAAGCAAGGAGTGACAATAGCTCACAGGTTTTGTTACCTTTGTACCTCTATTTGCATCCCTATTCCCTTGGTCCCCAGGGAGAGCTCTCTGTGCACGTCCCTTGGAACAGCCATTCTCTGCATCTGAGACACAACTCATGGCAAGGGGGAGCTCTCTGGGTAGACTTACAACTATCCTGCTGATAAAAAGGGGGTAGATAAAGTCTGGCTTTGTCCAAAAAAATAGATAAGCTGGAAGCTGAGAATGACTGAATAGCTGATCAGTGATCTCCAGTTACAGCAGCTGATGGGAAGCAGTGTCGGGAGAATCCAGAGGTTGCCATAGAAATGTGACAAAGGGTGCAACCCTCAGGGAGTGCACCTGAGTCAGGTACCAAACGTGCAGGACTCCTCAGAGAATGAAACTCTCAGGTTTAAGGGAAAAACAGCAGGCGTATCAGAGATAAAGAGAATCGAGCTGCCTGTCCTGTTTGGGATATCAGGGGAGATCCCATCTGGCCATCAGCCGGGATTGCTGCTGTGCCTCTTTCCCAGCCTTGTTTGGGTGAAATACATAAACCTCAGGAGAGCTGGCAGAGCATCAGTGTACATCTGCTGCCTTCTCTAGTTCCTCGTGCTAGGAAATCTAGAAAAACTTTATCATTTTTGGACCGTGGAGAGCATTTCAGTTGCTTGTTATGGAAATCTTGTGTAACAACAGCCTAATGCACTCGACTTCGGGATAACATTTTTCTGACTGCTTTGGAGTGACTCACAGCTTTTAAAAAGGTATTTCCTGGGTGGAAGGAGGGTGTACAAAATGTACAAAATGGTTCTATTTTAAGGAAAGCCTTAACTCTGAATTTCCTTCATCAAACAAGCCACTGGCAAAGAGGGTGCCATGCAACCTGCGTGCAGTCTCTTTCTAAATCCGTTTCTGCATCCCCTCCCATGTTCCTGGAAAAAGGAGAGGAAGAAGGATGACAGACAAGATTGATATTTCAATTGTTTAGAAGCATATTTTCTCCCCATCAGAGGCTTTTTGGAGTGAAGAGAATCGATTGAATTTCAATAAACTAGAGCTGCAAAACAACGCAGGCACTTCCAAAACCCAACAGTTTCAAATCCCCAGATCCACCAGCAGAGCATCCTCTTGGTGTGGAAGAGGGAATAGAAGTTATTAATATTGACTGTCTTAATACATTAGGCCATGGAATCCCCAACAGGGCTTGCTGGCCTTTTGAAAGTAAAATCAGGCAATTTGTTTTTGAGGAGGTATTGTTCCCTCATTTAAATGTTGATCTTTGAGGGGGCAAATCAAAGGCTGTGTCTCAGCCCTGTCACAGATTTCCATGAGGGAGCCAAAGTCTTAAAAAGCAAACAAAAAAAATTAAATTGTTCAATCACCTAGCAAAATTAAAACAAAACAAAACTATGAGTTATGACAGGGAAATAGAGGAAAACTTTTGGAGAGGACTGACCTTTTTTTCAACAAAGTTAAACATTTGCAACTTTGTTTAAGATGACATTATGTTTTCAGATTTCATTACTATATAGAAGGGATAAATAACCCAAAAGTAGATTTTAATAATGAAACTCCAAAATATTGGGGTTTTTTTCATTTCAGCCCACCCTGAAACAGTTCTCCCATTTTGATTTGCCTTAGTTTGGGCACTGAATGAAAAAAGAAATTATTTTTGCATCTCCCATTATGTCACCAGAAGCTGTCACAGAGAAAAATCTTTTCATCTAAGACATTAGTAAAATCTTAGGCTTTAGAAATATATAAAGTAAGATTATTATGTTAAAGAGCAATACTGAATAGAATGCCTGAAACTGAACTTTTGGGTTGTATTTTTTATGGTTTTGAAAGTATTGTTGAGAAGACAAAATGAGAAGAAAACCTTTTATCCAGACTCTGAATTTCAAGCTGGCTTAGAGAGAGAATCTACAGGAAAATAAACAGATTTTTTAAGAAAGTTTAATTCCCATTAATGCAGAATAAAGTTATTCCTTAAATGCTTGTAGGTGAAAGTTTGGTTAGTGAATATGTTTATCTTCCAAAGAAATGCAGTTCTGCAAAATATTTTACTTTACAGTAAATCACAAGAGCAGCAATTTTTGTTTCTTGACGTGCAGTGTCCATGGAGATGCCACATGATTTACAGGGCTTGATTCCATTCTCACTCCTCAGCTTCCCACTGGTGGTTCAGTGGCGTGATTCCTCCTAACACTGGCTGAATTCCAAGTCTAAGTGAGAGGAGAATCAAACATGCAAGGTTTGGTTTCTAATTTGTTGTCCAGGACAATGAATGCCAAGGAGCTTCCAGGTTCTGGCAGCCTCAGCCACTCTGATGCACACCAGCACGTGCATTCCAGCTCCTGCTAAGCAAAGCACAAGATATCCATGGATGTGAGTGCCCAGTGATTTAAATTCCTTCTGTTCCCACATCTCCCAGAGCCCCGCGTGCCCTCCAGAGGTGGCACCGTGTGGCAGTGTAGGTTAGGAAGGCACAAAGACTCCTTGAGACTCCACGTTATCAAACCTCTCCCTGGCAGCTACGAGCCATGGGCTGTGTGTGCCTCTCCATGTTCAGTCCTTCCCCAAGGCCAGTCCAACCTGCCCAAGGACAGATGTTAAAGCAGGAGTGTCCCCGTGCCCCACTGGGCATCTGCAGGAGGAGGGACGGCTGCCACGAGAATTCCTGCATGCCTCCCCAACTCACGTGCATCATCACCACAGGAACCAGCTACAGCCACAATATGGCCCTTATCTCACACTGATAAAATCTGGAAATGCTGCAGCCTAGAGAGCATTTAAATTGTAATGGAGCCCCTCACACCTGGAGCTCCTAAGGAAGCAAAAGAGGCTCCTTCTGCTCCCTGTCCCTCATCTCTCCCTCCCTCGCTCCAGGTTCAGAATCACATCACGCAGTCAGCAGAGGCAAGCACAGGCTGTTCCCTGCCCTCAGGGGTCACACCACGGTGTGCTGAGAGCTGAAGGAGGTGAAGCTGCCCTTGGGGCTGCGGTGACCCTGCGAGAAGCTGGCAGCCCTGGTCCTTTTGCTTTTGGTCCCGTTTCTGCGTTTCCGCTTGTCGTGGGCGATAAAGCTTTCGATCAGCTTCAGCTTCTCGTGCTCTTCCTTCAGGAAGAAGTCAACAAGCACAGTCTTCTCCTTTTTGATCTGTTCACTGATGTCCTTGGGGATGTCAGGGATCATCCAGTCAACCAGAACACTCAGGAACATCACCAAGTTCTGCAAGCACAGCAACAGACGTGAAGCAAGCACGAAAAACCCAAAATACTCACACTGGAGCAAAACCAAACCTTTGTTACAGCTAAGAGACAGATGTCAAGCACATTTTGCTGGGGGTGTACAGCAGTAAGCAGTTGAGTAAAGCTTTATTTCTAGAAACAGCTCAGGTTTGTGTGCAGCTGCCCCTCAGTGTAGAGGCTGAATTAAACACACGCTTCAGTTAGGATTGAAACGGGAAAGGACTTGGAAGCATCAAATAATTCATGGCCTTAGTAGCTAAACCAGCATTATTCTTTACAGGCATCCAAAGGTGCCCAGTTCTCAACATCCAACTTCTAGATACTGAGTTCAGAATCCATTAATATAAGGACATCCTCCAACACCATCAAAAATCCTACAACACAAGGCAAAGATACCCATGTATTTCCAGTGTGGCCTAAGCACACAGCAGACAAATTTCATGGCCATTCTGTACTCAAATGCTTCTGTCTGCTGACAAGCAGGATTGCTTTTACACTACCACAGTGTGAAAGCCACAGCCCCAAAGCCCAGGTGTCAAGGTGATTACAGGTGGTGCTCATAACATCAAGCAGGAAGCAGACTGGACAGATAGTTTTGCTTGCTTGTGAAATCTATAGATCAGCAATGCTTTGGGGGTTTGAATTGTCATGATAATGCTTTGGGAAGTGCTGTGTTGTGTAATGCTTCCAGACTGTGAGAACAGTTTGCTGACAGGGCTGCTAGCATGAACTCCCTGTCCCCATCCGAGACAATGGAGCTAATTAACCAGGGAATGTTCCCTGGCAGAGCAGGCACAGGGTTTGAAGCCCAGCAGAACCAGTTGCTTTCAACTGCTGTGCAGCCAGTGGTGGAAAATTACTGAAGGCACAGCTAAGGAGCAGAAGAGGGCAATACAAACCAGGCAAGGTTCACAGAAACACTTGGGAAAACTTGGCAGGCGAGGACAAAAGAAAGGCAGGTTTCAAGAAGTGGGATGGGCCAAACTTGGCTGTGGAAGGACCCCAGATCATGGAGGAGAGCAGAAGGAAGCCAGTGGGAAGGCAATCCCTTGCTAATGAAACCTCCACACTGGGTACAATTTACTGCTCTCAGCTCAAGAAACTAGCAAAAAACCTTGGAGGATTTCTTACTGCTGTTTATTTCTTGCTTTGGGTAAAGAACAGCAGTTAACAAGCCTACACAGCATTTATGTGCATTTTACAACAGGTGCCTCTGAGAGTATAAAAGTTGACAGAGTCCACTTAAACATTCAAGAGGGGATTTTGGGCATCACTGCTAGCACCAAGGGCTGAGAGAAGCTGTGAGTCTTGCCTTCCATGTCTATTGGACGTGGGCTACTTTGGGACACACATTTAGATCCATTTATGATGATATTTCTGTGACTGAAGGCGAAGCAACTGGGCAGACTTACCTGAAATAGAATCACAAAAGCCAAGCGAGCAGATAAGACCGCCCAGTACTGCTTTGAAAACTCATACTGGTGTGGGGACCAAGGTGGCTCTCTGTAGTCTTTGAACCTGGAGATGGAGACAGCTCAGTTATCACAGTTCCAGCAATTTCCTCCTGCACCAACTGCTGTGATTAATGTGATTTTCCAATCACAAAACCTAAAGAATCAAATCCTCCAGATGTTCTTACTTCAACCCTTATTATGAAATACAACTTCAGAATTAGAGCTGGACTTCCTCCTCTGAATTTAACAGGCTTAGTCTGGTTTTCACAGTTATAACCAAAATCAGAACATTGTTTAAACGTTGGAAATGTCCAGACCTTAGAGGATTGACAGAAGTCCCCTTTATTTTCTTAATGTAAATTGACATCAATGTACAGGGAATAAAATGCTGAAACGAAAGCAGATAGTCCAAGGCATTTTCAGACTGAAGGAGATAAACCTGCATTCATCTCACCTGAACGTTGATTAATTTAGGGAATAATTCGGCCTACATTAAATGTGACTCATGCTTTGGTTATTCCTGTCTTTGCATCAACGAAAGGGGGAGCCATGGGAAAGGCACTTCCTAAATTAACTGTCTAGCCTTGGACAGGATAAAACAGAGCCTTAGTGGTTTGGTGTAAAGACTGTTGCTTTTAGTATTACCATCAATCATTTGGAAGTAAACAACAGGCTAATAAAAATCACAGATGCTCCTAAATTGGGAAGTTTTGCAAATAGCAGGAAACACAGAAAGCAATAAGAAATGGAGACAGGAAACGCAATGAGAATAATACGGGGAAATGGAAAATAATTAAAAATAAAACACTTGAAGGATCTTTGAAGGGATAGTGTTTGAAAGTGGAAATAGCCTGGAGCTTGCAGTGGCCAGCAAGTCAGCACAAGTCTGAAATATGGCAGCAGGACAGTGTATGACTTGTGGGTGTATCAACAAAAGTCACAGTGGTGCTAGGGGGGGAATTAGCCTTTCTCTGAACAGCCCAGGTAAATCCACACCTGGAACTCTGCATTCAGCCATTCAGCTGTGCAGATTCCAGGGGGGGAAGAAAGAAAGGAGAATTAAAAATAAAAAGAAAAAAAGGGAATCAAAGAAAAAGATAAGGACAAATTGAAGGCAGTTCAGGAGAACAGTACAAGGGCTGAGGAGACTGACTCATCGGGAAGATTAAAGAGCAGCACATGTATTGCTCCACTTTGGTAAATAACAGCCACAGTTGGACATGATAACCATGCGCAAATTGTACCCTCAGGACTGAAAGGGATAATTTAGTGCTGTTCCCAGTGTTTGACTAGGAGTAATGGGATGAAATTAAGAAAGGGAAAATCTGTTTTGAATACCACAAAACCCGTCCTGACAGTAAGATTCATTAGACTGTGCAAAAGCCTCCGTTGGGGGATAATGGAGAAGGTTCATACACAGAATCTGTCAGCTTCAGTTTGCAGGTGCGCTTGCCAAAATTACCTTCAGGTTCTACCCACGTGGTTTTGCATGTTAAATTACACATTTGCAATCCACGCATCCCCTACATCCTGCCCCTCCCCACCCCCAAGAAACTGAGTCTGGAATGCTGGATGTGATTCTGTGCTACACCGTCTGGGGACAAAGGACACGAGGTACGGCCCACAGGGAGGAGAAAACCACTTTAAACTGGGGACTGTGTTAATTTAGGGAAGAAGTCCCTGGGCTATGTAAGCCCCTTGATGGTTTTGTTCAGCAGTGTATGTACAGGTCTTGTCTTGATATTCCTGTGCTGTTCCTGCACTGAGAGATCCCCACTCTGGTACCTTTCTGGACACTGGGGACTCCCACATGTTGCTCAAATCTGTACGAGTGCTGCATCAAGGGCCAAACTCAGTTCCCTTCAACTTAATCTGCTTGAGCATCAAAGCCAAGGAAAACCACTGAGTTCCTCATGGACTTTGCTGACCACTATAAATCAATCCCAGTCTTGAAATGGAGCCCAGGTTCACCTGCTTGTGATGCTCAAAACTACAGTCAACAGAGCACGAGCAAATGATTTATGGTGAGGAAAATGTTGCCAGAGCTACAGATGAGGTAGCTGGGCCTCCTCCCCACCTCCCTTTTCAATTATTCTCTGGCACATGGAACTCCAAAGGGCCTTTTCTAACCCCTATATTCTACAGGTAGTTTATTTTTTACAAAGATCATCTTTTCAGCTCAAGAAGCATTTGGACAATATCCTCAGGTGTGATTTTTGGGGTGCTCTGTGCAGGGCCAGGATTTGATGGTATCTTCCAGCTAGGATATTCTCTGACTCCCTGATTCCCCCACCTCTTCAATGCTTCGCTCTTAAAATATTTAACTCAGCAGGTATGGTAGGAACAGCAACCAACCAGTACTGCAAAGACTCTTCTGTTTCCAAAATAGCAACTGTAATTCCACTGAAAAGGGACAAGAGTATGAAGTGGCCAATGTGGTTGAAGAATAGAAACAGAAGAGTTCTGAGGGACAACAGAAAAATAGAAAAGGGGGAAGGGAGGCTGGGTGGAAATGCTTCGACACAATACTTGGACAAACGTGGACTGAGGAAAGAGCTAAGGGAAAGATTTTAATGTATTTCAGAAGTGCATTGTGTGCGGGGGAAAAAAGACTGATAAAAAAAATCAAACTATGTATGTAGGTGGAACTGCAAATCAGTCCAAATAAGATAATCTGTTTAATTCCCTTCTTCAGCTGGTCTTTGAGAAGAAATTGGAGAAAACATCCAGAACCACAAGGAAGTACAGCTCCAGCAGTGCAGGAGTGTATAAAAATTAGTCAAGGAAAAATGTTAGCATCCACCACTGATCATTAGGAGTAGATGAGATTAATCCCAGGACATCAAGAAAACGAATTCAAAGACATTTTATAAATTTTCTGAATGTTGAAGCAGACCCATGTTAAAGGGAAAGTTCCTGTAATGGCTCTGTATCTGCTGCTTTCCTTTTTCAGTGTGACCAGCAGGTTTTTATGTTCTCCATTATCCTACAAGGCTACGAGGACTAAAAGGGACAAACCAATAAAAAAATCCCGTAGCTTAACAAGACTTGCTTTTAATTTGCCTTCAACTACACAACTACCCTGAAAAACTAAAATTTCAAATAATACTGTGCATCAGAAGAGCCTTACAGCAACTTTCATTCAGAAGCACTGCCAAAGAGTTCACAGCACTGGAGAAAATGCTGCTCTAAATATTTGAGGAATGTATTCTGTATGTTCGGTTGGCAGAGTTGTTTCTGGCTCGTTAAGGTTATTTTAAAGATACCTTAATCTCTGGCAATGCCCATATGGAGCAAAATGCAGCCTCATTTCAACCACATTTATCTCTAGAGGTCACAGAAATCTAAGAATAAGAGAGGTCAGCTTGTTCCCAACGCATTTGCCAGGAACAGAAATACAGATTTTATTTCCAGCTTGAGGGGCAGTGTTTGGTTGCCTGTCTCTTGGGACACAAGTTAGAGACCCCACACTTTATCACAGTGATAGTTCTGTCCAGAGCTGAGATTTTGATAAGATTCAAATGAGGCAGATGATAATGAGAAGCAGTGTTTGTGGATGCTGACATCTTTTCCCACTTGTTTCCTGCTAACAGAAGAGAAATGCTCCCGTAGTTCTTTCTTGCTCGGACTAACACGTGCTCAAACATTACTTTTTTTCTTCTTCTCGGTCCCTTAGATGATATCATCAGGCAGGGACCACTTTTTTACCCAGTGTAGATTGTTCCCTCCTGCCTGTATTTGGGCTCTGTTGAGTGTTTGGCTGTGTATGGCCATAGTAATGTGAGGAGTGCCTTTCAGCCCTGGTAATGCACACAACTCCAGACACACCAGCACTCACACACCACTGACAGAGGCCAGTGGCTGACACAAGGTGAAATGCAGCAGAAAGCAGCAGGATCCCAGTGAAGTGGATCAAGATGCTTGCTGAAGGAAAACACAGGCTAATTTAGACATAAAAAGCTAAAAAGTGCTAGGAACTGAGGGTGGAAAAGCATCTCATAGACTTACAAATCTGTCAGAGAGTCTGGAGATGCTGCATACTCTCACGGGGAATATTTTGCTAACAAACAACTCCTGGCAACAAAAATGGGGACTAGCAGAGCTCACATGCTTATAAGTTGCTTAAAAGTTAGGACTGCACTCATGTCTCCTGTGCAGTAGTCAAGGTGAGAGGGTAGGCAGCCCCCAAAGGCAATCCCAACAGCAGTGCCAGAGTGTGAGGGCCAGATTTCTCTCCCTGTTTACCCTGCTTCCAGTGAAGAAACTGGGATGTGTCATTTTTGTGGGTTATAGCTGGGAAAGATATAAACCCTGCTTAAAATCAGGGGGAAATGTAACTCGCATCAAAGCAAGGGAGGGAAAACCACTCCAAATTAAGGCTCTCCTTAAATAAATGTTAGAGGAACTTTTCTAATGTTTTTGTGCCATTGCAGAGACCAAGCACAGGTTGATTTCAAGGGTTTCAAAAAGGAAGGTGAGACAGGCTGTTGAATGTAACACTGACCCAAAGAAGCTCAGTTTTGAACAGCCTGGGGTTGTAATGCCTTAAACCAGCTCTTTGAATTTCTGTGTATTATTATAAAAATACAAAGTTACTTCAAAAGCTGGAGCCACATTTGTGATTTCTCATGCAAACTGGAACTGCTTCGTGGGTATCTGACATTTGGGACATATTTTAAAGGAAGTTGAGCCTTGTTTCCCCAGTCTGAAAAGATAAATCTGAATTACAAGACATGTAGATGGTGACCAGAGCAGGTTTTAGAGATGGGCATAGTATATTGAAAACT
This sequence comes from Eopsaltria australis, assembly GCA_034509425.1. Taxonomy (NCBI): domain Eukaryota; kingdom Metazoa; phylum Chordata; class Aves; order Passeriformes; family Petroicidae; genus Eopsaltria; species Eopsaltria australis. Next base: position 29,217 of record JAVTVJ010000527.1, read on the forward strand.
CAGACCTCAGTGAGTAAGGATTGAATTTAATAAAGACAGAGAAAGCCTGGCTCTAATTACTGGGTGTCCATTTAAAAAAATCATTATTTTTAATGAAAGCTATATCTTCCAATAAAGTGTTGGTTCGCTTTTTTTTTAATCAAGTCTGTCTAATTTATTTTGCCTTTTAATGCCCTGAGAAAAACCCTTTAAAGACCTTGTAACACAGTGAGAATGCTCTAAAAGCTGCACTTTCAGAATCACCTTTTCAAAGGCACATGAATATTGCTGAATATGTGGCCACATAACTGAATTTTATCAATTCCCACTATGGAAAATCACATGAGACTCAAGGAAATTCCCTTGACTGTGCAAACTTTACTTTTTTTTTTTTTTTTCCCCCCTTACAAGTACTTTACCTGCAGAATGAAACCTCCTGGGCAAACAGGGAGTTTTCTGGCTGTGTCCCAGCTTTGAGCTGACTGACATTGAAGTATGAGAGGGTGTGATTGATGAAGCCATGCATGGTTCCATTCTGGCTGTATGCATATTGGTACATGAGGCGTGGGATGAAATCCGAGGTGACGGCAATGACAAAAGCCTGAGAGATGCAAAAACAAACCAAAAAAACCAAACAAACAACAGCATCTGAATCTGTGCCTCCAGGTTAATTAATTCACGGGGAAATTTTCATGTTCAGGTAGATTTAGAGTGGTGATGAAGGGGGAGTTATATGGCCAGAATTGGTGCAGAATATTTGCATTTAAATGTAGAGTAACCTGCTCTGTCTCTGCAGGGGAAGGCTGAGCTAGGGAAGCAGCAAAAGCAATTAATGGACTGTCCACTTCTCCAATTATTTTTATCTCTGGAGCCATTAGGAGGTTTACCACTAGTTTTAAAAAAACCTACAACAAGACCTAATAGCCAGTTGGTGTAATTTGGGCTATATTTTGGTCTAGTTACACCAAATCTGTTGAGTGTAAAGGTCCATTTTCCCCTCAGCATCAGGATCCTCACTTCTCACAGAGGAGGATCTCATGTTGGTATTAAACCTCATGAGACTGGTATCCCACAAAACTGGTGTAATCAAATACTTACATTAATGATCACTGAAAGCTTTCCAATACCACTCAAGATGTTGTACCAAATACCTGAATGTGAAAGAAAAGAACTCATTAACGGGGTCATTATACATTTTCTTCTTTTTTGGTTGTATTTTTGGTCACTGCAATGCTCTTTCATCACTCACCAATATCTTTTGCTCTCACTGTGTCTGGTCTCCTCAGCTCAGTGACAAATTTTTTTGCATCCAGACGGACCTCGATGATGTTGTTCAGAAGAGCAAAGAGAGGGGCCAGAGGGAAGGAGGCAACAAAGAGTGTGACAAAGCCAAACTGGATAACTGCAGGGGGGAAAAAAAAGCTATGTTTTTTGACAGCTTCTGAAGGGAGCAGCTGACAGTGAATTGTTGATGAGCTTTGTGCATTACCAACCCCATAAAATTCCACTTCCCAGTTTGGTCCCAGGAATGAATATCCCAGAGTGTAGCTGGGAAGAGACAAAGGTTTGTTTCTTCTCAAAGCATTTTATGAATGCTTCCAAGAAAGTTTCAAGTTGCCAGCACAAGCACAAGTCAAAAGAAATAATAAATTTAATAAAGGACAGAGGGTTCAGAGTCTATTTTTCTGCAATTACACATAATTAACTAAGCCCATGCTGTTTCTTCCCTGTTCTTTTCCCTGTAAGGAAAATTATACACAATCAAGCAATAGGACAAAATCTACAAGGTGTTACTATTTCTTCCCAGCTTCCTTTGAAAAACCTGGTAGCAGCCTGTGAAAAGCAGGAATAGAAGTATCTCTGTGGATGCAGGAGCTCTTGGTGTTGTGCACTTTCATCCCTCCTTACGTCACTGGTATCCTCCAGATTTAGAAAAGTTCCTCTTTAAATCTGAACAAAGGTGTATTTTTAATATATATATCTATGTATAAATATATAAAATATATATTAAACTAATAATTCTGACTGTGATCTACATCTCAGTGTTAAAAAAATACTGGCATAGAAAAAGTGTTGGTGTGTATAAGGTCACATTTACTGTGGCTTCTTTTTAGGCAAATCCCTGTATAAATTCTCTCTCCACTGAGAGAGGAATTGCACTTTTCTGTGACAATAGCACAATATTCTGTGTACATAGCACAATATTATACTTTAAAATAATTTCCTTCAGCACAGTTGTCACAACCTACAACTAATCCTTGAAACAGTTTTCCCAGGACCTTCTCTCACATATTTTTGTGTACAGGTTGCATGTGCTCTGATATTTCCCCTTTCTCATCTCAGGAACAATATATTTGCACAGGAAAGCAAAATCTCTGTATATCAATTATCTGGCCTTTAGAGTTTCATTCTTATTGTTTTGTTCTGAGGTAAAGAGTATACATTAAGATGGAATTTTCTCAAAGCATCCAAACATGCTACCCTTGAAATCAGACTTTCCTGACTCTTTTACATTCAGAGTCAGGAAAAGGAATTAACAAGGAAATAAAAGCAGCTGTTAAAGTAATGTTCCCCCAAAAACTGTGAAATACTTAGAAAAATACATAGCCCCAAAATATGCCTTATTTGGTTTTAAGTGAATTTAGCAGGAATACAGCTGGGAGGATTCTGTAAAAAAATAAAATAAAAAGGAAAAAAAAGAAGTATTAGAAATGCTTTAAGAATAAACCACACACGCATTTGCTTTGATGTTGTTTGTAGCTCCTACATTCATTGCCTGGGAAAACGCATTTTAATTTTTTTTCAAGTTCATGAAAAAATGTTCAAGGTATGCAAAGGACTTCTGGATAATTGTGTAAATATATCTTCATAGAAAACTCTGTGCCAGAAGTGTTTGTGTGGCCATCTTGAAACCTCTTCAACCTTCTAATCTCCTTCTTATTAAAGTGTAAATGATGCAAAAAGCAGGCAAAAAAAAATAATCCCAAAGCCAAACACAGAATTTAGATGGCCTTGTGTAACAAACCAGCAAAAAGCCATTAAATGGAGGAGTCTTTGTACAGCCTCAGCATCTCACAGGTACTTGTTGAGTGTGATCAGTGTTTCCACAAACAAACCTGAATAGATTACAAAGAGAAGAATCTCTGTCCAGATCCCAGAAGGAATCTCATCTCAGCATCCTGGAGTTCTGTGGATGCCTGCTCACACTGGAGATATTTACAACACTTTTAGGACACTCACACTATTCCATCAAGGACAGGTGACACAAGAACATCCTTTTTCTGGCTGAGAAACTTGATAGTAACCCTTAAATCCCCTTTTTACATTCACATTTATGCCACAAGGTCTCCATACAAAGCTCTTTATGTGTTCATGTACAGGGAAAGGCTAAAGAGTAAAGAGACACCTGCACCAGGAGCTGGAGCTCTGGACACTCAGCCTGGTTCATAGTTTTCCTACTCCCCTGGTCAGCCAGCCTGGAGAAAGAGAGATGAACATTCACCAGGCTCATGGCACAAGCTGGGAAATAAAACAACTGAAGGCTGGGTGTAGTGGAAAGTCAGGGACGTGGGAAACAACCTCTTCTCCTGGGGTATCCAAGCAGGACCCTGGATGTGCTGTCACTGACACAGAGCCTACTTCTGATGAGGGAAAAAGCCCAAACCACACTCTAAAGTGGTGCCTTTGCTGTCTGAGTAGAGCAGAAAAAAGGCCAAGGGCTCAGAGCCAGCTCTTGAGTTTCTCAGCACCTGATGCCACATCTGCAACACCTCATCCAGCTCCTCATCCTCATCCAGCTCCTCATCCTCATCCAGCCTCGGGCCCCCAGACAAAAACTCCAAAAGACAAAGAGCATCCAAAGAAGTGTCTCAGAAGTCTTTCAGCCCTTCTGAGAAGTCCACTGTTCATAGAAGCTGTGCAGGGCATAGCAGAAGCTGACGAGCCCAACAACACCCCCTGTCCCTCTAAGGCCTCCAGGTGATGATTAAGAGCATAAATCAAAGCTTTTCCATCACAGACCTGGGGGGAGGTGGCTGCTGTTCTTGTGTAAGGGACACAGAATCAGTCCCCAGCACAAAACCTTCTGTGGTGTGAAGCACTCAGGTTCTGCAAGATTTACACGCTCAGTAGTGTGAGTAACCCAAGTATCTTTTACCTCAAAGCCTCATCTATGACAAGGTATTTATTTATTTACGATTCTGTTGCTTTTTTTTCCTCTCTTCTTTATCGATAATATCTGTCCTAGGATCATCTGTTACTGGAAGTAAACAGTGGCAAAATCACTTCTGTGCTAAGCAACTTTCCAAATGCTAAGAATAAACTTCTTGATATACAGCCAGACCTGGCTGAAAAACTAAGGAAAAGGTGTAATTTATAACTCTTCTGTAATAAATGTATGCAACAAGCCTACACACAACCACCAATGGTATTTTCAAAGCAATCCTCATTATCGAGATTATAGAAAAATGCAGTGATGTTTTTTTCTTTTTCTGCCTCACACATTGCCTTTTTGATGGCTTTTCCTGCTTTAGGGGAAATTCTTCCAAACTTCTCAGATTAATCCTTACAGTAGTCAGTAGCTACAGACTTTGGATCTGATCATTTTCTTCTTGTGCCATTGTTTTTTAACAGAAGCTGGATGATGAAACATTTTATTATTACTTCTTCCTTGAGGAAAAATGTTATTAATCAATTGCCACATGAATCTTGGAATCCTAGAGGTGTTTGGCTAGAGAAGGGAAGTCCAAATGACCCTGGAGTCTAAAAATCATTGCTGATTTCAGTTTCTTCTCAAGGAAACAAGAGTGGTATAAATTTCAGACATCATGTGCATCACTTTGCTCTTGGAGACAATTTAATACAATTTCTTTCATTAGCAGTATTTATTGCCACACAGAAATCAGTAAAAGAGAGTGGGTATATGGATAAAAAAAGCAAGGACTGTCTGTGATTAGGGTACAGCCTAGGGAATGGCAGACCTGGAGGCAAGAGTCTCACCCATCCTTAAAAGTAGGAGCATCCTGGCAGGACAAACCTGAATGTAGTGATTATACACTTGGATACATAATCTGCTGCTTCTGCATGAAACCCCAACACCCCCTGTGTGGGGAAACCCAAGCCCTGTCTGCAGCTCCTCCAGCTGCTTCATTCCACATTGCCACCAATGCCTGAGGGAGGTTGCCTGAGGAAATCAGTGTGAAAACTAAGAAAGAAGTTCTGAAACAGCAGCCAGACTTCTCTCTTTTCCTTAATATCATACCTCTTCTTACATTCCAGCAACCCTGCCTTTTAAAGCAATTCAGGGGGGGGAAAAATAATCTTCCTCTGTCTTTCTGCATTGTTTCCCTTCCCATCGCTCCCAGCTCGAAATCAGAGGAATAGGTAAATCAGCTGCTGAGCTGCCTCTTGCAGCAATCCCAGCTGACAGGTTCAGTGCTGAGCAGCACCAAGTGCTTCCTGCCAGCGTGGGTGGTCTGAGCAGAGGATCTGACAGCTGAGAGCAGGGACGTGCATTCGGGGCAGCGAGCGGGGCTGGGGAGGTGCAGCTTGGCTTTCAGCTGCTGCACGTTCGTCTGCAGCCCTACAGGCAGGGCACAGCCTGGCACACTGCAAGGCTGCTCCGCTTGGGAAGCTGATCCTCCTGTTGTAAGCAAATGTTGAGATCAATAATTCATCCATTCATTTTCCCTGAATCATCCCAGAGTGGCTGCAGGCTGTGGTTTATGATCTCGGCACAAGGGACTGATCTGAATTACAGGCTTAGTGTCCAGTGATTTATACCATCAGTAGCTTAAACCCTGATACTGCAGGTCAGAACCATGGAATAGAATCATTGAATATCCTGAGTTGGAAGGGGACCATCAAAGTCCAGCTCCTGGCCCTGCACAGAACAGCCCAAGAATCCCACCATGCTCCTGAGAGCATTGTCCGAACTCTGGACCACTTCCCTGGAACAGGAACCCCCAAACTTTACAGACTGTAGTGATACTTCTGCATTTCTTTTTTAATTTTTTTTTTTTAACAAAAAAGCCACATTAACCTACTCATTTCAGTGGCTACAATTTGACTCATCTTGGCAATTTCTAGAAATTGCACCTAAAATTAAAAGAAAACCCAACCAGTTCCCTAAGGGACAGCATAACAAATGGCCAAACATGGGAAATCCAAGAGGTACTCTGCAGTCAAAACACAGGTAAGGAAAACCCCACTTTTCTTCATTGAAGGATAGACTACTGACCTGCTTCCTTTCTAAGTGGCCTTAAATGAAGAATAAAACAAACCTGACATTTTGGAAGTTGAGATGTTTAAGGGACCAAAGGACCAGAGAACAAGGAGAAGCTGAGAGCAGTGGGGTTGCTGTACCACAGGAAAAGAAGGCTTCAGGGGATCTTACTCATGTGGCACATTGGAGAAGACAGAGCTAAAACCTTCTCAAGGGCTCCTGGTGAAAGGACAAGAAGCACAGGGCACCAATGGAAATGTAGGGAGTGCAATTTAAACGTGAAGAAATCCTTGGTGTAAGGGTGATCAGATACTAGAAAAGTTGTCTCCATAACTGGAAATACTCAAAACCCAAATGGACAAGTCTCTGAGCAACATCCTCTAGCTGACCCTTTGAGCAGGAGGTTGGACCAGCTGATCTCCAGAGATCCCTTCTAACCATAGCTATTGATTCTGTGGCCAAATGGCTTCTATGTACTTTTCTCAGCTGGAAACACTGGAATCTGACAGTAGAAGTATTAACAGACACTGGAAATCATCATTATTGCTCCACTGGCACTCTGGTGGTCTCATAGCCCTGCTGGCTCACACGGAATTTCTGCAAACTACAAGTGTTGGGGGATTTTTTCCCCTTTCTCATGACCACTTCTGACACCCAGTCCTATCTAAAACCATGGTTATTGCAGAAAAGGAAAGGAAATTCCTAAACTTACTCATTTCCATGTATTCTGGAGTCAGCCCAGTGAAAGGTTCCAAGATGTAGTCGAGATCCCATTGCTGAGGGTCCTTGGATTGGTTGGCATCTACTTCCTTTAGCTCAGTTCTTTCATCCTTCAACTTCCTGAAAAGCTTCTTGAGCTTCCTGAGGAACAAAAGTTCAGATTGAACCAAGTGGGGTTTTTTTCTGCCCTACAAGATTTGGCCCAATTCTTTGCACAGCAACACAAAATTAATGGTGAGTTACTTTGGTGCATGACAGGGTGAGTTTGTACCACCCTGGGAAGTTCTGATGCTGTTTATTGACAGGTAAAAGCTACTGGAGTTGAGTCCAGTACTTTATAATAATTTTTCTCTCTAGATGCATATTCCAAGTGGAATATGGACCTAAATAATACCAGTGATCAGTACTCTCAAGAACAACACAGTCAGCACCTCTCCTTTAACAAAATAAAAAATGGAACAGTTTCATACCACATTTCTACCACAGGCACACTTTTCTCTCACTATAAAAATTGGGAACTTCCAATACAGCAGAATTTTAAGCTAAAAAAAAATTACCAGACATGCATGGGTTGCCCAGAGCAGCTGTGGCTGCCCCATCCCTGGCAGTGTCCAAGGCCAGGTTGGATGGAGTTCTGAGCAACCTGGGATAGTGGAAGGTGACCCTGCCCATGGCAGGGAGCTGGAACTGGATGAGCTTTAAGGTCCCTTCCAACCCAAACCATTCTGTGATTATGTGCTATTTCCAAACAAAGAGGGTGCAAGAATGTACTGACAGTAGGAATAGCAGCATCAAACACTGTTCCACTGAGATAGGGATACAAATTTCATGACACTGACAGGTAAATTAGTAAAATGAATCCATTTCTAAACGAAGAGTAAAGTTTTCCCAATGCCCTCCCCCACCATGATATTTTAAATACATATGCATCAACAGCTTCACGCTATTTTACACACTGAGAAATCTCCACGGAAAACCACAGTAAAATGAGGTAATTCTTCTAAATCAAGGCAGCAAAATACAGTCAAATTAGCATAAAATATCCAGATTTATCCTTATTGTGTGTCTTTCTTTTGCAGATGATATTTATCTTCCACAAAAACATAAGGCACTGTTTTACAGTTCTTCACGTACGTGCCATGAGTGAAAATGCAGACTGATTCCAGTGATGTTTTGCCAGTAGTCTAAGCAGGGATCTCCCACAAACTCTTCCCCCACAGCTTGTGATAAACCCTTTGAACTGTTGATGTGTGGCCTGGAGACAGGAATATTTGGGGGAAGGGGGTTTTCTTTGGGCCTCCAGTGAAGCAGAACCATTTTCCTGGACCCTGATTTCAGTAGCAGCGCAAGGCTGAGGAACAAAAGCTGGCAAACACAATAAAGGCTTTGCAGGGTGGGTTTATTGCTTCATTCCTGAATTCACACTGAGCCATGGGATCACTGTGGCCCCCATCACACAAGGCTCTGCAGGAGCCTGGAAATGCCCACAGTGGCTGAGGAATTTCTGCACTGCCCAGTGTGTACAGGACCCATTCCCTTTCACCACCAGTATGGAGGAACTGGGGATTGGAAGACACTCTTTAAACAGAACTAGATTTGCATCAGGCCCTCTCAGACCCTGGATAACAAAGCTTCAAAAATCAACACAACAGCTTCAGCTTTTGTTTGAGGTGGAATGAAGATATAGATCACAAGTCTGATGGTAACTTTGGCAATGCTGGTACCCAGGACACTCAGATTGCACTCTTTTAATAAAAGGGTGGGGGGAGATTTAAAAGACTTCACAAGCCAGGATTAGATGAATCCTTACAAAGACATTTACCTCCTATATCATGCAAGCTCAGCCATTTCACTAAAATTCCCTTTTTCCCCCTGTGCCTTTATGGCAGCCAAGGGAACTTGTCTGTGGCAGAGGTGATGTAGCATTCAGAGGATGGGAAGCTGGGGCAGGATTTAAAACAACCAAAGAATTCCCAGGGTGCTCTTCCAACATATCCCAATTAATTTCCTAATGTGAGGGACTCTCAGAGGATGGAGAACAGTAAGTTCAAGACAGTGCTGATTTCTGTTCCGGTGAAATGGTATGAGCTGTAAATGTCCCTCACACTTCTGCTTGCAGATGAGAGTGAAGATCATCTCGTTGTCATGGAGCAGCAGCTGAGGTAAAATTTGGGTGTGTTTAGATGTGAAGTCTGTGCACGTGTGATTTAATCCTTCAGCTACAGCACCACAGAGTCCAGTTCTGAGTTTAATGCACACACACACCTCCCACGAGAACCCAGTAACTAAAACAATAGTTGTTGTTTTTAATGTTTATTTGGGAATACACCAAACCCAGGGCTCAGATGCTCAGAATAATTTTTAATTTTTTCATCTAGTTATCTCTAAGCCAGGCACGAGGAACAGCACCTTTAACCATTTGGAGTTCAGCTTTGAAGAGTGTCTGTATGCTTCTTTTTATGTATTTTTTTCAAAAGATCAATGGACTGAAAGCAATCCAAACTAATTATTTGACATTTTCCACAAAAAAAAAAAAAAGAAAAAAAAGAAAAAAAGTACTTCTGTGCCATATCCAAGCATGTGAAGTTTGAGACCAAGCAGAAATGTGTCAGAAAATGTGTCAGAAAGTTAAAGGAACAGAGAAGAGGGATTTGCAGGGTGTTATTCTTCAGCTATACAGCAGTAGGGCAATGAAAATGAGTTTTGCAGAACCCTATATCTGTACTTACAATTGTGATGCTGAAACTGAGCATGCTTTTTAAATGCCTTTGTTTGCAGCCTGTTTCTTAATTACCCAGATGAAGGTTTCAAAAGATTGACAGTAAAAGAGTTCTTTTAGCTTCTGATTTGATCAGCCCCCCCACAGTGAGGAAGGGGTAGGCTTGACCATTCAGGATGAATCTCCCAGCAGCTTTGTGCTGAAGAGGCTCATGCTGCAAAGTTTCATGGCTCCACACAAACCTGGGCAAAGAAGGAAAACTGTAGAGCTGCAGAATAGCCATTATTTCTGGTCCTTGTGCCAGGGAATATCAGAAAGCAAGGGGCGTCCTTGAGGACACTGAACAGCTTGTGAGAAGAGTGAATGCAGGATGAGAGGGAAAGAAAATGAACAGGTTTTTGTCAGGCTGTGTGTAGAGCAGTGAAAAATGACACTGCAGCTTCTCACAGGGGATTGGCATCAAATTATTGTTAGGTAAGAGGTGGGAACACGGTGGAATTATGCTGATTGTAATTCCCAGTATAAGCATTAAGCACTGCATTATGCACGTTAACGAGCATGTGAAGTGAGCAGAAAATCACTACAGCCCCACCTGTCAATAACCCTCGAGCTTCTGAGAAAAAAATATGATGAAAAGAGAGAAATCAAGCTCCAAGTGATCCTGGCTGGGTTGTAAGCAAATGGTGATTAGATGAAGGCTCCGTTTCAAAAACCAGAGAGATGATTCAACAGTTTATTTATACAGTAAGAAGGAGCAGCTGGATTTGGGGGATCTAGAGGAAAACGAGAAATTTGTGGAGTGAGACACAATGGAATGGATAGAGGCTGAAGAGGTGGGGCATCTGGAGGGCAGGTTGAAAGAGGACAGATGCAGGAAAATGACTTTGTTGGCTCAAGTGTTTGTGTCTTCGGTGGCTGCACAACTGGGATTGTTCAGCCTGGAAAAGAGAAGGCTCCAAGGGGAGTTAATTGAGCCTTCCAATGCCTGAAGGGAACTTATAGGAAAGATGGAGAGAGACTATTTTCAAGGGCCTGGTGTGATAGGACAAGGGGAGATGGCTTAAGACTGACAGAGAGGGCATTTAGATTAGATATGAGGAAGGAATTGTTCCCTGTGAGGGTGGGGAGGCCCTGGCACAGGGTGCCCAGAGCAGCTGTGGCTGCCCCATCCCTGGCAGTGCCCAAGGCCAGGCTGGATGGGGCTGGGAGCAACCTGGGACAGTGGAAGGTGTCCCTGCCCATGGAATTGGGCTGGAACCAGATGATTTTTAAGTGATTCTCCTGGTGCAAACAGGTCCAGGGAGAAGGGCCGAGCCCAACAGATACACACAGGATTTTCTTGGGAATGCAGACAAGTAAAGGAAAAGCAGAAATGTTTATTCCAGGATGACAAGACAGCATTGTGACTGAAATGAGGTATTTATCTAGGAAAGGGAGGATGAAAGTATGTTTGTTTTTAAACAGTTTTAAAAATTGAGGCCACCACAGTTCGTTGGCTGAAGGGTGGGGGAGCAGATCTGAGGGAGACAAATGGGATGAAATTATCGTGTTCTTGCAACGAAGGGAGGGAAATGAAAAATAATTGGACATGACTTTCTGTTTGGACTGGATCAGCCAATGCTTTCATGAGTCAAAAATAATAAATACAGTATTTGTAATATCATAAAATCCCCATTAAAAAAGTCCAGTAGCAGTAAGTTTTTGGAAGACAAGAAACAAATTACAGCAGGTTTACACTGGGAAAACTTTAAGCCTTCAACATGTCAGATATTTTGGGAATGATTTACCACTCTTTTCTCAAAATAAAATGTAAACTCAATAAGATGCAGACAGAAAACAGGCCTCCCTATTGAACTTTGACACAAGAATAATGAAACCATCCATAATCCACATCTGATTTGTTTGGCAATTTTTTTCTCTCTCTATTTAAATTCCTCACAAGGAAAAAAAAAGTTCTTGCTGAGAAAAGGGAGGTAAAGGGCTCATTTGAAATATATTTCATATCTTTTAAGAATCATTCATCTTGATTTCTAGTTAGTATCTCCACTGCCTTATGGATGTGACCTAAAAGCTGCTGCCACCAGAGTTGGAAGATTCTGCCTCATTTCACTGGAGCTGGGATGTCTAAACCAAACTCTTCACCTCCAACATTTCACATGCCACTGCCACCACGAAGCAAACCTCCCAAGAGACAGGAGCAGGACTGGCTCAGTGGATTCCCAGTGCCTAAAGATCCCCTTGGCACTGGGAGAGATGGGGGAGACGGGGAGAGTTTTCCTGCTGCATTTGGAGCAGGGAAGTGAGCACTGGAGCAGCCCATGGCAGAAAGGCACTGAGCAGTGTGTCAGTGCTTGCTCCAGCTCCTGCATCATCACAGTCTGACATAAAGGCACCTTGGAAATGGGTGGATTTCATCTCTAAACCTCTGAAATAGTCATGGATCAAGTAATAGATTTTAACATCTTTTATGGGCTATTGCTTCCCCCCACGCTATCTCCCCTCCACTTTGTGCTAATTTGTATTCAATACTGCTGTCTTGAAAGCTTCTCTGAAACTTCCCAGGAGATCTATCATACCTTGCCTGTTTTCCCTGGTTTCTAAAATTAATTTAAATCAATTATTTAATATATTCCATCACTTTCTTTTAGCCATTTAGTGAAGATATGGCCAATTTTTCAACATAAAATACAACCAGATCATTTCACCACAACCAAAAACGTGATTTATCATCACATTCAATTAGAACCCACTGAAGGCAGTGGCAAAAGTCCCATTTAGCTGAATAAGGATCAAGCCTTTGATTTACTGTGCCATAGGAATAACACATAATGGAAGAGGCTGGGATACGTACGGGATTCCAATTTCAAAGAGGTTGTTTTGAATCAGCTGCTTTCCAAGCATGATGATGCTCAGCTGAATGCAGAGTTCCATCAGACACCCTCCTGGAGCACACTGCAATTAAACAAAACCAGAGGGCGTGAAGGGATTAAGAGAATTAATTGAAAAATGCCCATGTGGAGAGCTCCCAGTGTCTCCATGTGCCCACTGTCCCTGCCACCAATTTGTGTGGGATCATGGAGCTCATCGATCACTGCAAATCTGTGCTTGACAAGGAATTTCATCTCCTCTCATAAAACTGCATTATGGAAAATATGCAGAGCCCTGAAACAACTTGCCATGCCCTGGGGCTCCTGTTTTTCCTTTAAAAATATTTACTATTTAATCAATGTAATAAACATAATGCAGCATCACCAATACTCTTGCAAGCTGATGTCTCCCATGGGGGAAGAAAACCTTCAATCTTGCAGAGACTTTTTTGTCAGCTTTATTGTCAAACCTTGAGTTCATCTCTCAGCTTTCAAGGGAATACTCACAGCATTCCCTTTCAGGAGGGAATTTGTTAAAAAAAGGATGTTTATAGGTTGAGTACAAAATGGCCCCAGGTTTTTAAGCTATTGAAATTGCCAGGCTTCCAGAGAGCTGCAGAATTGGGAAGCCAGATTCAACCAGATCATGGAATGTTTGTGCCTCAGTGCCCAGTTGTGAAGCATAGAAATGGTGAAGCTCCACCTAAGAAAGACCATGAAATAGCCAAAACTGCAGACAGAAAACGTTGCTTTAGATGGAAACCCTGGGTTTTGTCTATTTTAGTTGAAAATTTAACCTCTTGTTTTAATGTGCTTTCTATTTTTCCCCTCTCTGTAGTCCACTGAATACTGTATACAGTATTTCTTCACGTCAAGGATTTTTTTGCTAATTTTAGTTTCATATGTACTTACCTCTTCCATCCTATAACCTTCAAACACATACACATAACGACCAGGACGGCCAACAAACCTGAAAGCAATAATAATATAGAAACTAGTACAAAAATAGAAAAATAAGCCAATTTTGACACATGCTTTAATATTAAAACACAAAAAAGAAGTTAACTTTGAAATAAATATTATTCATTTGGATTAGCCAAAGTATTTCAGAAGTAGCTTCTTCAGCTTGAATTTTCAAAGGCTCAGCACCTATTCAGCTTTGATTATTTAAAACTATTTCAAAGCAATAGGCCTCTACAAATGGTTTTGTACTACAACTGGATAAAATAATTTTAATAAAATATTTTTCTGTGCTAAAACAATATAATAATAAACCCCCTTGCTTGATTAGAGATGGCAAATAAACCTGGGGACCCAAATCCTAATTCACATTCTCTTATGTGTGAGTAATGCCCTGAATGGAGTTATTAACACAACCAAAACTCTTCTGGCTACACCAGGAGAAACAATAACATTGACTTTATTCTAACCATACAACACAAAAATATGGTCAAAAAAAGAGAGAATTTGGTGATTTTTTTTTTCATTGGTGTCTTGCAATATTTGCAACTGCTGGCAAAATGCATCATCAATCCTCAAATCAAAGGTGCTGGCTTGGATAAGGGAAGAGCAGAGATTAACAAACTTTACAGCTCCCAAAAGGAAGAGCAAAATGGTAGAGCAGAACTCAGAGGATGTTTCAAACATTTTTTTGCCAAAGTTTTAGCAATAGAATCATTTTAAGCTTCCCATTCAAAAGCATGTGGATGACTGGGTCCCAAAAGACAAAGATCCTGAGCCCATAGGAAGTCACACTTATTTAGCAGGAAAGCTGAATGAGCTTTTTGGTCAATCACTTCATTTGCCAGTTGACTGTAACTATTTGTTAATTTAACTTGATACAGGAGAATAGTGCAAAATGATGAGAAAGTAAGAGAAAGAAGAGTTTTGTAATTTTAAATGAAACAGGAAAACCTTTTTTTGCCAAATGACACTTCAAGGAAAATTTGCTAAACTGTGGAAAGTAAGGCCTGTAAGCACCACCATTCACTATGAAAACAAATATAATTCATTTATAAATAATATAATTTGTTTTATAAAATGAGAAAGAATTATTAACTTTAAATAACCCTGTCAATGGTTAATTTTTCAGGGCTTGCAAAGATGACCAGTCCCAGGCTTCTGTGCCCATTTTATAACACAAATCCACTAATAGAGACACATCTATAAAAATGTATACACAGAACTATCAAGATGTAAAGGATATTTATCCTACCTCCCTTTAAAAAAGGCAACATAAAAAATTGATGCATAAGAATTCACAAACTTCAGAAGGAATGCCTTCAAAATCAGTCTCTCCTCAAAAGTTTTCTCTGTTTTTGGTATTTCTATGAATAAAAAAAAAGCAAACCAGAGAATTGAGTCAGTAATTACATAAAAATCACTGAACCCCAAACACATATTAAAAAAACCAAATTAAACTTCAAACTTTGGGCTTATACTGATTTTTTTTCATATCTCTAATTTGTACCAAAGGTCTGTCACTGAGTCCTGATTTCCAGAGATGTTTAATTCCACAAAGCAAAAGCAGTATAAATCACTTTGCTGTATATATGTATATTGGCATAAATATATCAGTTCCACAACTAAAATAACAAAACATTAATATTCTCAATTGAGGAATGCTGAAAGCAAAGTACAAGGAGTCTCTACCAAAAAAACACCTTAAAAGCACCCTTAACTTGTAGTCCACGAGCTCTCTTTTCTGTGGTGAGATTGTTGATATGTTTGATGCTAAACACAAGACTAAATACATTTTTGAGTAAGGTATTAAGTGAATTAAGTGAAAATAAAGGCACATTTTCGCTAGCAGTTCACTACGTATGTTCTGTATTTCAAGATTTCTTGGTTTAAATATTTTCCGTATTGATTACGCTGTTCCCAGATTTATTTTCAATTTCCAGGGAAATTTTCTGGCAGCAGAAAACACATGTATAAGACAAAGGCTTTCCAAACTGACAGTAGGATGCTTTTAAAAAGATTTTATATGGATGAAACCCTTGTGTTTCTTTGCTCATCCTGAGCTGTATCTAATGTGAGAGAAGACAATTTTATGATTAAATTTATCATTCTTGGCTGAACTTCTGTGGCATGATAAAATTGTGGAATAAAAAGAAGATCCAGAGCTCTGGCTTTCAGGACTTCATTAAAAATACTGCTGTACAAGTAGGGTTTTGTTTCGGGCACAGTTTGGGTGTTCTGTTTGCTTTGCTGTTGTTTGGGGTTTTCTCTTAAGAAAGCAGCATGATTATTTTAGCACTAAAGGAATAGAAAAGCTTCATGAGCCCTCACTGCCTGGCTTTCTTTGTGATACTTTCAACCACATTTTCATAAAAGACAAGTGTACAACCTGATGAGCCCTAAGGCATTACCCACCTATACATTTAAAAAAGCTTAATTAAACCTTCAGACAATTTGTAGGTGATCCCAATACACTGAATAGATCCAAAGAACAACAGCTCAGGGCAGCAGCAATATCGAATAACAGCAATGCAGCTTTTCATTTGAGGGAGAAGAATCCTAAACTCTGCCTTCCAGAGAACCCCCCCAAGGATGAGCTCAGCCTCTGGATGAACATTTACAGACCATATATGGTCCCAGAGGCTCCCTCAGCCATCCTATACCATAGCTGTAGAGGCATGTGTAGAATTTGTCCTCCAGCTCCTGGGATGTGCTGCATGAGAAATGAATTCAGCCAGAAGAGGTGCATTAGTGACAGAGGAAACTCCCTCATCCCAAAAAAGAGAAACGCTCAGGGGTGGGTTGTTGTGCAAAATTGGGCAGCTGGGATTTTGCAGGTGGAGGATGAGCTGAGCTAAGGGTAGGATGGGCCTGAGCTCACTGAAGGAGCTGCTGCCTTTGCAAGGGACCAACATGAGTAGTTTTGATTTTGTCCCTGTTTCACTGGTTCTTCCTTGGCCTCAGTGAATGCCTCCCTGTGAGTGTGGTGAGGTTCTGGCTCAGGTTTCCCAGAGCAGCTGTGGCTGCACCATCCCTGGAAGTGTCCAAGGCCAGGTTGGATGAGGCTCTGAGCAACCTGGGATAGTGGAAGGTGTCCCTGCCCATGGCAGGGGGTTCAAGCAATGTGAGCTTTAAGGTCCCTTCCAACACAAACCATTCTGAGCTGCAAGTGAGCTGTGAGTCTTATCTGGCACCAGCTGATCACTGAAGATGATCTGTTCTTCCTGGGAATAGCAGGACACCATGTGCACTTTGGCTGGTCTCATCTGTGACCGATGGACATCAGTGCCCCACTGCTGGACCCACGGGAGTCCTGCTCCATCCTGTACAAGCTGCCTGGATTGATTACATCAAAACTCCTGCTCTTTGCCTCCAGGCGCTGATTGAGGAGGTATTGAGGGATATGCATGACTGTGATCCTGTGATTAACACAATTGCTATCAGTGCTATTCTTGTGCTTACAGATGTGATTTTTCACCCGAACAAAGATTCAAGTGTACTTGGGGTTGGAATAGAAACTTGTGCTGCCAAGAGCTACTCCTTCAGCCCAACAAGTGTGTTCTTCAGCTTGTGGATTAAGTGCAGTGTGAAAAGAGAATCGAGCATATTTTCCTCCTCTCAGCAAAATGAGAGTTCACAAGTTAAGCAGCATTTATCAGCATGTGTAAATTGTAATTTTTTAAAACATTTTGATTACATTTGGCATCAGAGCCTAGCACTGGAGAAAGCTGCCTGAGTGAACTTTCTAACTCATGTAATTTGTAGCACTAGAGATTATTCTGACTGGATCCTTCTTAAATAAAACATCTGATGGTTGATTTGGAATGCTGCCCTGATAAAGATAGGATTAGAATTAAATGCAAAGTGACAGGGGGACAATAATCAGCAAGTAAGAAATTGTTTCAGTTGAGCCTGGTGCACATTTCAAAGGGACAGATTTTCCTTCTGTGCTTTCCAAAGAGAGGCCATGGTAGTGCCCAGCACTTCCCAGCTCCTGCTGGAGAAACTGCTGCACAAGTCTCATCTTCATTTTTTCCTATTCTTTCCACACAGCTGCATCATCCCTTAACATTTGTGCCCTTTCTTCCCAGGGCAGGTGCAGTGGACAGAATTGATCGGGTCACACACAGTTAGCAGCCTGTCACGTATGTGAAAGCTGAAAATCTGGGTACAATTTTGGCCTGGCAGTGAGCCTGAGCTCATTTATGCCACTAAAACAGAGTCCATTTGTGTAACCCTGTTACAATCTGCCCACAGCCTGGTGCAAAACAGAAATAAACAAATTAACCCAATAAAGTGGCAATTTGTGAAAATGAATTGCTTTGTCTTTATTTCTTTCAAATAGCTTAGGACTTTAATCTAAACTAAGAGGACCATACTTCCAAAATTCAGGATTGAACCTCTATTACAGCAACTGTAAAACTGTAACTTGTAATGTTCTTCCAAAAATAAGACTAAAAGAAACATCTTCATTTGTGAATTTGTAAGTGTTCTGAGAAATTGAGAAGAAACAGAAGTCTTAAGAGTAATCTCACATAAAGGCACTATCAGTCAACATCTTTGGTCTAAATTTGTATAACAAAACAAAACCCCAGGCTAAACCCCTTTTAGTAAAAATCTTTAGCCTACTGTATATAACAAAGGAATACTTTAGGCCTAAACCTCTAAAGTAGTCAAAAGAATGTCTTGCCTTTAAAAGAAATAAATAGCCAGGCTTGCAACAATTTATTGTAAAATGAATTTTGAAAGTCCGACCACTGACTGCAATAGAAATCATTATAAAAAAGTCCAGCTCAGAAATGCCCCTAAAATGGAACAAACAAATTGTTTGAGCAGTAAGGAAATGCTTAAAACTTTCATCATGGAAACAACAGCAGTGTAACTTTGTCAGAGCCATCAATATTTTTGAAACAACCCACTGGTTTTCTGCAGCTCTTAGCGGTAGAGAGCTGCAGTCACAGGCCTGAATGTGAATTTCCTCCAGCACTGCTCAGGAGGAAATACTACTACTGAAATACTCCTGAAATACTCCTGCTGAAATACTCCTGCTGAAATACCCTTACTGAAATTCTTCTACTGAAATACTCCTGAAACACTCCTGTTGATATACTCCTACTGAAATACTCCTACTGAAATACTTCTACTGAAATACTCCTGCTGAAACATTCCTACTGAAATACTCCTGCTGAAATACTTCTACTGAAATACCCTTACTGAAATACTCCTGCTGAAATACTCCTGCTGAAATACTTCTACTGAAATACTCCTGAAATACTCCTGCTGAAATACTCCTGCTGAAATACTCCTGCTGAAATATTCCTGCTGGACCCTCCTAGTGTCCATACATGGATTAATGAGGAATGTGGCCAGACAGTCTCACCAATTTCTGTCAGCCATTTGGCCACAGCTCCATAAATTTCATCGAGGATCAGGACCACCACGAGGTTGATGATGACAGCGGTGGCGGTCACGGTCACTCGAACGTTGGACCTGGTTGTCTCATTTGTGCTGAAGGACAAGGCTGCTGCCGTGGTGATTCTGTACACGATGACACCAAACACTGCTGAAAACGTCAGCATAATCTGCAAACAAATGAACACATAGATGAGTTCAGCTTGGAAACTGAAGCTTTGGCTGGGAGGTTGGGTGTGTTCCATGAACTGGCATTGTGGGGTTGTTTCTTAGAGCAAGGTAATAACGTGCAGATGATCAAATTAATAAGCAAGAGTTCAAAGCTCTCCAACAAAAAGGGACATAAATAAGAAAATGGATGCACAGCTCCAAACTGGCATAACAATTCAAATGGCACAAGATGCTGAGAGGGCTTGAGCACCTCTCCTGTGAAGACAGCCTGAGAGGGTTGGGATTGTCCAGCCTGGAAAAGAGAAGGCTCCAGGGAGATCTTACACTACCTTCCAGTATCTAAAGGAGGCTTATAAAATGGAGGGAAAGTGACTTTTTTCGTGGGCAGATAGTGGTAGGAAAAGGGAGGATGATTTTAAAGCAAAAGAAGAGATTTTTGATTAGGTATGAGGAAGGAATTGTTCCCTGTGAGGGTGGGGAGGCCCTGGCACAGGGTGCCCAGAGCAGCTGTGGCTGCCCCATCCCTGGCAGTGCCCAAGGCCAGGTTGGATGGGGTCCTGAGTGCCCTGATCCAGTGAGTGGGGAGTCAGAATTAGATCATCTTTAAGGTCCCTTTCAACCCAAACCAATCTGTGATTCTTTGATACTGATTCCTTGAATTCCTAAAGATGGGCATGTCCATTCTGATTAAAGCTACACACATCATTCATGCAGTGAAATTTGGGCATTTTGGGTTCAAAAACAGGTTTATGTAGGAGCAGGTTCAGATGGCTTGGACTGAAGGGCCCATATTTATACACAGTCAGGTAAATGGGCTTTACTGGCTCAAACAGCTTCACCTGTGCACAGCAGAAGTGCCAACTTGCAAACTAAAAACTAAAACATTTCCTCTGTTATTATTCCTTTAAGGCTGACCTAAAGCCTTTGTGCTTCACTTTACATTTGTGTCCCAGAAATCACTCGGTGTCCCTGGCATCCTTCATGGGCTGGCTCTGACCCATGAGATCAGGAAAGTTAGCCCTGCTACTTAAGGTCAAGTTCTCACAAGAAGAATTTGAATTTCACAGGGTTGTGGTATTCTGGTTTTGAAAAATAAAATAAATCTAAACCAATCCACAATGAAAAAAAAAATCAATGAAACAACAATAAAAAACAGCAAATTTTCATCATCACAGCAGAAAAGGGGGACAAGGTACATTTTTCCCTTTCATTTTTGCCTTTAGCAAGAATTCCAGTGTACATTCATTAATTTAGGTAAAACATCTTGAGATCCTCAGATGAAAGGGACTACCTCAATGTGAAAGATTAGACTACTGCAATTATTAAAATGGGCCTAGGGGCCCAGATTCACAACATGGGTTTAAGGAAATTTAACAGTTCATTTTAATGATCCACAGTTTATTGAATTCCTGTATGCAGAGGAAGGTCATTGCATGAAAAGGAACTATTGCAAAAGAACCACAACAAGAATCAGAGTTAAATTATTAAAGGTTGAAGGTGAAAACTGGCACATTTTGCTTTTATGAAGAACTAGTAAACATACTAAAAATTAATTATTTGGAGAAACTCCTGGAGATTTCAGATGAAATTGTCAAATATGTTCTGACAGCAAATAGTAATAAAATGTTAGACCTAGTAAAACATCTAATTTTACTTTTTAAAGAACTGTTTCATTAATTTTAAATGAAATGTGGGTGAATGATAAACACTTGAACCTGAAACAGTTTAAATTAAATATTTTCAAATGGCATAAAATATTATTTCCTTTGGTTTTGTAGTTTTCATTGTGTCAAGGAAACGTTTCTTATTTTTATATCTACTTTTCTTTTCACTTATCTACCAAATGTACAGACTAAAATATTCCATTCATGCTGAACTACCTTGCTGTGACAGAAAGGGTGCAGGAATAAGGACCAGAACATTTTTCTCACTTCCCCATTACAATCACTAGAGTAGAGAGTAAAATCTCCAATAAAGGAAGAAAACACAACAGCACCACCTGGTATTAATTTACCTCACCTTCCAACTCTACAGTCACCTTAATCTCTTTTATTTTTCTAATCTGAGTCACAGATTCCTTCTTCTTAATCATCTTCCTAATACCCTTTTCCTGTTTCTTTTCCCTGGGGATTTCTTTGCAATTTTTTCACTGTGGTGGTGGACAAGGAAAATCAGCAATTGGATGCCTCGTTCTGGAGCTGATGAGATCCCTGGGCCTCCACAGACACCCCTCTCCATCACAAATTCCCACTTAGGAATGATAACTAAACAGTACAGGAAGAAGAGCTGAGGACAGTCCTCATTAAATAGAGAAAGAGGAAATTTCAGATCATAAAAGGTCAATAGGAAACCCTTAAACCTGACCAAAGGATTTTAGGGATCCCTCGCCCTGAGGAATTTTATTGGAGGATGAGAGAGCAGCAGCCTTTTCAATCCATGCAGTGCCATAGCAAGGTATACAAAGTTACTGGGGAAAAAAAAAGTTTTATTTGTTTAAAGAACAAAAATATTTGCTTTGCAAAAGCACCAGGGCTTCAGAAACTCTCAATTGCTCAGCTGTTTTTAAACATCTGCTTAGACACAGATGGAAAAACACTCCTAAAGGAGTCTTCATTATCTGTGCATCCAGCAAGAAGAGAAAATTGAGGAGGGCCTGTAGGACTGCACAGTGACTGTGAGCAGAGCTCTCACTCCCCAGACAGTCACTGGGGGGGAATGGTTCCTGTCTCTTCACAGCATTTCTCCCATTCCTGAAAATACCTCTTCTGCCCAATTCCTGATCAGGCAGCCACTGTTTGTTCAGGTGCCCACTTTGGGGTTTGTTGTCATTGCCAACATTCCCTCTGGCCATTCTTCCCCCCACCCCCCCATTATGGCAGTTTCTTCTCTGAATTGCTGAACTACTCCAGGATTGAACTGCTCAGAAACAGATGTGAAAATTGGCTGCAGAAAAGGTCACCTACTGAGCCTGGTATGAATGAAGACAAACAGGAAAGCAAACTAGATCTGAGAAGGAAGCTATAAAACCCTGTGGGCTAAGCTGCTACCTCCATCCAAGTAGGATAACAATTCAATGTCCAAATAGTTCTCTGGCTCCCCAGTAGGGCTATTCTAGAGTCAAGTATTACACCATGTGAGTGAGAATAGGGTGGAAGAGGCTGAACTCTTCTGCCATGACACAAATTGATTTTCTCCCTTCCTCTGACTGAGCCAAACAAAGCAAAGCCCCAGTGCTGCATTGCTCTGTGCCACCCTGCTCTCTTCCAACACTGCCAGAGTTTTCATCACCAGCTCAGAAATCTCTGCCACAACATGGGCCTTCTAAATACGGGGCTAATAAACTGTGACACATTATTGTTAATCTCACTCAAGCAAAACTTGGAGATGCCCAGCTGAGCCCAGATCTCCTGCTACCATTGATCTCACTCTGCAAAAATAAGAAATGTGAACTTCTGTCCTAAAATCCCTGCAAAATGCACAGCTTAAAACAAACTTGGTTCTTCTGCCCCCTCTGCAGTCCAGCAAGGTTTTGTGTACAACGAAAGGGCTGTGATCAGATTTTAAAGCATCCACACATGTGAATTAATCCTTGGAATTATTTGGTGCTGTAAGGCTGGGCAAGAGAAGCAAACCCAATGGTTTTTTTGACTTGCATTTTGTACAAAACAAACAGCATGCCTAGCTTAATACAGACAGAGGAAAGGCCAGAAAGGAAGGAAAAGACCATGACATAATTCTTGAAAGAAGATTCACGAAAGTGAAGTACACAAAGGAAGTACAGAAATTAAGGGAAAAAATTTAAAAAGAGGAAAGATTTTACACTAAGAAAATCATTACCAGCTTCAAGAATCATCAGGGAAAAGTATGGGATGTAATGCTGGGGGAAGGATGGACAGAACAAACCAGCACCATTCTATAGTAATGTGGAAATCTTCATGGAAAACACCAGTGGATTTGGGCCACCAGAATCTTTCAGCCTGGAAAAAGTGACATTAAAAATTCAGCAATCCCTTCTACAGCACTAGAGATTGCTGTGCACTTGTGTGCAGGTCTGTGTCAGAGTCTTGTATCCCTTCATACACACACATAAATTTAAGATTTCCTAGCTTATTTTGTGCTTAGTCCTTTCAGCTGAAAGGATGAATCCGTGTGAATAACAATAATAACGGCGGTTAACCGGAGCAATAAGGTTTTCTCAGTACAATTCTATTTCACAGACTGACAACAAAACTTCAGTCTGATGTTTCCAATCCCTGTTTAACTAATTTAGCAGGAAAAAGGGAAACATCCCATACAATAAAGAGCAGATTGTAACATCCATGTAGGATAGCAGAGCGTGCTCTCCCTCATCAAGAGCTGGCTTGAATTTCATGCATGGTTTGCAAGCTGTCTCCTGTAGGTTCTTACATATAAATAATGCTCAAAATAGTGAAAAAAATAAAAAAAATCATTGTGGCCCCTTTGCCAGATGGTGAAAGTCAGCCTAGCTCCACTAGTCACGAACAGAAGTTGAAGAAGTGGAGCTCTACATTTCACATCTCACAAACTGTAGGTAATAACCCTTTAAAAATCTCTCTGAGATGTTACAGTAAGCAGGGAGGGTAATACCTAGGCTATGAGTCAGGAAAGCTCTTTAAGCTCATGCTTAGGGGAGATTTAAACATGTGGTGAAAGTCAAGAGCACATGTAAGCACCTTGTCTGCAAAGGAATGACTTGTAAAAGCTAAATCAGGACTGTGAGCTTACTCAGACTCAGGGTGGTGTGCTCTAAAAGTCATGACTGATGCCACTTAGAGGTTCTGTCTAAAAAGCAAATACTGGGTATGGTCTCAGGATGGCAAACTCACTCAAAACGCTGCAAGGACATCCAAATATGACACACCTAAAATGCACAGAAAATACACTGAATATGCAATGCATGCATCTTCATAAATATATAAATGTATCTATAAGGCTGTAGGCATTAACTTCAATGTGAGCATTTGATTGTCAGCAAAAGAAATTAAATCTTTACAGGACATCTGGTGCAATAGATGCAAATTTGAGTAAATTAGAAATACACATAGATATCTTCAAATAATTTAGGCCTCAAGTGAGTTTCCCACATTATGGTGTAAAGAGGCCCCTTTCATTGCCTTTTTATAGTGGCTGTAGATATGAACACAAGCTTTCAGTCAGTAATTACTATAACCAGAGGGATAATGGGATCCTTTGCCATGTAATTTAGGGTTTGTTAGCCAGGCCTTCCTATTGTTGTTTTCAAAGTCCAGCAGCTTCAGGATGTGTTTGTTTTGCTGGAAATTTGACTTTTGACTAGGACAGTGGTGTCCTCACTTCACAGGCTGACCTGCACACCTGATTCTTGTTCCCAAGGGAAGACTGTGTACCATGGTCTTCCTCAACCACTGTCCAGTCCAGCCCTGAATGTGTCTTGGATAAATATTCCTCAGCAACTGATTTATTTCACCTGGATGTTGCCTGTTGCAAGGCTCAACCTTTCCAAACATCCCTATGACCAATATATGCCATACTGTGCTCACAACTAAATACCAGTTTTATCCCTTCATTGGATAACAGAGATGCAGCAGAAAGCTTGGGGGAGAGGCAGAATTTGTGGCATTCCAGCAAGTCAGCCCTTCCACGAGCAGCCTTTGGAAAAGGCAGGAGGCAGGCACTGAGCCCCATGAATCCTCCCAGCATTTCTCCCAAACTGACCTTACCTTCAGATTTTTAAATATTTGAGAACAGCAACTCAAGGGTTTCCCTCTAGATGCTCATGGCAATGTTTCTCACACCTAATAAACGAGCAGAAATGCAGATTACGTTACCATGAATAAAATCAGCCCGAAGTTCGCTGCGTATCCAGGCAGGCGGTCACTCCATGTCAGCTTCTCCTTTTCATTCTGTGGGCAAAACAGATAAAGAAAATAACAGACATGACAGGACTGTACAGTAGGAAATATTAGAATTAATGGGATTTGTTATTGAGAGCCATTCTCAATCCCCCTGCTGTGATTTTGAAGTCTATTATGTGATTTAGAACACCGATATTTTAAAGTAGGTTTTAATTTAAGATAAAAGTGGGTAAGAGTAAATAAGACATGTAGAAAATGTCTGCAAAAATCCTATGCAACTCTGATTTTAGTATTTGAAAACATGTATTCAACTCTTACTAAGGTTCATATCAAGAGAAATCCCTGAGATTGACCTTAATTTACATTTAGGCAAAGCAAATTCAAGCATTTATTCTGAACTGCTTCTTGTAAAACTACAGAAGAACAGTGCTTAAGACAGAAATCATGATCAGAATGCTGACTACCACTGAACCCAGATTTTTTGTCCAATGGTCACGAGCACCAAATGTGACCCTTCAGATAATTCTTGCAAGACACCCCAGTCCTTCTCCTGGTACTTGTTTTATAGCAGAAGGAAACTACAAAAGCAAGGCCCCTCTGATCTCTGCTGCCAACCTTGTTTTCTTCATGCATAAACAGCATCTCCCTCTTCCCTGCATAATTTAAAGCAACTGTGATCAGTGAAACCCAGTATGCTTTCCCCCTCCCCACACAAACTCAACTCCAGCCCCAGCTGCACGTACATCTAAAGAAGACATTTGAAGGTGGATTTATGTGAGAAATACAGTTCCCTCCTCTCAAAACAGGTTTCTTAAAATAATACTAAGGTCACTGCTTTGTTTAAGTTAAACTAAAACTATATAATCAAATTAACTGAGGACACAAAGGCAGCTGCTGTTGGTATTTCTGTGAAGCACCATTGCTGCCCCATGGGCCAGTACTACCCTTACACTGGAATTAGCCCAGAGTTATTCTGAATTTAAATGACTTTAAATCAGATTAGAGCTCAGGTCAAAGGTTCCCAATAAACCATTTCTAAAGCACAATTGCCCTGGGATAAACACACAAATCTGGGAGCATTGTACCTTTTTAAGAAGCTTTCCCGAATTAGAACTGGGAATGCAGTAAATTAGTGCAGAAATGCAACCGTGGATTTTCTATCCAGGATGTGGAATCAGACCTAGGACACAATCCTGCCTAAACACCCACTGCCATGGTGCTGGTGCCTCACACACTGTGGGAAGGAGCATTTCTCAGCTGCCCCTCTTGTGACCTGGTCTCCTCTGGGACAGCCCTGGCAGCACTGGGGCACAGCAAACCCAACCAGAAGCACCAATAATTTGGCTCAGGGCTTGCAGCACATAAATTCTCTTTGCAGTTCAGACACACAGTCCAGCACGTAGCTGGGAGGCCACTTGGAAAAGCCTTGCTGTGAATTCACACGTGCATTTCATTGCATTTTACCTGTTAGCACTCGGCAATTCTACGGGACATAAAGAAGTTCTGAGGGATTACACTTCCAGAAAGTCTGAAGGACACCACATTTTGCAGTTTCTCCAGGGACTGTGGCTGGTGTGGGGCTGTGCTTTGTACTTGTGCTGAACACAGGGCTGATAATCCAGAGATGAGACCCTTATTGCTGAGCAGAGTTTACACAGAGCCAAGGCCTTTCCTGCTTTTTTGCTGCCACACTGCTGAAGCAATTCAGGAGGAGACACAGCCAGGACAGGTGACCCCAAGTGACCAAAGGAACACTGCAGACCTTATGGCATCATCATCAGTGTGTAAAGTGGGGAGAAGAAGGAGGAAGGGAGGGATGCTTGGAGTGATGGTGTCTGTCTTCCTGAGAAACTGTTGTGTGTGATGGGGTCGTGCTGTCCTAGGGATGCCTGAACACCTGCCTGTCCATGGGAAGCAGAGAAATCCCTTGGTTTGCTTTGCTATAAAGCTGCCTTTATCCCAAGCAGAGATTTTCTCCCTCTTACCCTTCCCATTCTCCCCTGATCCTGCTGTTGGGGAGTGAGTGGATGCTGGCTGGGGATACACCAGGATGGCCATTTATGTTCCCAGCTCACTCTTCCATGCATGTGCTTCCTTGAACCTTCCTTTTCCATGAGTTTGCCACGGTCTGTAGCACTCAGCCAAAGGGAGATCTGAACAACGTGAGCAATTGCTAAGCCAACATGAGAAGAAAGGAAATGCTGGATGAAGTAACTGAGTTACTTAGCATACATGGCCAAAGACAAATTTGGAAATTTAACTCAATATCCCAGAGCTCCCAGTTCATTCCAGTCTAGTCCAGTCTATCCCAGAGGTCTCAGTTCCTCCTAGTCCCTCCCAGAGCTCCCAGTTCATCCAAGCAATGGAAAGCTGCCTTCTGTTCTGGTGATCAGAGACAGGACTCAAGGAAATGAGATGAAGCTGTGTCAGGGGAGGGTTAGGTTGGATTTCAGGGAAAGGTTCTTCCCCCAGAGGGTGCTGGGCACTGCCCAGGCTCCCCAGGGAATGGGCACGGCCCCAAGGCTGCCAGAGCTCCAGGAGAGTTTGGACAGCGCTGCCAGGGATGCTCAGGGTGGGATTGTTGGGGTGTCTGTGCAGGACCAGGAGCTGGGCTGGATGATCCTCTGTCTGAATCAGCCCAAAAATGTAAGTATTTATTGACGTAACAAGATGAAATGGATCATCTGAAGAACAATCTCAGTGACAGATATGTTACACTGGGGAGCATTCCCCAAGATGAACTCTGTTGCAGGGGAATATTTATATGCAGACAGAAAACCTCACAACAGAAATTGTTTGGGTTTGTGCCAAAGACAAATGAAAATATTTACTTTAAAAATCTTACTTTCATTTTCCTTCAATGCAATGATGGATTTGCAATTCTAGTGGAGGAAAAAGCAGATTTTGGTCTGTGTACAGTGATGTGTTCCCTTTTTTATTGTGTAATGGTGTGTTGAATGTGTTCCTTGAAGAGATACAATTATTTTCCTATTAAAAAATGAAATTAAAAATAATATTCAAAAAAGAAAGAAAGATAAAATTAAATCCCTTCTGTATTTTTCTGGATGGTTTCTTTCCATATGAGTTACCTAACATGGCAAAGATCCAACTCTGCAGCCTCAGGTTGGGAGGGCCCCTGAGCTGTGGAAACCTGGAAGTACCCTGCACTTGGCCAGCACCAGGCAGCTTCTGAAAGCAGTCCTACACATCTCTGTGAATTAAACCACAGCCACTTTGCTCAGATCACAAGTATTTCAGGTATTTATTGGTATTTTCCCTAAAGACAACACCTCCTCCAAGCAGGTGTTTCCAACCACCAGCAATGCCAGCCCAGCCTGCACTTGGGGAGCACAGCAAGAGATTTTCTCTCTTCTCCATCCTGCTCTGTAGCTCCAAAACTGAAACTCAGGCTCTTCACTGTGGTTGCACCTGGGTGATCCCAATGATTTCACTGAACTTGCCCAGAGCTGTAATAATTGACTGGAATTTTGTAAAAGATGCTCAGAGAAGAACAGAATCCAGGACTTCTCTCTAACGTCTTACACTGCTAGTAACAGAAAAAAAAAAAAAAAAAAAAAAAAAGCTGCAAAATTATATTTCCAATCACAAAATCCAGAAATTCATCTCTAAATATGCCCAGGAAGCTTCAAATAAGTAATTGCCATTTTTGTAACTGCACATTTCTAAGTAGATTTCTACTTTAATTTCTAGTTCAATACATAACCTTTAATTTGTGTAAAAACTGCACTGCCCAAATGAGCATCTAGAAATACAAATTGTGATATCAAATACAGCTCTTTTGTATTTGTGTGACACCCAAAACTTTGCCTGTGCACTGCAGGCTCAAGCCACGGCATTAAATGAGCTGCTTCTGAAATAAGGAGTCACTATAATTTTATCTTGGCCTTGAAGTAGAGAAAGAGAAAAGGATCCGTCAGAGCTATTTGAAAATATGAGCCAGAAGAAAGCCTACAGAATAGGCAGTTTTGGAAAAAAATCAATTCCAGGGCGAAACACAAAAAGAGACACAATCAAGAACCATCAGCATTTCTGGGATTTCTTTACAATTAAGAAACTTTGGCCAAATGCATGGGATTCTTTCAGCCTGTATTTGGGACTCAAATTTTTTGAGGGCTTGTATTGGCCCTCAAACTTCTGTGAGGAAAGAAAAAACTGCTGCCCTGCTGGGTATCTGCAATGCCTGTATCTACCCCTGTCTGAATCTAAAAGTTCTACCTTCACACTCCCACAGAAACTGAAAGAGCTTTTGGGTTTAAAATCCATTAAAAGAGAGAAGTTAATTTTCTATTCTTCTCACTCAAGCAGCAGTGACAGTTTAACAGTAAATGTGGCTGTGTTTTGTGAGCAATGTTGTGTCTCAGGACTGCACATGGAAAACAAACTGCAAAGACTCATTTGGAGACAGACAAAGGACTGTAAAACTTTTAATTAAAGATTTTTGCTGTCTTTGTAACATATTTAGAATAGCACAGACACACTATTAGCTTTCAGTGGAGCTCAGTGGACACACTCTAAATCTAAATTGTGGAAGCAGTGCAGAATAGAGAGCTATGAGAAGCATGTGCAAGGCTCAGTACTGGGATTGTGGGAATTAATGGATTTCAAGGCTAAGCAATGTTATTTTTAACCACCCAGTCTTGGTCTCCTTTGTAAGCACACAACTTCCTTGAGATGATTTTTGCTGTAAGGATAATAAAAGTGATTTAACAAATTTTTTTTTAGAAAAACATCTAATCACAGCTTGAGCATTTTTGTGATGAATAGTCAGTTATTAGCCTTATTAGGTCATTCCAATTGCTAATTACCTTAGCTGTTGAAAATGTATGGCTTATTTCCAAGCTGAATTTGCCTATCTGCATCCTCCAGCCTTTGCATTTAGCTGCAAACTTTTCAGTTAAGGGCATCTACTGGCAGATATTTGGGGTTTGGCTGTGGGTTCTTATGAACTGGGATCAGGCCACCTCTTGGCTTTTAAGGTGGTTGAGACCTCTCCCTCAGAATGGGAATGATCAGCCAAGCCCACAGCTGGGTTTCTTCTCCTGTGATGGGGTTGGAAGTAAATCCTCCACAGGCTACAGCCCTGACATGGGCAACTGCCTTGGCCCTTCACAGAACAGGGCTCACGAGAGCACATGGGAGTAGCCAAGTCTGTGCCTCAGGAGACTCCCAGCCCTTCCACAGGACCAGAAATATTTCATGTTGTGGTCAGTGAGGGTTGTGCTTCCAGCCATGGAGCCTGACAGGAAAGAGAATACCAGCCCCATCTCTGTCAGAGGAGATGCTGGCAGAATGGAGGGGAGGATCCATGCATCCAAGCACTTTCTACTCCTTGTGAGTCTGAACACTGTATTCTGATATTCCTAAGGACAATAAAAAGGCCCAGAGAAGCTGTGGCTGCCCCATCCCTGGAAATGCTCAAGGCCAGGTTGGATGGGGCTCTGAGCACCCTGGGATGTTGTCCCAGGGAAGGTGTCCCTGCCCATGGCAGGGGCTTGGAACTGGGTGGTCTTTGAAGTCCCTTCCAACTCAGGCTATTCCATGATTCTGTGACATATGCACAGCATTTGACACACACACACACACATAGAGATACACAGACATCTATATACACACACATATTAAATGTGTGTATTTGTATGTCACATGCATGCAACGAGTGCCTTGATAAAAACTAGCAACTTGCAGTAGATTTGTGGAACTATTTCAAGCTGCTTCCTTCACATAGGAGTAATGACAAAGGCTGGAGGTCTGCTCTCACTGTAATTTCAATCTGTAAAGCCAGACTTGGTTAAATTAACATGCTGTAGTTTAACTCAGGAATAAAAATGGTTCCTTTGCTGCAGTTAAAACTTCTTTTGCTACTGACACTCAGTGCATTGTGGCATATTGCAATCTTTATTGTGTGAGTGGCATTAAGGTGCTTAGACTTTATATCACTGTTTAATATCAAGTGCTTGATATTTACATATGGTTCAAGTGAAAACTGGCAGCACTTAGTCTTTTACAATGACAGTTTAACATATGGCTTTACAAGCATGAATTATTTATGTCAAATTGAAGCCATTCAGAATATTACCAGGAAAACACTATAATTTGCACAAACAATAGGGTTACATCTGTAGTCATAAATATTCATTGTTTGTCAATGCTCTTTGGAGATGATTAATAAATCATAATGAAGCTGATGCTGAGAAGGCAAGGGGCCAGCTGTACAAATACATCTGGTGGGATTTCCAAAGCCCCTGACTGCCAGTGGTGCTGCCATAGTAGAGAAGGTGGTACTGGAATGTCACAAATTCAGCTCAGGGCGCGCAGGGATACCCTGTCACCTGCTCTGCTTTTGGTGTTTAGTGTATCTCCTGAACAGTCTCAAAGAATGTAATGAAATACCACATGTGGCTTTAAAATACTCTTAAATAAATATTGTCAAGCATAAGGAAGACAGATTCTGAGCCAGACATGTACCTACTTTACTTTGTGTGATTAAATCAATTTAATGTGCTTTGATATTGACAGGACATGGAACTGTCAGGGCAAACAAGGTGAGTTTCAAAGAGTGGCTTTAGAAAAAAAAAAAAGGATTTCACTATCCTGGAGTTCACTGATTTCCAACCTCCACTTTTTACCCTGAAATACAGAGCACAACTATTGTAACAGTCAAACCAATTTCACACTTCCTCACGTAAACTGTGAACATCTGATGGAGAAGTTAATGGAATAATAAACACAACCCATTTTAAAACAATTTATCAAGCATAACTTTTCAAAAAAAAATTACCTTCTAGTAGTTCCCATAATTCAGCGCCATTTAACTTACTGGCAGTGATTTAATTTAAGATTTTCTCTCTGTAAATTATTTTAAGCATAGGACTAACAGCTCTGTGTGAGTCCATGGGTTACACAATCAGTTGCCAACTACTTGCAGTATCTCTTCTCAAAATATAAAAAGGTCCAAAATTATGTCAACTTTTGTAACTGCAAGTCTATTTGTCTCAGGTAGCTAACAGTTCACCTGAATTTTATCTTTAAAATCACTTGTTTAATATCATTATACACTTTCATGTTAGCAATTTGGGTCCAGTGGAACTAAGGCAGCTGGCAATGTTCTGATTTGCAAAGCACAAATTACAGTTTTCTGAATTAAATTCAACTGAGTTTATGATCTCAGTTCAGGAAGAGGTGCATTCAGTACTAGACTCTGAGGAAAGATGTCCTTCTCATGTTCCCTTGAAGCTTGTCTGGCCTAATTCTGTGTTGGTGTCATAGCTGGAAGAATCTGGACGGAACATCTTGCTGCTGTGAAATCATCACAGAACTCCCGGTGAAGCAAAATCTCACTCCAAGGCTTTGGCATTGCACACTTAAAACACGATTCACCATTGTCTTCCAGCATGTGAAGTCACTTATCCCCACACGAAGTGGGAGACAAAGACATGCAACACATTATCAGCTTCCTTGAGTTGCTAAAATTTCAAATTTAGCTTGCACAAACTGTGAATGATCACACCAGCACCAGAGGAGAGCACAGTGGTGGAAATTTTAGCAACGTTTTTAAGCTGGTAATGAAAAGCTTGAGAAGCAGAGAAAGGATTAAAAGGGGGATGTGGCTATGCAAAATTCTTTGCCTGGCTCCAGAGCATTTATTACCAGCTGTAAAGTATTAATTAAGTTTGTATCCTAACATTTGAATTTGCTATAAAATTTGAAACGCAATTGCAGAACACAATCTACAGAGGCAAATTTTGCCAGTAACAGAGAGAGATGACGTGCAGAAAAGAGTTCTGGATAAACAGCAAATGGAAGACTGGAAGTAGGGGAAAGGATATGAGAGCAAGGGGCCTCCAGCTCTCTCCATTTTGCTCCAAAAAATATTTTGGAGTTACGAGAGTGCTGCCCCTGCTTTCTCTATCACTGGCACTGCTTCTTGCTCTGATCCCATGTCTAGAGAAAATATTTTGTTTGGCCTGTTGTGGAGAAAGTCTATAGTAAGTACAAGTCCATAATGAGCACCCCTGTACCTTCACACACACCCAGCCTCCTCCCAAAACCCAACAAGAGTGGGAGACCATGAAATAGTAATGAAGAGGTGTCAATAAAATACTGGAAGGCAAAGACAGAAACCAAAGATTAATGGAGTTGGAAGAGTAATGAAATACACACATTTTGTTACTATGAGCATTATCTTTTGACTAACTGTGATTTCAGGGAATTACAACCATTACTGTTTGTGCCAATTTTCATTTTTCCAAAATGCAAATTCAAGTCTAAATTTATTTTTGCAAATTGTATATATATATACATATATATATATTTCTGATGGTATAAAATTGGCAGTGACTTCCTTGTGAATCACAGAACAAATCAGGTTGGAAAAGACCTCTGAGATCAGCAAGTCCAAGCTTTGACCAGACACCATCTTGTCTACTAAACCAAAGCACTGAGTGCCACATCCAGTCTTTCCTTAAACATCTCCAGGGGTGATGACTCCACTGCCTCTCTGAGCAGCCCATTCCAAAGTCTAATCACCCTCTGTGGGGAGAAATCCTTCCTGATGTCCAACTTGAACTTCCCCATTGGTCCATAGCAATCTAATTGCAAATCCTTTCCAATTTCCAAACAGGGAAATGATAACTACTCATACACTGGGCTGAATTATTTATTCCAGTTTTATATATGTGCTAAAACGATGTAGGAAATACACAAAGCTCTCCAGGGGGTTACTTCCTACCAGCATCCCAGATCATTCCCTCCCTTTTTATTTCCAAAGAAAGAACTGTGTTGGCAGTTGGCAGAAAAATGCAGATCTATTGAAAGATGCTTTGAAAAGCCTCGTTTGGATTTTTTTATAAAGTAAGTTGGCAAAATGGGAAACAGTAGGCTTCACATTTCATTTTCTTAAAAATGTTTCTCTGTGTCTTTCCTACTATTAACAAAAAAACCCAGAAAAACCAAAAACAAACAAACAAACAAACAAAGAAAAAAAGATGGAGTAGGTCTCTCAAGAAAACAAATGTCTGTAACCGCAAACCAAAAAAAGTGGTGGAAGTAGTGGCAACATGAAACTGTGAGCTGGTGTCTACTCTGACAGCAGTGTTTATCCTATATTTAACACAGTAACAAGTCTACAGGCCATGTCAATTGGGCTTGCAGAGGATACTAAATTATTAAGGGTCATGAATAGTGAAGGCAGCACAGATTAAATCCCAGGCTGTCGAGAAGGCAGAAATACAAACGTGAAACAGAATGAGATTCAAGGAGAACAAATTAAGGCTGATCCAACAAGGAGCATAATTTGAAACAGCAATAATGCTCAGCAAAGTAAAAAGTGTATCAAATACTCTTGGAGAGCAGTGAGTTACAATGTGAAAATTAAATCTGGAGGGGATAGAAAAGGTGGTAATTAATACTTGGATTATTCTCAGAGGTAGTGAAGAGATGAATGTTTTAAAGCATGCACAGCCTGCATGGGTGTAAATTCAACACAAGTGTACGATATGGACTGGGGAGTGATATGCACAAAATCAGCCTTCTAATGCATTCAAAATTCCAAAAACTCTGCATTCACCTCTAGCAAGGGATGAGTTCATGTTTCTCTCCGTTGTTTATACATGGGAGAAAGCAAGTAGAGTATGGGTGCATATATTCCACTGTAATTAATAGAATTACAGAAAGGATCACCAAGATGCCTGGATATAAGGAGGATACACTGAGAGGATCTCTGGAATGAGCCATGAGTCAAATAGAGTGATTTGTGATGCTCTACCTTCCCCCAGAGACTTGCTCCAAGTCCTCATATCAAACCAAAGAATTTCTGAACTTCTGGTGTCGTCACAGAAAACAGTGATGTGGAATCTTGCATTTAAACCCTCTGCTGCACTTGGTATCGGGGCCAAAATTGGTGCTAACTCTACAAAGTCTTGCAGCCAAGACACCACTCCAACAAAAGGATTGCTCAGATCCCTCAGAGCTCCAGGGCCTAAACACAATCCCAAATACCCAGAGGTTCAGGCTTCCTGATATCAGCCCAACAATCCATCCAAATCAGCAGCTCACTAAACATTGTTATCTGGCAATGGCTGAGGGAATAAAGGAAATGTCTGATGTCTTGGACATCAGCTCCTGCATCACCCGTTGCCTAAAATGCATCAGTTCTCATGTGTGCAGAATTGCCCAACAACCTATAGGATTATGGCAGAACTATGATTATCTATTCATGGGAACAATAAGATGGAATCATTCCTCCAGAAACAAAGCAATTTCATTTATGTCCAAATAAGATTGAACATATTAGCAACAGATTAAGCATCTGGAATCTTTTAAATAATTCGAGTAAATGTGCAATGTTATTAAGAAAAGATGTGTGTTTTTTCTATTGGGATTTATGTCTAATACTTATTTCCCCACAGATGAGCTTCATCAGGCAGCAGGAGGAATAGCCAAAAGAAAACAGTTTGCTTGTTTGCTCAAGAAATGAACTACTTTCTCAGTATTTTAAAGGAGGTGAAAACTAACACTGTGATAGTCCTGCCAGGCATGGCCTGTGTGTGGTTGGTCACCTGAATCCTGAGATCTGGTTTACAAAGCATTGGAAGTAACACAACCCTGGCAGGTTGAAATGAGAGTCACCAGCTCAGTGCACTCAAACACTCCAAATTCCCAAGTCCAAATTTCCAACTTTGGGTCCTTCAAAGGCCCAGCAAAGAATTTCAGCTCCCTTTTTTTTTTTACTACTTATCCCATGACACGGAACCTGGCACATCTAAGGGAGATTCTCTTCAGAGAAATTACCCAAATACCACCCACATCCACCCGTTTCGCTTTTCCTGAATTACTGCACTGCCAGTACCCCCAGGGATGCCAGGTGGATTTTCTTCATGGGCACAAGCTGTTCAGAGATGCCATTCCATATGGATTGCCAGCCTTTGAATCCAGAATGTCCTCTGGGGACAAGGAGTGGGTGGGATGTTTCCCCAGTGACCACAAAAGAAGCTCTGTCACAATTTCTAGTCCCGTGGATTTCTTCTGCTCTAGAAATAACCCAGACATCATAAGGCCCCTTTGTCACAGAACTTCTGGAGTGCACATTTTTCCATTCTTGCCTTATTCTTCAGCAAGACAGAGATCTCCTTTATGCTGCCTCCCACCAGGAATGTTCTCTGGAGTGAGGAACAGGCATCTGTCCATTGGTGCCACACAGAAAATCTATGGATTATTTTGTCGACATCATTCCTTTCTTAGCATTCCTGTTCTAGTGTCCCACACAGACCTGTTGGAGCCAGCCCAGAGCAGGGACACCAAGGGGATCAGAGGGATGGAGCAGCTCTGCTGCGAGGAAAGGCTGAGGGAATTGGGATTGTTCAGCCTGGAGAAGGGAAGGCTTTGGGGTGACCTCACTGTGGCCTTGCAGTGCCTGAAGGGAGCCCACAGGGAAGATGGAGAGAGACTCTTGACAAGGGCCTGGAGTGACAGGACAGGGGGAATGGCTTCAACTGACAGAGAGCAGGGTTAGATTGGATATGAGGAAGGAATTGTTCCCTGTGAGGGTGGGGAGGCCCTGGCACAGGCTTCCCAGGGAAGCCGTGGCTGCCCCATTCCTGGCAGTGTCCAAGGCCAGGTTGGATGGTGTCAGAGACTGTGCGGAAATCCCTCATCTGCCTCATGATCATCTACAGAGACAGGGACTGAAAACCCAAAGTCCCCAAAGGGGGAAGAGGACTTTTGCACAAAGTCCGGGTCAGATCCTGGTGTGATGCCTGCCAGGTGCAGAGGTGTGCAAATGCCTGTGAGACCGTGTCGCTCTGGTTACCGGTGCGAAAAGGAACAATCCGCCTTGTGCACCTGCACCTGTACCCCAAAACAATGGGCCTTATTCCCCCACCTCATGGCCATTTGCCCCTTGCCTCTGGAAGGATTACCTCACCTCTTGGTCAACTGCCCCTCGCTTTCGCAAGGACTATAAAGAGACTCTCTGAAAAGACCCCTACGAGATCTCCCCATGGACGAGACGGAATCCATCGTCTCCGGACCACGAGGACTTTGTCATGCTGTGGTAGCTATAACCCCTCTTTCTCTCCCTCTCTCTCTCAACCCTCTATCTCTTTCTCTCCTCTACCACATAATCGTGTTGTTGGCACTCAATAAAAGCGCTTTTGATTTTGATTGAAACAAAAAATACTTGTCCCTGTTTCTTTTGCACTCTGAGATTCGGGTAACGAACCATCACGATTCCCGTTTGTGTTAGCGGATCGTGACAGATGGGGCTCTGAGCACCCTGGGACAGTGGAAGGTGTCCCTGCCCTGCAGGGGCCTAGAACAAGGTGATCTTTAAGGTCCCCTCCCACCCAGGTCATCCTGTAGTTCTGTGATTTCTCCATACACAGAATGTGGCCTCACTGTAAAGAATCTCCAGCACACAACTCATTCATATCAAACCCTATTTCATTTGAAGATGTTGGCCACTGTCTCTCTTGGCAAAGGTCTCTATCTTTGCTCCTAGAATTCTTTCAATTCTACCTACAGAACCACAGAATCACTGGTTCCCCTACTATTCACTGGGATTCTGCTCCTATTTTGATCTCACTGCTTCTCTTCTCATGTTTATTTTGTTCACCTGCTCCCTGTTCAAACTTTCCTCTTAGACTGGAATCTCTCATTGATAGAGACGGTATTTTGGCATAGAGTTCTGTAAAATATTCTGTTTATTTGCAAAATGTCTGTTAGAGTGACTTCCTGATGGTAGCAAATCTGTTCCCTTTATCCTTTTGTAACCTGAGGAATCATAAGGATGAGTACAATGAAGGAAATGGACCAAAGAGTCCTTCTCAATCTAAAAAAAAGGGTCAATAGGTCTGTTATGAACAGGTGGCAATGAAAAGTTAGGCTTCATAGGCATTTAAGCAAGATGAGAAGGGCAATAAATGATTTTTTTTCTCTCCAATGAAAGTTTCATTGCATTTCACAAAAAGAAAAAAGAAGGAGGGAGATATGTCCCAAATTAGGATGGAAAGCTAAAGTGGGTTTTTTTCAAAAATGTTTTTAATTACTGTGAACCAAATGTTTTACGTCAACAACTTATAATATTTTGTTTTGATTTCCTCTATTTTTAAAACCCCTCTAACATAAATTCCATTTTGAAATAAGAAGTGCTTTAAAAACAACAGTTGGAAACTCCTCACTCTATAAAAGTTGAACTGAGATATTTTATTAAAATCAAAACATATTTTACTAAAAAAAATAACTGCAGGATACAGTGGTTTTGTGGGGGTGAGTTTCAATGTATGGGGACAACATACTGAGCAAAAATTCAGCATTTGCAAATAGAGACGTATTGTTTTAAGTTTTATCAGAATAGAAAAGCAAACTGTGCACCACCACAATCTATTGTCCATATTTGTATAGAGAAGCTTGGGAGAAAAACAGCAGAAAGTCTACTTCATGCAATAGTAATATAATACTAAGAATCATGGTTTTATAATAACTCTATTATGAATAAACATCTTGCCAAGTGCTTGTAATTACAGAGAGAAGAAATTTACAGTGACAAAGCTGATCTCTAAGTTCTGTGGACTCAAAATTCTATGTTATATTAAAAATATTACGGCAAAGGCCCCACTATGGCTGAAATTCATTATCCTCTTGAAAAGAGGAGCTGTAGAATCACAGAATGGCCTGGGTTGGAAGGGACCTTAAAGATCAGCCAGTTCCAACCCCTGCCATGGGCAGGGACACCTTCCACTATCCCAGATTGCCCAGAGCCCCATCCAACCGGGATGAGCACTTGAGCACTTCCAGGCATGGGGCCTGTCATTCCAGTTAAATTCCAAGCTATAGCCCTGCTTTGAGAGAATTGTGTTTAACTCCAATTGTTTTAAATTTGTAGCTACTTCATGCACAATTCACTAATTTAACACTCAATCTGTTAATGCAAGTTCTAATTGAGCACAGAGAGTCCTGAACATTCAGTAGCTCATCTAAGATAAAGGTATTATCAGTTTCAACTCCAAAGGAGTACACTGGGACAAATCCTTTACCTGCAGGGATACACCATGCTATTCCATAAGCAGAAAACTCTGTTATGTTGCTGTCGTATTCCTCCCCATGTGCTGCAATCCAGAAAAGCACAAAGACATGGCAACTCCTCTGGCTGGTTCTTTCAGTTTCCTGCATCCTTGGTATCAGAACCTGTTCTGCTACTGCCTGTGAGATTTGAATTGCTGTTGGATTCCCCCCACACAGGAGGTTCACTGCTAAATAGACAGATAGCCATGGAATAATACCACTCATCTGAAAGCAGTGCCTTAATTCTTGTTTTTTATGTGTTCATAGTTCACCAAATCTGCAGCCTAAAGTAACAATTAACCCTCTGAAGAACCTCTGCTGCAGATCTCCGATGCGTTGTAATAATTGATCCATTTCCTGACCTTTGGAAATGAGTGCTGTGAACTGTGATGTCGTACCTCAGCTGAAGCAACGCTTTAGGCCATGCTTCACGGTTTGATAACACTTGTGTTAATAAAGAAATATACCCTATGTCTAGTGCTTGACATAGGAAAGGTGTAAAGTCAACAAAATGTTAATTTTAATAGTAATTATAATTTTTACAGTATCAGCTAGTTGCACATCAGTCTGCCTAATCGTCCCACATCTCAACTGTACTATATTTGTCTCTGCTTCTTCTGCACAGTGCTGTGTCAAAGCTGAGCTCTAGGGCACGAGCCAGAGCCTTGGGCTGGTTAACACCCACGCAGAAGAGTTTGCTTTAGGCAAAGAAACACCCAGAGTGCTCAGGCACAGTCCCGCAGCAGCACCACATCCTGAGGAAAAGGTGAGAAGGGATAGACAGGGATAAGAGCTGTGTGGCCTCTTAAAAACACGAGCATGACAAAGAAATTCAAGTAGAATGGAGCAAGTGCCAGGCAGCCACCTTTGGGATCACAGACACAGCATCCTTAGAGCTGGAGGGCACCTCTGGAGATCAGCCAGTCCAACACCCACACCCTGGGAAGATGCAGCTGCCCCATCCCTGGAAGTGGTCAGGGCCAGGTTGGATGGGGCTCTGAGCAGCCTGGTCTGGTGGAAAGTCTGCCCTTGTCAGGGGGGTTGGAACTGGCTGATCTTTAAGGTTCCTTCCAACCCAGACCATTCTATGATTCGGTGTTATCTAAAAGCAATAATTTAACAAAATAACATGATGCTTCTTAGTTATTCACACAGCTTCAAGAACAGGGTTTTTTAAAAGTATTAGATATTCTGAGGTATATAATCAAACTTCAAGGGTCATAAAACTAGGATAAATTTACAGTAACACCAAGAAATTAGAGCTGCATGAAAGCACACTGTTGTTTCTGAAAACAACATCTTGAAGTTGCACCTGACTACAGATTTGTCATGTTTTGGCTCATTTATACCTTGTCTTTCAATCTACTTTTCATCACCCCTACCTCTAAGCCATATCCTTCTTCTCCTTGCTTCTGCTTCAGTTATTACATAAATCTCCACTTCTCATTCTAAGTTTAATGATCCCCATGGCTATAATCTCCCCAAGTCCCTCTTCTTCAAATTATAAACAAATCCAAAAGGTTATTACCATTCATCTCTCCCAACAGACACAAACATATGAACAGGTACAAATCCACCAAGCAAGGGCTCTCCAGGGGTGTTGCTCAGTGAAATTCCTGTGGTCATTGCTCATGCAGAACATGGGATCACCTCTGCAGTTCCACATAACCAAACAGCACTGGGCCATATCCTACAGATCCCTGCCTTACTGGTAGCATCTTAGACAGCACCCTAAATTTGTCCACAAGTTTGCCCTTCTCTTCCAGCCCATGATACAATAACAGTCCTTCATTAAACTTTATAAGGTCCTTATCACCTTCCCAAAAGTAGAGACCAATCACTTGTGCTACACAGGATGTCCCTATTGTTACATTCAAGAAACAGAGGTTTATTTCTATTTACCAATCATTACTGGCTGCAGAGTAACACAGAAAAAGTAATTACCGCTTCCTAAAGAAAATTTTACTAAGGAGAGGTGTGCTGCTAAATTTCTGAGGCCCTGACATAGTTTTTAAGCCTGGAATTTGCAACTATTCAGTGAGAAAACATCAGTGCTACAAACCCTTGTATTAACACTGCCTAACCTTTCTAAGTGCACAATTACCTAAAGATTTCAGAACAGAAATGGAAAACAAGGCTCATGATATCGGGCATTCCTTGTCTTCTTTTAGTGCTCACTACTGTGATCTAAATGGAAGATGATCCTCACCAACTTGTTCATTCATGTTCATGCACAGAAAAAAGTAATTATGCACTTCCAGATAATTCACTGCCAACTTACTTTTCACATAAAATGTTTTAAAATATAGGCATACAATATGAATGACTATTTCTACCCTTCTTCTTCTGAGGAGCTCCACATTCTCATAAACAGTCCTATAAAGGAAGGCCACTGAGTAAAAAGCTTACTTAACTAACTTTTAAAGGAAAATCTGGAATCAATACACTTGAAATCAAATGCATATTGATTGTGCCATTTTCCTCTTCAAAAATAAACTGTCTCAGTAAATTACACGAAGCTCTCAAGTCTTGACAATCCTTATGACTCACAGATCTTATTCCTTCTATATCCTGTTAATTTTACTGCTGTGACTGGCCCCAGTTACCAAGATTAGTACTGGTGGTAAAATCATGTACATGCAAAAGCTTATGAAAATCTTCAAGTTTCAACATCCTTTGTTCATAACCTTTGTTTTGATCCAAACCTCCAAAGGTTCTACCAGCTGTACAATCACCAGCTCTAACAGCCTATCTCTAAGGTGAGATAAACCAACAATCCCCAATTTTGATGAACTTTGACCACAAAGCAATTCCTATTGAACAATTAAAGCAAATCCAGTAACTTCTAATAAATGGATAATGACGGGTTTGAGATGTTGAAAACTCTTTATAAGTATCTTCTTTTAATGCTGTGATAAATACAGATGCTGGGAGTCTGCTTTCCAGGATAAAGCCTTCCTTAGTGCTCTCTCATGCCAGGACTTTGTCTTGCAAGCTTTCCATTTGCAGCTCTCCCTTTGACTCCAGTAAGGGCTCTGGAGAAAGGAATTGCATAATCAGGCCCTTAATCAAATTTATTAAAACCCTGATGATATACAACCCAATTAAGGAATACCTCTCCGTTCCATAAGAGCTTTTTACATTCCCTATAAAACACTTTCCTCCTCGCCACATAAAACTGAGTGCGTGCATTGCTGTCTGCCGGTATGAAGTACAAGCCCTGGAAATGAAAATGAGGCAATTAAATCTACAAGGTGTGGCTGATTTAATATTGAAAAGATAATGCTAATTGGCTTAAGAACTTTCAAGCAACTTTCAATCTTGTCATTAGTCAGGTTGTTAAACCATGGCAAGATTGTGATACTCCAGTTTCTGAGGCAGGATCTTTCTTATCACATTTGGTGGTACAGTACTTCCCTCAAGTGGCAAATGTATTTCTGCCTGGTTTGAATTTTCCTCTATGATATTAAACTGTAAAAACTCATACTATGCTTCCTAATCCTCTTGCATTTTGTGTTGTTATAGAGTCAACTGTTTTTTTCTTGCTGGTCTTCATTTCAACTGCTTTGTTTCAAAGCAAGACCTTTTAATTGTGTCAACCACAGACCCATCCATTAAACATTACCAGCATATCGCTTTCAGATACACATGGCACATTTCAGAGCACAACATCCCTGCTTGGGATGACAGCTTGTTGTCTTTCAAAGGCTGATACTCAGACAAATACAGTTTAAAACATTCATTAACAGCCTGGATTTGGGGACTATTTATTCAGCTCTTCTGAGACTGCAGCAAAAAGTAAAAGAAAGATGTTTATGTACAGGGACAAGTTAAGCATAAAGCCATCAGGATGGTTTTGGGGATATAGCTCTACCTGGAAGGAAAGGCTTAAAGAAATGGACATGTTCAGCCTTAAAAAACAGAGGCTGAAGGTGCAATTGCTGTAGAAAACTGTCTAGGAGGAGGATGTAGTGAAGACAGGGCCAGAATCCTCTTGGAAGTGCAGAGTGATGAGTTGAGAAGCAACAGATGCAAGTTGCAACAGGGGAAATTCCAGTCAGGTATCAGAGAGCACAGAAGCTCCTCACAATGGGGTCAGGCCAACATTGCAGCACATTCCTCGGAAAGGCTGGAAATCTCCATCCCTGGGAACTGTGAAAATGTGAGTGAACAGGGCCTTAAGCAAACAGCTCCAAAGACCTTGCTTTGATCAGGGGAGTGGACTGGAAGGCTTCCAGAGATCCTACCTAACTTACATCATCCTACAGCTCTGATTAATTTTAATATCTTAACTAGATTACCTTTAAAATCAGTCCTACTTAGCAGTGCCCACACTTCTCCATTCCTTTTTTCTTCTCTGTGTATGTGTATCTATAATTTATTTGGGATTCTTTGGTGTGGTTTTTTGTTCTTTTTTTTTTCACTTTTTAAAAGTTTCCTTTACAAAATATAGTTCAAACTGGACTTTTAACATTTACTGCTTACTCATGCTCTCATTCTTTCTCCCAAGGTATAGTTTTCTTTGCCAAACAGTATTTTTTGATCCACTGAATTTTTGTATTCTGATTGCTTTTAAACTTCTCCTTAAAGGAAATTATGACCACATGAGCTCAGTGATCTTATTAATTAATTCATATTAAATCCTTCTATATGAGCATTTTCAGTGTGTTTTTATAAGCTGAACTTCAAGAAAACTGAAGCCCTGCCTGCATTTAGACCCTGATCACATCAGATTTGTTTTGGAAAGAACTTTCCTTAACTTCTCAGTATTGTTACTAAAATTAAAAACCTCAGCTATAACCTGAAGGAACTTTAGCCGATTATTTGGTATAATTTTACCTTAAACAACTCACAACTATATGACTTTATCAACTTGTTTCTTTAAAAGATTTTTAAAAGATTTCCTACAACTGACACAGCCAGTTGTTGTTAATTGTAGACAATTGCTAAAAAAAAAAAGCTGCATTGCCAAAGCAGCTACTCAAAAACCAGATTTTTCTCTTTTTCTTTGAAATGAAAATTCTTACACACACTTTTCTAGTCAGTCACAGGGAAAAATATTGGTTAATAACTTATTAAATACATTATACTCTCCCTGTGGAATACAGTGTGGGTTTACTGAAATATACTGCATTTTCCTTCCATAGGGAATCCATTATTTCATTAATCAAACACACAAGTTTAGATGGCGTGGTTATTAATCTGCCTTTAGTAAACCCAAGTTACATTTTGTCCCATTGCTCAAGCACTTCTAGTAAGGCTCAAATTATAGTTTCTTTCAAAATATGCCTATTGTGGTCAAACCAATTTGTCTGCACTTGTTTGAATCATTTCTTTCCTGCATTTCACAGAATTGCACAACAACTGGAGTTGGAAGGGACCTCTGGAGACCATCTCAGTCCAAAATCCTGCTTGGAGCAGGGTCACTTAGAGCAGGTTTCTCAGACCTCTGTCCAGTCAGGCTTTATTTATCTCTAGAAATGGAGACTTCACGAAATATCTGGGCAAATTACAATCATAGAGCCACAGGATGGTTTGAATTGGAAGGGACCTTAAATCTCACCTCGTTCCACCCCCCTGCCATGGGCAGGGACACCTTCCACTGTCCCAGGTTGTTCCAAGCCCCATCCAGCCTGGCCTTGGGCACTGCCAGGGATGGGGCAGCCACAGCTGCTCTGGGAAACCTGTGCCAGGGCCTCCCCACCCTCACAGGGAACAATTCCTTCCTCATATCCAATCTAACCCTGCTCTCTGTCAGTTGAAGCCATTCCCCTGTCCTGTCACTCCAGGCCCTTGTCAAGAGTCTCTCTCCATCTTCCCTGTGGGCTCCCTTCAGGCACTGCAAGGCCACAGTGAGGTCACCCCAAAGCCTTCCCTTCTCCAGGCTGAACAATCCCAATTCCCTCAGCCTTTCCTCCCAGCAGAGCTGCTCCATCCCTCTGATCATCTTGGTGCCAAGTTTATTTACGACACAAA
This sequence comes from Eopsaltria australis, assembly GCA_034509425.1. NCBI lineage: Eukaryota > Metazoa > Chordata > Aves > Passeriformes > Petroicidae > Eopsaltria > Eopsaltria australis. Next base: position 74,178 of record JAVTVJ010000527.1, read on the forward strand.
ATACCACAGTGAGAAGGGGCTTCCAAAAACAATGGCATCGTACCCCTAAAGCAAGTGAATAATGAAAATCAGCAGAGCAGCAGACAAGTGTTTTTCAATCAAGCACGGTAATAGTTGCAAAAACTGGGCAGTTCAAACTGAGTTCCTTAGCTCTTTAAGCTTGGAGTTTGTGGAATTTCAATCTTCATGGGATGGACGCCCAAAGGAACTGAATGTAAATGCAGTTTATTTGTTTAAAATTGCAGACAGGATTGCCGTATGCATCAAATAAAGAATTCTTGGCAACTAACTTAACTGACTGTCATTTCCACAGCCAATTTCTGTAAATTTTGTCCCAAATGTGGGCTTCTGTAAGAGATAAATAGCATGAAATTTACCCTAGAAATGTGCTCAACAGAAGGTAAAAAAATACTCCAAGATACAGGAGTTTGTCCCCAGCATGCAGGAAAGGGAGAATACTCTCATTTTTTTTCTTTCTAGTTTTTCTAGTGCACTAAATCAAAACCCAGCAGACTTTTGGAGATTTATTTTTCAGCATGAAACTTAGCTGTGGCCCTCTAAGCTGTTATTACAGCCTTTGACAGGGTACAATACAAGTCAATAAGTGCAGACTTAAGGACTTTATTACTTACTCAGGCAGAACTCCCTTTAATTTCAAGTACTGATGAATACAACCTACAGAAATTAATCTTTCCCTTCCATTTAATAGGAGAGAGACCTGCATCATCTTGAATTCTGTCAATAAGAACTTTAGGCCTCCATTCAGAAAAAGCAGTTAATTGTATCCGTATCCAGGACACTGAAGCCTGGGCTTAACTTTAATCACATGCTTGGGTCGGAGTTTCATGATTAAACAGTGCAAGCTATAGCACCGCCCTAGAAAGAATGCTTCCTTCAGCCAAAATCTTAATAAATAACACAAATAAGAACAGTAGACAGCAGCCCTGCCTTCTCTTGTTTCTAGGTTCAAAACTCTCTTCTGACAATGACCACTATTTTAAATTATTTTTTTCTATTTTAGCAGAAAGAATCTCATAAGCATAAGACACTGTTTTCTTAAAATCATTGCTCTCATCTGCACTGTTCAGACTCCAACACTTGAATAAAAAAGTATTCGGTATTCCTAATTAAACACCTTTTAGCTGTCCAGGCAAAGAAAATTTAAAAAGTTATTCCTTAGGGGAAAACAAGCAGTGATTACATTTACTTATAACTTTGAAGAGGAATGGAAGACAGAGGAACAGGCTGATGCTATTGCAAGTTGATCTCTGTCGTATCTGTAAGGAATCTGAGATCAGGAAAAGGTCTTGACGAAAGGAGAAAGAACAATCTTGTATCCATCCATCCTCACAGAAAGGACAAAAGAGTAATTAAAGAATCAGCCTCACTTCGGTCTCTTGGAAAGTGAAGAAACCCATTCTGAGCACATAAGGAGAAGTCGGTATCTGTGAAGTTACTCTATCAAGTTGATGAATTTATCATACTAATAATATAGTTCAATAAATGCTAAAATATTAGGGGTTAAAGAACTCTGGATATATTTAAAATTCTTTTATAATCCTGATTGTTCAAATTGGTATTTATGACAAATTATCTTGGTTTCTTCTACAGAATTTTAGCTAATGTATAAACTAATAAGAGATTTTTTTTTCCTTTAGTTAATCTTATCAAGGACTTGCTTAATGAAGAGATGGGCTCCAGAATCTGAAATGGTTTTTAGCCCTTGTGAGAGAGTTATTTGTGGAAGACTGGTAGGGAATCAACTGCTAGCAAGAATTACTTTTTCATGTTTTGCAATGTTGAAATTTTAAAAATAGATATATAAAGTATTAGTAAAGTGTGGAGGCCAGGGAGCCTATGGAACAAGAGAGTCCACTGGGGGGACAGTCCTAAGACTAACGATCCTCCCCAGGTCAGGGAGACAGAAAGGGCTTCCCCCAGGATGCTCTGTCTTGTTGTGTCAATGTACCCCAGTTCTGCTTGGCCCTTGGCCTCCCTGCCCCTCTGTACCTTGTATGTCCCTGCCCTAGAAGGTTCTCCCTCCCCCGTTCCCCCGCTGGCCCTGGCTCCATCCCCACTCCCTCAGAGTTTCCCTGTTGGCTCCCATCCCCCAGCCCCGCCTGTGAACTGCCCCCGTGCCCTCAGATCATTGATCCCTGATGCTCTCTCCAATCCTGGATATGAACCTGGACCCTCCCACATTCTTGGTCTTCGTCCCTGGATCCCTTCACGCGCATTGCTGGAATAAACCTCCCCCATGGAACTCCACACAGAGACCCTTCCTGCCTCCTTGCAGGACTCATTCCTGAGGCTCTCAGGTGTGTGTGTGAATGTGTGTGAGAGTGTGTTGGCCCTGCTGAGCGGCTTCATGTAGGAGAAGCTTCTGGAAGGTTGCAGCACCCACCATCTGCCCGCCACAACAGTCATGTACAGTTCTACTTCATATTTATCCTTTACACCAGAGACTTTCCTCTCCAAACCAGCTTCCCTTAATTCAGTTGTTTAATGAAGCAATGGTTCAGAAACAAATCTTCCTTTCTTTTTCTTTCAATCACCAGCTGAATTAACAATTTCAATAATTTATTCTGCCGATATCATGTTTAAAATGAATTAAAGGAAAGGCAGAATGCCAGATACTGTTATTCCTAGGGTTTGCTCCAAGTCAGGACACAAGCCAAGAGACAAGCCCTTTTTTTTTCTATAAAAAAAATTTTCCTTGAGAAATATGTAGAATGAGTTATTCGCTTTCCTGCCAAATAGGAAAGATAAGAACACAGACTTACATATATATATATATATATAAACACACACATATGTATGATGTTGAATCGTGTTTGCCAGATCAGCTGGACATTTAATGAAAAGGAGTCAGGGCCTGATCCATCTCTCACAGAAATGACTGGAAGGCTTTCCATCAGCTCCAGTGAGAGTTAGATCTGGCCCCATCTGAATGTTTTCAGGCACAAGACCAATTTTCATTTCCTGACCTCTATGTAATTCCATTGAGGATGCCACTACTGCAGTGAGAGAGAACAACTTATCAGAAGATTGCAAATATCCACCACATTTTCAGTTAACATTCTGCACATACAGTAACTTTACCCTATTCATTAAATATTTCTATCTACAACTTCAGTGTTACAGTTTAATTAAGAAAAACAAAATATACCATAAATTGCTTCATTACAAAGCTTGCATCTGCCATGTTTGATGAATGTATTATCAGACAAATGCATTCATCCACGTGTGTAATCCATCTCTGTTGCAAGGACAAAAATGCCTTTTGATGTACGTGAATCAAGGAGCTGTACATTGCAAGCCTTTCTATCAGAGAATCAGAGAATGGCTTCAAGATCAGCCAGTTCCTGTCCCCTGCAATGGGCAGGGACACATTCCACTATCCCAGGTTACTCCAAGCCCCATCCAACCTGGCCTGGAACACTGCCAGGGATGGGGCAGCCACAGCTCCTCTGGGCAACCTGTGCCAGGGCCTCAGCATCCTCACAAGGAAGAAATTCATCCTAATATTTAATCTAAACTTGCTCTCTGTCAGTTTGAAGTCATTCTCCCTTGTCCTGTCACTACATGTCCTTGTAAATTGCATGTGACCTTGAAGAATTAAGTAGTAGTACTGACTATAAGACAGATCATTCCAGATTTCCCAAATCAGTCCCTTAGAACTTGTCATTTTCTAACATCAATGTTGTAATTCATAAGGACTGTCTGTTTTTCTATTTGCTCCTTAACCTGAGGCATTTCACACAAATGTTTCAACTCCTTTAGCTGTAAATGAATTTCCTCCTGAAATAATAGAACCTTAGGGTGTTATTGTTAGAGTAGCTTCACACCAATCTTTTGTGGAACACTCTGAGCTCTCAGTTTCTTTCTCACTCTCTAAATTGCCAATAAAATATTTATTCAAACAGCTTGAACCATACAGTGTGGCAGAGGCTGAAATTTTGTTCTTTGCTTATTCCAGTGGCGGAAACACACCGAGTGGTGTTTTGTATGGGAGCTGTATTCTAGAACACAAACCCCACTGGGCAAGTAATACATTAGATGTGTCATACTTTGTCTTGCCAGGCTCATCAGGCTGATTTGGAATTTGCTGCCTGGGTAGAGTGACTCATATGTTTACTGGCCCTGACAGGTGCTGGACATCTTCCACACTCATTAAAGTTAATGATTTGAACAGCAGAGAAAGAAAACTGTATGCTGGTTTCCTCTGAATGTGTATTCCCAAGTTATCATTTAGGAGAGGACATAAGTGGTGTCACCTTTCTTCTGCAATCAAGAAAAGCAGCCCCTAACCAAACCCCTGTCCCTTCATTGCAAAAATAACCCAATTAGCTTCACAGGAACTCCTTGTTAGAGCAAGGCAGGGACAAATGTACCATACACAGAGCTTTGCACATAAAAGCTGCTCCTTGCCATAAAACCAGTCACTTCCTCACTGGAACAGAAGAATTTACATACTGGAAACAAGCCAGTGATTTTATAGAAATATATGCCTTTAAGTAAGCTCTAGACCAGTATTCTCACAATAGCCACCCTTTGGCATCATTTCTATCCCAACAAGCCACAGCTGCTGAACTGGAGACTTCTGACTTCATGTTAGATAAGTAATGAGAAGTTTTAGGCAGTGGTGCCAGAGCCAGTCCTTTGATATTAAAACATCACACTACAGTTGTTGACCAGCCACACCAAAAACTATATGCCTTTAATTTACACTAGTTAGCTAAAAATATTCAGGAAAAAACTTCACAGAGATTTATGCCGTGACATTAGACTGTCAACCAAGACATGAAGAGATAGAGACCTCACAGACATCTGTGTATTCACACAAAACCAAGAAATTGGGAGGATTGAATCTTTCACTACAGAGACCTCTCTACTTTGATGCCTGTCCAGCCACTAGATCTGCCCTGGTAATAGGACAAAGTTCTGTACCCTGGCTTCCACTCAACAAGGCAGAAATACTGAGCCAGAGACCTCACAGAAACCTGTGCCTAAATATTAACCTGCCACACAGAATCCCCTGATTTCTTGCAAGAAGAAAAGTTTGAAACCCCTAAAAATAAGGCTGAAGAATTACTGCAATCTTAAATACTCATCACTTTTAATGTCTAACTTTTCAGGATCTTCCAAAGCAAAATGAAATGGTGCATTTCTACAGTAAGGCCAGTTCTTTAACTGAACAGTTATGTTAAGTTTTTTCCCTCTTCTGCAGTTCTCATATCAACATCTGTTGCTTTTATAATTTCATAAGACACTGAGGTACAAAGGCCTGAGCAACACGTCTTCCAAACGCAGACTAATGTGCTGTTTGCTGGACAGAATTAGTAAGCAGAATGTTGACTGATGGAAAACTGATCAGTTGCTTGGAATGTATTTCAGCAATTTGGGGAACTCTAATTCAGGATTCAGTAATTCAGTATTTTTTTCCATCCACATTGGCACAAAAAGCAATTTGAGTAAAAACCAATCCAAGTTAGTCTTTTCAGTCTTGATGTGTGAAAGGAGCTCTTCCTAGTTTTGTAGTGCTGGATCTTTACATTGTTCCTTGTTTTCCACCTATTCACTTAACATTTCTTCTTGGGTTGTTTTTTGGGTTTTGGTGTAGGGTTTTTTGTTTGATTGGTTTTTTGCAGGGTTTTGTTTGGGTTTTTTTCTTTTCTTTTTGTTTTACCCTAAATTAATGTTTAATTTATAAGGATTTCTGTTCCTCAGGTAAGCAAGATAATAATAATATTCTACAACATCAATGGTTTACTTGTTCCCAGTTCCCATTTACTTTAAGCCAAAAAAAAAAGCTGAATAGCAGCTGTTCAATCTGACTTTTACAGCCTTTGATCCTTCACTTGGAAGGCCAAGAGAGCTGTGTAATGTGTAAGGAAAGACTCTTCACAGTGCTCTGTGAGTCTCTGCTTATTGGGCAAGATCAAAAAAACACTAAAATAATTGAGAAACTTTCCATGATCTTCTGTGGAGTCTGGTTGGGCACAACAGGTGACAAGACAGGCTCAGTGAAATGAGAGATTCCCTGGAAACACTGTGCGAATGTGGTGAGCAGAAGAAAGGGATAATGAAGTTCTTCCACAAGCTAAATTTGTTGGACCAAACCTGAAAACCTGAAAATTCTCCACTTTGGATAGTGATTCTCAACCTGTAAGCAAATTAGGCTGGTTTTTTTTCTACCTGGAAGCTGAAGATGGTATTGGAATGTTTTGGCTTTGCTGGCACACGTGGAATGCAGGGGATAAGCCATGGTTAGCCAAGCCTGATGGACCAAGACTGCAGAATTTGTGAATGTTTAGAAAATAGACCTCAGTCAACAATTTGCAAGAGGAGATTGATAAAAAAGGGTTTGTTCAAAAAAGTTTGAAATAGCCATAAAAATCCTCAACTCACTTCAGCCTGAAAATGATCTACCAACTATTTTTCCATTTGTCCTGGAAATGCCATTAAAACTTCCCAACTGTGTAAGTGCAGCAGGACTAAAGACTCCAATGTTGCCTTTGCAAATGAAATCACCATAATAAAAGCTGCTTTCTAAATTGTGCAGAAAGTACTGACATTCTGAGGGATTGCTGTGAGAATCCTGTGCTGATTGTTTTAGGAATCAGGCACTGCTCTACAGATTAGATCCTGAACCACCTGTCAAGCCTATTTCTATGCAAATTCCTTTACTTTGAAAGACTGACCTCAAAGCCCTCAAAACAGGGCTGCATTTCACCACACCATCACCAACCAACTCAAAAAGGTTCATTAAAAACACCAAAAAGTGCCTTTTGCAACCTCTGAGAGACAGACAAAAATATAATCACAATGTAACAAAACACAAATCCCATGTAAACAAAAAGAGTAAGCTGCATCTTACCACGTTTGAATTTTCTGTTGTGATGTTTTTATTTTTCAGCTTTTTCTGCAGCAGTTTGGTTTCATATTCTGGTCTGGGATGCTCCTGAAAAAAAAACCAAAAACAAAACCAAAACAAAACAAAACAAAACAAAAAAAAACAAAAGCAAACAAACAAAAATCAACATCATTTTCAATACTTGTGAAGACTTCACCACCACTGACGCCTAATGTCAATAACATTCTACAGACAAATTTATCCTCATCTTTATGAATCTTATGGATAAAAGGTGAAAAAGACCTGATCTAACTTCTGGGCTTTTGTTGAAGTACCAAGAGCTGACAGGAGATGACACAGTCCTTGATTTTCTGCTTAAGCTGTCGTGTCAAGAGACATGTCCATTATTCTTCAAAAAAACCAGAAAATGGCCAGAAAGGAACAAGAATAAAGAGATACATAGAAAATCCTTCCAGTACCTGAAGGGAGCCTACAAGAAAGATGGAGAAAGAGACTATTTACAAGGGCCTGGAGTGACAGGACAGGGGGAATTGCTTCAAACTGACAGGGAGCAGGGTTAGATTGGATATTAGGAAGAAATTCTTCCCTGTGCCACCTCACAAGTAGAGAAGCTGTGGCTGCCCCATCCCTGGCAGTGTCCAAAGCCAGGTTGGATTGGGCTGGGAGCAACCTGGGATAGTGGAAGGTGTCCCTGCCCATGGCAGGAGGGTGGAACAAAGTATTCTGTGGTTCTGTGATTCTCTGAAAATATTTAGGAACTCAGACTGAAAGAGCAGAGCCTTGTTCATCTTAAACAAACAAGGGTGACAGGGATATGGTACTGTGTTGAATTTTGCTGAAAAGAGGACAGAAATAATCTTTCTCTTGATCTTTGAAAGATAAAATAAGGAAAAAAAGAGAAAAAAGTTAGCATGTAGCAAGGAGATTTAAAAACTACTAGGAAAATCCTGTTAGCAGTACAGATAGAGAAGCATTAGAGTAGATTACCTAGGGAGGAATTGAAATCTCCAGTGCTGGATTTATTTAAGAACAAATTAGACAAGTATCTCTTCATAATGATTTAAGAAGAGTTGATCCTATAATGCACAAGGGATGGCTCCTCAAGGTCCATTCCAGTCCTATTTTATGATTCTAAGTTCCTAATTCTTCATCTTGTGCTGAGAATTGTCTGGCACTCCTTCACTTGTCATAAACAAAGGATTCCTGCTGATCCCACAGTTCCTTTCCACAGACTTTTCCACTTCAGGCTGCTTCATCACAGGACCCCACAAACCTGTAGATTCTTTAACAGCATTTTGCAAATACTAAGCTAAACCTGAGGATTTTGTACTGTGAGTGATGAACTTGAAATTCAGAACAATCTGGTGGATCATCAAATATGCTACAGAGCCCAGAGTTTGCTCTCCAGCCTCTCAGTTTGTCCTGTGGCTGGTACAGGATTGTTGCTCTGGCAGGGAGAATTTTGGCATCCCATGTGGGACAATTTCTGATGTGCACTGGGTTTCCAACACAACTCACAGACTGGGAGTACTGGGCTGTACTGTGAGCATCATCCACACCATAACAAGGGAGAGAGTCATGAAAAAGCTGAGAAACAGAGACAAAAGAGAGGAGGTTGTGGCCAAGTCACCAGTGAAGGAATATTTTTGCATTACAGGATAGTGATGGAAGAAGAGAAATACTGGACCATGCTGTCTGTTCTCAGGGTTATCGTTTTGTTTTATCCAAGTATTTTGATCTGGGAAATAGGAAATAGCGAAATAACATCACCACCATGCTATATCATGAAATCCATGACAACAGCTTGCTTTATTAACTTCAGAGTGCTGACCAGGAAGATATAGCTGAGGATTTCCTAAATAATCATTGATATTCAAAACTTCATCAGTGGCAGTCCTTTACCTAAACACAGCTATGAACTGCATGGGGCTGGAGAACACGCGTGAGAAATCTATATATCAATGCTTTATAATATGCATCCATGGAATAATTAACATGGTAAATTAGCCCAGGGAGAGGAGACTTACTTCTTCTTCTTCCAATCCAGTTAGATCCCAGAAGTAACTCAATCTCATCTGCAAACGCTTCCATTGTTCAAGGAACATGGTAGCTTTAAAAGAAATGAAATAATTTTAAAAATCATAAATCCAAAGCCTTGTGGTAAACATTTGTGCTACTTATAAGTTTCAACTGATATTTGAATCCCATTATTCTAGAGCCTTTAAAATTAAGCATTAAGAAACAGCCTCAGGTCCAATTTTAAAGAAAGAACTCAAGAAAAGCATGGGAACAATAATTATTTTCTTTTAAAAATACAGTGCAGAAAGATGGAACATGGATTGTCTCGAGCCACTGTAAAGTTCTTTTCAGGGAATGGAACTGAGCCCATATATGCTGATATCCACAGAAGACATCATCTCTCTTAGTTCACCATGAAGCTTTCTGAGGTAGGTTTAACCTGCTACTGAAATAACTGGGATCCCCAGCAATATATAGAGAAAGATATTTTGAAATCTATTACAATGGTGTAGTTGAATGCTTTTGTCCTTCCTAGAATGGTGATTTTGCCCTAAAGGACTGGCTTCTGGTTCAGCCCCCCACTTCTCCTTGTTTTACTAATAAGAAGGAACAGATATTTTACTGTTGACTCATATTTACAGCCTCCTGGCTGTCCTCTCATAATTGCTGTTTCCTCTGTATAGACCTTTTCCTAGTTGCTCATGGTTTATGGACTTGCAGATTGATTAGAAATAGCACTTATAAATCTTGTATTTTCAGGTAACGATATCGATGTCAATACCAAACCAGTACATGCCAACTAAAACCACCAAAACTCTACCAATAAAAGCTATACCTGTAAACAACTGGGGGCACTGTTTTCCATTTTCTTATGCTTCACTTCACTTTTTCAGTGGGTGAAAAGGGCACTGTAAAAACACTGTTAGATCACAGCAGTGTTTACGATACTTTGAATATCTTGTAGGTAGCCCCATAGGACAGACAACAGTGGAGAATTAGATCAGCTTCCCTTGACTGCATCTACACTGTGTAAAGTGGAAACTCTCTGAAAACAGCCTGGCTCTTGCAAGTCATAATCTACCCCAACAGGTAGCTGCAAATATTTTCCTCACAGGTATCATCCCATCATATAAGAAATATCATTTAAAGACAAGACTGGCAGCACACTGAAAGCAAATCCAAACACTAAGGAATATGTTGTGATCTGTGTTCCTCCCTTACAGAAGAGAGAACATATAAAAGCTATATTTAGCATGGTTTAAAAACTCAAGGGTTTTTAGATATCCTAAACACAAAAACATTTGGTTATTTTATAGGGTGCTATTACTCATTCCATTCTTTCCTGTTGCACAAAAGCTCAGTTCCACATTTAGCTCTAAAAGAGCGTACTTGGCTTGATGCAGCAGCTGCTCTGAAATCAGCATGTTTGCACTGACTTACACCAGCAGAAAAACTAAACTGACAGACAGCAGGCTTGAATTGGGTATGAGGAAGAAATTCTTCCTTGTGAGGGTGGTGAGGCCCTGGCACAGGTTTCCCAGAGAAGCTGTGGCTGCCCCATCCCTGGAAGTGTTCAAGGCCAGGTTGGACAGAGCTTGGAGCAACCTGGGATAGTGGAAAGTGTCCCTGCCCATGGCAGGAGGTTGGAACTGAATGAACTTCAAGGTCCCTTCCAACCCAAACTATTCTATAATTCTGTAAAATTTCTAAGAAAGGCATCTGGCATTGAAATTCAGCACCAGGACACTGGTGACATCGAGCCCAATCAGCCTGGCATTACTGTGAATGTGGACACTTGCAGCCAGGACTGCTGCAATCAAAAAGACACTTCATGAGGAATCAGAATCAGCTACTAAAAGCTTGATTCCTTTTGAGATATTAACCATAGGAAGCTTCTGCTTTCTAAAGAATGGGAGAAGACAAGCAGGATGAAAAAATTCCCGTGGCAAACACCCCCGTGAAATGAAGCCAGCCCAGAGCACCATAGTTTGCTCTTTTAAATACACAGCTGGAAGAGGTGTGTGAAAGAGCTCTGCCATTCAACAGAGCTCTAGGTAGAACCAGCACAGCCTCTAACAGTGGGGCAGCAAAATTCGGCGTAATTAATACTGAATAGGCAAACTGGGCAGAGTTAGTAAAGGCTCCATGATTTCGCTTTGCTGCTCCTTGTGTGTGCCGGCTGCATTTTCTTGAACTGACAAGCTCAGTTATCATGGTCCCAGGAACAGACTTTTCCAATCTGTGGGAAACATTTTCTGGAGGAGGGCTACAGCTCTGAAAGAGTTTTGTTATTCTTACATGCCTTTTTTTAAAAGCAGTGCATATGGAACTTTTTGTCCCATTCTGTTCCATAACAGATTCTACTAATTTGTCTTAGTGCAAGCATATATCAACATTTTCTTTTGCACATTGCATTGCTGATACTAAAATACAATTTTTCTGGATGAGGTTTAGTGGCAATTGACATTTGAATGGATGCAAGTTTACAGTAAAGGTTCTCTGTCAGGAAAATGATATTTTATTTATCTTAAGCTTCACAGCAGCAGGTGTCACTTAATCTGCCAGTGTACCCTGTAATCTGAAGTAGTAAAATAAATTATTCTGAGAGTCTATAAATTCATCCTCTTTTTTCTGTTTTTCAGTCATAATTCTCACATATTCTCTAATGTTAGCTCTAGGGCTTCCAGGAACTGGTAAATAAATGCTTCTTGCTTCCATGATGTGTTCTGTCTGCAAGTTCCTTAAAAACCCTCTGCTGTCCTCACCCAATGCCAAGCCACCAATCAGTCCTTTCTAAAACAAGCTGTAAAATCTTAATAGGGTTGCAAAGAATAACACACTGGTTGCTGAGGGATGGCTATAACACAATAACATATTTGCTCAGCTTCATATTAAGGATGATAATTTCATTTGGGGAACAATGAATAGGGAAATAAAAAATTGTTTTACAGTAGCAATAACACATTTAACTTTCACAATAAACAAGCTCTAGAGCAAAGGAGAGCTTAACACCAGCAATAATTCTTGCAAGCACAGTACACACACTTCTCAGGGCAGAGGTGAGGCTAGAAACAATAAGAGTAATACTACAATGTATTCATTCACATTTATGAAGTGTTTTGATATCCTCACGGAGACAGGGAGATTTGCCGTTAAAGAAAAGCAAGCTTGTTTAAATGGAATACTCTAAAATAGATTATAATTAGAAATGTAATAGTCCTATTGCTCTTGGAATCCCATAAAGTTCTGATAAAATTATGTGACTGAGTTATCCCACAAGGAAGTGGGACTATGCCTAAATTAGACCCTTTCAGCTGTCTGCACCATACCAATCCTCAAACACATTCTGACCCCAAATGCAGAAGGTGTTAAAAGGACATGACATGGCTACAGAAAATGAAGAAAAATTAGCAAACACATGGCTAAGATTAGAAGTGCCATTAAAGGCAGAATTTTAATCATGAAGAAAATGGCCTCAAGATGTGCCAGGGAAGGTTCAGGTTGGACATCAGGAAGAATTTCTTCCCATTGGCATTGGAAGTGGCTGCCCAGGGAGGTGATGGAGTCACCATCCCTGGATCTGTTTAATAAAAAACTGAACATGGAACTCAGTGCTCTGGTTTAGTTGACAAAGTGGGGATCAGTCAAAGGCTGATGATCTTCTAGGACTTGATGATCTTGAAGATCTTTTCCAGCAGTAGAGGAAGAAAGGACATGTTTTTCTCCCCTGAACTACACAGCTCCTCTCCATTTATTCCAGAGCTTGCTGTTGACAGTGGTATTGTTTTCTCAACACAGACAGCTCTCCCTGGCCTGCTGAGGATCATCAGCTTCCCAAAGCCATAGAGATTACATTCAATTGAACAGCACTTTATTATTCTATGAAGAGCCCAAAGATCAAATGGCACTGTTAACTTGCAAAGCAATACTCACCCCAGAGAGCCATAAAGATGGAGAAGAAAACCGTGGCAGGGTTGTCAAACAAGTGACTGGCTCGAGCTGTGGCACAGGCAGAGCTGAGGTTCCAGTAATCACAGAACTTGTCACACAGGGGGCACATGGTGAAGGCATTGCGTTGGTCACACATCTCCTTGCTGTGACAGACAAGGGCACAGGTTCCTCTGAGTGTTCCAGCTCAGGAACTACAGATGGGCAGCAGTGATATGGAGCAGCACATCATAGCTATTACAAGCTGACTGCAATACCTGTGGCCTGCACTTGCAGGAGCTGTGTGTTTCTCCAAGGCCCATTGCCATGGATAGGAATTTTTGAAATCCTCACAGGCACCTTACCAACAGGAAAACGCTGCAACATTCAACCAAACTGATCACTGCACACTATTACTGATTTAAGGAAGACAGCATCACTGAAAACTGAGGTTAACCACATTAAAAAGCCAAAATTCAGATACAAAAGTGGAGTTTGCCATCTCTGCAGTCAGTTGCATGATTTGATACAGATCAGATTTAAATTCATTTTTAAAAAACTGAAGTGGTCACCAAGGAAATTCCATGCTATTGTCAAAATGCACATTTTTTAATATGGTGGCACAAAAATATGAGAGAAAATACTTTCTTACAGATTTTAAGATATTTACTGGAAGGTTGTTATTTTAATTCTTGGTCTTATTTGCTATGTATGTATTCAGCTTCTAAAAATCTATGAAAAAAAATATTATCAATACCACTGTAAGAGGCCAAACATTTCCTGTCAGAGCTGGGTCTGCTTTCAATATTTTCCACAAGGTTTGGATGTGAAAGCCTTTCATACCTGCACAGTCTCACTTAGGTGAACTGAGCTCAAATGTCCTTGGCAGGATCATGAGCTGAGACTTGTCACAGTGGTTCAATGACAGCTGTCATAGTGTGATTATGATTGTTCCTATGTGGACCATCCTAAAATAGATTTTTTCCTTAGGTCTTCAAATGAAAACAAGGACTATTCAAGCTCTAGTATGAATTTGTTTATATTGTATGGTTTGAAAAGCATGCAGCTGTTTCCAGCTCTCATGTTGTTACAGTAATTCCCTATTTCAAAAGGCAGCAGAGGGTGCTGCAGATACATCTTAGCCATAAATCCCACTGGAATTTAAATGTTAGCACAAGATTTCACCCCAACAAGCACAGCCCACCAAGATTTATTCAGATCAAGCTATGAAAACAGACCCTGCCTCAGATGTGGCGCTGTTCATCATTTACCTATCAGTAACCATGTCCTGCTGCAGTGATTTTAAAAGTTGTCAGTTCAGGGACTCTCATGAGTGTGATCAGCATGCAAATACTGCAGTATTGGGTCTCCAGCAGAAGTCAGACACAGATAGCACAGAGGAATGCATTTTTTTGCCCTGGGAAGCAGACATTAACATCACAGCACCACTTTGGCAGTTTTTGTGCAGTATATTCTCCTGAGGATACACAAAACTCAACTGGTTTTTTTGTGTCTAGAAAGGAAACACTGTGGAGACCAACTGTGGGATCATAGAATGGGCTGAGTTGGAAAGCTCCTTAAAACTCATCCAGTTCCAACCTCCTGCCATGGACAGGGACACCTTCCATTAGAGCAGGTTGTACCAAGCCCCATCCAACCTGGCCTTGGGCACTGTCAGGGATGGGGCAGCCACAGCTTCCCTGGGCACCCTGAGCCAGGGCCTCCCCACCCTCACAGGGAACAATTCCTTCCTCATATCCCATCTAACCCTGCTCTCTGTCAGTTGAAGCCATTCCCCCTGTCCTGTCACTCCAGGCCCTTGTCAAGAGTCTCTCTCCATCTTCCCTGTGGGCTCCCTTCAGGCACTGCAAGGCCACAGTGAGGTCACCCCAAAGCCTTGCCTTCTCCAGGCTGAACAATCCCAATTCCCTCAGCCTTTCCTCCCAGCAGAGCTGCTCCATCCCTCTGATGCCCTTGGTGTCCCTGCTCTGGGCTGGCTCCAGCAGCTCCCTGGCCTTGCTGAGCTGGGATCCCAACACTGGATGCAGCCCTGCAAGGGGGACTCAGCACAGGGGAGAAGAGTGCCACAGTCACATCCCTCCATCTGCTGGCTGTAACCATTGTTCTTCTTACTTGTACAAATGGTCTGATTTTACTGAGAATAAAGCATTCCAAGAGTGGTGGACAGTGTTTGCATTAATTTCAGTGAGTTTTGCATAATGATTTTCTGATTGAGCTGTGAGCTGTGTGTGCTCATAAAAAGCAAATTAATGTCTTAGAAAAAGAATTCAATGCAATGGACTCACTCAACACTTCTGTTTCAGGAGCTGAAACACTGAACAGTCAAATAAATTTGTGCCCTTCAAATATCTGTTCAATGCCTCTGTGCTTGTGATGCTCACAGGGTTGGCAATGATCCATCACAGCTCTTCAGACAAGTTAAAACCAGTTATTCTCACTAAGGATTAATAAGGAAAAGCACAGTCTTAGAATTTTCAAGTAGCAAATCATGGGTCACTGATGTGCTTACCTAGGAATGTCACTTTCAATGGTTATGCATCCATATAGAAATACAATAATCCCAACTACTGAAGATGGAATGAGGAATTCTGTGTATAAACCCAGCCATGCAAAATAAAGTCCTATCTTTTCTCCAAAATACTTCCTGAAAAAGAGAAAAAAAAAAAGAAAAAGCATGTGTCAAGGGTATCATTTTCAAATGTGTTTTACAGCTACTTAACAGTCCCAGAAAGTTAAAACACGAATTGTGACAGACATGAATGAAAACCCTGAATATCTTGAAGACAATAGGGGCAAATGAAGGGGGTGATTTAGGCATTTGGTAGTTTAGGCTTCTCTGTTCTGAGAAGTTATGGACAGTCCTGGTTCATTTTCCTGAGCTGAAATTAAGCAGGTATCATTGCAATACATAGTTACCTGTTCAGGGAAGACTGGGGTCTTTGCATCTCTTAAAAGAAGTCAGTGAAATGGGAGAAAACATTGGGAAATACTTGGCTCCTCAGAGGAGTACATTGATTTTTGCCTCTCTAGTACTCCTGGATTCAGTTACTGAGAGTCACAGAAATGACATCTATGGGACCATTCTGAAAACATCCTCTAATATCTTAAAAGATGACTAATCTGGAATTGCTGCTAAAGGGGGGAAAGTTTACTTGCACACCTAGTACTGGCTTTTCATAAAGAATATTTTTGTCAGGTTAACAGCCCCTGGACAGCTGGTTTGAAACAACAGTGTCTGCTCTGAGGAACAGCCCAGGGCAGATGTTGATAAATAAGTGGTAGAACTCAGCCCAGCATCTTCATGAATCACACAGCAAGAAGTAAACTAAGAATGGATGAACCTCACTGATCATTCCAAAGTACAGTTAGGAGTGATTACAAATATTGCAAAACCCAAAGAGCTTCACAGAACTCAAGAATTCACCAAAATTTAGATAAAAAACAACAAGGTTTAAAACATTTCACAATCAAGAGAAGGTGGAACAGTGTTGGACAGAAAGCAGCTACACAGAGAGCACTTAGGATACATGGAATTTGAGTCAGTAAGACATTTACAGTTTGATAGCATCAAAAATTAAAATAAATTCATGATAATAAAAGAAAGAGAAGACTTGCTCCTCATAAAGGTTGAGCACGATCCCACTTTGAGATTTATTCTGATCCCACTCAACTTAGGAAAGTTTTTTCCAAGTTTAGCACTCCAGATTTAAATCATTCCTACTGAAAACGCTTAAATGAGATTTTTGGAGGCCCAAACTGAAATTTTCTACTCCAGAAGTTGAGTCTAAGGGCCAGGCTGCTCCTGCCACAGGAAAGACAGGGCAGGAGTGCAACCATGGCAGAGAGCCATGGGACAGCAAGAGAAGCCTCTGCAGTCACTTCCAGCTCAGATGAAATGGGTAAGGGAGGCAACAGTGAGGCATTTTTATTACTACAGACCCTGCTGTTGTTCTCACAGCATCACAGCTGCAGCCAACTCTGCCCTTCCAGGCTCTCTCACAGAAAACTGGAAGTGCAATCCTGCCTATTTCAGTGTTGCCTTCCACGAGTGCCTCTCTTTTCTTATGTCTAACCAAATATGCTTATCTTTGAGAAAGGATACATCCAATCCTAAAGGGGAAAACCAAACAAAAGCATTTTTGGGTGATGCACAGCCAACGTTAACTTCAGTATGAGTGGATGCCATCCAGAAGCTGGGAAATTTCAGGAATGTTCTAGGAAAAGAGTACAGCCCCTACACCTGATGTTGCAATTCACAAACTGTGTGGGGAATCAAACAGCACAAGTGAAATCATCACAGCATGGCTTGAATGACAATAACTTAAGCTTTGAAGCATCTTGGGACAATAGATTTATAGAGAATACAGGGAAATATGGCATTATGTGATTTAACATATTTTATGAAATTATAAATATAAATATTTGTAATTTGTAAACACAAGCCATATACTGTGAGACTGCCCTCTAGCCTGACACATGCCAGGTAATTTTGGAGGTAATTATAAGAAGCAGCTTTCCTTTATTTTCACATTTGAAAATAAATATGTATTTTTCAATATACTTGTTTGTTAATACACTATGTTGTTAATATACTTTGTTTAATACACATTTTAATATATTTTTTTAATATTAAATGAGGGAAGAAATACTTGTCTGAAATCTAGAACTAACCAGAAGGCCGAAGCTTTTCTTCAAGCCTTCTGTGTGAGTCAACAAACAGCAGAAATATCCTTGGATAGCACAGGATAGAGGGAAACTCCTCTCAAGTTTCCTTCTGACTGGAGAGTGACAACCTTAAATTTGACACTAAAGCAGGAAAAGGAGGACCAGAGGGAGATTATTCTGATTATGTCTTCTTACTGCTTCCTTGTTTGTAGGGATGAGCAATGGGTAGAACCAGCAAAGTGCTTCAAATAGGTTGGAGCAGGCACTAAAAATAGTCCACAATCCAAACTGTTCAAACTGTCTGATCCTTTGGCAAAGGGCCACAAATCAGCACAGAAAGAGTTCAAATGCCAGCAGCACTAAAGCAGAGCTGACCAGGGTCACGGAAGTTGAAGTTTGTGGCTCACAAGGCTGCCCCTTGAATTTTTAAGCCTTCCAGTGAAAAATGTGATCTGTAACCTATAAAGCAAAGGGCTGCTGTTTGTATCCGTGCCAAAAGAAAGCAAGAGGAGCTCAACAATGTCCTGGCAGGATGGGAAGACAGCAGTTGCCAAGAAGAAAACTGCACTGTGTTTTGTGGCCTAAATGTTTTGAAAAAGGAAAATAATTAAGATGCTGTGCCCAAGCTCAGTCCACCAATGTGCCAGAAAGTGAAATAATCTAAGGAGAAGCAACGGCAGTGCTTGAAAACATAGTGATCAATTTAAATATGAGTTTATCAAGTCAGAACACAGGACATAGGCACATCCATTCTTTGACACATCCCAAGAACTCTTCTCTAGCTCCTCAGAATAGGAGTCAATGCTCTGCAAACACCTGTGACCCCCTGTACCAACATCCACTGCTGGATTCAGATTCAGATTCAGTAGTGAATGAACGGGGGGGGGTGAAATATGTTTGTCAAGAGTAGAGGAATATGTAAGTTAAGAAAATGTACTGTTACAAGTTTTTATATATTTACACCAAGAACTTGGCATGTTCTTTAATTTACATTGGGATAAAAGCAGTCTTACTTTATCATCCCACAGGAATTATCCATGATTTATGCTGGCATGGCAAAAGAGGAGAATTGAGACCAGAGTCTTGCCCTACCTCGGTAGCTAATTCACATCTGCCTCACATATATCCAGACAAAGCTAAGGACTAATCCTTTCCAAAGTGTGCTCATGGATACTGCAGAATGTCACAAAAAAAAGTGCACCCCTGGAATTGTATGAGCTTTATTTATATTTCTGTAAAGGGAAATGTCCCTTTATATAAACACATTCTGTGGAGACGGGTTATTCCCAAAGCAAAAGGCAAATGGCTTTGATAAAGAATGTGTACTGCACCCAAGGCTTTTGTTCTGTGTGTTGATACAGCATAAGGTGAAATTTTGTGCCTTTCATTTTGGAAGACTATAAAGGCTAAATAAATGGCCACCAGGTACTGAGTTCTCTTGAACAAGAATCTCTTTAAGGAAAGATTTGGCCAAATCACCCATAAGTCCTTCAGAAGCGGAACAAGAGCAGCTCTTCCAGCAGATTATCAGAAACAGCTTTTAAAAACTAAAACAGCAGCAACAACAACCACCTGTAGAAAGTGTATTCCCTCCCAGAATTAGAAAAAGTGTTGAGAAGGCCACAGCAAAAATGTTGACTCGGTTCCCTCTGCCCATATAACACTTAAAGCAGATATCTGCAATGCCCTTTGGTCTGTCTGGTTGCAAAACCAACATCAAAAAGAATAACTGGTTATTAAACCCTCTGCTTGCATGTTGGTCACAGTGCTCCCGTGCCAAGTTGTGCATTTATAAATAGACTTAGGTTTGGGGAAGGGGGGAGAAAGAGAAGGAAAAAACCCTTTAGCTTTGACCTTGCGAAAACAAGTGTGGGTACCTGGAATGTGAACACAGCGTGTGACACACGCTGGAAAGAACTCTGCAGGCATTCAGGAACAAAGCTAAAACAGCAAGGAAAAGGCACTGTGGACACTGAGTCACCTCACCAGGAAATCTGTGCAGAACTCTTCAGTTTTTAAATTTCCATACCCCACTCTAGGCCAGCTGTCACTTTGTGTTTCCAATCCATTCCACGACCCCTTTGGTGGAGGAGTCCTTTAGATGTGATAGTTTCTATGCAAAATGAAACTGATTTACAGCTGCCTCTTGGGTAGGTTTCCCCTGTACAAATGGTCAAACTTACTTATGCCTTCAAAATCAACTTATTTTCATAGTTTGGGGGTAAAATTCTGGTGTTTCTGCTGTTGAGGAGAAGGACAAGCAGTTTAGCTTCATGTCAGAACACCTCTGCTGCCAAGGCCAGTTTAAAATTTTCTTTCCCTATCCAGGTGTACATTCCCTCTCTGAGCCACAGCAGCAGTTCCCAGGAACACAATGCATTCTTTCAGGGCTTTTGCAACCAGAAGAAAACCCACCATTAAAGTGATGGTAGAACAATAACTACCCTTAGAAAGGGAGAAGCAATTTCTAGCACTTGGTAAGTTCTGAGATAATAGTTCATTGGAAGCTTCCCTCTCAAAAGTGCAGACTTCTTTCAGAAAGACTTCTGGAGTACAGGGAAAATTCCTACAAGATGGTCAGGAACATTGCTGAATACCCCAAGATTTCACTCCAGGTAGAGCTGCCTGTGTCCAAACTTTTCTGGATTTGCCATTCTTCCTTCACTTGAAGATTTTCTCAGGGCAGGATTCAAGCATTTATTACAACCATCTGGGACACCTGGGTGGAATTACTGCTCAGCAGCAGCACTGAGGCTGCTGTGCATCCAGAGATCTTGGAGATTTCCACCATGGTTGTGGCTGACAGCACATGTTCCATCCAGGCAGTCTCAAGAAGGAAAGTATCAGTGCTAAATCCAGATCCACAGAGAGTGCACCAAATGGAGCAATGTGGAAGCCAAGAAAAGATCCTGGCAGAAGAAAATCCCTTGGAACAATGTGCCAAGTGACAGAAAAGCTTTTTTTTATTAAAATTTTAAAAGGGGAAAAAAATAACAACTACAGAACCTCAGATAAATTGCAATGCATCTGAGTTTGAGGTAGGAAAGAAAACATCCTTTGGAAAGGCCAGCTGGTTCTGCATAGAGAAAACAAAGAAAGGAGAGTCTTCCCAAGGCAAAAGAACATTTTTTTTCCCTATACTGGGCATAAAAATCAAGAATCTCCAGTAGAGAATGATTAAAAGTGTGTTTTTGAATAGAGTTGAGAAGCTGACCCTTTTCCCCTGAAAACAGAATGGGGAAAGGTGCTACCAGAGCCATTTAATCAAGGTCTTTTTGTTAAAGTTCTCATTTGAAAACATTACTGAACAAATATTTGCTGTGTCTTCCAATGGTACTTAAGTTTGGAGTCAAACTTCCCTAAATTGCATATAAATTTATCTTTCAAGGCACTGTGGAATTTTAATTGTGATTCCTTATAGGAGGAAAAAAACCCCAGTGTCCAAATATTGCAACTCCACAGAGAACAGAAACTGTGACATTTACTTAGAGGTAGAACTATGCTTTTCTCTCTTTTTTTTGGCTCTTAAGAAAAATTACTTTTCAGCACAGTAACAGGGAGAAGTTGATGTGTGTGGAGGAAGAAGATATTCAAGTTCTCAAATTTTATTGGATTCAAAAATGGAGGGGAAATAATAATAGTAATAATAATAATAATAAGTAGTAGTAGTAGTAGTAGTAGTAGTAGTAGTAGTTTGTTAACAGCAATTTAAAATAGCAAAAGGCCAAACCTTATCCTGCAAATAAAAGCCACTCCCTGAGCCTCACAGATGCATGAACCTTATGTTTCCAGTCCAAGAAATTGTCAGAATACAGCTGAAAGTGCATAGCTTGTGGTGATGGATTATAAACTGAAAAAAGCCTTTGTTTACTGACTGTAGGAGAAATAACAATAGAAGCATAATAAGTAGACATGTAATGTGACTGAGACAGAAATTAAGGCTGACAGCTGCCTCGGGGATAAGCAAACAGCATGATGCTGCGTAGTCAGAAGCGCTGTAATTGCGTTCTCCTCTCTGTTCTGGGACAATACAAAACTTCAGGACAGGTTTGAAAGGATTGAGTACCTGATTGCATTATTCTGTTGATGTTGCCTGTTGTATGCTTGGTGTTAAACAGTTCTACATGTCCCGAGACCACAGCACGCCTTGCTCAAGGGAGCAGTGCTGGGCCTGTCGCTTCTAAGAATTCACACATAAGGCAACCTATGGACACTCAGCCTCTCCTCACCTTGAGGTTATTCTCTCCTTATTTCACACTTAAAATAAATGGCAGTAACCTTCCAAACCTGGAAAATTAAAAATCCATGGCTACCTGAGGCTAAGTCAGTGTTAATGTAAGTCAGTCAGAGCTTACCTGTGAGAAAGAAAGTTTCATTCTATCATCTCAGTGACACTCTATGTGAGAAGCAATTCATTCAGTCATACAGATAATATTTTCTCTATAATAAACACATACAAATAAGGAGTAACCTATTCAATATGAATCAGCCTTTCTTTTAGGCTGGAAAGGAGGTTACTTAGTCTTTTTCTTCCTATTTTTTAATACCTATTACAAGTTGCTTTTCTGCTTTTTTAGTGCTTGAACAAATGTGAGGTCATTGACATCTCATCACTTCCCTAATCTCCACTTTCCACAAGATCATTTGCATGATTTTATTAATCTCATTTAACAAGAGTTTGAACCTCAAATACTGGCTTCTTTTCCTGAATATCTTTCATTTATAATAACTAATATTTCACGACAGCTTTCTTGCTTTTCAAGTTAATGTAGCTAAGCCTGAATTCATTTCATCTATTTATTTTAGTAAGTAGGTCCTTGTTAGTGCTTGCTGTCAGATAGACACCATCTGGTGGCTAATAAACAGATGTATCATTTCCAATTAAAAACAAGTACAAAAAATTATCTTTCAGTCACCTTGCTGGAAGAGGATCAGGTCAGGGAATACTGAAGCAAACTGGATATCCATAACTCCACAGGCCCTGATGGGATGCAACACACGAGGGCTGAGGGAGGTGGCAGATGTCATTGCAAGGCAGATCTTGATAATCTTTGACTGATGGTGGCAACTGGAAGAAGTGCCCAAAGGCTGGAGGAAAGCAAATGTCACCATTTTCAAGAAGGGCAAGAAGAAGGACCTATGGAACTACAGGCTGATCTACCTCACCCTCATCTGTGCCCAGCACCTCTTGTCCTGTCACAGGGCACAGCCAAAAAGAGCCTGGCTCCATCCTTTTCTTATCCCCTGCTCAATATTGCATTAAAATATTCTCTGTATTGACTGCAGAAGTTCAAAGATTCCCATACTGAAATCTTTCCTTAAGCTTGTGTTTGCTGGAGATAATTTTTATGTGGTGCCCAGCTCTTGATCTCTTCCCTTGCCATCCTGGTTTTGTCCATTTTGTCCACTGTTAGAGACAAGTTACTGGATCAGACAAAGCCATGACCTGTCCTAATACAATTTATGTACAGAGAGGATCCTCATATAAGGATCTTAGTAGGGGGGAATACCTTTAAACCAGAAATGGGTTGGTCATGACCCCTGGTCAGAGCTCAGGAGCCAGAAAAGAGCCTTTTCTCAGCCAGCAAGCCACAGCCAGAACCTTCTGCAGAGATAAAGACATCAAGAGTAGTTCTACAAGAAAGAGAAGCAGACCTGTAACCACCCAAATGCAGCAGGTGTTTTCTGCTCCCTGCAGTTCCCAGCCATGCACACCTCTAGATGACTACAAATACTCACACGTAGGTAAATATTTAAATGTGCACTACTTCTGTTTCCAAATGTGGCCTCTCACCAGTTTGAAAGACCAAACTTCCATTTCCTGTCAAATTACACTGATATCACCTCCAAAGATACCTTTTGGATTGGGGCCTATCAGTCATGTCCATTCCAAAATACCAGCTTCTGGCTGTGAAATTTAGGCACCATTCAGGCACTTTGGAACTTAGCCTGAGACAGTTCTGGACACAGAGAAAACTGAATTCTGGCTGCCTAAAAAACTCCACAGTCCATGGGGGAGACCCCAGGAAGTTGTGCAGCAACCTGAGTCTTCAGAGCCTTGACTTTGCAGAAGTCCTGATGTAGATTTGCACATCCCTTTGCTGGATCTGGCTTTTGAAAATCCCATGCAGAAGGGAGGAATCTGGGTGGTAATGAAGATCCTAGTGCTCAGACAGTGATCTGAAGCCTGGGAACTATGTTTATCAGAAAGCAGAGATCTGTTTTTCCTCACCACTACAATCCAAGCCTACTGGTTTAAAATTCCATCTCTCATACAAGTAACAATAAATAAGACCAAGCTCTTGCCAAAAGAGACAGAGAGAGAAGCACTTCCTACAGGACTGGCAAAGGCTGTGAAATGCAGAACTGTGAGTAAATCATCTCACTCCAGTCACAGGCCTACATCCAGCAGAACAATTCAACACAGATTCCTCAGTGATTTATGCACCATGAGCAAAACCCCTCTGCTTTGCAATAAACAATGGCTGGAGCACTTGGGTAAGCCCTGTGATGAGAAATTTCAGTGAGGGGAGGGAAAACTCCTTGCAACTCAGCTGAAAAGTGCTGCCCTAGCATCAAACCCCTAAAATGCACACCATTTTCATGGATGTACAGCATAATAATAAAGGCCATTCATAAATGAGCTGGGGTTGTGGGGGGTAATGAGATCATGGAAAGGGAAAAGAATTGTAATGATGGGGAAAGTGTTCCTTTTTCACCAGCTCAGCCTCTGCTCCAGGGTCCCACCTGCTTCTGCCGCCTTCCAGGAAGCTCTCTGCTGTAAAACCTGGCACCAAGGACATCAAGGATGAGTGGATGCTGGCACAGCACTTCCCCCTGCTCCCAGAGCTTTACTGATGATGAACTGCAAGCTGGACACACCACACGTTGAGAAGGAGTCTTCACTGTGGAGGTTCTTGGAACTATAAAAAGATGTTGGCCTCAAAGTGCAGTAGGGTTAGAGGAGGAGACCTGCTCAGATTATTGCCTCAGGCGTGTGCTTGGCAGAGCTGTGGAAAGGAGCTGGATGGACAGGTGCCAAGGATACTGGTAGAGCTCATGGGCATTTTTCTACTCAGTGTTATTATGTTGGCTCAATCACTGCACTTTCCCAGGCTTGAAGCTGTTTTCTCTTTCTCCTAATGCTGAATTCCTTACAGACAGCCTCAGCATCTCTGTGAACGCTGCAGATTTGTCTGCTAAAGACAGTCAGGGAAGAATTGCAGGCACACAGAGCATCAGGGAGGGTTGCTCAGTCCCTGGAGAGAAAACCAGATGCTACAGGGTTGTTTCTGCCAAAGTGGTTACATCCCAATTAAAAAAAAAAAAAATGGGATGTTTGGTGAGATTGGTTCACAATAATAACAGAGGAGGGACAGGGAAGCCAAGGAATTAAAACATACAGGAGAATCTCCACTTTGAAGATCAATAACCCCAAAGTTAGGATAAGCAGTGACTGAACAACATTTCCTCTTGAACTGGAAATCACAGACTTTATTTTCAAGTCCTGAGAATTCTAGGCAGTATGTGGAGCAAAAAAGAGATGAAGACGTGACTACAAAACATGGTGGTGAAAGAAGAAGTCATTTGTTCAGGCATTAGGCAGGATAGAAGGGCTCAGTTAGGGGTAAGCTGCACCACAAACTGATCTGAACCACATTTTTGCAAAGGAAGAAACACTTACCTCCAAAGACAATAAAAACACCATTTTAGCAGAACTCCCCTGTGTTCTTTTTTTATCTCTCTTTTAAAACTACTCTAAAAGGGTAAGCAGATCCATCCAGGTTTGATTTTTCTCTGGTGAAGATGGACAAAAGAAGCAAAACATCAAAAGGCAGAACAGCATTGATGCTTTGGGTGCCTGATTGCTTACCCTGAGCACTGTCCTACACTCGCCCCACGACACTCAAACAGAAGCCAGAAGTTTCCAGAGCTGAGCCAGTCAAACTTTGGATCACAGGTCTGTCACTGCTTTAAAAACTGCCAGGAGAAGCAATCTCCAGACTTTAGGAACACAGGGGGGGACTGGGGATGCTCAGCCAGGAGCAGGTTCAACATGGGTACACTACAATGAAAGGCCAGAATTCATTACACACCCAGGTGAAACAATTTTCCATTCCAAAGGAAAACACAGTTCAAGATATGAAGGAGGGAATATATTAGCCAGACAGTTTGACTAACAGAAACTCCCGAGTTTTGATTTATGTTCTGTTCACTGTAAATAATATTTTGGTTAACATGCTTTCCTCCCCACTCCTGCAAAAAGAGTTATTGTATACATAGTCTCAATCTTTACATGTCTTCCCAGTTTCAGGCTTTACAGCAAGAGGCATTTGGAGCTTTGAAAGTAATCACAGTACAGATAATGTAGCCTGCTAACTACTAAGAAACATGGTAAAGTTCTACAAATGGGAAATGGAAATTAAAATATGAAAAACCATTAGAAGGTGAGCTGGAACCTTACAGAAGCAGTGATATTAAAATAAGCTCCACCACAATTAGAAATGAGCCAGCTCTGCTTGATTTTCCTAGGGTGAGGTAATCTTATATTAATAGATCAAGAGATAAAAGGGTGGCCTCCTCTCTACAAGGATGGTCCACCCCTGGAATTTCAGTTCCTACGTGGCTTCCCAGCTACAGGTGCTTCAAGGTGCCCATTAAGAGGAAAATGTGCCAGTTTTCCAGGAGTTAAGGTTTTGTCTCAGAAGGAAAACCACCTCTTTGTGACATCAGTAACCTCAGATTACTCCCTTCATCTGTCATTTAGAGCTCCTAAGTGATAAATGTTACATTACAACAAGAAATAAAATTTATTATAAATTTCTACTGCACTTCTTTCACTTGCTGTGTATTTTCTTGACTTGCTATAACTCATCAGAGGTACACTGCTAAAAGACAAAAAGCAATGACTGTAAATCAGACCAAGGAATATTTGGTCCAAAGAGGGGGAAATTTTTCTTGAGAGTGGTGCAGAGTTGGAGGAGGTAAAGCTGTGTGATCTCCATCCT
The DNA here is from genome assembly GCA_034509425.1 of Eopsaltria australis. Classification (NCBI taxonomy): domain Eukaryota; kingdom Metazoa; phylum Chordata; class Aves; order Passeriformes; family Petroicidae; genus Eopsaltria; species Eopsaltria australis. Next base: position 100,695 of record JAVTVJ010000527.1, read on the forward strand.
AGGAGATTTCAAATGAGGAATTTGATCTGTCTTTCTGTTTTGAGCAGAGAGGAGGTCTAAGGACAACCTATTAATTCTAAAATCATGTTGTTAAAACTTTGGTTAACATTCAATAATCCTCCTTCTTTATGCAGGGTCATAGAACCCTTAGGAAGCATCCTCCCTGTCTCTTGATCAACAATAGCATCACTGCAGAATTTTAATTCATCTTCATCTAAGAAAATCATCCAAAATAGAAGAAAATCACTAAGCCACAGATGTTCTTATAGCATTTTTTATATCACAATGCAAGGAGTGAGAGGAACTACTGTTGGTAAGTGCATTCCTACAAAAAAACTCACACTAGAGAAACTCCTCTCTAGTGAAAATCAATACTGAACTTAGGATGACAAAAAAGTTGGGTTATAACAGACAGATCTCCAGAGCTCTGCACATTTTAAAACTGCAGCTTTCATTCTCTACTTTCTATTATATCCCTCAGGCCTTCCTGAGATGACTGGGACTGAGGTCCAGGACTTCCGTTCATCATTTTCAGCACTTTTAGCCTAAAATATCTGTTAGCAAATAACTCATGATTTCTCTCTCAAATAACTGTTTATAGTCCTCTTCATGTGAGTTAAAAAGAAACAAAAAAACCCCGACTGAAATTCATATTTGGACACTCATATGCTTTTGAAAATAAAGCACTGCATTAGGCAGACCGTGTGTCAAGCAATGTGTTTTTATATGTGGATGTGCACTGAGAGATGAGGTGTCAGAACATCTTACAAATCAATCCTCAATTCACACTGTACTACTTGCACAATCTGCACTTTGTATTTCCTGAAAGTCTTTAACTGAAATTGTTCTGCTGTAGAATAGAAATGCCTAACACCCACTGTGCTCTTATTTGGTGAAACCTTCCTCACTCAGACCTGCATTTCTTCTACAAAAAAATATAAATTATTTTTGTTATAGCCCGAGGAGGTCCACAAAGCCAGAGAAGGATATTTTTTACAGATTAAGAGACAGGAGTGAATGGAATTGCTGCTGAATATTATAATGGTCTTTTATTTCCTTTTGTTATTAAGAACTTTAAAATTTTCCAGTTAAATTCCCTGAGGATTACAGACCTTAGAAGAGAATCCCCAGTCTTTAAAAAGAGTGAGCATAACAAATATGTGGTTCCTGTCTTTGGTGTACAATCAGTTGGGAACTGGCAACAACTGTGTGGTCAGAAGGAAGGTGCTGAGGCACCAGGAATAATCTATAATAATTCTAATCTTCCAGCATAGGCACTTGATTAAAGAATGACTTTCAGTTTGCATTCCTACTGAATAAGAAGGAAACAGCAATAGTTAAAAATATGTTGCAAGCTGTATTTAAAAATTAGCAGCGTACTTTCAACAGAGTTAATGTATTTGAAAACAGCAGGCAGGACAGGCTTTGAGTACAAAGAAAGATAAATCCTGCTTCATCTGTCCATCAAAGCCTGAATTTAAACTAAAGTTACACCAGAAAACCAGAAAAAAAGAAGTTGAGTATAATCTAAGCAATCTAAGAAAGGAGGGTCACAGTAAATTACCAAAAAGCACAAAGTGTGTCTGATGTCTGCCAAGGAAATAAGAATCCACATCAAGGCTGAGCTCAGATACCTTCATGGTCAAAAGAGAGGGGTGGCCACTCTCCAGGTACATCTACACTAAAGCTCTAACATTACCCAGCAAATAAAAACCACATTTATTTTAGTGGTAACAGTCAAACTTGCAGGCGAGCAAAATATGGAAGATAAAAGCAAGAAAATTCATCTCTGAGAACAGACAATCAATTGCACATGTCTGCTCTTCTTTTTGTTTCTCACAGAAGTTGAAACCACAGGATTTCTATGAAATCATATCAGCACAGTGAAATATTATAATGGAGACAGCAAAATACAAATGAAGATGGAGTGTAAGCAGATGTACCTCTATTTTTAACTCAGCTGAGCTGTCAGGTCTGCTAAAACTCAAGAATTCCTTTAGCCAGTCACAGTTTAATTGAACACTTGTAATATTTGCTAACAACACAGCAGGTGCTGTAATCTCATTGTGAGTTTACCTGTTCCATGCAGGAGCTTGGCCCAGAGAAACTGCCATACAAAATGCACTTAAATTTTGCACAAAACCTTTGAGGCAAAAAAAAAGAGGGAATTTCAAAGCCTTGCAGAACCTCAGGAGGATTTGATGCTCTCACTTCTGCTCGCCAGTTTGAAACATCTTGCTCCCAATAAGGATCTGTTCTTTTCGCATTAAAAGTTAGTGCTTAACTCTGGAAAACGACGTGCAGTGTTTCAGCTTTAGCTCAAAATATCATAAAAATATTTTACAAAAGTTATTGACTATCCATATTACCAATAGCAGCTTTGGCAGGCAATCACATAGGGGCAGATCACATAATAAGAAATGGTTGGAAGTTGATTATTCAAAAGGCAAATGGCAACAAATGCCTTCTTTCTTATATATACAAATTATCCAAAAATAGATATTTGTTGAGGGGTTTTTTCTATTTCTTAATATCCCAGTTAATTTCCTCCTAGATAGACACCTTATATAAGAATATTTCTAGTTGGCAGTTTGCTCAAATATTTCTTTTCTTTACACTATCTTTAGAGTACAACCAAAATAAAATACAACAAAAATTGTTTTGCTTTGGTTTTCTTGTAGTTATTGTTGGAAATCCTTAAAAATCATGGCTGGTTTGTTTTGTCTTATTTTAAAGCCAACTCTTTCTATGTTTGTAAAGAAAAAATTCATAAATATACAAAAAACCCCACTGGGAACACATATGGTTGTGTTCAGATGAATAAAACTTGTAAAACCAGGAGTAAAAAAATCAAATCAATCTCAAAACTGTCAAATACTTTCACACTGATTCATGATGTGAACACCAGCTTCTGATTATTCACCAGATTTTGTTACCATACCCTCCAATAAATATTCAACAATATAAATGGCAATTCCTCTCCTTTGAACAGATCAATATCTAAAAACCCAGAAACTGAAGTATGACATTCTTCCAGGAATAAGTACTATACAAAAGCATAGGTAATAATTGTTGAGTGTCATTTTGTTATAGTGAATTACCACCAGAACCACAAAAAAGCAGTGAGGATGTTATTTTTAATGTTCTCATCAACCCAAGATTTCATTTGCTGAAGGAAGTGGAAATTAATTAATCTGCATCACCTCAGAACCAGGTCCCTTGGTGTTTTATAGAAGTCCACATTACCTTATGAGATCAATAGGCTGAAACTTGTAAAACACTCCATATCTTGCCCATTCTTGATACAGCAACTAAAGAAAGGGGAAAAAAATTAAATTGAAACAAGTTAACCCTTCTGTTTTCACAAGCATCTTCTAAGAGTTAAAAACATTTGCTCCACTCCTGGGGCTGCTAAACCCAGTGGAGCCCACAGAAAAGGCACTTTTGTCCCCATGCTGGGGACATCACACACTTCTGCTATTGGATGTGCAGATTCACCCACAGCTTCCAGAGAGCTCAAAGGAGGACCCAGACCCTACAGAAACTCCTTGCAGTGGGAGGAATCCAGCTGGAACAGGGTCAGGGATAAAAGGAAACCTTGCAGGACCTGTGGTAGATTGACCACGAGACACTCAACTGCAACAGGCAAAGAATTTGGGATAATCTTGCTTATTCCTTCTTTCACTCCTGTGATTTATGTGGCACAACTTCACTGAAGGGGACTGTCCTGTGATGCCTGAAGGATTTTTCTGCTTTTCTCCTGATTACTTCTTACACTGTTCCCTACATTCACAAGTATCAGCATGCACACTTGTGATGCTTTAGGTGATAGTTTAGCCTGGTTTCATGGTGTTTATAGGGCCGGGAGACCAAACACCCCTGAAACCACGGAGAGTTAGAGACCAAACACTCTGTTTTCATGGGCCCTCAAGGTCTCCTAGTAGGACAGATTTTGTAAACTAGAAGTGAGCCCACCCAGGCCCTTACTGGGCCCTCCTGGTAGATCTGCTAATGTGTAGAGTCTTTAATTGTACACTCGACTGGGGGACGGGGCTTTAGCGGCGCGTTCTACCTGGACGGCAGAAGCCATGGAATGGGATCCTATTAAACACCGAGGGAAACGACCCCCAACCCTCTAACCCTGTCTGAGCCTTTATTTCCTAAGACCAGAAAAAGGCATCACTGGCTGCCACAGTGATATTTTCATACGAATACTTGCTCTTGCCTATTCAAAATCAGCCCTTGACATTATCCCCCAGCATTACCTACAGAATGTTAGTCATATTAATATGATTTTACTTGTATGATTAGAATTATTAGTATCATAATCATATCACTATGATTATTTCCATAAATAATCATACTAATAAATGCATTCACTCAAATATACAAAAGAAGAAAGAGAAAACTGTTACATTCTTAAAACTACACGAAGGCTGCTTTCAACACAGCCACAGAATGGGATTTGGAAAGCAAAAAAGAAAGTTCTGTCTGTAAAACAGCATTCCATTTGGGAACAGGTGCTTTCTGTAAGTTTATAAGAATTTTCTAATCTGCTTCTAATAATAGTGTATGACAACAGTGGATTTCCCAAGTAGGTAACTTGTTTTAATGTCAATCACAGAGACAGCAGTGAAGGGTTACAAGTTACCAGCGGGCCAGAGGCTTAAAGATGACTAAACCAATACCTAAAAACCCCAAAAAACTGAAGTATGACATTTTTCCAGGAACAAGTACTATACAAAAGCGTAGTTATTACCATTCTGCTGTTCAATCCCTTCCTTTGAAAGAATTTTTTATTTTTTTTTAGAGCAGAAATCCCACTGAAACTGGGAAATTCCTTTACTCTTAGGAAAGACTGCAACCCTCTCAGTCTCAGGTTTTCATCGCAGATTTCTAATTCTCATAGGATGGGACAAAAGTGTGTCACTGTGCATTTTCTCCAAGGAAATCCTGAAGAAGGTTGATAAGGATTAACCTTCTATGTTATAAACTTGTACATAAACCTTAATTACTTGTGCTGCCCTGTCCCCAAAAGGACTCAGTTCATTTTTGGGGCTTTTACAAGAGAAAACTGAATTGGAAGATACAGATGAATTAAAATGGGCAAAATAAAAGAAGGCAGAAGAAAAAAAATGTTTTAAAATGCCCTCCTTCTTTTCTTTTAAACCTGATCAGGGTTCTTCAGGAAATTAAACACTGAGACTATTAGATTCAGATAGAAAACAGATGATGTTATGCATAGGAATACTACAGAAGATTCAAGGCCTAGGCAGCAGGGACATATGTGAATAATCAATGAAGTATTTCTGGAAAGAAGCTTTTATGTTTTTAATACTTAACACTTCATAACTGAGCCTAATAGGCAGAATAAAAAGAGGGCAGAACAAAATACAACTAGTAGGGGGAATATTTTTCCAGACACTGGTCCTTCTAGGCCCTCTTCCACCCCCATTCCACAGTATCCAATCTTCCTCCACTGACTAATGGTAATTTAGTTTTTCTCTCTATAGTTTTTGCTTTCCTACTCAGTAATCTGTGGAGCTGCCTCTCAGAGAAAATTCTGCATGTCCAGAGCAGGCAATTCCTTCATGAACAAAATGTTCAAAGTAACTGACACAAATAAAAAAGCTTCTTTTATACTTTGTTTTCTAACTTGGTTTTGCTTACCAAGGTTCATACATAAATTAAACTCTATGCAGTACATGAAGACATCTAGTGGCTGAATGGCAACATTATTTACCAAAAACTACAAAGATTGTGTTTTCAAATTTTGCTAATTCAGCATTGGAGAAATCAGATTTGTTTGTATGACCTTGGTTTGTATGAACTCAGTCTTCACAGTACAGTAAATATTGGAGCTATCCAAACATTCCTTTTTTTCTTCATTCTTCCCTTTTCCCCTTTCTCTCCCTACAATTTCCCCTCTGCATTTCCCATCCTATTGTTTGCATAATACATAAAATGAGGAAAATAAGGGAAATAAAATGAGCAAACATTAGGGAACAATATGGAAAGGATCTTAATAGATTGCAGTAATTACACAGTTTTTTTTCCCATTTCTAAAAGTAAGCATGTATATTAAGTACAGTTGGAATTCACACTCTTTCTCTTGGGGAGTGATCTATTTTTGAATGTCTTTTGATAGCTAGAAACTTTATTTACAAAATAATTGGAAGCAGATTTTTAGAAATTGCATGCAATTTAGTTGAATGCACAATCAAATGAAAAGTACAACTATGTTTTATTTTAGTAACCACTGCTCTCTAGGAGTATTTGGTTACAAAAATAAAATTTTTATATGAGTTATTTAACAATTTTTGTTTCCTGACCAGTTGAAAATCTTGTCTATGTATGCAGAGGGCAACTGGAAGCATTACAGGATGTAAATATCAAATCAAATTTACTGACATGTTTCAAAAGAAGACTTTATAAAAATCTTGCAAAAACATTTTTATGTGGGGAAATAGAGGAAAATATGGAATTCAAAAAATGTATGCATTTTTTAAAACATCTACTTCTTTGAACAATGGCTAATGCTTTACAGTGACATTTAGAACATTAATTCATATTTATTATATTAAATGTAAAATGAAATACATCTTGCAATGTATTTTACCTTTCTTTCATTCATGTCATCATTCTGGCCTTCATATTCACCCTGGAGAAAGAAAATAATTTAACAGCTGATGCAAAAAAACAGATAAAACTAACTAAAAATTTGGTCAGCTGTTCCTACATTTTTTGATTTTACTTTTAGGTCAGAATTTGCAATGTACTTATATAAGAGTTTTCATATTAGAATCACACTTAGAAGACATTTTCAGTGCTACAAATATTGCAAGTATTAATGTCTATGAATAAATGTCTCCTGAGTGCCAGCAGCAGAGAACTGGATTAGTAACAGGACATACGTACATCGTGCAGTGGGTAGGCTGCCTCATAAACATTGTTTGCTATTAAAGTGCCAATGCCTACAAGAAAAAGAGAAATTCAGGTGGTCAACAGGTACAATTGAGGAGAAGACATTATTACAGACTGCATTTGATGGCATTCCAAATGGGACAGAGCTGTATATTCAATATTGACAATATTCAGAATGAGAATAGAGCAACGTAGGAGTTCCTGGCTGTAGAAAACATTTTTCAGGGTGTTATCCCTAAAGTATTTTCAAAACAGTCATACTTAAGTCATATATTTTGCTAGGCAGCCCAGTGAGGTAATTTTTAAAGCTGAAGCAATAAAAATAACCTGGAAAGGTGCATTATTCCATTGAAATGGCAAGTAAAATATGCTCCTGCAAGAAATAATACAACATATTGTAGTTGACATCTGAATTGTCCAAAGCAGATCATACAGTAATCAAATCCAATTTTATAACAATTCATGAAATGTGAGTTATGTGCCAGATCCTGCACCTGTAGAAATGAAAAGCCAGCTCCCATTTCCATCCAAACCATGGACCAGAAATTCTGATTCTATGCCTCAGAAAAAACATTTATTTCAATCTCCAATTTTTATTTTCTTTTTTTTAGCGAAAATGTACCAGCATCTTTTGTGTCCTGCTAGAAAAATAAATATTCTGTGAGGCACCTTATCAATTCCTTTCCAAAGAACACCTCTAATTCTCTTCCCTCCACCTTACCCATGCTGTTTCTGGCCTTTGTAGATGTGCGCTTCAAAATTTCCCTCACCTGCAAAAAAGAACAGTGGGATAATGCACAAATCCTCTGTTAGCATGAATGTCATTGTGGAATTAGCAATAAAACAAAGCTTTAAAATAGATGGCTTCTGCAGTGTTTGCATAAATACTGAAATCATTTAGCAGATTTTATTAGTGGATTATCTGCCCTAACATTTGTGGGCTAAGTCCTGCTGTGTCAAATCCTTATAGGAATACTGGAAAGATAAGGACTATATGGAAGGAAATCTAGTTAAAGATTAGGAACAGGGCTGAAAAGAGATTTGAACAATGGAGAGGAGTCAGGAGTTTCCCTGCAGAGCATTTCCCACTCCTGAACCACCGTGCAGCTCCAGGAAGGAACCCCTTACATACAAATGTGTCAGGAATTAGTGTTCTGCAAGAACAGACAAATGCATGAATCGATGAAATTAATGAAGGTGAAACCAAAACGCTCCCTGCAAATCCCACTCCCGATCCCACTCAGCCTAAGAAGACAAGGAGAGGGTATTTTTATGAACTCACTATTCGGCTGCGGGTTGCACTGTCAAAAAAGGTGTCTTTGTCTTTGATGTTATACCTGAAACATTGAGGAAAAAGAAAATCAGCCCTGTTTTAGGACATGGAAGCAACAAGTAAGACAACATGTAAGATTCTGTGTTACAATTCACTTAGAAACCACAGCTAATCAGAAAAACAGATGTTTAAAGAAAATATAGATGACAAAGTGCAGCATAATAGAATGTGCTGTTTTAAGATCCATTCATTCAGAGCTCTACCAGGATTGTGCTGATGGTGGGCATAAAAATGCAAAATTATTAGCTAATATAAACTGCCTTTTGGGCAAGAAGAACTTCTCTATTGTTTACACAATAGGGCCTTTGAATATTTTTCTTGTAACATCCCCTCAACACTACAACATGCTGAGGTTATGTTATTGGGTTTCAACCAGCCTGATACAGATGTTCATTACTCTTTTCCTGGCCACTAAACAGTCACCATTCCACTGGAATTATGCCTTCCCTTAAACCTCAAAATCATCAGATGTGAAATTACCTTCCCAGTTTATTCTCCTCCATCAATTTGACTTGGATTCAGAATTAATTAAAATTGTCAGAGGGTAATAAATGATATGGTGGGTCACTGTATTTATTACTGAATTTTATTTATCAGATATAAATACAAGGAGACACCCAGGAGGAAAAAAAAAGAATGTTTAATGTCAAACTGGGGCCAGAAATATTACTCTGAGTGAAAGGGCAGGTGTCAAGAATTCCTTATCTGCATATTATTAGCTGAGTTTTAATTGCTACAATAAATCTATCAAGATGGAAAATTCCACCGTATTTCTACCAGCTCTTGTTTTTTTCAAAAGAGGCAGTAATATCCTTAATGTAATAATCAGGAATTAGGTGAGAGGATTTCTACATTCCAAGCTAAACACATGGATATTTTATTTGATGCATTGCTTCCAATGCCTTATCCTGCAGAACTAAGTAGAACACTGGCAGAAAGTCTCTGCAACTTAGATTTCTGTTGATCCACTGAAAATCTGACAGTTTTAGGTATTTCATCAGGATTTCCAGATATGCCTGATGAATTTCTGAATTTTGACTGAAATTTGGGGAAAAGAAATTACAACAGTAAATTGATACATTTCAGCTTTCTTTGTTGTTCCTCATATTTTAAAGTACTCACAAATATATTTTTTCTCTGGAAAACGGGTAGGACAAGACTTTCATCTTGGTATTTTCTTGTTGTGGCACCTGGGGTTGCAGAGGTTCAGTCAATCTGCACCATATTTCATTTAATGTTTTGAGTATTCCCTTTTCTTCTGTGATTTCATACATCTGAGGAAATAAAACTATACATTAGCATGTCCCTTCCAAAATCACACGAAAATGAAGAAAGGAATAAAAAAGAATTTGCTGAACACATATGTTTAAACCTGTAATTAAAATAAGTGTCTTCCCTGAAGACATATTCCCATATAACTGTAAGCACCTGAATCCATATGGGTTGCAGTTCCAAAAAGTTTCTGTCTTTCACAAGCTGCTTCCAGGAAAAAAACCTCAGTGCAGAATTGTTAATCCAAGAAAAAAGAAAAGAAGCAGTACTTCACCCAAAGCTCATCTCCAAGTTAAACCACCTATCGAGAAGGATGGTCTGAGGGATATTAAAATATTTAAAATAATAAAAATATTAAATATTATTTAATTAAATACAAATATATTATATATTATATATAATTAGTAAATATATTAAATATAATTAAAATAAATATAAATATAAATATTAAAAACTTTACTAAAATCCAGGGGAAAAAGTTACATCTACTGCCTTCCCCTCATCCACTAGGCAGGGAACCTTCCAGTAGAAGGACATTTAATCAGTTAGCCAGGACTTTCCCTTTGTGAAACCACATTGTCTGTGCCTGAGGAATGCTTTGTCCTTCAAAAGTCTTTCAGTTGCAGCTGGTTTGACCTTCTCCATAATTCTTCTAAATACTGAAGTTAGAATAATTGGGATGTCATTTCCCGGTTCTTCCCTCTTGTAAGTTGTAATAACCCTGAGTGGCTCCCAGCCAGTGAGTATCAAGTCTTTGGTAGTGGATTCCTTCATGGAATATACCCTGGGATCAATTCACAAGGCCCCAAGGGCTTCTGAACATCCAGCTGATACTGGTGGACCCTTAAAAATTCAGTGGCCACAAATGGGAAGCCACAAACTGTTCCCACAGCTCCAGTCCTCTGCCTCAGGACCAGGGAGTGCAAGATTATTAATATCAAAGACTGAGCAAAAAAAAGCATTGAAGGGCTCCATTTTCCCTCCATCCCTGTTTGTCAGGTGACCTTCTCCAGCAAATACTGGTCCAATATTTTCCTCACACCTTCTCTTGTTTATAACATACTTTAAAAAGTCTTTTAGTTGTGTGGCTCAGCACTGGCCTGTTTCAGCTCTAGATGAGTTTTGGCCTTTTGTGTTTTCTCCCTGAATATGTGAACCACAACTTTGTAAACTTCCAGTGAGGCCTGGCCTTGTTTCTAGAGATGGAAAATTGCTTTTTCTTCTCAAGCTCCACAAGGAATTCCCTGTTCAACCAAGCACTGATGGAGCCCTCCAAAGTAGACTTCCAGGGAGCTGAGTAGCTCTCTGAGCGGCTTTGAGTTTGCTCTCTTGAAACCTAGAGCAACCACTCTACTGACCTTTGTTTTCTCATTATGCTGAATATTTTAAACTCAACCATTTTGTGGCTGCTGTAGCCAAGGCAGCCTCCTACCATCACATATCCCACATGTCCTTCTTTATTCACAAGTATCCAGTCTGGGAGGGCGTCTTTCCTCGCTGAATCCTTGTGGCAAAGTATTCTCTTCAACACCCTTCAGGAATTTCTCAGACCTGCTTGCCACAGCAGTTCAGTATGTCCAGTTCATGCTTGGGAAGTGGACATTTCCCACAAGGACAAGACATTTCTCCTGGTTGCCTATGGAATAATTCATCAGTCCTATACAACACTCAATGGCATCTGCCTTGTTTTCCATCCCCTTTATCCTCATCCAGAAGCTGTCAAGTTTATAATCCCTGAACTGCAGCTTTTCACTTTCCTAGAGGACAACTCCTCCACCTCTCCATCTCTGCCTGTCCCTCCTGAACAGCCTTTCCTTCCCTATCAGCACTGCAGTCACAGGATTCATTCTCCCAGGACTCACTAAAGGCAGACACATCACAACTCAGGGCACTCAGGTGTTCCTGTTTCCTTCCCATATTCATATTTGAGTCTGGCACGGTTTCACTCAACAAAGTAACTCTGTTATCATATCCACAAGTTTATATATAGTTAAAAGGGCTCAGAGGGTACCTTTTCCCAGCATGTCATGTATCCTGAAAGATGATTTAAAACTGAATATTTGGGGGAAAAAAATGTTTGTGACCAACTCATGTTTAGAGGTGGATGAATACTTTCCCCTGAAAATGCTTTTTTTTGGTGGTGGTTTCATAGATTCCTTAAATAAGTAAAAAAAGCATTACAGAAAATACCTAATGTGTCTTGAGAGCAATATTTTGTATCTTTGAACAAACACAGAACTTTCCTTTTAGTGGTTACTGGCTGAATCTTTTATTTGATATTGCCAAATCCCCAAAATACAAGGTTTCAGTTTTTTCAAAGTCAATTTTTTTTTTCCTTCAAAGGAAATTCCTCTTTCAACTGTTTTTAATTTCAAAAAAAACCCCAAACCCTAGGACATGAACACGGCTTTCCTGTCAAGCTTGTTCCTGGTAGTGCTGCCATTTCTGCAGCTCGAGATAACAGAGGATTTTTTTTTTTTTGGAGATAACAGAGGATTTCTTTCTGCCAGTCAGAGAGAGGGGATGCAGAACTGTTGTGAATGAGGAGGGTGCCATCAGAGATTATCAGCTCCTGAACAGACCTTAACCCAGGACAAAATGATGGCAATATTCATCAGTTAAAATCGTGTAAAAGTTACTTGGGTGCATCTGCAAAAAAAGCTTGGAGGGGAAAATTCCCATGAGGGCAGAAGGAGGGAGAATTGAGCAGGCACTAAAAATGCATTGAAGGAATTAATTTTGGAAGGGATCAAAGAGAGGAGTTGAATATATGGAAAGTTTTTAGGGGTACTGTAGCTGTCTAAAACCTACTAATTTTCAAAGATTCATCAGAAATATCCAATTGTTTTTCTCCTGGGATACAAATACATTAAGAACACGCAAGGTGGATTTGGCCAGTCTTCTGATAATGACAGGTTGTAACAGCATGAAATGTGAACCACAATGAAGCTTTTGGTGGGTGAAAGCAAGACAAAAAACCTCAAACAAACAAAGAAAGCCCAAACAATGCAGTGGGAGGAAACCAAATCAATTTTTCCTTTATTTCTAATGACAATGCAAAGAAATAAGTGTTCTTTAGTGCAGTTGATGAGTATCACTAACTAAAAGCACAAGGCAGCTTCCCTGACTCCAGTGGAGGTGTTAACCAGTGGACTAAATAATTCCAGGAGCACAGGTTGGGGATCTGCTACTCAGAATTTACAAGGTTTGCCAGCAACTCTGCTGAAAACAGACAGAAATGAAGTGAGGGAGCTGAACTTTTTGTGGCAACAGGCAGGTCTGAATTCACTGAGTCACTGATACAACCAGAGCAGATTCTCTGGGGAGAGCCTCTCTATCTTTGGCGAAGTCCTTAAGATAACGAACAGTTTCACACTATCTTCCGTACTGCACCTCACCTTTGAGGGAATATCCTTGACAAAAATTCAAACAGCTCCTGCCTTCTCAGCTTTCAAAGCCCTCCTTAATACTCACCTCTGTCATCATCCTTCTGAATGCAGTCCATCAGCCAGCTGCCTCTGTGGCCTTTAAAAACCCCTTTGGAAATCCCATCTTAAACATAGCTCTGAACAGTAAATCATCTCAAAAGACTTGGAAATGTGAAAAAATAAGCCTGACCGTTCATTTTCTCTGATTTTTGAAATAAAATAACTCCATGGGCTTCTATACATTTCATGATTATTCTGATCCCTGCTTCTTCAATCATAAAACTTTTTGATAGAAAATGGGAGATATTTACCTTTTTAGTGGGCATTTTTATTTTAAGGAGTTCTGCTTCTCGACTGAGGACTTGCCAAGGCGCATGTATACGGACAAAACTCAACCCTTGGCTCTTGTTCTGAAACATAAAAAAGGGAAAACAAGGTTTTTAAATATTCCTGACCAGAATATAGTGCTAACGGTTCGAGTTGTCAGCTCCAACTAAATCATTCACCAGTAGGCAACAATCATAGGGAATAACCAACTTCTGCTACAGCTGGGCTGCAAAGTGACGTTTTCCTTAATGAAATCTAAAATCCATTAATCTGCTGCCTACAGTGTAGCTGTGTGTGCACCAGGATGACAGAAAGCTACAAGTCCAGATTTTGGAATGATGTGAATGAGAAACCCCCAAGCTACAGCATTTTTTGTTTATATTGATATTTTATAAGTGATCTGATTTCTTTAGCGGGCTTTTTTGTCCATCTGAACTAACAAGGAAAAGAACATTTCTCCTGCTCTGTGTGGGCTTTGCTTTAGGTTCTCATTATCAGTTTTGCCCAACAATTTTCTGGACACTTCATCAGACTAGTAGTTCCTAACAAGGAATCAGGCCCAATATTTATTGCCCTAAGTATCTGAAGTTAGAGTAGCAAATCTAAAGAAAACATAAGTATTTAACTTCTGAATAGAGATATGAGCCTCATGCTTATGTAAATGACTGGTCATGCTCATCAGAAGCATAAAATGCCCAAAAGGTCTTTGGCACATCCAGGTTTTTGCAATCTGTGCAAAAGTTGTCCTGGTAGCACATCTGAGCTACAGAAAGGCACCCTGAGAGCAGAAAGCAGCACCCCTGAGAAAAGCACAAGAATTGAATTAAGGAAGGTTGAGACAGGGTTTTCCTCAAGGCACTCAAATAAATTGTACCAGTAAATCATAGGAATGAGTGCTTGCTGTGGAAATGTAGGGAAGAGAAGTTGGGAGGGAGATTAGAAAGTGAATATGTGAGAAATCAAGGCAGTGATCAGCTCTCACACCATCTACCTTACTGCACCTCCCCTTTGAGGGAATTTCCTTGACAAAAATCCAAACAGCTCCTGCCTTCTCAGATTTCAAAGCCCTCCTGAAAACTCCTCTGTCATCATCCTCCTGAATGCAGATTGTGAGACCAGATCCTTTAGGGAAGGTCATGGAAGTGGACACAAGGAGACATTGAGGAGGAATTTCTTCACTGAAAGGGTGCTCAGGCATTGGAAGGAGCTGCCCAGGGAGGTGGTGGATCCCCATTCCTGGGGGTGTCCAAGGAATGACTGGATGTGGCACTCAGTGCTCTGGGCTGGGTGACAAAGTGGAGTTTGGTTAAAGGTTGGACTCAAAGACCTTGGGAAATCTTTTCCCACTTCAATGATCCTGTGATTCAAAGACTTTATTAATGCCAATATTAATTGTCTCTGCGTGGGTGCTTCCATCTTTATGTAAACCCCAAACATGCATTTGCTGAATGTGTTCTTATGCTTTCTGATTAAAAAACAACAAAAAAAATTAGATGGAAATCCTACTATTATTGCAATGATTTTGCTCTTATTTCCCCTATATGTGGAACATGAATTACAGAAATCACTCCCTCACCTTCAGCTAACATTTCTGTGGTGGACCAATGTTACTTTAAAGAGCAGAATGAGCTACAGAATCTCTTTTTCATCAGTCCACTGGGGAAGTCAGCTTTAAGAGAAGGAAGGAAAAATTTACTGGGCATGAGTTCTGGTAATCATTTGCTGAAAATAGATTAATAACAGATGAGAGGTTAAATTTCAGTGGGTGAAGATCAGGAGACTTCTTCTGAGCTTTTGGCTAAAACCAAGCACGTGTCCCTGTCTGGGGGATTATATTTCGTGTTGGCAAGAGGAGCGACAGTGGGATCTAATTGGTTGCATCCAGCTCAGGCTCATATGACTACACAGATTGCAAATAAAATTAGGCAAATAATTTGAGAGAAAAGACCAGATGAAGAATATGACCCTTGTATATTCGAGCAAAACTATGTTGGAAAGTTGTGCTGCTCGTGAAGTGATATCAGATGCTGAGGAATCAGACTATTAAAAATCTTTAAAGGCTTAAAAATCACCCCATGATGGGAAATGGAGATAATTTTAGTAAGCACTAATGCAAAGTAAATGAAGTAGGGAAAGCAGGACTAGGTGACTCCTAGTGCATGGTAAAAAAAAAAAAGATGCAGAACAATGGGCTGCTGGATGTTCACCTTGGGATCACTAGAACCAAATCTCCCACATCTTCCTAACATTCAAATTAATCAAGGAATTTTCAAATAAATTTGAAACCATCAATTTCATGTCATAGTTCAAGAGATAAGCCATCTAGTTCATTTTCTATGGGCTTACCAAAGTAAAAACCTAATGGGCTACTCCTCTGCTAAGGTTCCTTTCCTCACTTTTCCAGGCTTCACCTGCAGCAGTTCCAGGTGTCTTTAAATGCCCTTTTTTTCCTTATGGTGTCTGGCAAGGATCTGCTCAATTAACTTAATCCCAGAGGGTTTCTTGTATTGCAAACATCTCCAAAAGTTAGAACTTGCTCTTCTCCTTGCCAGAGTGGATTTATAACCATTTACTGGAGACACCCCCTAACTGCTGTCCTCTGGTTAATCACCTGAAATTAAAATTGTGCACATGCTCATCACTTTATTCCAATGAAATGCTGTCAGTCTTCTATTTTGAATGCAGGGAATCACTCCTGCTGATTCACTGCACCCTGGCTGTGTCACTAAAGCCAATATGTGGTGCTGGCAAACACTATTTTTGTTAGAGCATTCACTTGTTATTTAATACAGCCATCCCAGATCAAGTCCTTTTTCACTTGCAGCTGATGTCCCACAAGACTTTATCCTTGGCCCTGCATTGTTCCATGTCTCTATCACTGCACTCCCTGATTATTTTATTTAAATTGCTAAGTATTCCTGGGCAGATGACAAACAGATTTGTTGCTCTCATGATCCCTTTTTTTTTTTCCCTGTCAAATCTATATTCCATATTACAGAGTTCTTCCAGTTAGTTTCAAGAGTGGAAGTTTTTCAATAACTTCATTCAGAAATATCCAAGATATATTTATCTCTTGGCTGCTTCACTGTTTTCTGAAGCTGAATTCAGTTTTCCCATTTCAATAGGAAAACTCAGCATTAAAGTCAAATGGAAGAAAATCTGGAAGGTCTACTTCGCTTTTCAACCAGCACATGAAGAAAAATATATTGCCTCTTTCTTTCAGTTTATCATGATTCTTAGCAGTCTAAAGCAGGGCTTTAACAGCAGCCTAGATTGCATTTTTTCTGTCTTGGAGTGGAAATGTATGGGCTGAATAAAATTCATATTTCTTCAAATGAGATTTTTTTCTCTCTTTCCTGCCTTAATAGTAAAATACATTAGGACCTGCATCAGCTGCAAGTCTAAGATTTATTGCAAACTTATGACCACCAAGGCCATAGCAAAAAAAAAAAAAAGTGTGGTAACTACAGAAGCTCTCATATGGATACATATAAAGGGATTATTCTTTTTACTGAAACATGGCTAGACAAACCTAACTAAGCAAAACTAAATTTCTTTAGACACCTCTAACATGAGCTAAATCACAGAGTGCAAAAGGCATCAGTTTTGAGTCACTATCAAACCAAGAAAGGGCAAAACCAAAGATTTTATTTTGGAAGAGCCCCAGGCTTTTTTTTTTTTTTTTTTATGTTCCTAGAAACTTTGCAAATACAGAATTCATTACTGAATGCTACAGCTTAGGAAGTATTTCTCAGCATTTCCTCATCATGAAATCACTAATCACTCCGTATTTAATGAATACAGTTTATAAATAACTTATATGTTGTCAAATAATAAAATCAACAAACTTCTTGAGGCCAAAGAGTTAACATTAAAAAGGGCAAAATGCAATTCCTCTTGAGGGAAAGAGATTCACTAATCTGCACAGAGATTTATGGCCTAAACAATTTTCCAGATGAAGCAGCAAGATCATGGAAGTCAATCTTTAGACCAGATAACAGGCATGTTACCAGTGGGGGGATTAATGAAACAGAGACTGAACCCTCACTCTAGCAAATTCAATTTCAAGGAAAAAAGGGATTTGGAGAAAAAAGAAAAAAATTTAAAATATTTAGGCCCCCAAACTGAAAAAGAAAGGAAGAGTACCTTAAAATATTGTTTCAGCACTCCATAGTTGATCTGGGATGTTAACAAACAGTCATAGGAAGGGATGATTCAATTTTGTGTTGAAAGGTTTTAAAGTTCAATTTGTTCTTAGCAAAAACATTTGAGAGGGCTTTCTGTAATTTGAAAGTGTTAACAGATGGTACAAATGTATTCAGCTTAATAAGAGGGTTCTAATCAGATGCTACAAGCTTTTCCAGGATGGTGCAGCCCTTGGAGAGGTCTCTCTTCAAAGATCAGTAGCAGCAAAAGGAAGGTTGGCTGTGTTTGCAGGGGCTTGATTGGGAGGGGATTAAGATGAAGATTATCAAAGTATCTGGGCTGGCTTGTTTGCTGGCAGGGAATCCAAAACCTCCCTGGACAGCTACAGCCACACTGCAAACAGGCAGAGATGGGGAAGAGGCAGTGGCAGTCCCACAGTAGCATCATGTGACTCATTTTGGATAAAGCAACAGCTCCAGGGTGGAGAAATAATCAGTCAAACAACAAGAATCTGGGTAGGATGAGAACCTGTACTGCTGGGAAAAAATTAAAATTCACTAAGGGGATTTCGCAGTATCCAACATCAACTTAAATGGCCTGGAGAAAGATAAAGCAGATGAAGTTTTTCAGGGTAGCAAGGATAAGGGCAGACTGTGGAAAATTGTGGCAAAGCTTTGTAAGAGCCTGAACAATGGCAAACAGCTCTCAATGTAAATAAATATAAAGCAGTGTCTGTGGGTTAAATCCAGATTCAGATGCTGCCAAGGGAAAAATTCCCATTTTTCCTTTTCATTTCCCTTCACACAAATGCTTTCACACATTTGTTGCCCAGAGAAGCTGTGGCTGCCCCATCCCTGGGAGGATTCAATGCCAGGCTGGATGGGGCTCTGAGCATCCTGGGATAGTGGAAGGTGACCCTGTCCATGCCAGGGGGGGAATGAAGTGGTCTATAAGGTCCCTTCTGACCCAAATAATTCTGAAATTGTAGGATTTGAAAAACCTTTTTCCAGTGAAATAACTTAGCATTCACTTGGTTTTCACCTCCACTTCTTCTGTTTTCCGTTCAACAATAAAGCAGAAGAAAACAGGAAACCAGAACTGGAAACCAGAACTGTTAGGAGCCCAGATAGGATGCCAGGGAACACAGGAAGTCCTGTGCCCAAAAATACCTTCAGTCCCATGATAGTTTTTGGCTAGTTAGGTTTGATTCCTGTCTCTGCCCTCATGTGTTTAACAATATTTTAAATTTAACAACAGTTACTCCTTCTAAAAGTCATTTCACAACAGTTTTGGCATTGACATGGAGAAAGACACAGATATGAGTCCTGCCAGACTTCCAGTCTTCACTTCATGAATTGCAGGAGGTAACAGCAGCTCCTCAAGCTCCTGTCATTCCTCTGAACAGGCAGCTGAGAGTCAGGATGAAATTTGCTCTTCAAAGGCAACTACATCTTTATACTGATTATATGAAAATGTATCTGAATACAGGCACTTGGATGTGGAGAGTATCAGGCAATAGGAGCTCATCTTGCCCTGTTAGCACTTGAAAGAGCCCAGCAGCTCAGGGAGTGATCCTGCCCCTCTGCCCAGCCCTGTGAGGCACCTCTGGAGAGCTGTGTGCAGCTCTGGGATCATCAGGACAGGAGGGACATGGAGCTCCTGGAGTGGGGCCAGTGGAGGCTGAGGAGATGATTCAGGGTCTGGAGCATCTGTGCCAGGGAAAGGCTGAGGGAGCTGGGGCTGTCCAGCCTGGAGAGGAGCCCCAGCTGAGAGGGGCCCTCATCCCTGGCTGTCCCTGTGTGCAGGGAGGGCTCAGAGCAGGGCCCAGGCTCTGCTCCCTGGGGCCCAGCAATGGCACCAGAGCCACGGGCAGGGACTGAGCCCAGGAGCTTCCACCTGCACAGGAGGCACAACTCCTGTCCTGGGCAGTGCCTGAGCCCTGAACAGATTGTCCAGAGAGGGTGTGGAGTCTCCTCACTGGAGATATTCCAGAGACATCTGGACACAATCCTGAGCTGTGCTCTGGGATGGCCCTGCTGGAGCAGGGAGGTGACACCAGTGACCCACTGTGATCCCTTCCAGCCTGACCCATTCTGTGATTCTGATTCTGGATCTTTCATTTCTTCCACTTTCCCACCTGTTTTCAAGGGTCTCAGTAGCAGGAGGATGCCCACTGCCTCCTTTCCTGGGTTCAGCTTACAGCTTTTGATGTTTGATTCCTTGGCTACACTTTTTATTGTGGTTTTAATTACACTGGAGTGCTCTGTAATTATATGCCAATCATTTTCTTTACTAATTACCACTGACAGGTACAAGTGAAGGAATACATTTTAGAAATACCTATTAGTCTTTCGTGGTACATAAAATTCTACAACATTAACTAATTTGGTTTTATATTCTAATTACATTTGCATCTTTTTATGAAAGAATGGAAGTGACAATTGCTGGGTGCACAGTACATGGCTACAGAATTGCTACACTGATATCAGGAGGGTTACTAATCACTAGATTATAAAACCACACCTTTTAAATACTTAAATGAGCTGTCTTTGACAACATCATCTAGCAAGTCACCTGATGTGTGGGTTTTGTCCTGCCAGAGAGTCTGAGCATTATGAAGATATGGAAATCAACAACAATTTACAGCTGGGTCTTGGTTAAAGCATTCTTCGTGCTGACTTTTCTGTGAAGAGACTTGCCAGTTGGTGGCCAGATGTGACAAAACATCCCTAAACCAACAAATACTTTCCAGGAGAGTCACTTGTGAGCTGTGTCTCACAGGTGAAAAACAACCCGGGGTCCCTCGTGGTACAAGCTGTGCCTTAGGTCGTCACTGTGGGGCTCTCAAGTGCCTCCTGCAACTTATCAGCTGAAAAGTAAAGCAAGTCCTTTAATGAGCAAACTTTGGTGCCTCACTGAAGCTGAACTTGGCCAGCTTTGGGTAAGCACTTTCTTAAGGACAGCTTTGAAACAGGAGAGAAAAAGGCAGGAAGGGAATTTTGCACAGAAGCTGCTGAGAGAGAAGCAGTTGTGAAGGATGGAGTCTGTGTGTCCAGCTGTCCCAGCTGTGGATTTTCTCAGTGGAGAGGACCACAGAGCATGGAATATTCTGAGCTGAAAGGGAGCCACAGGAGTCATCAAGATGTCTTGGTTGTTATGACCTCACACAGGCCTGTGACTGATGGCAGCTGATGGGCAGCAGGGAAGGGAGAAGGGCTGACTTCACACCCACCAAAGCAAGGCACAGTGACACTGAGGAGAGGCAGGACTGCTGGGGATACAGGATCTGCAGAAAGAGCAGAAGGACAGAAATGGAGCAGCCTGTGGTGTGAAGGGACAGAGGGGAATGTGCAGAGGCCAGAGGCAGGTGAGCAGGTCAAGCACTGGTGAGGTGAAGCAGGTGCCACTCATTGACCTGTGAAAGCTGAGCAGTGCCACTGCAGGGGACAGAGTAAACGTTATCCAGTGAACTCACAGGGACCTGTGACAACCAGGGAGGCTTGCCAGGGCTACGTGGCACCACAGTGGATTGACTGCATTGCAAAAGCCTGGAAGTACCCCTAATTTAACAAAAAACATGGTATGAAATTTCCTGGTTCCCACTAACCAGAGTGTGCACAGTGAAAGGATGGAAGAGCCTTCCAGTGACCTTCCTTAGGGACACAATCTTTAGGACACTGCTTTGTCTTGAGGACCTAAAAGGGTTCAGTGACAGCTGAACATTTGCAAATCTTCAGAGGCAAGCAAAGAATGATCAATCAAAGCCTGCAAAATAAGTATGGAATATAAGAGCTGGAAAAAGAGCAAGAACACCAGAGATTTCCAAGACAGGAAAACTTATAAATGAGTGAGGATAATGGGAATGAGGCAAGCAAGGGATAGAAACAATTACACACTAATCTAGAAAAACTGAAAATTGAAAACTCTGTGACTTACAGAACATGCAGGGAGTTGAAAGTTTCAAAGCATTAGGAAACTCAAGTCATCCTTCACATTCTGTAATCAGTTTAAATGGGAGCAGACTTAGAACTTCAAGTGACTTGAGGAAAAGTCCTAAATATAGGATGGGCAGTGATATCAGGATGTAGGCATGTGGGACAGATAATGAATCCTTTCCTCTATGACAGCTTCCCCCCACTAAATCTGAGCTCATCCACAGAAACTAGCACTGAGTTGCTGGAACTCTGTCCCTACCTAGAACTTAGGTCTGCAGAGGATTTAAGAAACAGTTTGAGCTGAAGAGGGTGTTCTGATTACTAAGGGGAAATTACTTTGTTTTTTCTTGAAAAGAACCCTCCACTGTTCATGTTGAAAGTCTTGAATCCAGTTTTCATTCCAAAATGCCTCCCTCTCAAATACAATATAACATTTGAAAGTGTACACAAAAAAAACCAAAATGTCTTGTGCACCTGGGATGGGATCATTCCTTCCCTACAGTGTCTCACTTCCTGGAAGAATATTGCTGTCCTGTCCAAGCAGAATGTCATGATCAACATGACATTAGAGAAATTCAGATTCGGCCAGGATGACACACACAGCCATTAGAGCAATCAGTAAAGCAAGAAGAGTTCAAAACATGCAAGAATCCCACAACCCTGAGTCATAATTTACATTACCTTTCCCTGGATCTGCCAAAAGACAGCAAATTCCACCCCCTCACTCCCCACTCACACAAACAGTTGTGGGGTTTTTTTCCCCATAAGACAGTCCTATCTTCAAGGACTAATTTCCACCATCTGAAACAATCCAGGCTTTTCCCTGCTGGAATCCATGCCTGAATCTGAGAAGGCAGAATGACACCTTATGGAAAGCCTTTTAATTTGTTTTATTGCAAACAGAAGAAAAAAAATTAGAAAAGAAGAGAGAGGGAGGCACCACCTTAGCTCAGATCTTTTCTATCTACAACATAAACAAGTACAGAAATTAATGTATATATGTATAAAAGCAACATATTGAAAACAGGAAGCATTTATCTACAGTGTTGCCTCTGCTCCAAAGCAGAATTCTCAGTGGCTCTGGTTTAGGCAAAGGATTTTTCATGAGGTGTGAAATCATGGCTACCCAGCAATGCCTCTAAAAATACAGTGAAATCATAGAACAATTACCCAAGCAGCAGAAATTCAGCAGTGAGCACTTTGGCACCAGAGATGCCTGCAGGGCTGTTTGCTGCTAGAGATAAAGTAAGCAGTGACCTGGGGACAGGAAAGCAAAGAAAGTCCAATTTCTCCTACAGAAGAAACTCTGAAATTCAGGATCTTTTTGGTGGAGGTGCATCAGGCAGCAGGTATTGCAGCTGGGGCAGCCCTCACACGGCACCTCACCCCAATAACAGCAGCATAACCTCTGTCATTTAACAGCCCACAAAAACAACAAATCCCAGGACCAAATTCCCCAAACTATCTCATCTTTTACTACATTATTTCCATGAAACTACTATTGAAGCTGCACTGGCCTAAATGCCTTAGAGAAATTATCACTGTTCAGCCTCCAAGCCTCCTCTGCAGGAGGAGCAGCGTCACGTCCCTCAGGGCTTCGTGTGTCACCCTTCAAACCCTCCCCAAGGATTTAATTTGCACATTAAAACTTCTGCTGCAAACGAGAGCACTGATAATTAAAATATGTTTTCAGGGAATCATCTGTGAACGGGCAAGCAGCAGATTTTGTTACTGTGCATGCCCTGTCCTGCAAGTGTCCAGTTCTCCCTCTGCCATGCCCCAGCAGAGACGCACAAGCCATTCCCTGTGGGTTTCTCATCTGCCAAGCAGCCTGTAGGAATTGAAGCAGTTCTCCCAGCAGGTGACAGAACTCAGCACAGGACACAGAGAAATGAGAACACAAATCCAGGAGGCTGCTGGCCATTTCTACCAGGCAAGTCTGCTAGAAACAGCCTTAGGTAAAAACATGTAAAATTAGGATGCCTCTGGCCCAAATCCCATTGTAAATATCACCAGAATGTACAGCCCTATTCTACCTCCATCTAAAATTCAAGATATGGATGACTCCATTTCCCAATCTGCAGACAACTGATGACATTTACCACTGCATGCCCAAGAGCTTTATAAATGTTATTGATAAAACATAGATGATTTCTGTACATCTTTTCCATTTTCTCTACATCTCTTGGAAGCCATTTTGACAAAGGGACCTCATAGCTGAGCATCAAGAGTCTGGATGATAATTAAAATACACAGAGTAATATCAACTATTCAAGTCACAACACAGTGATTAAAAAAAACCCCAGGATTCATAATATGGATTTTGAGCTTTGGCAGCACAGCCATTCTGCTTCGCCACCTTTTATTATGAATCATTATTTTAATGCTGATTTAATCACACCTAAATCCCATGGGGCTACTTCAAAATCCTGCCTGAAATGGAGACATAATTTCCTTTTAAATAGTTAATCAACGTGCCAATATTTTCATCACGTTCACTTCACTACCACTGAAAACCTTGCCTTGCCTGCTCAACTTTAATTTTATAAGAGCTGTGTATTACATTTCAGCCCCATATAAGTAACATACAGAAGCAGAGCATGTTTTAGCTAATTAATGCTTCTGTAACCAGAGTCACTGAAAAATATGCATCAAATATTTATATAATTGGCTCCCCAAAGAAGTATTGCCTCGTTCTGAGTGCTGAGAGACTGAAATACAAAGTCCAATGACCTAGAGCACAAAAGATCCCAGTCTGCTTCCAATGCTACGTTACTCTGCGTTCTCATTGGCTTCAGGAGGCATTCATTAACAGGGATAAAGGTCTAGGACTCATATTAAATTTCCATATCCTTTTAAAATTAATGTTAGCTACTATCAAGCTTTCCACTGCACTTTGGATGAATGAATATTTTGAGGCAATTACAACATCCACACTGAATGTCTGCGAGGTGTCTCACCCGTACTAGGGGCATGAAATGTTTTCCTGGGATTATCCACAGAGCACAGTGATAGATTTTGGGAAAAGACATCATATTTTTTATCTTTTTTCAGGCTTTTAATTACAACTAAACCAAGCAATATACATGGTATCATTTTGGCTACTCTTTGTCCAGCTGACAGGAGACAAAACCTTCTTCCACTGACAAATAGAGAGCACATTAGTGCAACAAAACAGTGCATTTTAGCCCCAAAAATAAAATCTACTGCAGCACTAAAAGCTTTTGTTTGGCTCAGGTTGGGGGATTTGTTTGGCTGGTTGGGTTTTTAAGTTTACGTGGATTTTTCTCCACAAAAAAATCGAAAATATGCCTTGGAATATCAAGCAGAAAAATCCAATCATAACCTCCATCATCAGTAATATTAATATCAGCATTGAAGACCTTAAGGACTTCCTTTCCCTCAAGTGTAATGTAATCATGGGATTTTAGTGAGACATTTTTGAAACAATACTAGCTCAAAAATCGAGGTTAGATGAGCTTCTTGGAGGGTAATTTACACTTTGTTTTAGAACTGTCATCATCTTCCCCTTGAAATAATATTTCCTCTCCCAACTGCTACTCAGCAAAGTACATTTCACTTCAAATGTGCTCGAAAATGATCCAGCTTTGTCAGAATGCCAAGGCACATCTCCAGTGTCTTCTTATTCCATACCTATTATGCCTTCCCATACATAATACTAATTGAAAATGGTGTTTGTTGCATTTGCAGTCATTTAAGCAGCAGTAAAATTCAAATTTAAGCCAACAACTGGTTTCAGATCAGGTGAAACACATAATCTGATTCCTCAGGAACAAATAACAAAAAAAACCCAAACAAAAACAAAACAACAACAAAGAAAAAGGAAAAGTTTTAAAAAAAATACCAAAACCAAGAACTGCAATGTCCACTTCCCCTTTTTGATTAGACAACTTGTGTGTTGGGGAAGGCCAGGAGGAGGGGTGGGGGACAGGAGTGACTCCATACATACACAGTTAGAGAAGTGATGGAATAGCAATTTGGTAATTTTCAAAATCAATCCATTTTTCCCATAAAAGAGCTGATCAACAATTTCCTGTGAACTTCTCAGTTCATTTACAAAAAGCCTTTTCCTCTTCATAGTGAAGGCTGTGACAAAAAGGGGGGTTTTGATCAACACTTTATGACATCATTTATCACTTTGTATATTATTTAAGAGCATGTTTCATCACTTGGAAGGAGGCCAAAACAGAATTTGTATCCAGCTGGACTTAGGGTAAGTAATGAGTCAAACAATCAAATCCAAATCTCCTGCTTGACTTTTTGGGTTTTGATGAAATTCAGAACTGAAAAGGGTCTCCAAAAACAGCTGTTCTTCTGGGGTTTAAGCAATTTGGTTATAAAAATCATAGCACTAAGATGGTCATGTACTGAACCATAACCCCAGAGCACAGCATAAAAGAACCAGGATCTGAGATCACTTTTTTCTGCTCAGTGCAAGGATGGCTCAGCCAGGCTGTGCAGTGAAATACAACCCAGAGCCACCTGCAACTCAGCAAATTAAGCAAGGAAAATGTTCAGAGTCAAAAGGCTTCTATTTCTTTCTACCCCTGCCAGTGATTTAACATGCATACACTATGCCAAGCCAGTCAGCCTTGAATTTTCAGATTCAATTTGCTCCACGTTTTGGAAGTGTTGACTGGTTGCACTGGAAGCAACGTGAGCTGTAAGGTCTCAGCACATATGAAAAGCAGCTCTAAATCTCTCAAATTTGGTGTCAAGAACAACAGACCACCTAAAACCAGAATGCAGCAGGGACTTCCCTTCAGTAGATACAAATACCCATGGCTTTCAAAGAGGCAGAGAGGGATAGCACAGAGCTCAGAGCAACAACGTGGGGTTTGGAAGACTGACAACAGCCAAGTGAAATAACCACAGCTCCCAGCTGACGTGAGCATAGCATCATTCTAATAATGAGAATAAAAACATCATGGGCTGGGAGCTTCTCATGTCACAGCATAGGAGCTGTTCATTCCGTGGGTGGAATGAAGAGAGGACACAAAACTCACATGTGGCTGAGAAGAAAGCTGAGTGTCACACTGAAAATACTGTGAGGAAATATGAAATATCTTAGCAATGTTCCAGCGAATTACTTAAGAGATACTTTCTTCATTTTAGCAATATTTAAGGGGTTTTTTTGATACAAAAAGTATGTTTGCTGCACACCATAAGAACATTTAGATAAATATGTTTTCACCTGAAGTAACATTGAAATTGCTACTCAACACTACATTAAACAACAATAACAACCATGTCTTTGTCAGGCAGCAAGAACCAAACCACACAAACACACCGTGGCCAGCCTCTTAGCTTCACATTTTGGGCATCCAAAGTGGCTGTCATCCATCGGGATACCCAATGCCACGTATGAGATGCAACTCTCCTCCTCTTACCTCGGGGTCTTTCTCGATCTCCAGCCCCGCTTCCAGCAGGTTGCGTTCATACTCCTCCCGCTGCAGCCGCCTCTCCTCCTCCAGCGCGTCCAGCGGGCTGAGCTCCAGCACCTGCAGGCCTGGCAGCCCCGGCCACTCGCGCAGGGCGTGCTGGCCATCATCATCCTGCTGCTGCTGCTGCTGCCGGGGCTCAGCACAGCCCTTCCCGGTGCCCCCGTTGGAAAGCAGGGCCGCAGGGGCGGATCCGCGCGTCGGCTCCGGGGAGGCCGCGCCGGGCGCGGGCTGGGCCAGGTGCCTGCGGTAATGGTAGGCCAAGACGTAGTCAACCTTCCTCTTGCTGTCCCTGAAGTGCAGGCCGCTCGGGGAAGCCTTGTCCCTGGCACCTCCCGGGGTCCCTTCCACGTAGTTGTTGATAATCTGGAAGAGAAATGCAGGAGTTGCACGGATGAGAAAGCCAAGAAGCCCAAGTGTGTGGGAATACAGTGTGTGTGGCATAGAGGAGTAGGCCTTGAGTGCTACAATAAGGCTCTTTCCTAGGCCTGGAGGGGACGATGGAAGCACATCCAGGTCATCAGGGATGGGCTGGGAGGGAAAATTGTGGGTTTGTGGCCTTCTGGACCTATTGAGAGTGAAGATTATGTTTTGTGACCTTATAGGGCATTGTTTACCTGTTACCATAATAGGTAAAAACTGTGGAATAACCCAGGTGATTGGGGAGCACTGTGGTGAACCCTTTCCTGTTTATATGATAACATATCCTGTCTGTGTAATGGCATTTAAGGCATTTTCACTGTGTGATAGTTGTCTTTGCACAAGAACACTGCAAGGTGAAGGTCACAGTAAAGTCTCTGCACAAAGTCTTTGTGTGCTGTCGTCTTGTGTGAAGTCCAAGTGTCTGCCTAATTCCTGCAAGGCAAGTGGGTGGGTTGGTCTATCTCCACAAGAGCACACGAAGGCACAAAGAATCCAGGTATGACCTACACTAATTTTGCACACCAGTCTCACTTCGTTCCTCCTCTGACCATAAACTAAAAATAGAGGCCTTATCACAACACGTGGGATCCCTACGGAAGAGCTGGTATGGAGGCACAGCCCAACCCTGTCACCCTGTTCTGCGTGTGCACAGACCAAGGGGAGAGAACACCCACATGTTGAAAGGGGACAGAGGAGTGAGAATAAGGAGCACATTGCAGGCCATGTGCTGTGGAGCAAAGCAGGCAGGGGAGGGAAGCAGAAATGGTGCCGAAAGGGAAGCAAAAGTGGTGTCAGAAGGGAAGAAATTGATCTTAGCCAGAACAGGAGAAACATCTTCAATGTAGTTCAAGGTCCAGAAAGGCAGGGCTGGACAGAAACACTTTGGAAAATACCAGGGATTAGAAAGGATATGTCCCATGAATGGCTAACGGCACTAGCTTGTATTTTAACACATCATGAAAAGTCTGTGTGACTGACCAGTAACACTGCTAAAGAGAATCCATGGCTAAAGTCCTTCAAACCACCCATGTTGCACTCAGTCAGCCCCTCAGACCATCCCTGCTTCATCATCTCCCTCTCAGAACCCTTCTGGGATGCAGCTCCAGCAGTAATCCCACCATCACTCCCC
This sequence comes from Eopsaltria australis, assembly GCA_034509425.1. NCBI lineage: Eukaryota > Metazoa > Chordata > Aves > Passeriformes > Petroicidae > Eopsaltria > Eopsaltria australis. The sequence continues at coordinate 129,074 of JAVTVJ010000527.1, forward strand.
AGCCTGGATGGGAATAGTGCAGCATCTGTGTGGAACTCTGGCAGCAGGGTGTTCACTTGCACTTCCCACTCACTAAGGCAGCCCATGAGTTTTCCAGACTGTTTCCAGCCACCATTTCCAGCACAGTGCTGCTGTGTGAAGCCCTTCACAGAGCTCTCTAGAGTGTCATTCACTGGAGTGACACCAGCCCTCCAGTGAGGGGGAAAAAGATAAAAGCAAGGGTCAACCTGATCCAAAGCAATCATCCCATAACCTAAGTCCAGACATTTATGGCTCTCATAGGTGCCTTTTGTCAAGCAAAATCTTGACAGGTACCAGTCATGTTTCTTTCTCTCTTTTTCTCCCTTTCCTTACATGTGCTGGTAGTGCTGAATGCAAAGTTAACCACTTTTTCATAGCAGTTATCTTGTTTGTTAACACCACACAAATTTATGAACACATTATATAAATGTGCATGTTATTCTATACATCAACACCTCCTAGATTCCTGTTTTTCATTGTTTTGCTTCACTTAGTTTCCCACAAAGTAGCTTTCAGTCATCGTATCACTAAATAAATCTTGGGTTTGCATGCATGCTACATCCTTCATCCTTTCACAAAATTACCACAGAACAGTCTGTTCTGCACATCACATTCATCACACCCTTTATGTATGATGTATATATACAGTCCCTTTAGGCACATCCAAAATTACACTCAGTACTACATCCTGGCAGAATATAAAGCTGCTTGTGAGACAGCATTTTGTTGCAATTCCCCATTTCCTGATTAGATAAATTTTCATGCAGTACTCACAGGCAGTCCATGAAAACCTCCTGGATTCATCTCTGCCCCAGAGAGGAAAAACCCGTGGCAGATTTCTAGTGTTCCTCCCAGAGAGTTTCAGGAGGAATGGTGTCACCACCACCAGGCCAGTGGCACAAGGCAATGCATTAGCTGGCTCTAGAGAAGATGAGCTCTGAGCATCCTCTCCTCCCTTACTGGAGAGTGTGGGTAGAAACAACCAGCATGAACAAAAGGCGGGAGAGGAAACAAGGAGGTTGGAGAAGGTGAAAAATCACTCAGAGACTTTCCTGTTTGTTACTGTGTGGAGCCACCTGACACATCCCAGCCACCTGAGAGGGCACCATGGCAACACCTGGAGTTGCTGGAGTTACTCAGGGGATGAGGAGAGCCAGCAGTGACTCCCTCTCTGTTGTCTCTTTTCCTCACTCTTGGCAGCAAGGTGCCATCCCCAGAATTACGGGCACACAGAAAATGAATCAAAATTCACACAGATTTCACTGAAGACATTTCCTGCCTGTAGATTTGCACTGCTTGCTTACTATGTGACATTCTGGCACCAGAAGCCTTTTCTTAGGGAGGAACACAAAAAGTCACAATTTCAAAAATGTCTCTGAAGAAACTATCAAGATCTTTCCTCCCCTCACACAGACATTGTAAAAGCCAGAAACAGTGATTTAAATTACCATCCTAGGTCCTGCTGTCACTGCTTCTTGATGTTTCCAAGAGAAGAAGCCATCACACCAAGGAATAAGAAACTGGGAAGGTAGGATCAGCATTTCATTATGATTTTATTCTAGTGGTCTGATAGCAAATACATCATAACTAATACATCCCAAAAGGTGCCTCCTTTAAGGATGGTTCTCCTCTGAACACCCCAGCCACACCACAGTCCAGGACTGGGAATTAATCTAGTCCAGCCCCCACGAACACCTGGGCACAGCTGGCTCAGGATTGGCACAGGCACACCCAATGTAGTGCTGAACCTGCAGATCTTTTCTGACACTGGGGGTAGTAGCAACCATCTCCATTCCTGCTCTGAAGGATTTTGGTTTGGTGAGATTACTACTGCAGAAATTAATTCTTGCTGTACACACAGAGACGACTGTACCACCTGAGGCTGTGGTATCCATTTCCTCATAAAGATACTTCTCCCAGTTCTGATTTAACCAACACACAGGAGTGCACCCTGCTTTTCTCACTCTTCTTCAAGCCTCTTCCTCATCCCAAAGGCACTTGAGATAGGTCAATGGACATGAAATCCTACTTACAGAACTTCTATAGGACACCACGGATGCTTCAAGAGCTCCATTGGTCCCACTTCCATGCCAGGGAGTCCGGTTGTGAGGAACAGTGAGGTATTTGCTGTTGTAGGCTGAAAAATAGTCCCTTGCTGATTTTGCTGTCTTCTGTCCATTCAGAGCTGGGTGCGAGGAGGGTAGGGCAAAATCTGAGAAGGAGAGATAAGCACATAAAGCAGGTTTTGTGCAGGTGGTTCCCTAAGAGGATGGGAAATACTGCAGTCAGTGGACACCATTCATTTCTGCGATGTGAACAGATCCTGTGGTGTCAGGTACAGGTACAAACTTGTGGATCAGAGTTCTCCATAAAGAACTCTTGACACATGTGAAATGCTCGTGAAGTACTTCTACGTTTATACACACATGTTCTGGTCTCAGGGACTAATGTCCGGAATTTCTAGACATGTTCTTGTGTTTGACAAATTACATGGTCACAGTGCAGAATAATGGAGGGTCTGGAGGGGATGGAAATCATCACAGAATCACAAAGTGTCCTGGGTTGGGAGAGAACTGAAAGATCATCTCATTTCTATCCCCTGCCATGGGTAGGAACACGTTCCACTGAAGTGTTGCTCAGAGCCCCATCCAGCTTGGCCTGGAACATTGCCAGGGATGGGGCAGCCTCAGCTGCTCTGGGCACCCTGTGCCAGGGCCTCCCCACCCTCACAGGGAACAATTCCTTCCTCATATCCAACCTAACCCTGCTCTCTGTCAGTGTGAGGCCATTCCCCCTGTCCTGTCACTCCAGGCCCTTGTCAAGAGTCTCTCTCCATCTTCCCTGTGGGCTCCCTTCAGGCACTGCAAGGCCACAATGAGATCACCCCAAAGCCTTCTCCAGGTTGAACAGACCCAGCTCTCCCAACCTTTCCTCCCAGCAGAGCTGCTCCATCCCTCTGATCCTGTTTGAGGCTTCCTCTGGACTCGCTCCAACAGGTCCATTCCATACAGGCAGTAGCACAGTGAAAAATGCTGATAAAAACCAATGGATACAGAAACTGTTTCGATGTGCAAAGTTTCATACTCTTTCCCCCTCTAGTGGTGCCACAGCTGAAACGGGATTGACTGATCCATACTCTCATTCTCTTGGAGAAGTTCTTACGGTGAGGGGGAAACTGTGTCTTCATCCTTCCAGCATTAGTGTTTTATACCCAGGAGAAGACATCCTGTACACATCTGCCCATAGAGTCAGCACCATAACCACTACAGAGACACAGCTCCACTGCCTCTGGCCAGTCAGGCCTCTTCCCCAGAAAGCAGAAATAACAGCTCCCATCTATCCAGAGAGACACACACCCACCATGTACTGCACTAGTCTGGAAGTTGTATTTCCTCCTCATTTATCTGCACCCCCTCTGTCCCCTGTACTCAGACTGAAACTGCTTCCCCACCACCACATTCTGAGAGAGAAGAGTGGAATGTGAAAGAAGGGAATGCTTGGAGGAGGGGGCTGACCCCTAAATATTATGATTATTCTTATGTTTCCTATCAATAACAGATTAGGGTCCAGCAGCACTTGAACAGTCCAGCAGATTGACTCACCAGCCTTCCCTGTCTGATCTCCTGAGAAGACTCGTGCTTGGTTCACTTTAATGAAGCACATAATGATGCCACGGGGGAAACTCCAAGGAAAATAATTAATAAGTGAAGGTTTCATTCCCAAAGGCCACACACAATGTTTCTCCAGTGTTTTCAGACTGAGTCTGGGGTGTCTCACAAGACCTTTACACAGTCAATTAAAGAACTCTTTTTCTTTCCAGTCCTTTTAACTAGGCCTAGGAAAAAAGCTGCAGTTTATTTATAATAACATGATTTCATTTCCATTAAGCTTCCCAACCTCCAGAAACTGTGTCACAAACCTGAGATTAACACTGGTAAACCAGTGAGGCAGCCAGGGACTCCCAGCCAGAATAAGTTTTTTGATGGAAATGCAATTGCCATATAGATATTTGGAAGACTCCTGTTCTCCCAAAAGCTTTTCATCTTGCCAAATTAGGCCAATTGAACCAAAATGTTTTGTTTTGAATGCATTCCACACTTGACAGTTCTTGCCTGTGGTACAGCAGTGCCTTGGGGGCTTCTGCTTCAGATGCAGCCTGACCTCATTCCACCCTGAAAGCCTTTATGACATCTGGCCTTACATGTTCTCATAATGTAAATATTCTGGAGGAATTAGTATTGATAGAAACAAGCTCTGTCTGTGTGTGTATGTGAATATGTATAAAAATGTTATACATGCACACATGCATAGCTTTGGTGGATATGTACGTATACATATATAAATGCATCCCCAGAGAACAGCAGCACAGTGAATCTTGAATTCAGCTTGGAAAGCAAACGTTCAAGAACTGCACTCATTCTATAGAAATAGCTGGGGAGCCATCCCTCCACTCAAACTTCATCAAGCTGTAAACGGCTTCCAAGGACAGGATACCTCCAGGACAGAGATCAGTGACCAGGTCCAGTTCCAGTGCCAATTCACAGCCAGTCACCACCTGCTCACTCAGCCTCCCTGCACTCCTTTGCCTCAGCTTTTTGCATACCCAAAATTTGGCCACATGTGCAGCAATCGACCTCGCTGTGTTCCCAGTCCTTGTCTGAAGTGCCACCATGAAGAAGTTGCACAGACTGCTAAAAGTGGAAGGACTGAGAGGGTGTGGTAAAGGACCACACTGCTTATGAAAGAGGCAGTAAAGGAGTCTGCCTAATTAGGGGCTCTGTATTAAATCCTGAGTAACAGCCAATTAACTGAGCTGAGTGGTCCAGATGGTCAGATTATCACAGCACAGCTACTCGCAGAATAGGCTACAAGTGGCTTGGCCACCCAGGGGTACAGACAGGGAACAGCTTTCATTTATCTTCCTCTCTTCCCAGGTAAGTATCAGAAAGGATCTGCATTTCTGAAATATACCACAGATAGAAGGATGCTCCTCTGCAAGGCTGCTCTAAACATCTGCAATTTAGGAGCATTCTTTGGCAAACTCCAACCCCCTAAGTAGGGATGAAAAAAAACCTACTTGAATTTCCTGTTTCCTTGTAGCTTTACCCAAACATATGCTTTTCACAGGACATATATTTATATATAAAGATGTAGCATGGTTATACCTGCACTCTTTAGGTCCTCAGTAAATATTGGCTTCTCAGCTCTGAATATGCACGTCTGGAGTTGCTGATTTCAGTACAGGGGGCTGTATCTCTGCTGTGAACTCCAAACTATCATGCAGTTCACCAAATCGTGCTATATCTGTGCTCTCCCATCCAGTCCCTTACCTAAAGTCAAATTCTGTTCTTCTATTATTCAAATAGGAAGTTTGAAGTTCACAGCAGAGATACAGCCCCAGAAACAATGAGATAACATGAAAATGACGGCAGAGTTTTTGACTGTGACAGCAAAAGAACACTGACCCAACATCAGCACTGAAAGTTATTCTAAACTTGTACACTGGGAACTCCAACACAAAGGTTTTATGCACTGAGCAGATTTGCTGCTGGTGTATGGGAATTGTGAGCTCAGGGCTGCGCACTTTCTCCTGGAGGAGTGTATTGCTCACTCCCCACAGTTGCGCTGCAATAAGGCAAATGCAGGTGGAAATAGCAGAAGCTCAGGACAAAACATTTGTCTAGTTATTGTCTTTTCTACATGGATCACAACACTGACCCACAGCTGCACTCCTGAGGCTTCAGGAGAAATGAACTCTGCATGTTTTATCTCTCTGTGTGTAACCTGGGCCGCAGATTTATCTTTTTTTTTTTTTTTTTTCACATCATAAAAGAAGACAGAGAACTCCTTCCAAAGTACTCCTTTCTCGGTTCTCCACTCCCCTTTGTCCTATCCCACTTCAAAGACAGCAATTAAGAATGAAGCAGAGAATAAACTTACCTGGCATGTGTGTTTCCATGTTGCCTGGAGGTTTGGCTGGAAGCTGCGTCAGGGCTAAAATAGGATGTGGCTATGCTGTGCACAATCTGCTTCTGCACTGGCTTAAGGAGGCAACAGCACCAGCAGCTATTTCCATCCTGCCTTGATCCTGCTTTAAGCAAACCACAAACTGAAGCTAATTAGCGAGACCTGGTTTGGTGATTACTGTCATGGAGGGAAGAGAGGGAGAAAGACCAAACTCCCATGGCCTGAGAGGCCATGGCAATTCTCTGCTGAAACTGCAGCACCTTGTCTTCATGCTCCATAACACCTCAAGAAGCAAGGGATCGACAGGCAGAATTTTGTCCAGAAGGCAGTGGAGAGGAAGGAAAAAATCTAAAAGAGAACCAGGGCTCTATAGCAAAGCCAGCTCTGTCCAAAGAACAAGCACTCGAGGATCAGATTGTCTTGGATCAGATTGTCTTGGAGGTGGTTTCTGTGGGGAAAAGTGTCTTTATATCTACAAAGCTTCACAGGTAGGAGGTAAGTGCAGAAAGCTTTATATAAGGCTTTGTTTCCAGTACTCAAGTTACCTCAGTGCCCAGATGCACTGTCATTCCTGCATGAAATATTCAGGGGATTATCTTGTAATCAACTGTCTAATCAGAACAGGTGATGGATCCTGCTTAGCCTTCAACCTTGCCATTTAAGCAATGGATAGGGAAGAAAAGATGTTGATGACCAATGCTATCTGAGAAAGGACTCTGTTTACAAATGAAAACTGGAGGGAGGAGTAACTAATTTGAGTCCAAATTTTTTCTTCTTTTAACCTATTCATGACACCATGATGGTTTCTCTAGTGTGCTAGGGAAAAATGGGTTTATTCAATGCCTGAATAAAGACCAGTGGTTCTACGACCTTGTGAATCAGGATAGTGCTCTGTGTCACAGCTGACAAGAGCAGAAGTTGTCTCTGTCACAGAGAGAAATGCTGATGAATTCTGGCTGTGCTATCAAACCTGCTGAGAACATAAAGGGAGCAGTGCAGCTGTTGTGTCCCAAAACTTGGGCTGGGTGATGTAAAATTTTCCCAGCAAGACTAAGAAATATGTATAGGGTTTTTAATTCATTAAATCACCCCACTCTTCTAGGTCCCTACTTTGAAATGGCATTTATTTCTAACCGATGTATCAACAGATAGCAAATACTTTGTCCTTTTTACCCTGTTAGTATCTTGTGTTACTCTCAGACCTTCTTTCAGAAGTTTTAAAAACAATCTATCTGTTTCCTAGCCAGGGAACAAATCTCATGCTTTCTACACTTATCTCAGGAACAGGGAAATGAAAACTTTCCGGAACTCTTGCTATTTTCCATCCACAATCTATGCTGCTCCAACTAAGCTCAAAACCAGAAATGCAAATCTGCTAATTCTGGAATAATATAGGAATGCAGAGCCAGGTCCTGCTGGGATCCCTGTGGACTTACAGCTCTGCCTGCACAGGTTCCAATTACCAGCTCCTATAAGCCATAAGGATGGGTGTGTTACAGGTAATACACTTAGCTCAGGTAATAAATAATATACACAGCAATATGAGAGGAAGCAATATCCAGCTGCTTAGAATGGAATTAGTCTATTTTTAAGACTTCCCAACAGAGAAAATCATATCTTGGCATCACTGTCTTTCCTGAGGTACCTGGGCACAGCGTTAATTGATAATGCAGTGCTGGGACAAATAATACCAATACACCTGCTCATGTTTCACCTGCTGTAGAGGAGTGGTGCTTGCAAGTCTGTAAAAGTTAGCAGAGAGATTAGATGCTTTGAATTATTAAGGAGTTATATAAGACTCCTCCCCAAATCCATTTAGCATTCCTGTAAATCTATCCTGTGGCACATTCAGTGATCCAGCTGGTGGAAATCAGTGGTGGAAAGGTAAAGACCAGGGTAGTTCAAAGCCATCAAGGATCACAAACAGTATGTTTGACTTGGGAAACAACATTCCTCAAAGCCTGGCCTCTGCTGGAGGATGTCAGTGGAGCAGTCAGAAGTGCTGGGTGATGTGCTGGCACTCTTGATTGTGTGCTCTTCACTCCTGCCAGGGAGGAATGCTGCTGGAAGTGTTGGAATTGCAGCAGCTGCAGCTGCCTGTGTGAAAGGCCATGAAACCTGCACGGAGCAGGTCTGAGCCCACTGGATCCTTGGGCAAAAGACAGACAGCTCTTTAGGGGCAGACTGCCTGAAAGAGTTTCTCATGCCAGCAAATCAAAGCCAAAAATGTATTTACCTCCTCAGCCTGTTTAGGGAGATGTTATAACGCTCCCTTCTGCTTTTACTTCCCTGCCAGTCTGTTTCTAAACCAGGATTTTCAAGGAAGATCCTTCTGGCCTTGCACACAACAGGGGCTTGGAATACCCAGGTAGAGGCCAGGCCTCAGTAACAACATCTGGACCACGCCAAAGTCCCCAGAAATCCCTGCTGTAAATAAAGCCAGTAAGTGCTCTTCTAATGGGCTGCATTGCACTGGCTCATACAATTAATTATCTAATTAGAAGACCTGTCTGCAGCCATGAAGCCTTAGGCTGCAATCCTGTCAGCTTTCACAAGCTAAGAAGGGTCAGTCTGGGTGAGGGCACAGGTGGAAACAAAGGGATATCCCAGCCATGGTCAGTGGGAGAGGATCACATTTGCCTTTTACCCCCAATCCATCCCTTCTCTCTGCTCCTCTCTGAGGCTGCAGGTTGCTATTCCAGGAGCTGCTGACCTGCAGCTTCAGATGAACTGTTGATTACCTGGGTGACCCAAATCCACCTCTCAGGGAGCTTAATACCCAGAGGCAGCTACAGGAAGGAACTGGTGACAGACCTACTGCAGCAAGTGGGGCTGGTGCCAATTAAATCTGGGTTTGTCTCTAAAAAAGGACTACAACTTATCTTTTCAGTTGAAAGCACAGGAGGTTTTGTTTGTTCCCAAAGGGAGCCTTCCATGGGGATGGGGAGATGTTTTAACACATTTAATCATGTCACAGTGCCATTCATTATTTAAAAATTGTTAATTAAATGAGAAGCTTAAATCATTCTTTTCTTTCAAAAATGCAAATGGAAATAACAGTCCTCCCTCTCTGGTATTTTTGACAAATTAGTACTTCCCAGTGGAATTGCCTCACTGACACAAGATTCCTCCAAGACCAACAGTACTCTGGAAAATCTTTTGTGTTCCACAGCCTAACCAGATAAAGTAGAATTTAAATCCTGGTAAATTTAGACCTGGTAACAGTAACTAAATTAAACCTGCCACTGCAAATTCTGCATCAAAATGAATTCCAGCTTTTGGAACTAATGCAACAGGGGAAGTCCTGGCACCAGGAAATAAGGGAGATAATCACTGAGCTTTCTCCTCGAGTTTGTCTGGGGAAGGGCTGAAGTAAGAGCTGTCCTTAATCCTGTACACAAGTACTGAGGACTTGCAGAATTTACACAGCCTGTCCTCAACACACAGTTTCTTTGCATTCAGCTTCAGGAGAAACATGTGTATGCATTGAAGAAAGAGATTTGGTTGTCAGAGCCACAACCAGTATTGTTGGTGTACCAGGAACATCCCACTCTTACTCTGAAGCCTTATCCCACAATTATGGTACTCCCTGAAAAGAACAGAAGGAAAAAGTGCAAAAAATAAAAAGTCCACAGTGTGTCACTGAGGACTGAAATGGGGAATGGAAGTGGAATGTCTCTGCAGACAGCACTAAATGATTTGGGATATGTTCTTTAAGTATAAGCAACTGTTCCCAAGCCTGATTTATTTGTGGTTGTTCCTTTGGGTTTTTGTTTTTTTTCAACAATGTGGGTTAATTTCCACAGTGAAACGAAGGGGATCAATACAATGTGCAATCCCTCTCTTACAATCCACCCCAAGATGAATCAGACCATGCTCTGTTGTGCTGCTGAGCTTTATTATTTGCTGTGTCGATACAATTATTTATTCAGGATTCTAATGGACAAGGCAGCGTACAGAGAAAATGAAGCTTGCATTGTGCAATTCCTCCATCACAAAGCTTCAGATGAAGCAGCTGGGCCCCTGGGCAATATTCATGGCGTGCAGTGGCGGGCACGGCACTCACACAGCGAGGCAGAGAGGACGGAGTGCTGCACCACAGTGCCATTGGGACAGCGCAGGGGGATCGTCACCGTGCTGCTCTGAGTGGCTGTGCAGCAGCTGCACTGGTCCTCCCACTGCCCTGTCTGAGCAGAGTACCTGGTGGTGCTCCTGCACTTGCCCTAAAAGGAAAAAAAAAGAGAGAGCTGAAGTTTGAACAGAGCCCTGTCACACTCAGAATCCTGGTTCTTGCCTTCAAAATACCCGTGGGTGACTTTGTCCAGCTTCTGTGCTCTGCTGGAAAACATGAACTCAGAAACAGGTACCTGACTCCAGAATGGGGGGTGCTGCTCAAAGAGTAACTTCTTATGAGCATAAATAGAGCAAAGGAGAGGTGAAGAAACTGCTCACACACACACAAGAAAGCCTGGAATTAAAAATCTCATAGGGAATATCCAGAGCTGTGGTGTTGGCTTCTGAACAAATGTGGTTATCATACACTGAGAAAGTGCTTTAGCCCAAATGCTGCAAGCCACAAATCCACTCTTGTCCTGCTGGTGCTATTTTTCCTTATCTGGCCACTTAACTAATTTAGCCCAAGCTGTCAGTGCCTGTAACTATAAGCCTTCATGATGTAAAAACAAGTGGCCCCACATCACACTCTGCCAGAGTCCATTCCCTTTGGTGGCTCTGTGCTCTCTTTCCCCAGTCTAATTAAATTATCATATTATTATCAGGGAGGATTCAAGAAAAAAGGCACTTAGCAGTATTTATTCCCAATATAAAATCTGGATTTCTGCAGGAGAAACATCAATACTCATGACTTTATGGCTAAGGACCATTTACTTTGTAGACAGGATAAGAGGCCAAGAATTATTAGTTATGCCATAATTTGGATTGCACACAAGGGTTGATTAAAATCCTTGTATGGGGCTTGGTTCTCTTGAAAAGAGCAGAGATGGGAACACCCAGAAGGGAAGTTCTGCTTCTGTATTAAAAGGAAGTTGCCCTATAAGACGTAAGCAGTGATGGGCTGGAAATTAAACTTTTAATCTGATTATGGAAGACATGTAGAACACAACAGCTTGGTGCCAAGGCTAATGGAGGAATCCCAGAGCTTATAGGGCACACAAGTCAAATCTTGGCACTCAGGCTTAAAGGTCTTTGAAAGTGTCATTTATCTAAATACCCATTTAAATTCCCCTAATCAACCCAGAGGCTCAGTGCTTAACTACAGACTCAGAGCTGAAAATCAGCTTCACGAATGTGAAGAAAAATATTCCTTTTTTTTATGTAGGAAGTCCTACCAGAGCTACTTCAGAGTCAATAATTTCTGATGGAAGCAAGAGAGAGTGGGATGAACCAAGCCTTTGTGTCTAAACATATGTGCCTTTTTTCATGCTGACTTGACTAGGGAAAATTCAGCATCACCAAATTACTTTAGGAAATAAGTGCCAATGAGGTTAACACTAAGTCAATCAATGAGGACAGAAACTGAGGCTCCAGTTACTGAAGTGAAGCCATAGTGGCAGAAAAGGTTTCCTTTTGGAAAAGAGAAAGGGGAAATCTTGGGGTAGAGGGGCGTTGATTTTTGTTATTTACCTCACAATGAGAAATGGGCACCTCCTTTTCAGCCACACATCCATTGATATTCCCATACTGCAGTCTGGTACTTACTGGATGGCATTCCACCTCCACACCTACCAGGTAAAAAAAAAGAGAAAGAAAAAAGTGTTTGACACTGCTGACAATTGCTTTTTGTAACTCACTTCCCTTTATTGCTGAAATTGCTGTTAATGAGATGTTATTCCATTAAAAAAAAAAAAAAAATGCAGCTAGTTTCTGGCTCCAGGGCTGGAAATGTCATTTCTCTTTTAATGATTTTGTCACCTCATATGATAAAAATTGTTCTCCTGAAAAGCCAGTTGTGTCCACACGATTGAAAGCACCCAAAAAAATAATTGTCATCAGCCTCAACACAGCTTCATCCCCTTTTTGATCCTGACTTATCAACTTCTTCTCTGGTTACTTTACGTTTGTTATTTACTTTTTTTGTTGACTGTGCCTCCTCTGCAAAGGCAGGTGCTTGTAACTCAGCAAGACACGTGAGATTGAGACCAACAGAGAAAAGAGACGAGAAGCAGAGATGCAACTTCTTTGTTCAGCGGGAAAATAAGGAACATCCTTTGCCAATTATCAAGTCCTGTGGCTAATACCACAAAAATCTCATGAGAAAATAACACCTTTTCACTTTTGTGCTGCTACAAACTTAAAAGCTGGAACAATACCCTCAGACACTGTAAAAAACTCCAGTTGTGAAGGCAGAACATAGAAAGGGGGACTGGCTCTCTTTGCCCAGAGATGTGTAGGGCTCTGCTGAGCCAAAGGCATCAGCCTGGACTTGAGGGAACAAGTTCTTTGCCCAATTCTTTGTGGCAGTGAGAGATGTGAAAGACTCTAAAGACCTTGGAAGATAATGCAATCTATGTCCATGAGAAACTGAGCTATATCCAGGCAAAACATCGATGGGAATAAGGATTTGAAGGTCCACCCAATATGGGAGTTTTTAGGCACCCAGTACTTCACTGAGATCAATTTGCTTTTGCTGCTGCAAGGAGGTAACATTTTTAAATGACTGTAACTGTTAAATAAATCCATGCATTGATCTGTGCTCATTTTGAACGAGTTTCTCCTTGATTACAGCAATTGGCACTCACAATTAGTGGAGCCTGCCCACCACTCTGTCTTTCAAATCTCAAAATCTGTTTTTGTTGATAATTAATTTTCAGTATTCCTTACTTGTAGCCTGGTAGATTAAAGCTCCCTTAACCAAATTACCTGTTTGATCCATTTGATGACAGTCTCTCAATAGCTTTCTGACTTCTATCTCTCAAGCCAGAGCTCAGTGATTACCCAGACAGGCAAAGGCTGCAAACTCTCTAGGAGTTACCATCCTTCATCAGGGGTATTATTGCAGCAGCTCCTGTGCCAGTGTGGTGATGGGCTGCTATGCTGGCCATATTTTATTTATGAGCACATGCATAGCAAAAACAAGAAAATTAAAAGATACAACGCAGGCAATATGTTGATATTCTGACCTTAAAAGAGAATTTCAATATTTGTTCTCTTTTTTATTTTTATATAAGCTACAGTATTATTTTTTACTTACAGAGGAGAAAACTAAGAGGTTATCTGCTCACAAAAGCATCAGAGATTCATTTTAGAAATGAGAACCCAATGCTGCAATCCTTCCTTAAGTAAGCAAACCCTTCCTACCCTCAGAGCCTGAGTGACATTTGGATTATTCACACAATGAGGCATGAAATTAAGAGTTGCAGGATTGACCCCTAAACTCACAGATTGAGGAAGCAATCAGGCTGTTCCATAGGAATTCATTTCCCCTACTTTTTTTTTAGTTATTATATTATCAAAAACATTACCGCCACCAGCGTTTGGCTTTTTTGATTAATTAATTTTAAGCTGATTGATTATTGATGAAGTCTTTTCCTCACATATTCAGTAGTATCAGGTTATGTGACACTGTGTGGGACTTCCTGTTATCACCAGATGAACAATTAAATAAAACATTCATAATTAACATCTGCATAAAATGTGGAGAGTATCTTTTTCTTCCTAAGCACTTGGGAATACTGTCAAAACACATGTTCTAGATGACAAAACACGACAGCAGCATCCCAGTCACAGGGTGGGCTTCTCTGATGGTTTATTATAACCACATTGCTAAGCTCTGCTTCATTACGCTGTCAATTATGGAAAATGTAGGTACTTACACACTCTGCAATTCCCATACAAGATTTCTGGATTATTTACTTACATGTGTCACAGCAAGTGCTGCCAATTTTTGCAATTCTGCCCTAAAATGATTAAAAAAAAAAAAAAGAAAAGAAAAGAAAATTCAAATTTTGGCACAAGTGATACACTTTTGTCCTGCTGAAAGAAGATGTGTAAAGAAAATGTGTAGGCCAAAAAAAAAAAAAAGGACAAAACAAAAAAAACCAAAAACCAAAAACAAAAACAAACAAACAAAAAAAAAAAAAACAACAGCAACAACAACAAAAAACCAACAAAACCCCTGAATTTCTATATTGTACAGAATTATAAATCACATTAGTAATCTCCTCTTCGTCCATTTTAAGTTTTTGAACTTGTGATGGTATTTGCTGTTAGTTAGTTGGGAATAATTGACTTATTAGCAAGTTCACCATCTGAAAATATTGCTCTCACCTTCTATGAGGAGCTTTCTAAAACAAAGACATTAAATACAAATAAATTCCTGGAAACCAGGGGGATAGAAGCAGTAGCATTCAAGTCTCATATCTGTTTAAGAAATATCACATCTGTCAAGTAAGATTTAAAAGCCAGAAAACTTTATGTTTCTTGTTTCACTGCTACCATCCAGACAGTAATTCTCAGAAATATGTGTATGGTGCAAATTATTGAAAATCCCCAGTGAAAGGAAAATGGAGAGATATTTACACTGCAGGGTGATGCCATTGTTGCACTAAACCCCTGAGCTTACATGCAAAAAGTTTGGAGGCTTTTTAAATTAAAAACTCTAAAATTTTGATCTGAAACAAGATGAAAACCATTAATTTTATAGCTGAAATAATTCTGTTTGAGGGGGATAGGAGAAGAATAAATGCAGTTTGAGAAATTCTGGTTAAAAAGTGAACTATTTTCCACTGATTTTCCATGAAGAGCATTTAAATATGATAAGAACCCCAAGCCTGTAATATAACGCAGCATTTTTTTTCTAGATCTTTGTTTATGTAACAAAACTGTGCGTTATAATTTCACAAAGTGAGAATTGCCCTGGAGAAGCTTAATTTTTCCTGCATTATCCATAACAAATCCTCCATTTGTTTCATGTGGATGAGCAGAGTGGTTTGGCCACAAGCTTTAATAAAGGTTCCCTGCTTCCTGCCATGCCCAAGAAAACAGGAGCAGGTGGACATAAACACCTGTAGGATGTGTAAAACCTGACAGATGAGCAAGAGCTACACTCCCATCTCACTCAGTGTCTAATTAACCCCAAATCACAAGAAAGATGGGTGGATCCTTTGTGCAGGGTTTTTTTTTTTTTATCCTCCTAAACAACTGTACTTGTAGAAGTTTGATCTTCGTACAGCAGTGTGAAAATTCCTTTCCCTAACATCAAAAAATGGCAGAGAAAAAAATATCTTAGCATTTCATATGCATAATTCTCAGTTTGTGTCATTGTCCTGAACAGTTTTGCTCTGGATCCCAAACTGAGAACATTGTCAGAAGCACCACTTGCAAATGTTTGGTAATTCAAATATTCAGCTTCATATTCATAACAGAATTATGGCCAGCAGTCAGGACAGCCCCAGAAAAAGACAGAATATATTTTAAAGCAGAGAAAAGCTACATCTTCCTGAATTTCAGAGAAAGCTCAAATTCAGTAGAGCCAAGCTGTTGGGAGAGGGTTGTGGTTTCCCACCCCAGCACACGGAAGGTGCCATAAACATGCAGAGCCCATTAGGAAATGTGGAACAGGACCCATTTCACCACTTACTCCTTCAGCCAAGCATCTTCTGGCATCAAATGGAGGGCAGCCAGTGATTCTCCTTTCCCAGATAAATTCCCCTCTCTCATTTACTCTGCAGGAGTGGCTGTCACAGCCATCCTGAAGGGATGCATTTGCCTGGAAAGATTGAAAGGCTGTTAGCTTTACACAGAAACAACAGGGAGTTTTCAGGATATCCCTTTGCTGATGTCTCAGTTAAAGTACCATGGTGGTGACATCTATAAAACATGGAAATCTTTAGTAAACAGCATTGCTTATCAACAAAGTCATCATCTTCTGTTTCATTCCATGGCTATATTGATCACAGATCTGCCCAGACTGCCAAAGCATGACCTTTTTCAGCTTTCAACAGGGAAGAAATTTCCATTCACTTAGGAACAAAAATTCTCTGAGTGAGAGATTTGGGAGTCTGGCCTATGATCTGTCTTTTAGAGAGACATATATACAATATACAATAAAGTTCCTTGGTAACATTCCTGAATCTAGAATGCCCCTCTAGAATTTTGTTAGACTTGTTTCATTTCCAAACAAATTAACTCTCTTGAGCAATCATTCTAAAATACAGAAAGCACTGGTAATACCACACTACCTAATCAAAAAGGAGGAAAAAATGCACTTCCCTGGGGTTCAACAGAAGTTGATGATACATTTACATTTATTTGTAAATAAAAGAAAGAGTGCTTAAAACTTACCTGAAGATATTGAACCCTTCCATCTCTCAGCCTGATGCTACATGAAGTCGGCACACATTTTCCACAGCAAGAACCAGGGATTTCCTGCCTTCTGTAATTCTAGAAGGTAAAGGACATTTTTCTGGGTTTATTTTGTTTTAAGTATGCATTCTATATTTCTTTTAAGAAGGTTTTAAAAAAAAAAAGTATTCAGTGGACAAAATGATAGCCAGCAAAATGTTTCTCAATAAATCCAATGAATTCTACACAGTGCAACATGGAAAAGTACTTGGAAGTGCTGAAACTGGAGAGAAAAGGGCAAAATATCCAGAAAGCACTGGGCAGGGAAAGGGGAGAACAAGGCTAAGATGGAAAATTTGGAGTATGGAAAGAGAAACAAAATGGCTTGATAATACAAGAGAGTAAAAGAGCATCAGAGAAGATACAATATAATAAAAGAGCAAAGGAGAGGAAGAAATAAAAGAGGAATAACGGAGCCCCAAAAACAGCATTGAAGGGAAAATCAGTGGCAGGAAAAAGAGCATGGGAGAATGAGCAGCACTAGAGGTGGAGAGGAAGAAGGGTATGGAGTGGATAATGGGAAGGAGAAAACCAAACCAAGCAGAAAGGAGCTGAGCTAACACATGAAGTGTCCCACAGTAATGTCCCCAGCTGCTCCAGATAACCAACAGCTGCTTATGATGAGATGAACATTTCTAAGAAAACAAACACTTTCTGGTTCAGTGAAGGCATGCATGTTATCCATATGTTTTTTATAGAAAGAGAATTTGGGGAGGGGGGCGTTACTATTAAATCACTGGGAGAAAACGTAGTTCATTGTTATTTAGGTGAACTTGCCCTACTAGAAAAAATATAATCATCTAAAGCAGGTCATAAAATGACCAAAAAAATGACTCTGCTGAGCAGAATATGCTGGGGTTGGCTACACTTCAATTGCCAGTGCTTTTACTTACACAACTTCAGCACCCAGGAGAAAGCAGGTGCTCCTGAGAGAACTGGTACTCTTAATCCATTTGTACTCTTAAATTTTATCCATTAGCAAGGAATTGCTTTTAATCTGAGTATACCATGAAGTCAAATGCTTTGAGACAGGAAGGATCCTGTGAAGTGTGTGAATCCCACTGGCCTTAGGGGGATGAAGATATTCTGTGTCTTGTCTGATTTTTTTTTTCCCCTCAAACTTCACAAATTCATTACTCTGTCTAGGAAGGGATATATATTCCTAGACCTGCAACTTCCCCTGGGTAGCTGCACATCTCCCAAACACAAGTTCACAGTCCTTAATAAGCCCAACTGGAAATGGCCTTTTCTTCAGGGTTTTCTGTGTAGTCTGTACTTTGGAGTCATGTGGGAAAAAGGAGCTGTTTGGGAAATGTGTGGGTGGGGAAAGAAGCAGGAGAGGAATATTTCCCTTTTTCTTTTTTTTTTACCATGTATTATATTGATTCCTCTACCTTGAATTTCTACAGCTGGCTTCTTGCATTGAGCAGCAAGAATGGATGTTTGTGTATCTGTGTGGGAACACACATATGCACACGTCTCTGGCCACAAATTCAATCTGGTCTACCTGTTTGGGTTTTTTCATGGATCTGCCAGGTTATATTTTGTGGAAGAGAGAAAGATGCTCAGCACTGAGCTTGGCCATTGATTTTCCCTTCAGAAGCCTACATCTATAATCAAATCTTACAGGAGGGGTGATATCAGGGTCTAGAACCACCAAAAGTACTCCAGACTGTCCTTTTTTGTCACAAACTACATCCACACCACCAAATAAAAGGGGTCAAGCCCCATTTGATGGCCCAATGGACAAGTGGAACACCTATGAATTATCTGAGCTGCATTCTCCACGTGACACTGGCTGGCCTCGGGTTGTCCTAACCACTGACCTGTCTCTGGATGTCATTTGGAAGTCACAACATCATTTTTCTACTCGCAACTCACAGGCCAGCTGGGACATTGCTGACACTTCTTCAAGAAAAAGGGTTGCAGGAAATAATTTGAGCCTGCAGTCTTGCTCTATTTTTTCATTGGTGGGGATTACTCTCTACAGAAACTTAACGACATTTCCAGTCTTTTCCAGTTCTACTTCAGCATGGAAGATTGGACTCATCCAAAACTCTGCCCCTCTCTTTTCCAGAGACCCTATTAATGTATGTCTCTCGTGGACATCAGCCAGGAATCCCACATGATCTCCTCAGAGATGTGGATTTTGCATGCCACGGCCACCACTTGCACAGGCCCTGGGTTGGGTTGGGCTCATTGGGCTCCATCCACTATCCAGGGAAAGGATGGTGAAGAAGGAGAGGCATTTAAGCTTTTTTCTGTGAAACTTAGCTCTGTGCTCTTTGGACACAGGGAGATTCAACCAGCCTCTGCAACTCACTTAGGTCTCCTCCTACTCGAGGTACTGGTGCTAAGAGAGAAAACAACACAATTGAGCGGAGCTGATCAGGCACTCCTGTCACACTGCTGGTCAGGGGAGTGAAAATGGGAGCCATATCCCTCTGGCTTTCTCAGCCAAAGTCATTCCTTGCAGGTGATGGCAGCAAAGCAGCAGCAGCAAAGATTTCAAAAACCAGTGGGAACTGATGGGGACAATCACTTCAAATCACCAAAGGCATGGGCTGGGAACCAAGAAATGCTACCGAGCCCAGCTTTTAGACAATTTGGAATAGGAAAGGCCTGAAGCATGGAGATCTGGCTGAGCTGCAGGGAGGGACAGATAACACCATAGCAAAGAGGACACAGCAGCTCCTGTTGCAAAGGATTTGCCAAACCTTGTATTGCCCTAAGGGTAAGTAATCTAAAAGAAACAATAAAATGTGCCTGTGGAGCTGAGTGCCATGTGAAGTTATCTTTGCTACACTGAGGATTTAGATCAGATTTGGTGCATATCATCTTGATGCCTGAAGGATTTTTTCTGCTTTTTCTCCTGAATATTTCTTACACTGTTCCCTACATTCACAAGTATCAGCATGCACACTTGTGATGCTTTAGGTGATAGTTCAGACCGGTTTCATGGTGTTTATAGGGCCAGGAGACCAAACACCCCTGAAGCCATGTAGAGTTAGAGACCAAACACTCTGTTTTCATGGGCCCTCAAGGTCTCCTAGTAGGACAGATTTTGTAAACTAGAAGTTAGCCCACCCAGGCCCCTTCTTGGGCCCTCCTGGTAGATCTGCTAATGTGTAGAGTCTTTAATTGTACCCTCGACTGGGGGACGGGGCTTTTGCGGCGCGTTCTACCTGGACGGCAGAAGCCATGGAATGGGATCCTATTAAAATCCCGAGGGAAACGACCCCCAACCCTCTAACCCTGTCTGAGCCTTTATTTCCTAAGACCAGAAAAAGGCATCAATCTAATGCATGGAAAGAACACAGAGCCAAGACTTCTCAGAAGAGCCTGAAGAAAGGCCAAAGGCCCCAGAGTTGTACCAAACATAAACTGGTGCATACAGCGAAGAACACGATTCTCATGAGACACATTCCCAGGCAGAGCCCCCAGCCTGCTCACACTCACCGCTGGACAGGCCTGGCAGTTCAGTTTGGTGCATCTCAGGGTGTATTTCCGAGGCGCTGACTGGAAGCAGTCACACGTCGTGCACGCGTCCACCATCAGGCGCCTCCCGTGCTGAAACATTGGAATGTGTTGGTTAGAGACCATCTCACCAGCTAAACTCACATCAACGAGTGACTTCAGGTTAAATCTTTTTCATTAAATCTTGACAAGAAACCCATGCTTCCAGTTTCCAGAGATCCCAAATTTTGCATCTCTAATTCCAGAACAAGCAGCAAGGCATGAGGCCCTTTTTCAAGAAAGCTGTTTAGAGGTCCTTAATCTGAGAAATGGCATTGGCATTTCTTTGTTGCTTACAAATCTAGCAAGAGAGAAAGGGATCCTTGAAAGACATGAGGAAGATTCTTTTTATTCTACGTGGTTGCCAAGAGTTCATTTTTGGAGTGTAATGAATTGATTTGGCAACAAGTTTTTATTCTAGAGCCATTACAACCCACAGATTATGGGCAGAATTTGCTTGTTATTGTTTTTGTAACTACACTGCTTGGAATCTCGAAAAGTCTAAAAGCTTAAAATTGAGAAAAGACAAACAAAAAAACAAAACAAAACAGAATTACTGACTGAAGAACTCTACTTGTCCATAGTTGTAAGCAAATCAGGCTGAGCACAATTCAAATTCCATGAGCTCTTCCCCAGCACTTTGTTTTCTGGATCCCATCTCCTTTTCAAAGCAAGCAAAAATTACATTTAAAATGCAGAGCAGAAATGCCAAACCATTAAGTGGGAAACAAAAAGCTGTGTGGTCAGTAATTGGCTACCCTGCACTGGAAGGAATTCTAAAGACAAAGTCTTTCTTCCTCCCAAGTGCAAAGCCCTTCATTTCAACCCCAAAATAACCACAAAGGTTGAAGGGACAAAGTGGGAGCAGCCTACCCAAGGATTTTCACAAAGAACTTCTAAAAGCTAATAAATAAGGTAAACAAATAAGGTAAACAGACAAATTTGCTGTATAATGAAAGGTTTGAAATGTGCTTCAGATAATAATGGAATGCCACCGTTGATTTCACTTGGAACGGGAATTTCCCACGGTACGTACTGTGCATATCCTCAGATTCCTTTCTGAATTATTAAATGCTCATGAAACAAATGGAGCAGAGTTATTCCTTGGATTTAATTCTACAGGGAAGTCATCCCTACAAAGAATGATGGATGCTTGATGACATGGCTTTAGCTCTAAGAAACTGATAAACTTATGCCTTTGGACTATGAAAAAAAATATTCAAACCACAAGAAATAGATAGGAAATGTTCTCTCTGCCATACCACTAAAATATAAAGAGATTTGACTAAATTTACCTTTAAATAATTTTTTTAAAAATTTAAATAATTTTAAATAAATTTGAAAGGAAGACACATGTTGACAAAGCAGGAATGAGTAGGTTAAAGTTAGGTTAAATGACTAAAGAGAACCTGTTTCCCTGGGGGATGGTGAGAATATTTAGAGCTCTTTGACACCAGAGGTGCTGCCAGAATATGGATTTAGGGAAACAATGGACAATTGACAGAGCTCTCCAAAGATAAATTCAGCATAAATGAGTTCAGATGCTTAACTCCCATCATTCCCACTGTTATGGGCTGGGTTAAACATGTTTTAATCTATCTATTAAATACGCAGTTGAGAAAAAATTTCCTCACAGGGCATATCAGCAGGGATCTTGAAAGGGAAAAGAGGTCAAACAGGGAGGAAGCTCTGCTTTCCTGTTCCTGCTAATAGCCAAGGAGGGATACCTCTCCTTCCACACAGGTGGAGAAAGTCTCCATCCTTATTTTAATCTGCCTTATCCTCTAAGCAGAATATGGGAAGCTTTTGCTTCCCCGAAGTGGGCAAGGATCACTCGGGAGATTAACCCTCGCAGAGAGTTTCCTGTGTGTTTGGGAGTCTGCTGAGCATTATGAAATGCAGATTTCCACAGTTTCTAAGCACTCTTCTCAAGCATCTTTCAAGATAAGGAAACATTGCTGCCCCATTTTGCAGAGATGCTCACTGCCACGTGGGAAGACCCTGGCAGAGTCAGGAGCTGGACACAGATGTGCTGAGCCCCCTGGCAGAGTCAGGAGCTGGACACAGATGTGCTGAGCCCCCTGGCACTGCTTTTTCTCCAAGATCTCGCTTGCAGAGATTCTGTCTGGAAAAAAAGCTGCACTGTATTCTGTGTGTGTATATTCTGACAAGTGTGTGTCCTTCAAAAGCTCACTCATATATTTAAATATCTTGCCATCTCAACAAGTAAAAGGAATTTGTGTCTTACCCCAATAACAGTGCCATTCAGAGGACAACCATTCAGGGGTGCTGAAAAAGAACAAGGTATTCCATTTAGCATTACCATTATAATGACAGATCCAAGATTTAATCACTCACAGCTATCATTTTTTGACTCAGTCCAGTTCCAGCTTGAAGAAATTTGTATCCAGTTTCACTGTAAAGAGGCGTAACTGAGCCTCCCTACATTACACCTGGAAAGGCAACACTTTGTCAGAGCTATAGACTTGATGCTGCATAAAAATATCTCTGGCTTAGCTATTTGTGAACAAATACATGGCAGAACAAACTTTCCCCTCCAGTTCAAGCCTCACACTCTCAGAAGATGCCCTCAGGCATTCTGCAAGTTAGAATTCTGCATATATCCTCCCCTCCTCCCACTGCTCCCTACTCACCCTGTGGTTGCACAGGCACTTCTCAACTAAACATCACTGTCAGTCTTCCCAGACTGAGGAGAATTACCCAAATCTTCTGATTTAGACTTTTGAGCCAAGACTATATTAGGAGTCATGGAATCATAGGCTTGGGTTGGAAGGGACCTTAAAGATTGTCTTGTTCCAACTCCCTGCCATGGGCAGGGACACTTTCTACCAGACCAGCCTGCTCCCAGCCCCATCCAACCTGGCCTGGAACATTGCCAGGGATGGGGCAGCCACAGCTGCTCTGGGCACCCTGTGCCAGGGCCTCACCTCCCTCACAGGGAACAATTTCTTCCTCATATCCAACCTAACCCTGCTCTCTGTCAGTTGAAGCCATTCCCCTGTTCTGTCACTCCAGGCCCTTGTCAAGAGGTCTCTCCATCTTTCCTGTGGGCTCCCTTCAGGCACTGCAAGGCAGAATCACCCCCACCTCTTTTGCCCATGGGGCTTTGGATGCAACAGCAGGAGCTTCTGTACTCAATGTCCAAATTACACAGGAGCCCTTCAAAGTGGGGCTATGCTTCCAAAACACACACGTTTAAAACTGTTGTTGAGAAACAGAAAATCCCCCTATGAAATGACTCACACTGGAGTGATCTCATTTGTCATCCCCCAAACCCTAACCCAAACCTCACCACATCTGCAGGAAGGACAGCAGTCTATCACTTGGTCACAGCGCAGCTCGGTTCCCTCTGGGCAGTCAGGCACATCCATTTGGGAGCAGGAAACATTCTTCTGCTGCACAAAAACCTCGTTGTTCACCCGGACACACTCGTTGACAATGCAGCGGTTCCAGCGCGATCGCCACTCCGTGCCCACCTGAGGGGAAGTTGTGAGAGGATTCAACACAGACAGCAGAATTTATGGCCCTGGACAGAGGGAATCCAACCCTGCCAGATGCTGGCTTGCCAAAAGCACATTCACTGCACCAGACACAGTGTCACTCAACAGCTCTCCACAAACCATTACCGTGACAATCAGTTTATAGTCCCTGCTGAGTTTGTAGAGAATAAGAATTACAGGAATATCCTTCAAAAGGGACAGGTCAAATAACATGTGAAGAAGGAAGAGTACTCACTGGAGTTAAATCTACATTTATTTCCTGGTGACTGGCTGCACTGCACTGCACTGCAGCTGAGCAGCCCCTCTTTCTGCTGTAACCTGCTGCAAATCAGCTCTGCCAAGCCCAAAGGAGGCTTTGGCAATAGGCTCTAGACCTGAAACACTTGCAAACATAGAAAAGACCAGATCCTGTTGACAGTTCTATTATTATCATCACCCACAGGCCAGACAAAGTGGGAATTTCAAGTGCTATTTATGGGAAGAGACATCAGCACAGGCCAGGAGGAAGATGCTGCCACAGTTCAGTGCTGAGAGGAGCTGGTCACTGCCTTGCAGTTTTATTCCTTCACTGTTACCACTCTGAATACACTTCAAGAACAGTGAAACTGAAGGTCAGATCCCCAACTGCAGTCAATTCAAACATCTTTGCTCAGAAAGTTAGGAAACACATTCCTCAAGTCTGTTAAGTACTTAATTCTTCACTAATGACAGAAGAGTCACAAGAGGACATAGCGAGAAAGAGACTGCAGAGCATAACTATTACTGTGTTAGGACAAGATAAAATCAGTGAGAGACAGTGGGACACAAAAACAGCTGTTCTGAAGGCTTGTTTGATAAAGCAGAGAAGAATAGTGATCCACATTAAGAAATGCCCTTGTTAAAACCAGGAAAAAGGCAGGTTGCAAAATGACATTTTAACAAGCTTTTTTTAAAGACAGCAGCAGATTGTAACACAAATTAACTGGGAAAATTTAAACAAAGAGTAGACAGCCAGGGAAGTTCATTATACCCAGTGAACATTCTTTCAAGATACCATGGCTGAAACTATTAATTGTACACAAAATATCTGGCACAGAAAAGGGTGGGGAGGATTCACATGTGAGAATTGGCACCCAAAACGTTGTCTCTCAGTGCTGCTTGATGTGTAAAAAAAAAAAAGCTGATATCATCTTCATCTCCTTCTATGGAACACAAAATAATTCCACAGGGCTTTTTCTAAGGAGGGGAAGTGTCCATCCCACTGGTGCCTCACCTCATGCAAAGGGGGATCTTCATCACCCCGAGGCCAAAAGTGCAGCTCCTCACAGGCAGTTTTCTGGCATCTCCCACAGCACTCCCCTTCTGGCACAATGTACTTGTAGCCCTGGAGGAGAAAAGAAAAGGACTGACTGATCCAGGAAGAGGAGACAAACAAGAACATCCATCACAGAGTTTTCTTTTGGGATCAATGTTTAATGTTAGCAACGTTTTATGAAAAGGAGAGTTTGAAAAAGGACAGATATAATTATGAGTTATTGTGCAAGTGGTGTAAATGACAGACACTTCAGGATGCAGTTTTTCTTCAAAATAAATTTGTCACTGATTTTCTTGGCAGCAGAACCTGATCCTAAAGCAATAACTAAAATAAAGTCAATAATGCTCATACTCATGCTCTTAGATTCTGCTCCCATTGCTACAACATTTATTTTTCTATTTTTCTCTGGTTTCTCCCTAAACAAGGAGGCTTAAAAGGGGTCGTTGCAGGTCCCCAGCAGGGCTCTGCTGGTTATTGCACTGGTTTAAGAGTTACTTACCCTGGAGCAGAATGTGTCACATTGTTTGTCACGACACTCAGTCATCTGAAGTCCTGTAACATCATCCCTCACACCAGTGCAAGAGCATTCCCTGCATCCATCCTCCCAGGTGGTCCCAACAGGATAGACGATGTTGTTGTGCACACACACCTATTAAATGCAGTAATTAATACATAAACAAGCACATTGCTGCTGTCAGGGCACACTGCTGCCTCCAAAAGGCTGCATTTTAAGGTGTGAAACCAACCATGAACTTTATGGAATATTTTGAACCCCTTAGAAATGCTACAGGGCTTAAAATTGTGGCAATTCCATTGAGGGAAGGAAAAAGAAGTGCAACCAAAGCTACTGCTTTATACAGAATAAATTGGACAGTTTTAACTGGAGTTGCCCAGGGTCTGACTCAGTTTCCCTGTAAGTATAATGTGACAAAATATTTAGGGATAATAAGCAGTAAGGCCTGTAGAAGGAGCCTTGCAAGCAAACTTTATCCAACTAAACCATCTGATCTGAAGAGACCCTACTTGGAGCTAAAAGCTTTCATCCTCTTGTATCCTCAGGCCATCACAGCTACCCCTAAAAAGCAGAGCCATCCCTTCTATTGAACTTTCTATTAGAAAATTTTACAGCTCGGTATTAAAGCGAGAATAACATTTATTTTTATAGCTAGAGCAAGTAAGCCCCAGAGACATAAAATGAATTATGCAAGGTCATGAACTGCTTAGAAATGGACAATAAAAGGTAGATCTCCTGAGCTGCAGGACAATGTAACCCTATGTTCAGGTTTAATGAAAAAGTTCCATAGCCCTGCAACCTCTCCTCAAAGCAACTTTATCTTAAAGGCTAACATAATATAACAAGTTAATAAAAGGTTGGCAAAATAAGGAAAATACACCTCAGTGAATTTTTCACAGAGTCATAATTTGGCAAAAACTTAAAAGTGGCAATACAGTTCTTATAAGAACAAACACCTCAGGCAGAGACAAAGGTAATCAATGAGCACCAGGAATTTTAGGTCTAAGGTGCACCAAATTTGTCAATAAATTTAGTATGGGATTGGAAGAATATATAGTAATTGTATTGGTCCCAAAGTATGTACATCTGTTATCTCTAAACAAATCAAAAATCACCTCTGAAACTCCTGATGTTTGAGTGACCTTTAAGTTTCACATGGTTTTTTTTTAATATTATCTCAAAGATACAAAAAATGGAGTGGTTATGTCAGAATAATCTACTGTAATGAAAGAAGCAGCAGCACGAGGTAATAGTGTGGTTTTTCCAGGCACTTGTAAATCAAAAACGCCCTGGCATCATTTTCCAGCAGCCTCATTGGGGAGTTATTCATATCTAGCTGCCTGCCTGCTTGCTCTGCTGCTGCCACTCCGTGTGGAAAAGACACTCAATCCGTGGAAAAGACATTTGCCTTCCCTTACCCGGTCTGGAATGCAGGTGGTGGATATACAGCCACAGTCATTGGTGAGAGACTGGGAGAGGTAGCCCAGAGGGCAGCTCACTGTGGAGTTGCTACAGCTGCAGGTGCACTCATATTTATCACAGCACTCGGTCTTGATAACGCTCAGCGTCCGATGCGACGGGCAGGAAAGTCTTGGGATGGAGCTGCACATTTCCCTGTTGCAGGCTGGCAGGAAAACGTGGGCACTGTGTCAAGCTCATGGATTTTCAGTGCTGCCAGTAACCAGGACAGTTCTCTGGCAGCAAGGCATTAATTGCTACCTCAAACTGTTATAAATCTACTTAATGCCTGAGGAGTGATGCAATATAAAAGGCTCAGGGTCAGGAACTCAGAGAAGTTCCTGCTCTGCCAAAAAAAAAAAATCTTGTCTCATACACAAACAAGGGGATTTATAAAATAAGCATCAGGGTCAGAGAATACATGTCCAATAGTAAGAATAAAGTGTTTCTCTTGTCCTTAATTCAAAAGTGTACTCAAAGTGCCAACAATACACTTCTGCCAAGTCTGGGAAATCATTACACGTCTGTTGGCGCCAAAATTAAACCTTTCAGAGGGGGAAAAATAATGCCTAAAGGAAGTTGTCAGTGTTGCTCAAATGCAGTGCTCCAGTGTCACTCCCTGCTAGGAAGAATGATCTTACCACATGTGTAATTTGGTCTGCATTCTCCAGGGTTGGTCAGGGCAAGCTGCAGGCCAAACTCACAGACAGGAGCAGGAGGCAAATCACAGGAAACCAGGTCACACACTGAGAACAGAAATTCAGAGAGTGCTTAAAACCACGCCTACTTAGTCCTTAAGAAAAGACACATACACACAAGCACATCCCCATTAAACTCACACTCAATTGCTGTCTTAAAATATGAAGTACATTGGAGTTCAACAGGTCAGAGTTTGTTTTCAAAATAGCTTAGAGAAGAGTTCAAGCTCGGGCTATGGGGATTAAGGTTCTAATGTTATATTTAATGGGCAAATATAGACCATGCAAAAATAAATGCTTGAGAGAAAAAACCATTCTAATGTCACTTAGACAAAAACAAATTGCTCTGTTCCCTTCATCATCTACTACAGAAAGAGGGACAAAGCTGGAAGTGAGTGGAGACTCATATCCTTAGGAGCTGCTTGGTTTTCCACATGGATGATTGTACAATCATTCAGTGGTATCAAAAATGCAGCACTGAATTAAATAATATTTTTTTTAAAGGGACTGTCTGCCTTAGAAATATCTGCTCAAAGTACAGACTGAGAAGCTTGCACAAGTTTACAGGAACCTACCACACTCGTACTCAGGGCAGCACTGGCCAGGGCCCCTGCGCAGACGAGCGACTTCACACGGACCACACTGGACAGCTGGAGAAAACATCCACAAAACAAGTCTGGATAAGAACTAGGAAACCAGGAACCAAAACATCAACTGAAGCCCAACCACAGAGCTAAATGAATTTACCTTTGACAGTGGGGCAGGGTCGGAGCGTGCAGTTTATCTTTTTGTTATCGAGACACGTGCAGATCTTGCAGGGCTCGTTGTCAGGAATCCACGTTTCCATGAGCTGCAGGAAAAAACCCCAACAGTGTCAGAAAGAAATCCAGTGTTCTGGTCACTGGTATGTTGGGATGGGAGGATGGGAGTGGGTGAGTAACATTACCCTGGAAAAACAGAAGATTTATGAAGATTTATCTATGAAGGGTTGGTTTCTCTGTGAACAGTAAGAAACTAAGGAGACACATAATTCTGAAATGACTGTAGTGTGCCAGTTTAGCAGAAGATGTGAAGAATGTATGGATGGGATGAGAAATTACTATTGTTTTAAGTGTGAAAAATGCTCAGATATAAATGCAATTTGCAGGCTATTGTGAGTAACAGTGGACTGGTGCAACTACATACCATGATTGCACGTTCAGTGGTAATAAGGGAAACAGCATTATTTTGGGAAATACAGAGAAGTGTCTGCTTTCCCAAATTAGTAGGACTTCAACACAGAGAAATAAATAGTGCATATTTTTATATTAAGAATATTTGGAGTGTCATCACTTGACTCTCCAGTGGACTGAAGGCTGGAAAAGCACTACTGCAACTCTAAAACTGAAATCATCCCTGTGGTGACTACCTGGGAGTAAAAATGAATGAGCACGTTCAAAAACCACCAGTAAAGAGAATAATTTTTCTATCACTGCTCCTTCCCATGAGAGAGGAAGCCATTGATACTAAAGCTGCAGTTACCCACACAGAACTATAGACATTTAACACCCACATGAATAGTGAGGTAAGAGTGGAAAGATGCATTATCAGACATTTTAATTTGCACAACCAATCCAGGTTCTGGGTGAGAATTTGTAGAGCAGGTCAGGATGTCACAAAAAAAATAAATGCTGTCATCTGGAAAACTCTGGATCATGATTTAAAACTAACAGTCTGGTGAGCCCTTTAGAGATAAGGAGAAGAAAAAAAAGGACAAATCTAAGCATGCTGCATCTAAACTCAGGGAGAGTTACATGTTTTAAGCCACTCTGTGTGAGTGTTGGGACTAAAATCCTATAAGCCCAAACACAATCTAGGGTAGAAAAGAATAGAGGAATGAACAGCAGAGGAAAAGAAGGAGGTTAAGGAAATCCTGACCCAAGTGCCGGGTGTATTGCTCACAAAGCTAAGCCTGCAGTGATGGAGAGGCAAAACATGAGCTGATCCTCCCCTGCCCTCCACCTCCCCAAAAATCTCAGTAAGAATCTAAAGACCATAAAACACTGCAAATTAAATCCCTTCTCCTTCTAATCCTATAACAAAAATGTGGATTGAAGAGCGCTGGGTGATGTGGGTGCAAACTCCAAGAGCTGAGTACCCTGGTGTTACTTGGAACAGGGACACACCCACTGTGTGATGCTGGAATCAACACTTCCACTGCAGTCTGGTACCATGCATCCACAGCTTTTCCCAATCCCAAACTGCCACAGAGAGGGCTGCCTCAGCTGAGAAAACTGGATTTTCAGTAAAACTAAAAGGATGAATTTCATCAAAGGAATAATTGTTCCCCAAAAAGAAAATAAAAAATAGACAAACCCCACTTGACTTAAGGCTGACTTGGTCTCACTCCCCAACAACCGCTGGAAATATTCCATACATGAGTTGGAATGGAGCCACAAGGATCATCCAGCCCAGCTTCTGGCCCTGCACAGGACACCCCAACAATCCCACCCTGTGCATCCCTGAGTTGTCCAAATGCTCCTGGAGCTCTGGCAGCCTTGGGGCTGTGACCATTCCCTGGGGAGCCTGTTCAGAACCTTTTCCTGATATTCAGCCTAAACCTCCTCTGACACAGCTCCAGCCATTCCCTCAGGTCCTGTCACTGGTCACAAGGAGAAGAGTTTGATGCCTGTCCCTCCACTGTCCCTCATGAGGACTTCAGTGAGCTTTGCAAAGATAATACAACACGTTCTAGTAAAGGATTCAGATTTATGATTCAATTGTCATTACTTGTAAATCTCTGCTGAATAGAGATGTTTATCTTGGTAAATATTCATTTATGCCATCACTCTTCCTGTCTTTCCTCTAGACCTCCCTCCACACATAATTGTCATGCCTTGCCAGGTCTGTACAGCCCCAGCTGTGATCTTTATATCCAGTCCCAGCCAATTTCACACTAGGGGAGCTAAATGGGGCTGACAGCCAGCAGATTATGAGGAACTGAGCTAGAAAATGAAGTATCCAAAGGGAAAACAGATTTACTTTCAAAGGTGTGAACTCCAACCCGTGCCAGAGGTGAGTTGCTGTGCACGTAGTTACCTGATGGTGTGTGCCATCCTCACTGACGCACTGAGTGCAGACTTCTTCACTGACACAGCTGTCACCAAAAATCACCTTTCCCTCTGGGCAGAAGCAGCCTTCCGTGGGATAATCCTTGCAGACACTGACTTTGGTGTTATTCTCACAGCTCTTCATGCAGGCTGTGTGGCAGTGGTCGTACGTCAGATGTGAAGCACATTTCATTGCTGAGCAAGACAGAGAAGACACAACCTTTATTAAAGAAATGCAGATCAATCTTTCCACTCAAGCTTTCTTTAGAATTCTTTCCATTTTAGAAAGCCATCACCCAATGAATGGATCTGGGCCCTGGTAGCACAAACCAGCAAACCACATTTTCAGGCCACATGAATCAGCAGCAGCATCTGACTCACCCCAGTAATGATACAATGGTTTAGGTGAGTGTTCACTTGTCAAATTTTGTTTCCAGCACTGGGCCAGAGACATAAGAATTTAAAAACTTATATGTATGATAACAGTGCATGATTAAGAGATAGCCCAGACAGACTAAAGCACTGAAGAAAGATTTTTTTTTTAATTTTTTTAAACTTGATAGGCTGCAGTGTTCCAATACAACTAAAGAAAGCTAACAAACAGAACATTTTGGTACTTCAAAACTGAACCTGCTGGATTTCTGTATCTTTTTAACTGAATTGCCTTATTAACAGAATTAACTGAATCAAGGAAAGTTGCATAGCCTTGTAAGCCAACAGAAATTTTTTACTGCTGTGTTCACAAACCTGAGGATATTGTCTCTAAAAGCAAACACAAAATTAGGGCTACAGCTATTCAAAAAAACTATGGACACAGCCCCTGTACTGTGTATTCCCTTAAGTCTATTTTTCTATACAGCTTCAATTAGAAAAAGTGTTTCTTATTTCCCAGTCTGTGACTGCTGTAAGGTTTATAAAACTTTCTTTCAATCCCCTGACAAAAAATATTGAAAGAAAACCTGGGCTCCCAAACAACAAACAAGAAAACATTCATCAGCTGAACTGTCCACACACACCCTTCCCTAGCAGCCAACAGAGACA
Organism: Eopsaltria australis; assembly: GCA_034509425.1. NCBI lineage: Eukaryota > Metazoa > Chordata > Aves > Passeriformes > Petroicidae > Eopsaltria > Eopsaltria australis. The sequence goes on from JAVTVJ010000527.1 coordinate 160,555, forward strand.
GAAAAGAAATGTCTTTAATGTTAACCCTTTCCATGTTAAAGTTAATTATTCCATAGAATCATAAAATGGCTTGGTCTGAAGGGACTTTAGAGAGCATCCTGTTCCAACCCCCTGCCATGGGCAGGGACACCTTCCACTATCCCAGGCTGCTCAGAGCCCCATCCAGCCTGGCCTGGGACACTGCCAGGGATGGGGCAGCCACAGCTGCTCTGGGCACCCTGTGCCAGGGCCTCCCCACCCTCACAGGGAACAATTCCTTCCTCATATCCAACCTAACCCTGCTCTCTGTCAGTGTGAAGCCATTCCCCTGTCCTGTCACTCCAGGCCCTTGTCAAGAGTCTCTCTCCATCTTCCCTGTGGGCTCCCTTCAGGCACTGCAAGGCCACAGTGAGGTCACCCCAAAGCCTGAATAAATCTGAATTCCAGAGAGTCTATTCACTCACATGGGAAGAGCAATCAGGAAGGACTTGTACTGCTTGGAATGTCCCAATATGGCATGACAAAACCCCAAACAAAATTCTGTAAGAGTGACAGGGTGGTCTGGGAGGAGGGAAGCAAGGTAATCCAGAACTGTGCCACTGCTATTAAACACAGAGGGGTAGAGTGATTATTAACAGTACTGTCTATTTAGTCATTAATATAACTTGGATAAATCAAATGTTGGCAATTTTATTTTTGGCAGTGGCAGACAGGCACCTGCTGGAAGCAAGATGATGACATTATTGTCAGGACACTTAAGATTTTATGCAATTAGTGTTTAAATGAGAAATTCTTTGTCTATGCTTGCACAGGCCAAGTGACCAGACAGGAATTCGAAAATTGCACAGAGTTATGAAGGTAATTTGCTGACATCCAGCTTAGGACATCACAATCTGCAAAGTCTGACTAAGGCACTGAATTTGGAAAATGGCTGGCAATGTTCTTCCTCTGCTTTCTAGGACTATCCATCAAGCAGACTGTGCTCAGTAACTTATGATCCTGGAAGGACAATTCAAACATTAACTGGAGCCTCAGGCCAAATTCACATTGACATTCTTGACTTCCTATCCCATCATTCCTTCACTCTGAGTTTAAAACATGAAAAAAGCATTTGTTTTACACTTTTTTTTTTTTTTTTAATTGTATCATGCCTTTAAGATGCTGGTTCTTCTGTTGTGAAATGAAAAGTAACCAAGGAAAGAAAGCAAAGCAACAAGAAATAACTCAACTAGAGAGGCATGAGGTGAGAAAACCAACTGGGACATCAAGACACTCTATGAGGGGGTAGCTGGGAAAGAAAATGCCTACACATTTCCACATCTAAGGCACTTGACTAAACCAGAAACACTGAGGGAATATCTGAATATCTGCAACCATCACTGCAGAAAGGTTAACAGGAGAGGGTGGAGAAAAAGCACCTCAAGAGTTATTTATTTGTACTTAATGATACATTGCATTTTTGGCAGATCTTCAGGTATGCCTCCTAAAAGGGCTTTCAGGAGTAACAGAACAAAAACAAAGGGAAAAAAACCAGGAAGAGAAAGCAGAACTACTTGTCTATGAGAATTTAGGAGAGAAGGTACACAAAGCAACAGCTGTCTGAGTTTGGCTCTGGCATGGGTGTCTTGCTTGCCTTGGTTGGGTTCTGGGTAATGTGCCAGACTCACATCATGCTCCACTGCTTTCCCACAGCACAAACTTTTCACCTCCAAATCACAAGCAAAGCCCAGGCAGAAGGAGAACCAGAATTGCAAAGTAAATTACAGCTGGTTCAGTCAGCCCAGCTGGCATGTCCTGGCAAGAAATGATGCCACAGAGAGAGGCCATTTCCCCATTTTTCCCTGTAGCAAAAACTTAAAATCACACTGGCTCTTCCACCACATTCTCAAAAGTTTCAACTTTGATGGAAATGGGAGGAATTTGTGAAACTGTTACAAAGAAAAGTCTTATCTTGTGCCAGGTATGACTGTGACAGGCTGGGAAGCAGTTCCACTAGTCCAAAGTATGAGTTTCTCTGTCCACCTCAGACCCTCCAAAGTCTGTATGAAAGCAATGATATCTGCTGCTAAAAGAGCCTGGCAGACTCTCAGCCCAATCCTGCTGCCACAAAGGTTAGTGGCTGCAGAGCCAGGTGCTGTCACACAGCTGTGAGTACCTGATCCCAGTACCTTTATTTTCCTGTAGCCTGGAATTTCACCAGTTAGCAGTTTACCAAGAAACACTTCATAATAACATTCAGCTCAGTGGAAGACCATATCTGCAATACCACTTGTACAATAAACTTGATCTGGAACTTCTGCCCTATGATGCCTGAAGGATTTTTTCTGCTTTTCTCCTGAATATTTCTTACACTGTTCCCAACATTCACAAGTATCAGCATGCACACTTGTGATGCTTTAGGTGATAGCTCAGCCTGGTTTCATGGTGTTTATAGGGCCAGGAGACCAAACACCCCTGAAACCACGGAGAGTTAGAGATCAAACACTCTGTTTTCGTGGGCCCTCAAGGTCTCCTAGCAGGATAGATTTTGTAAACTAGAAGTGAGCCCACCCAGGCCCCTTATTGGGCCCTCCTGGTAGATCTGCTAATGTGTAGAGTCTTTAATTGTACACTCGACTGGGGGGACGGGGCTTTGGCGCCGCGTTCTACCTGGACGGCAGAAGCCATGGAATGGGATCCTATTAAAATACCGAGGGAAACGACCCCAACCCTCTGACCCTGTCTGAGCCTTTATTTCCTAAGACCAGAAAAAGGCATCACCTATTACACAGCATTCAAAAAAATTGATATTACACTGATGAGATGTCCCAAAGCAGGGCAATTCCAATATCAGTAAAACTCTTACGGCAGAGCTCGGGTGTTCTCCAGTCCACGCAGACGCCGTACTCCCTGCAGACGTGAGCGTAGGAAGTGATCATCTCACAGGCCTCCTCCTCATAGCAGCTGCTCTCCATGCAGGCCTCGTAGAACATGTTGGGGGTGATGATGCTGTGGCACTGTGCAAAGCTGTCTGAGAGCAGGAGGTGGCAGTGGCTGGCTGCGTGCTCGGAGCACCTGTCCTCCCTGCGGCTGTCACACGCCTGGCCTGGCTCTGTCACCGTCCAGTCCTGGATGAACGCGCTGCTGTCAGCAGTGACAGAGCCATTGCGCAGCGTCAGGTCATTGGCGTGGTTCTGGTCACACAGCCCTGGCAGGGTGAGTAAAGGGGAAAGAAAAATCTCTGAATAATCAGTGGTAAAATAAACCTAGGAGAAAAACAAGGATAGGACAGATGACGCTGGTTGGAGCAGCTTGAGGAATTCATTCTATTCCTTAGAGCTGTTTTCAATAGAGGCATAAATACTCTGGGTCTTGTGTCTCACTTCCTCACTAAAGGAGGTACAGGTTATGCCACAAAGGCACAATCTCTGTATAGATTACACCACTGAGGATACCACAGAACTAACTCACACAATTCCCCTCTCAAATTTTTCACCTTCACTTCAAGGTCATATTTCTCACATAAGTGTATTTGTAAGAATCTAAAATTAAAGTCTCATCTATAAAAAAAGCACAAATCTCCTTGAAAAGATAACTGGAAGCAAGCAAAACTGGACAGCTGGTTCTTCTGCTCTTTCTAAGCTATTACTGGGCATCAGTGAGCTGTTGCATGGGTGGTCAGAGTAGAAAAACCTACAAAGATTTGCAATATTCCCTCAAAAATGTGGCACCAGTTCACCCAGAGTTTTCAGATTTAGACATTCACAAATAGCAACAAAATAAATAGAAGAATAAATAGAAGTTCAAGCCCAAGTAGGAAGCTGTTAGAAGTACTGACTTTCAAACTTACCACAAAGTCCCTTTGTTCCTGAAGAAAAGCTCTTAGCATTAATTTTAAGAATAAATTCATTGTTTCTTGGAGTAAATGTGAGATTATGTCTGAGAAGGGAAAACTTGATTTCATGCATTATTTCTCCATAGGCAATGATTTCAAACAAGCTGCTGGAATAGGGGATAAGAACCCTTTCACCATTAACAGACACCTGTTTAAAAAAAAGGTGAGGTCATCACATCAGTTCTAGCAAGCAGTTACAAATAAACCCGATTTTACAATTGAAGCACATTTTGACTTGACAAATACCTAAAGATCCAACTGAATCTGGCCATAAGGATCAATTTGGCCAGCTGAAGCCTTCTATTGAGTCTAAAAACATACAGAAGTACTCAACCTTCATCCTGAGAATTACATGAACTCTCTCAGCATTTTCCTATATAAGTGCACTCTTTGAGCATCATGTGTTTACAGACTAACAACCTGTGAGGTTGGAATGCTGCCTCAGTGAAAGTCAAGGCTGCCCAGCTCCATGCAGAACTTGGTGTTTTGGTCCACCCTATTTTGATACACAAGTCAGAAGGGATCATTTTGGCAGGTGGTTAACCAACTCCTGTAGGTCTGAAGACCCAGAGGCTGAAAAAGGGGTTGAAATTGAATATTCTCTGCCTATAAAACAGACAGTGCATACTAAGCTGCCCTTTCTTCTAATGCTGAGGTCCAGTTTGCACACAAAGTGAGAAGCAACTCCCTAGATCTTCAGCTGGCTGGTCAGGCACAGCTCTGTGAGGAACAGAGTGCTCTCCCATGGACCAAACATAGAGTGAAGGACCTCTGCTGAAAGAGGAGAATCAAAGTGCAGTATGTCCTGTCTGTAATCCTGTCTTTCTGGCAGAGGTGTCAGGGAGACACTGCCAAATTCCACATTCTTGACATTGGCACACCAGCACAACAGGGAGAACAACAGGATAAACATGTCTGGCTCGTTATGTGAACATTGATTGTACCATGAAATGGGGAAGAGATGTTAAAAATAGGCTGAAACTGGATCAAGGGAAGAAATTTTTCCCCATAACCTGAATTCTGCAGCACGAGCAGGCAATGCACAGATGAATTCATGGTGTTTGCTTACTGCCATGTCACTGAAGAGCTGCACTGCCACACCACGATGCTTCACTTCGATGGAGTCCATGCAGTTCATCCTGGGTGCCGCTCTGCATGGCCCTTCATGGAGCAGGACTTCAACATCATGGTGCAAGTCTTGGAACAAGGTGTAGGAGCAGTTGCCAGTCAGCTTAAAGTTCAGCCCATCAAAAGTGACAATATGTTGAGATGAACTTCCTATACAGACACCTGAAAATAAACAACAACAACAACAAACCCCATGTAGGCATTCCGGCATCAGCTCGGTTCTTACGCTCCTAATTATTTGTTTAAATTGCTGTATAACAATTAAACAGCAATTCCTCCCACCCTGGTCACCTTTGAAGGGTTCAGTGGCTGAGAAGCTCCACTCAGCATCACATTTGTGGTCAAAAATTTCAGGGGATGGGGAGGGAGAGGCACACACAGACAGAGACTCACATGGGCACATCCATCGGCAGCCGCAGGTTTCCTCCACCTTAACAGCAGGAAGGTTGCTGTGACACACAGGCTTTGGCATCCTCTCACAGTTGATGTGGTGGCTCTCCAGAACTGTGTAATCTCCTGGGAAGCAGGTCACAGTGTGGCACTGGTCTGGTAATGTCCATTTATCACCAGGCTTGGGAGGGAAACACAGATATGCAACGATTGAAACCAAAAACGTGACGTTTGGCTGGTGTCACAGAACTAGAGCCAACAAGTGAAGTGATCCTGACAGCAGTGCTACTCACATTAGCCCTGGAAAAGTAAATAATGTCATGCAGTGTATTAAGGACTTCATGAGAATGAGAAAGTTTAAATTAGAAATACTAAGAAGCAGGCTGGAATTCCAAGCTGAAGATAACAGAGTACAATAGGAGATATTTTGTTCCAACCACCTATAGTTAGTTTAGCCATCCGTGGAGAGCAGAGTCAACAAAGAATTGCCCTCAGCTTTACTTTAAATTTCAAATCCTTTAGTTTTCATAAGCCACAGATGGTCAGAGCACAGCAGGAATTAATATTTGTTCCAAACTAGGAAACCATGGAATATTGTAGTTATTTTATCAACAACTCTGAAACTTTAAAACAACCACTTTCTTCTCAAAGGGAAATTGTTGCTTTACCAGATCAGTGTTATTAGATGTACATAGTGGATTTCTAGACCTAAAGAATTAAATGTAAAATACATTCCTGTTTTCTAAAAGACAGTCTGAATTTTAAGGCACCAGGATCATGTGCTAATAAATGACAGAGAAATAGATGTGGCCACAACATGGAGTGTCTCAAGACCCCTATTCGCAAAAAGCTGAGCTCTCTGGGCTCCAAAGTTCATAAGTAGGCTGAGTGAGCTGTAAAACAGTGTTCATCCCTGAGGTGTACATTCCCAGGAATATCCCCAAATGTGAGAAACAGCACAGTGTTATCACCAGGGCAGGTGAGATGGTGCTTCTGTGAGCTGGGTAACATTTCTTGATATTCACAAGCAGAAACGTGGGGAAGAAAAGAGAACTGATGCTGGGCATGGCCATCTCCCATCCTGTCCTCCTCAGTTTAACCATCATTCCAAATAAAGAGAAGAAAAAAGGGATAAAATACCTAGGTTACAATATAACTCACAGATTATTCTTGTCATTATGAAAGTATCTCTCTGTATCTCTGAGCTATGAGATACCATCAAGTCTAAACAAGAGCTGCCAGATTTGCAGCTATAAGAAATTACATATTAAATACAAGTTAATTTACTCGACTTGTTTCATATGCTTCAGGACTTTGAGAAGGCAACTGGAAGTTTCTTAATACTTTTTTCAGGCTTGTGAGCCTAGAAGAGGCTGTGAAAAAGTAACAAGAGGAGCTTTAAGGATGGCAAAAGTATTTCTATAGGAAGAGATAGAATGTTTTTTAATTACAGTTGTCTCCCCTACAGCTCACTGGAAGTGGAGCACCTGGAAGGGTACATATACAGCTGTGCAAGTCTGGCTTCCATACATATTTAATTGGTTTTATTTCACTCTTTAACAAGACATTTATTAGAAAACATCTAAAAGCTGGACAAGAAAAGCAAAGCACGACACATAAAACAAATGAAAAACAGTTGAGGGATAAAAAAACCCCAAGAATCCCAGTGCAGAGGAAAACACAGGGACTCTGAAGACAAAGAAAGCCTAAATCCCAATTGATATGAAACTGTAGGAGCAATAGCAGGACAGAAAGGAAAACAAAATCAGGGTTTCTAAGCTATGAAGGGTGAGTCTGCCAGGACACTGCAGGAAGCCTCAGACTTCCTCTCTGAGGGAGCTGTGAACCTGCAGACCTGGATGTGCACACTCTGTGTCCTGCTGTGCATCTGCAAGACAGAGACCCCGCACCTCAACAGCTCCCCTGGCTGTTATCTCTCAGTTTAGACTGGGTTATTTGTTTGTTTGTCTGTTCTTTAAGCCAAGAGCTAAACATTACTAGAAAAGTCATGTTAATAGTTCAGGAATGTGGTTTTTGCCACTTTAAACAGCCTAGAAATGTAGATTGCTCTACAGATCACTTCATGAGGAAATGTTGCTACTGTAAGACAAAAGCCTGCACTTCTATTATCACCTTTATGCTGCTTATAAATGTCAAAACAAGACTAACACTGAAAATTAGCTATGTTAAAAAAACCCCACCCTAATCTATCGTAATTGTCCTGCTATTTTGTCAACTGGCAAATTAAATCATGAAACCAGTGGTTCTTTACACAGCTTGTGTTTGGCACTCCTGCAGCTCCTTGCCACTGGATCTGATGAGCACTAAAACTTTCCAAGGATTCAAAGGATGGCTCTACAAACTCATGGAGCAGAAAACTACCAAGCACTATCAAATACAAAAAGGTGTCACTTGTAGCTCAGGGTGTCCCTGAGTAACAAATTATTCATGCCTAAGACAGTTCAGGGAATTTTGATACATATTTATTAAAATTGCTTCCCTGACTCCTATTTTTGGCCACACAATACAGGGGTTGGATGGATTTTTGGCCTGACCCAGCATTTGATCTGCTGTCCTTCTGCTACTAACAATGACCTTAATCAGGAATATTCCATCTACAGTCACTTCCAGAGTAGGGGTAATAACAAAACAAACCAAAAAAAAAAGTAACAAATCATATTATTCCTGATACTGATAGGATTTAGGCTGAGATTTTTGATCCTGAGAACTCGGATTTCCTTGCAAACTGCAAGAGATCAGTTCCCACAATCTCCAGGTGCATGACAGACATCCTGCTTGGGGAGCTGAGCCTCCTGCAAGAATTCTCTGAGCAACGCCTGAAAGATTATGAATCCCTTATAAAAACCTGTGTTTTCTGAATCAGGGAAGGAAGAGCCTTGATTCTTCCTCCCTGTAGATTTGTGGGCTGTGCTGGAAGAGGGGAACAGAACAGTGGCATCCTGGAGCAAGTAAGGCACAGCAGAGGATGCTGCACCACTGAGGCAGGAACATCCACAGTGTCATCTAGGCTCCATGGGATGCTCCAGAAGCCTCTGGCCTCACAGTGCCTTCTAACACCTATTTTTCCTGGCTGACAGAAGAGGCAACTCAAAATCCCCCTAAAGGCTGCCATTTGAAAGTGTGGTTCATTTTTCTATGGACTGGAGCCCAGCCTGTTTCCTTCTAAAAGCATTTCAGCCAGAACGGAAATTGTGCTTTAAGTTTATCACTCCCAAAAATGAAACCTGACATGTCTGAAATTCAAGTTTAGCCTTCCCAGCACTTACCTACACGTACCTGTGTCTGCTGCTACGAGCCCAGAGGCCTGGACACGTGCAGTTCAAACTGCAGACAAGAATCTGATGATTTTTTTTTTGTTTTACTGAAGTTTTTCAAGTCTAGTTTTTGTTTGTTGTGGTTTTTTTTCCTTAATTAAGCTGTCAGCCTCAAAGCCATCAGATTATACTTAGTGTCTGATTTAGCTAAAGCCTTTCTGTGTTCTGACCAGCTGATTGAGGCCAACCATGGAAGGCAGCTTTGATATATTTCCTGTGTTTAGATTATACAAATTCATTTATTAGCCACGTCCTTCCTCACAGTCATGTCTTCACAAGGGAAAAATCAAAGGAATATTTTTTTATGTACTGGAAATTCAAGATAAACCCTAGAGTAGAAAACATGGCACAGGCTTGTACTAATATTTTTAAGTGCATGAAGTATCATATAATCTCAAAAACCTTGGCATTTCACCTGAGGTTAAGAACCTGAACCATTTATAACATCTGGAACATCACTTTCTTAGAGTGGGATCACTTTTGAGAGATCAGAGAAGTTTACTAATATTTCTGAGCATTTTCTCAGGATAAGAACTTTTGCACAAACAAACTCCAAGAAATTTGATTCCATTGCTAAAGAGATGATTTTTCCCTAGAGACAGAGCAATCACACAGTAATTACCTTCCTGTAAAATTGTCATAGGGACAAGGTAGTTGTAATTTTATCAGAAGGACAGGGGCTGGACAATGATGTTGCCCCTGCACATGCACCTTTATTTTGGCCATGTGTGTCTGTCCCAAAAATCCTCTCACCAAGAAATGGAGATGCATTTTTTGTTTGTCAGGGAAGACAAACACTGTTACAATTTTTGGTTCTGCACTGACTTCAGTAACATTCAACACTCTGCAAGATGAGATGATGTCAGAGGAAGCCTCTCCTGCGTGCAAAGTTATCCCACCAGTTCAAAAGCCAACATTTTCCTCCTCCAAGATCATTCTTAATATTGTCCCACACTTTTTGTTTCAGTTTATCTGTGAAGATATTCATGTTCTTGCACACATTTTGCAACTTAAAAGCTAGATGGCCAAGCCAGGCAATCCACTTACCCTCTTTTTGTTTCCATCCTCATCTATGCATTCTCTGACAGGGTCTGAAAGAGAAGCAGACATGTTTTAGTCATCCCACTCACTTATCCAGCCTTGAAAGTGGTGGTCAGCAAAATACAGATTGCTTACTTAAGAGCCTGATTTAAGCTGTGGGAAGTTTTTGTTCTGGAGTGGGTGAATCCCTACCTGAAGTCTGCAGGCATTTGTCATGAATTTGTACAAGGATAAGTCACAAAAGGCATAAACATGGACAGTGCTCCCAAAACACTCTGTGGGCAAGAACTGGGCTGAGATTCTACAGCACTCCTTGTACAGACACAGCTCTGCCCAGATGGGGCTTAAAGGATGAGCAAGGCTTTGGCTCCGAGGCAGAGTCCAGCCGTACCCCAGAATCTTGTGATCCATTGAGAATATTCCAGGGAATTAGAAGGTAATAAGAATTTCCACACCCACATTTATTAAATGCAAAAAGACCAATACAGCATAACTATGCAAATAGTTGCAATAGGAACACTCAAACTCAGTTTCCTTACACTCAGGCATGACTGTGATGAGCATTTTTTTAATATAATCAGTTAAATGGTCACAGGGTATCCACTGAAATGCAGGTTCTATGTTTGTGTGCTCTCACCACACACCTAAAGATATTTTGGAAGCAATTTCATATTTGCACTATGGCATGACAAAGTCTCTAGGAAATTAAAACAGACTAGCAAACTCTTTGTGAATATTAAACTATGCTATCCTATATGCACTCTCTGCTCTGTCTTTTCCAGGATAAGTAATGTATTTTGAAATCATTTAGGAACTCTTTTAAACCTTTTTTTAATGGTATTATTTTTGGTACACTTCCATACAAAAGGCAAGACTCCCTCTGCACGAGAAATCCAACTGTATGAGTCTAGAGGGGAAAATTACACTTTACAGATTGTACAAAATTTATATAAAACAAAACAAACAGGAAAAAAAATCCAAACAAGAAATAAATCCCCACCAAAAAAAAAAGAAAAAATACAGTTTTATACCCCATAGCAAAGTCTTTACCATCAGCAAAAGGGAGAGCTGAATTTCTCAGATTTTTAGGTGTTGAAGATGTCTATAGTTCAAGGCTTTTTGAGCTGTTGGAAAAACTTTCACAAAATATATAAAGCTTTCACCTCTAGCACTGACAGGTCATAGCACAGATTGCAGTAAGAAAATAATTACTGATTCCAAATTCCTGCTCCCCATCCCATATCTTGGATCAATGTAATTTAGAGCAAGAAAAATCACATTTTACAGTGTGACGAGAGGAAATGCATCTTGAAAAGCTTATTTTAAAAGAGGGGAAAGAAAATGGTAGCTTTTTTAAATCTAGAAAATGGCAGCTGTTTGATGCTCTGGAGAGATTTTAAAGCGCCAGAAGTGATCCCAGTGGAGGCTGATCGGATATCTCCGAGCTGGGCTGGGAACACTCTGCAGCTTCCTCATTCTCAGAGGTCCTTGGCTCCACAAAAAAAGTCCATTTATTGTAGTGGAGATGTAACTAAGCCCTCGTAATGCTGGCAAAAACCTGCGCAATGACTAACACCATGAGGCAGTGGCTTGTGGTGAGAACGTGGGGATGTTGTTGGAACAGGAGTAACAACAACAAGATGAGGGATGAATATCTATATCCACACAGACCAAGGAGGCAAAAGAAGTAAAATCCTGGTCAGTTTTGAAGCAAGGTTCCTTAGAGGAGGACTGTTGTCATCTACAAATAAATAAATGCATGTTTAAAACATTTCACACTTCTTTCCCCAGTATCTGTTTCCCTGGGAAAGTTAATTCTTTATCATTTTTCTCTTTGCCTTCTATTAGGCTGAGTTTTCTGCAGACATACACATAACAATGTCTGAAAAACACAAAACTTGAAATCTTTGCTCACAACATTTCTGAAACATTCCCTGTTCATTCATGACAGCTTCAACTTTCCCAGTGTCCTTTAGTTATTGACCAGTCCTGAGTACTGATTCTCAAGATTGTTATAAAAACTGATTTATATCAAGATGGTGGCTTGAAAGTTCAGGCCTAAGCAGTTCTAAAAACCTTGCTGGAATCAGGCTAATTAGAATAGCAGCCAGATTCATATTTAAAGGGCTCAAATTTGGTTTCACACCTAAGTGAAGGTGGTGCTCTAGGTCAGCGTTTGCAATGTTTGTCAGTGGAACAATAATAACAGAGCATCTGTGATTGCCTTCTAAAATCAAGAAAAATCATCCTGGCTTTGCATTTCAATTTTTGTGTTATGCTCCAGACACGAGGTTACAACTTTTGGACTTACCCATGCACACTTTTTTGATAAATTCGCTGTTCAGTGTGATCATAGTGGATAAATCTTCAAAATTCTGGAGCTTCATGATTCTGTTAGCAGCAGATGGCCCAGCCAAAGTCCTCAGCTGCCCTTCATCATATCTGTTGCCAACACCAATTGGGAACAGGGATACCCCTAGGAAAAGAGAAGGAAGGGTTTGAAATAGGCAAGACATGGGAGAAGACCATTGCTCATGGATGTGGAGTGTTCATCACTGCAAGTATTTAAAGGATGTGGCAGTGCTGGGTTAATGGTTGGACATGACCATCTTAAAGGTCTTTTCCAGCCTAAAGATTATAGAGTTTTGGTTTGTTTTTACATTTGCTTCTTAAAAAACAAACAAACAAACAAAAAAAAACACACCAAAAAAAAAAACCAAAACAAAACAAAAAAAAAAACATGAAAAGTTTTTCTCCAACACTTAATTTTCATGTATTACTTACATCATTCCCCCCATTGGCTAAAGGCAACTAAGGGCTGAAATGGTGCTACTCTAATCACACTGTTAGCTGAGATGAGCTCTGTTAGTCCCAAGCATAATCAGATCATTCATGGGCAACAAAACACAGCTGCAGACTTAATGACAACATCTTCACTCTTTTTAAATGAAAAAAAAAAACAAAAAACCCTCAATGTGCTGTTTTCTTCAGTTACACAGGAATTGGATTATTTTCAAACCATATAATTAAAAATAACAGTTGATAGTTGTTATACAATCCATGCCTTATTCAATAGCTCCCAGATCAACCTTCAAAGGAAGTCAAAGTTCCTCAGCTGAACACCTGAGGAAGCTGAGGTACAGAAACAGCAGCCAGAGAACTTGAAAAATCATCAGGCAGCACACTGATAGCAAAAGTATATTCCTGTTCAGGTTAGTGCAGAATTATCTTTATGACTATTATTATTATTTATCATTATAATTATTAGAGTGAACCTTTCAAGTCTCACTGCACTGCAGCAGTATTGAATTTATAATATCAGACCACATTTCTGTTATCCCTGTCTACCCACAGGATCTTGGAAAATGAAATGCTACTGATTTGTGAGCCCTGTGGAAGCTGTCAGCCTTAATTGGTCCTGAATCTCCCAGTACCTCAAAGGCATCTTCAGAGGGCACGTTTTGTTCAGGTCTGTTCCTTACCACAACACCACACACAGCAACTCCAGAACTTACATGAACACACCAGTATCTTAATTTTCCATCTTTTGCTCTAGCTCATTACTTAAAAAAACAACTCTACTTAAAAATAGCAAGAGTGAAAGGAGGTTTACTGTTCAGCCTTGCAGAAAGTGCAGCAGCCTCCACAGCATCTTGAGAGCTCCCTGACACGATGACGATCGCGACCTTCGACGCGCTGGGTCTGCCCCCGTGGGACTCTGACATGGCATTCTGGACCACAAAATCAATGGCATTTCCTAGGAAGGAATGAAGAGACAAATGAGAGATACAATAGAAAAGTCACAGAAGACTATCAAACTAAATCTTTAGTTGCTTTAGTGTGTTATGCTAGTTGGTAGTGAAAAATATTTATTCTTAAAGGACTCTTAATATCTGATTTATTGCAGCTAAAGATCTCAGCTATTAAAAACCTCCCAGTAGTACTAAGACATCCCAACACAGGAGGATCATCCTTAACTCCATCCCTAGACCATCCCAGTCTCTGCAGTGATGGGAATTTTTTTTCCCTTTCCTTAGCCACGATAACAAATTTACACTCCTCACTTTTGCAGTTACCTTCCCCAGAAGCACTGCCATCACTGAAGGATAGAAGATACTGTGAGTATATTCCTGCTTCCAACTGCTGAGCAACACTGACATCCAGTGGCGAGCTGATCCACAGCTTGGCATCATCCTGAGCTGCTCACACAAGCTGCTCTCCCTCCTAGAGAAGATCTAGTGCTTCCCTGATTTCATCAACTTTCCCTGCGGGTGTGAAAAACCAATCCTGCCTCCACACTACCAGCAACCTCGCTGAAATTTAAACTCTGTGTAATCCATAATACAACTGGGGAATCCATATTAAAACAAAAACAAAATAGAAAAACACCCACACCAAACCCCACAAAACTTGTGAAGAAATTCTACCTGAGCTACCAGATCACAAACTGGCTTAAAAGGGAAGCTGCTGCCCCTTCATTTAACATCTGTGAACACTCAGGCAAATTTCTGTTGATAATCATGACCTCAGCAAGACAGCACTTTTTTAGTACTTGTATTTAGACATGTATTTGCACAAATATTTACACTGGGAATCGTGATATGCAGCTTTCTTAAAAGCTCCTTTGGGCTTGGAAGTTATCAGGTCAGGAAGTAGAAATGAAACTGAGTGACTGATGTGACATTCAGGGCAAACAGTGACTGGTGAATAATAAACACTTGAAAGAATATTTCCTCTGAGTAATCTGCAATAACTGTGGTGCAAAAATAGGTTTGCCTGAGGAATTCTCTGTACAATTTATAATAACAAATGTATTTGTAAAACACTGGAAGTCAGCCTGTAGATAATCCACCAGCACAGCCCCAGCACACCTTAAGACACCTCAACACTGTACTTGGTATCTTCTTGCACCATGTGCACTTTTCAGTGATAGAAACAAAAATAATTTTCCCAGGCTGCTGCAAACATGGACAAACTTTAGGAATCTTACTCAGCATGTTGATTATTGATAAGGCTTAGAGAGCTGGGATTGTTCAGCTTGGAGAAGGCTCTAGAGACACATCACTGCAGCCTTACAGTACTTAAAGGGAGCTTATAAAAAAGAAGGAGAGCAACTTTTTATAGTGGCAGGTAGGGATAGGACAAGGGGAAGAGCTTTAAACTAAAAGAGAAGAGATTTAGATTTGATGTGATGAAGGAATTTTTTACTCAGAGGGTCCTGAGGCACCAGTGGAACAGGCTGCTCTAGGAAATTGTAGCTGGAAATGTCCAAGGCCAGGCTGGATGGGAGCAACCTGGGATAGTGGAAGGATCTGAGCAACCTGGGATAGTGGAAGGTGTCCCTGCCCATGGCAGAGGGGTGGAATGAGATGATCCAACCCAAACCATTCAGTGATTCCATCCCATGGCAGCAGCAGTTGGATATTCAGTGAAAACCTCAGAATTTTGGATGTTTTTCTACTTGCAACAAAACACATTTTAAAACACCATTACTTGTTGAACGATGGTGATGCAATTTCACAAACTACTGTTCCTGACCACAAAAAATAACTAACCTCAGGCATTAACTCATGTCCTACACAGCTGTCCCACAATCCTTTCTACAAATAGGTTTGTGTCTGTCATGGGAAATGTTAGGTACAGAATGGCACATTAGCTAGAAATAACTAAGGATAAAACAAAATACAGCAAATAAATAGGACTATATTCAAAAATCCCTGAGATTGCTCTAGGATGGTCATTGTGCCAGAAGATTGACTCATTTCCCTTTGGTCCTACAAATAATTACCAAAAAAAGTATTTCAGTTTTTAACTTTCAAACATATTTTAAGTTAAACTTTTGCATAGTAAGAATCACAAGTGATTTTTCATTCATTTGTGAAAAGTACTTGAAATTTCTGTATTTGTTTTCTTAATGACCCTTTGACTTTTGTGTGCTTGGTGTGGTCAGCAGCCACTCCAGCTCCATTTATCTTCTTCTCGCTTTAATTCTGAAAATGTTCAAAAACTCCATACATATTTTCAAAGTGAAAAAAAATCCATTATTTTTATAATTTCTCATAAAGAAATCAATTACCATTGTAATAGAACCAGTGACTATTTCAAAGGCCCCAAAAGTAGTTACTCAATTTAATGGATGGAAAATTTGGTTTAGCAGAGTAAAAACTCTTTGGATTTTTCCCTTTATTTTGAAGCCAGCTCTAGAGAAAAGAGCCAGGTGTCTGAAGACATGATCAAATGAGCATTTTTGTCCTGCTAGAGGGATCCAGAAAGTCCCCATCCCAAGCTGGAAGCTGTCACTTCTCAGTTCATCTCTCCATCTCACCATGGAGGGAAATACCAAATCCCTCAGAGGCCACAATAAATAAATAGTTTTTCATTATTTCTTACTACTAAAATCTCTCTCTCCTGGAGTTTCCTTATGGCTAAATTATGCAGGAGAGGGAATGCTTTCTACAGTAAGGCTTTTGCAGTGGCAGCAACAATTGCCCTCTGCACGTAGAGCTTTCTGTACCAAAGTAGCACAACTTAGATCAACAAAGATGAAATAAAGATTTCACTGATTTGTGCTTTTACCATAGGACAGCCAGTGCAAATAAAAAGAAACATCTCTGGTCTGATACTGATGCCTGAAGGATTTTTTTGCCTTTTCTCTTAAATACCTTTTACACAGTTCCCTATATTCACAAGTATCAGCATGCACACTTGTGATGCTTTAGGTGATAATTTAGCCTGGTTTCATGGTGTCCAGTACACCAGGAGACCCAACACCCCAGAGCTGTAGAGTTACAAGACCAAACATTCTATTGTCGTAAGCACTCAAGGTCCCCTAGCAGGACAGATTCTGTAAACTGGAAGTGAGCCCACCCCAGCCCCTTATGGGGCCCTCTTGTTCGATATGCTAATGAGTAAGGTCTTTAATTGTGTACTCAACTGAGGGGTGGGAGGACACTACAATGCTGTCACCTTTGTGAAGCAATGCATGGAATGGGATCCTATTAAAATACCGAGGTAAATGACCCCCAACCCTCTAACCACGTCTGGGCTTTATTTCCTAAAACCAGGAAAAAGGCATCAATATCAAAGATATTTTTAATGGGTCAATTCAGATGAAGCAAAGGGTAGGAAAAATCTCCTAAGAAACTGCAGCATCCAGACTGAGCCATCTACACTTGTCAAGCAGCCTCTGTGTTTCCAGAGCCTGAGCACAGACAGAAAGGCCTGAGTGACTTCCTGGGAATGCTGTCTCCTGCCCAGCCAGCCACATCCACACACGTCACAAGGTGCAGGACAGCACCACAGTGACTCATTTTCATGACTTCATTTGGGAGGAACTACTTCTACTCTATTCCACGTTGGTTCATTATATCACATCCCCGATCACGGTCTCTAAACATTTTCCAATGAGACATGAACAAATCACTAATGAGGAAGTCATGTGGCTGCCTCTCCCATTTCATTTCCCAAAGGCAGTGTTTGCTCTGTTTATCCTGCAGCTCCGTGTGGCTTTCTCTACACATTACATGGAAGGCTTCACAAAACTTACCTATTTGTATGCAACAATTCATCCACAATGAGCCTATAGTAGTCTCATCAGCCATCTGGTATTTTTATTTCTCCAGGCTGAGAAAGCAATCAGAGCTAATCCTCCTGCGAACTATGGAAGTCAGGTTTTATTTCGCACTTTTCTGTGCAAATAACTCTTTACAGTCCAAAGACCCAAAAATCTGCGTATTCCTCAACTCTTACAGGACTCTGATGCTAGGTGGCTGCCAGAGTAAATGTGGTTTGAGTCCAGAAGAAAAAAATTCTCAGGGTATCTGGTGAAAGATGCTGCAGGAGAATCATTTTTTGCTGAACCCTGCAACTGTTATTTGTGCATGCACCAAGTTTCCACAGACCCAGCAGGAAATCCATGATGTTTTAGCACATGAACATTGAAGTGGACCTGTCTGTCTGGGACAGAAGCTGGCATTTCACAAGTGACTCTTCAGCTGAGGTGTTGCCTTGGGCAATCCTTGTTCCCTGCTCCCTGGCACCATCCCCAGCCTTGTGCCAGCCCAAGTCTCTGTGGAACCAGCATGGCAGCTTGGATGAGGGGAGTGAACCACACAGAGCAGAACTATTGTTTTGCTATTTTTCACCCACATGGGTGACACTGGCTCAGCACAAACATCTGGTAAGGGCAGCTCATGAAGTCAGCATGAGCTGACTAAATGTCTAATCAACAAACCAGCACTGAAAAGTTAATGATCAAAGTCTTTACTTCTTAATTATGTTTTACTTCCTTGAAAGATAATGTATACAAGTCCTAAGCATTACTTCAAGGCTTCTTTCTGAAATACATTAGAGATAAACCATAATTTGTATAACCTATGAATACATTTTAACAGAGAAAACTGAACCTTTACAAGAGGTTGAACCTTAACAAGAAGTGCCACCACAATGACATAAATTTGTGCTCTGGGCCAGCCTGTATTCAGCATTCCTTGGGGTTTTCTTCCCCCTCTTGTTTAAACATCAATATTCACAAAATCACTCACCTAGTCTGGTAGGACCTTGCTCCCTTTGTTGAATGGACTGCACCATCTCCACAAGCCTGTCAGTCTCTTGATGCATGTTCCATGAAATTTCTAGATTATTTTCCCTGGCATACTGGAGAACTGACACATGAATTGAAGAATTGCCTGAAGCAGAAAATAAACACTTTAAGCAGTGCATGGGAATGTCTTAAAATAAATCCAAAGAAGACTTTGTGGTTGTGATTTACATCAGGCATAACTGGACAGTAGTTTTCCATCAGAGTGTGAAAACTGCTCAAAAGATCAAAACTGAACTATTCCCAGGTGAAAAAATGTGCAAGTACTGCTGGAAACATTTGCTCTTTTAACAGGAGTCAGTACATGCAGTATTTCAGCCCAGATCAATCTGACAGTGATTGGAGAATTGCATTTTATTGATCTTCCAGTATTATTCTTTTTCCACTTTAAAATTGTCTAAACACCTTTTTTTTTTTTTTTTTTAAGGTGCACCTTGTTTTGCACAAGCAGTAGATTGATGCCCCATTTGTCAGACAGGCCAAGCTCCCTGGAGCATTTCATGCCCAATTCCCTCTCTCATACAGCACTGGGGTGATGTGTATGAGCAAAGTGAATCCAGGGAGCTTGACCTGCAAAGGGGAATATAGAGAAATTAAATTATGCTCCTCTCTGACATCCTGATTATACATTATGTAAGAATTACGAATAAAACTATTAACAGAGAGTTTATATAGATAGTTAAAAATACCAGATTTTCAAGATTGAAGCAGGCAGTGTGTTGTTTATAGTGATTGGCTGTACTTCTCTTCATGGCCTCCTACTGCAGGTATTTATGTATAGAGCACAATGAGTCTTTATCAATGCTTTGTGAAACATTTATGAACACCACCAGTAACAGGAGTTGCTTCATGGAAATGGTTTAATGCTGGATCAAAAAAAACCAATTCTGATTTTAAAAAATATATCCATGTTTGGTAAATGCTAGTGGGAAAACACAGGATCCTGTGTAGCCCGTGCCATGCAGATGGACTTGGTACAACCCACACAATGGCCTGAACTGCTCCCTGTGCCCCATGATCCCTTCATGCATGTGCAGGATACCAGACATTCTGCCAGGGGGGCTGCACTGAAAATGAGAGATAAGAAATGGCCTAATCAGAGGTGTGTCCCCCTATCAGTACACACTCTGCAAGTTCAGTGAGCTTAGTACTCCCAGAAAGTGTCAGCCACCCCACGTGGGTCAGGAAATAAACACTAAGCAGTCAGTTTTCTGAGGGATTGGAATGAGTAATTTAAAATTAAGAACTAAAAAACCTCCACTGAGAAGCTGCTTTGTCCCTACAAGCAAAAGAACACAAAACATCTTCCTGTGTTAGAGCTGAAAGGCAGATACATACCAATCACAATACTTTCAATAAATGCCCGCACAAAGTTTTTCATTTCCTCAAACTCTGAGGCTCCAACATTGGAACTTCCATCCAGAAGAAACATGATGTCCATGAGTTTGTTGCACAACTCTGAGGGTGAGAGGGGGAGGAGAAAAAAGTTATTTTATGTATAATCATCTAAAAAAAGTAGCATCTGCTAATGTGATAGGAGCAGAAAGGGTAGGTCCAGTTGTATTTTGGGAAAACAAAGCAGGATAATGACAAGTTGAAACAGTAAGTGATACCCTTTTATTGAAAGCCTTGAGATTCATATTCAGTGTGATACATTGATATTTCAATTCTAGCTTTTCTACCAATTCTGTTTTACTCTCAGGGGGCTAAAACAAAAACCAACAGCAGATGACAACAACAAAAAAACCCAACCCAAATCCAACAACAAAACAAAAAGAAACAAATAAACAAAAAACCCCCAGTCTCCTCACCCCCCCAAGCAAACAAAAGAAAAGAAAGTATATGAAAAACCCAACAGAGTCTCTTCACAATAGAGGAAGTATAATTTTACATTACTCTAAACAGAGAAGAATAATAAGAATAAAGACAGGAGAATGTTTTTCTTCTGGCACTCTCCAGCCTGTCTGAAAGCTGCTGTACTTTGCTGACTAAAGGACACAAGGACTTTGAGCCTTACAGAAAACAGACTGCAGGGCTGGGCTCAGTTCTGCTGGACTGGGGCACCATCCTCAGCCTCCAGGGAAGATAAACAGTCCTTCCTTAGCATTTGGACAGCAAGATACCAAATCAGATAAGGGAACCCTTCAAATTTCACTGACATGTAGGGTAAACGGAGGAGACCCAACAGAGGAAAGAAGAAATTACACAGAAAATTCATCCAATCTTACCTGTAATTTCAGTCCAAAATCTCATCCCACGAGAGCAGCACGACTGCAGCACTAATTCAGGGGCCTCTTCAATAAGTCTGTTGTAACTATTCAAGATAATTGGGTCATTAGGCTGACTGATCCTTCTGAGCTCTTGGATATTGGCACCAGGGGTTATGCCTATGGGAATAACATTTATGCTCCTGGGAGGTCGTGTGATAACATCAGTGGAAGGACTGGATGACACCATGTACACCAAGTGAGGAACATCTTGCCTGCCCCCGTTCACTGATGCAAATGTGTGTTTGGAAATATAATCAAGGGCATTGCCAGTGTTTGTAGCCCTCCCTCCCTGGTAGGGCATACTCCTCACTTTCTCAATAATTTCTTCCTTTGACTGCGTTTCTCTAAAGGAATACTCCAGACTGACAGACTCTGAATACTGCATGACTGTAACATGAATATCTTCCTGTCCCACATCCATTCCTGTGATCACCTTCTCAACGAACTTCTTGACTTTATTGAAGTTTTCCTCCCCAACATTGTCAGATCCTTCCACAATAAAAGCAATATCCAGCTTGTTGGGAGGGGACTTTTCTGAAGGAGGTGGTGGAACTGTGAGTCCCAAAGTGGGAAACACAACACTGGACATGGTTGGAGCAGATGTAGCTGGTAACAGAGGACTTTCTTCAGGTCCAAAATCACACAGGTGATCAATGAGGAAATCTCTCTCGTCCATTAGCTCCAACACGTTGCTCACTAGGAAGGCTCTGGTATCTGGAAACATCCTTGCAATGAACTTGACTTGCTCCACATTGATATGTGGCCCAATCCCCACGGGTATTACTGTGATATCTCTGCTCTTCATAAACCCAAGCATGTCACGGATTTTTTTTTGAGACTTGCTTGCTATAAATACCACTGCAATTTTGGCAGCATTGGTCCTTTCTGCTTTTCCAAACACATGCAACGCAGTGTATTTAAGGACTTCATAGACAGATGCTTCTTTATCACCTGTGTATTTTATGTTCTGGACAATTCTTCTCATCTGGGAATTTGTTTTGATATCTTTAAGGTTAAGGTAGATGGTGGGACCAGCCCTATACACCAGAATTGACACTCGGATTTTCTTCTGGGAGATGTGGAGTTTTTTCATCACACCAATTATGAAAGTCTTCAGCTGTTCAAAATCCTCTCTGAGAGTTTATTGGAGCCATCGATTAGGAAGGCCAAGTCCATCATCTTGCTGCATGAGTATGCACTGGCTGGTAGCTCGATGTCCTCCTCTGGAATAGGTGTTGTCAGAGTTAAGGTGTTCTCCATGGGCTCACAGCCCACACAGGTTAAGTTCTTCCCTTCACACAGGCTACAAAAATCATCAAATCAAAAAAACATCAAATTTAACTGTAAAAAGCAATGCTTATCACAACAAGTCCACATAATAAAAGAATTATCCACACATAATGAAAGAATGCTAATACAAAGCCAAACATCTCAAAAGCATAATGAAACCAAAACATGATGTGAACCATTTCTTTTCCTCCACCCAATTCCCTGCAATTCCCCACATGGTATTGTACAGCTAAATCTCCTATATGCATGGATGTTTGTATAGATCCAGGAAACATAACCAAGTATGATGTGTTTGTCAGAGGAAACTCCTTATATCAGTCTTTGGCAAAAGGGGTAAAATCTGTGCCTGAAAACTGTCTAGGAGCCACTGGGCATCAGCAGTGCAGCGACCTACAAGCCACTGGTGGACTGAACTGGCTGATCTGGTTTGCTTCACAAGGAACCAAAAGATGAGGCAAACTGCAGGCAGCTAACACCAAGTAAAATCCTAGAGTGGGAGAGATGTTTTATCTCTACTATAACTCAACAAATTCTGTGCAGGGGTCAGGTTTACACAGATTTTAACCCTAATGAAATTAACAGTATTTTTTCTACCTCTAAATTCTTAGTGGGCTTTTTTTCCTGACTTCATTTTGGTTTGGATATAGCTTTGGCACATGTTCATCCTCCACTGTTTCTTATGTCTCTCTTACCTTCCTATTATTTACCATGATTTCTTTTTCAGTCCAGTTTCTCATATTAAATGGTTAGCTGTTATGTCTTTAGTCCTATGTCTTCCCTCACCGTTTCTACTCATCTCCATTAGTACATTTTTCCCTTCCCCTTTCCAATTCAGCTCCCAATTTCCTTTCCCACCCATCTCTGCCTTTCCCACTATTCATCCTTCTGCACCACCATGAGTTTTTTCACCTCTGTCACCTTTTAATGAACTCTTTTATAATTCATCTTTAGCAAGGCTTTAAAAATTCTGCCCATCTAATTCTTGGCTGCATGTTTCTCTTTACTTCCTAGAAACACTGAGGAGTTTGGGCTGGAAGAAATCTTTGAAGTGCAATGAGCAGGGACATCTTCTACTAGATCATATTGCTCAGAGCCATGTCCAGCCTGACCTTAAATATTTCCAGGGATGGGACATCCACCACCTCTCTGAGCAACCTGTGCCAGTATTCTATCAACCTCTTTGTAAAAAAAACTTCTTCCTTGTATCTAATCTAAATTGAACACGCTTCAGCTTAAAACCATCATCCCTTTTTCTGCCCCAGCTGGCCCTGTTAAAACCTTTGTACCCATCTTTCTCATGGGCTGAAGCACTGAAAGGTTACAATAAGATCTCCCCAGAGTCTTCTCTTCTCCATCCTGAACAATCCCATCTCTCTCTGCCTTTCCTCACAGGAGAGGAGTTCCAGCCTCTGATCAGCTTTGCTTCTCAGAGAAAAGAACATGACTGCACTCAGGCACAGTGTGGAACAGAACCACTCCATATATTCTCCTTGTCTTACTGGACAGTCCAAGGAACAGAGTAGGAAAAGGTTACAAAAGAGCAATCACCAAAATATGCTTGCTTTTACTGCCAAAGAAAACCCAGGATGTGCAAACTGCATGAGTCAATACTGGAAGAAAGTGCCATCTTTCAGGAAAATACTTAACTTCATGCATGGCACCTTCTTTTAAATTCTCTTAGTTTAAGTGTTATGTTCTTTCCAAGCTCATTTCAGTGTCTTCCTGATTGCAGAATGCACAGATACTTTTGGCATTAATGTACAGCAATAGAAGATTTATTATTCTAATCCTAATATGGACGAGACTCTTCTAGTTTCCAATTTCCTTTGGATGTTTGCTATGAAATTCATTTTTGTGCAATATTTTCTATTGTTTGTACAGATGGTGTAGGCATCTAAATTAGGTGACAGCTATGCAAAAGGATGTTTCCCTAGTGAGGTTAAGCTTTCCTAATGTTCTGAAATCTTTTGTGAGCAGCAGCCAGTGTATCAACATTTAAGATAAATTATTATTAAGGATTACAAAAATTAGAGAACAGAGACTCATTTAAGAAGACTCTTTTTTGACCTTTTGATGGAATTCAGGGCTCTTCACACATATTGTTTAAAAATACATATTTAATTGATCAGCCTGACAGTCTCATGCTCTGGGTTTATACCTCAGTCTCACACTAACCCTGGCTAGAGGTCAGGAATTGCAGGTTTGTACCCACTCTGAGCTTCTGTGAGGTTTAGAGCACTTGGAGCTGAGGTGTTGTTAGTCTGTGCTAAAAGCAGCTGCAATTTTACAACTTCATTTCCATTTAATCTGATCAATTTACAAGTTGAAAAACTCTCTTTTATTCACAGCATTATAAGTCACTAGTGAAAATACCCATCCATGGTCCAGACATCCAGAGAATGACCAATTTTCATAATATGCCACGGGGCATTAAACAAAATGCAAACAGTCCCTGCTGCATTACAGCTGAAGGCCCTCACCCTGCACAGTGCACAGCACCACGCTCCCTGCCATTCATCTCATCCTATTTGGAAACACCTGCATGCAGGATCAGACCACAGGTATCACCTTCAAATCTCATGGAAATTGGTTTTCCAGTAATGGGACACAATTCCAACTGCTAATAATCTCAGCAAGTTCTAGACTGAGTGCGCATTCAGACCTTGCACTACACACAGGAATTTTTTCATGCTGGCAGAAGTCTGACAGCTTTACTGATGTTGAATCACACATTGCACAAAAAGAAATGGAACATCTGAAGCCAGTAGGGCCACCTACACATTGGAAAAGGCCTTTACTGAAAGGAATTTATGGATTTCACTTGCTTCAGTTCAGCTGACGTCCTATAATTCCTTCCACTGTCATTGAAAAGCTCCAGCTCTGGGTTCTCTGTGAAGGGGTACTGACATACAAGATGGTTTCCAAGCTTATTTTTGAGTGGTATATTTAAAGTTACATCCCTAAACTTATTCATGGGGGTGTATTTCATCCCTGACCCTTCATCCTACACAAGAGGGATGCTGGTTCACTGCACAACCCCATCATACCAAGATTGACAGTGCTGTGGATCATCTCTGTTCAGAACTACTCTCCTTCCATGCGGGATCCTGTCACCTCCAACTGTACACACAGGACAATCTTCTGGACTGACACAATCCAGGGACAGCTCATCGAGTATTTTTCCTGTTTCAAAACAGCAGAGCAGTGTGAAGATGTCAGTTGTCATGAACTGTAAAACTAATCATGGGGTTCAAAACCAAACAGTGCTTCTGAGGCTCAAACCTCCTGAATTCTGTGCTTGGTGTTGTGGCCACTGCCAACTTGACACAGAGAAGTAGCTCCTTCCCTCAAAATGGCTTTTATTTAGCTATTGAAAGCACCTAACCCCAGTGTATAACCTGCAACAGTCAGCACCACACAGAAGGTAATTATATCTTTAGAACAAAGCATAGAAGGTGTCAGGGGGAAATGGCATTTTCCTTTCTACATGTATATTATTTCTTTCTCCTCCTATCCTCTGTCTTCTGACCAGAAATACTGGGGCTCAGAATAGCTACTTGGGGTCTTAAAATATCTTATTCTTTTGTGTCTTCAGGAATGATTTATCTGAGTTTTCAATCCAGTTTTGGCCCTTGCTTGTCCTTCACTTCTTCCCTTCTTCTCTTTCTTCTCCCTGTCCCAAATTTCCCATATTTTTTCCTTTCCCTCTTCCACAAGGTAGTTGCTGGAATAGTTAAGCTGGAAGCTCATGCTAACAGGCAGATGCCATCTGGGCACTCTCAGGAGCATCCTGGATGTCATAAGCAGGTGAAGGCAATGGGTTTCCCCCAGTGCTGTAGCTGCTCTGAAGGAGAGCATTTTATCAATTTCCAGCACAAATTCATACCTTACTTTAACCACAGAGGCAACAATCTCTCTTGCCACACAGCCCCTGATCCTGCTGTCCCATCAAGCTGCTCCCATCCTCTCTCATCCTTGCTGGCAGAGGTTCATCCTCCTCTTCTGGGCACCTCCACACACAGTGCCCATTTCACAAACCCAAACCAAGATGCCCAACCACCTCCCTCCTCAGGCAGCAAGGAATTGTGGTGAAAATGCATCAGTGAGCCTGCTAAGAAGAAGAAAAGCTGTTTAAGTAAATCAAAAGATGGACTTACCTGCAGGACAGTGCACGTGGCACCCTTCCACACACTGCAGAGGACACTCCAGAGCCTGGGGGTGTTGGCACGTGACAGGACAAGCAGGTCCACAGCTGTTATATCTCCATTCACATTGATAATCTAATTCTTGTTTATTCAGGTCCTCACAGCTTTGTGCTATGCAGGGAAAGAATCAGATGCAAAAAAAAAAAAGTCAAACCAGAGTGTATATTCACCATGCCTCTCAGAAATATGGCACCAAACATTGTACAAAGTGGACCTTACATTTATAGAAAAAGAAAGATTTCCACTTTTAAATAAAGGTATTTTTACTACATTATTGTTTTACTACAATCAGGGCAGGCCACCTCTTCACATTTAAATCTTTATTTACATAATGAAATACTTGCTCTAGACCAGAAATTCTTGTGTTTGATAACAACAAATCCAACACAATCCTAAACTGTAAACTTCAATTAATGCACGTGTACATACATAGGAACTATTTCCTCCTCCAGATTTTGTACTGCAGGCTATTACATCCCCTAATTGCTGGAATGAGTTTCCTAGGTACAGAAATAGAAAGAGGGGGTGGGAATGTCAGAGCAAGCTGTTAGTCCAGCCCCATTAAGGTGAAATTCTCTGAATGTCAGTGGGAGCAGAGATAAATCTGAGCAGTCTGAGCCAAAACTTTGAACCTTTTCACCTGTTGGGTTACACTATATGTACAATAGAAGAGCAGGCCTGGAAGGCCAGAGTGAGTCTCTTTCCTAGGTCCTGAGGTGACCATGGAAGGTCACGAGGGATGGGCTGGAAGAGAGAGAATTGAAGTTTGTGGCCTTCTGGACCTATTGAGAGTGAGAATTATGGTTTGTGACCTTCTAGGGTATTGTTTACCTGTTACCATAATAGGTAAAAACTGTGCAATAGCCCAGGTGATTGGGGAACAGTGTGGTGAACCATTTCCTGTTTATGTGATGACATACCCTGTCTGTGTAATGGTATTTAAGGAATTTTCACTGTGTGATAGCTGTCTTTGCACAAGAACACTGCAGGATGAAGGACACTGCTCAGTAAAGATCTCTGCACAAAGTCTCTGCCTGCTGTTGTCTTGTGTGAAGTCTGTGTGTCTGCCTAATTCCTGCATTCACCCAGTTCTGCCTCATGTTTTCTGTACTTACGGCACAGAGTCTGTGATCTCCAGTGAACAGCAACCCCTTTCTGTGCACAGGCGTGTGCATAGGCAGCAATGGTGTCACAGAAACATGCACAGTCCCCAACAGACTCACAGGCACAAGCATCATACAGGCAGATGTCAATGTAGGGCTCAGGATTCACCTGCAAAAGAGAAACACTCTGAGGATGCTCTGAGTCCCCTCATCTCCTTCCTGTACACATCATTAACCTTCAGATGGTTTGGCTGCTCCACTTGCCAAGGGTCGAGGGGCCACATGAATCAGTGCAAATCCTTCTGCTGATGCCAGCAAGGACTGAAGTTTGTGGTCACTTAAAATTCTTAGGCCTTGTCCCCATCCCTCTCCTGCAACAGCTTGAGTATATATATACATATATATATATATATATATGTTCACAGCCTGAATGGCATTGCATTGGCTCAGCTCCCCCTTCCCTCAGATCTCAACCCTTGGGCTTCACTTCATGTGCAATCTCTGGACTGTACAATAAAATTTCCCTTGGGCAGAAGTCACTCCATAGCTTAACAGGAGCATTTTCCCATAAAGCATCCCATAAAGGTGCATTTTCCCATAAAGCACATGCTACAGGACAAGGAGAGAGATGAGAACACCCACCAGCCTCTCCCAAGTCCTGTGTGCTGTCAGCACAACCACACTTTTTCCCTCAGCTGTAATCAATGCCAGCACAGATCATGCAAAACTGAACAATGTGAAACACGTGACCCAATACTCACAAGTTTTGTGCATTCTTCAAAGACACTTCCAGACAAAATGCTGCAGGATGTTTCTACCATCATCTGCTTCGCTATATTTCCTCCACACAGTGGAGACATTAAGGTCTGTTCCAGGTTGGGCTTAATATTGTAAGAGACAATTAAGAGATTGCATTAGCCTTGTCTTCAGAACCTTGGGACTCTTCAAATTGAAGTAAGAGACTCACTAGCAATTTTTCATGACAGAGGAAATTGTTTCTCTGAGTAAAGTTTCAGCCTGTTGTACAACAGACACAGATCCTGTTGCAGTAGAGCACGTCACCTCCTTGATTTTCTCCGGCTCTTATTTGTACCCTGAAGTTCTAACTCAGGCATTTTGATGACAAGAAACCCATTGCACCAAACCCCCATCCTGACAAATGATCATCCACAACTCCACAGAAGGTCCACCAGACTTAAAAATGTGATCAGACTGCAGCAGACAACACCCACGGCTGCTGCTGCAGCAGACAACACCCATGGGAGGCTGCTCCTCCCATTTAATTTATCTAAGAACAAGAAGCACTAGTATTGACACAGAATTTAACACAGCAACACCCTCTGGATCCTGTCCTGTGCCTATTACACTGAAATCAAGTCAAATTTTAAAAAGTGACATTCAGCAAGGTAATATTGTGGCTATGCCACACTTGCCCATAATTAGCAAACTAACCCAAAAGATTTCACATGATCAAGAATAAATGTGTATTTTTCTGATAATCTGAATCTTGCAAGAAAAGATCTAAAAACAGGTTTTTCCACCCCTTGCCCCTGAGCACTTAGAGAAATTTTGAAGAAAAAAAAAAAAGCATCAACTGAACGAAATGCTTTGTTTTACAGATGTCAAGAAGTTATTTTCAAGGTGTTTCCTTGCACATTTTCATTTGGAAATACTTTAGGCTTTATCATTTGTCAGCTATATACAAATTTATTATTCGATTTTCTTCTTTCAGAACTCTGTATTTGGAAAATAGGAAGCAGACTCTCATGTGTAATATCATTAGTACCCCATAAGATGTCCAGCACTGGGACATAGATAACACTTTCAGAAAGCAGCTACCCTCCCCAAAATTCAGATGCAATGATGGATGGCAATAAGGTCTCCCATGCCCTCCTGTATCCTGCTTTTTCTGTTCAAGCCTTTCCAATCTGAAAATAAAAACTGAATGCTCTTTACTAAAAAAATAAATAAAATAAAATAAAATAAAATAAAATAAAATAAAATAAAATAAAATAAAATAAAATAAAATAAAATAAAATAAAATAAAATAAAATAAAACAAACAGAGGGAATCATATGGAAAGAAATGAACCTGTGCATTCCATGGTTTCTAATGAACAGACTAAGATTTGGGATATAGAAATGTGAATAGGGAAAAATTAAATTCTTATCTGAACTCCCCCTGATGGAAAAGTACAGCTATTTTTTTTAAGATTAAACTCTAAAATGAGATTTCCAGTGATACCTGGATTTCAAGCATCTGGGCTGGCTAACTCTAGGAACAGTCTGTACCATGCAGATTGGCTACTTTAACATTCTTCTGAAGCCAGGCAGCACAGAAGCTTTACACAAGTTAATTGACCTTCCACCAGATTTCAAGAAATAATATGATTTGGCAAAAACATGGCAGAAGGAGTTAATTTCTACTTATTTTAATCCTTTTAAAGCTCTTTGTCCACTCTGCAGTGATACTGTAACCCACACTAATCAGTTTTCACAACTCATTCTCAATCACCTTTGCAACATCAGCGCAGTGGGAATTACTTTCCAAGAATTCCCAAAGTCAACTGGATCTACTTCAAGATGTTCATTGCTGCTGGTCAAATCATTGTTTTGGATTCCATCAAAATTTCCACACAGACCACACACTTGATCCTTGCAGGGAAAGAAACACAGAAAGCATTAATCTTACACCTGTAGACCAGCTTAGGGTTTTGTTAAGAAATCTTTCTAGCCTGGTGCTTTAATGCCATGAGGTTTAAAAACTGAATGACCCACGGCCACTAGAACAGAGACAGTTTCTCCCAGAGAATGGATAGCTCCCATTCCCACTCTGCTTTGCTGGAAGCAGGATCACACCATCTCCAAGGACTCTGGAAAGCAGGACTGCTCTAATCAGCAGTGGCTCTGCCTGGAGTGTGTCCCTGCAATCCCATTTTATCTTTGGAGATCACTGTCCTATCACCATCATCAGTAAATCTGGCTCCTCAGTCTGCTCTCCTTGAATGCAGAAGAAATCACTCAAGGCATGGTTATTCTGAGGCCCCACAGCACTCATCCTTCTGTCAGAACTCATCTCAAATGACCCAGGATTTGCCCCTTATGGTTGAGCAACCAGGAAAATAAGGCAGTTCTACAGTATTACCAAAAAAACCCCTCCATTTTCAAACAAGTGCCTAATATTCCATGAAAATCTACATTAAAAAAAAAAAAAAATCTGTTCCCCAGGGACAGGTTAAATGCATTCTTCAGTGAGCATAGAAGTGAAGCAAAAAACACTTACTTTGAAATTGCCTTTTAAGATAACAGAGACTCCCATGGCCAGGTCCCAGGTCACACTGATGCTTTGGCCCAGTAAAATGATGTAATAACGTCCAGACTTGATGACATCTAAATTATCATTTTCACCCTTAGGAGGTACCCTGATGTTTACCTGAATGAGAGAAGCACATTGTGCTATCAGCAGTGTCTCTCATTATTATTTAAGGTAGGTGATTTTCCCAGTGGGACACGTTTAGAGGTGCTCCCAAACATGCTGCTCTCCAGAGTTTCCAGATGCTCCAGAGAAAACCAGAGATTTGGGATACAAGTACAGTATTTCAATCTCATCCCATTTCCAAAGTTTTTGAATGTGGTCCCAGGCATAACACACAGATGCCAACACATGAAGCAGGGATGATAAAGACAGGGTATACTCAATTAATTACCAGGTTAGTATTGGTCACTGGTTCACTGAATAATCACATGTTGGTTTGGGCTTTTTTTATTTCAGCTTTTTAGGAAACGTAACAATTCAGTCCTTCTGGTTGAGGTGCAATGGGAACTGGGAGAACCACACATATCAGTGGCCTCTGAAAGACCAGAGTCTTATTCTGGAGTCGGGAAGGACCTGCTTCCCAACCAACTACACCAACAGAAAAAATCCAGAGAGATTCCTTTCAGTGTCTATTCATTTTTTCCATCACTTTCCCATCCCCTGTGTGCCTCTTTCTTTTTCCATCTGGCAGGCAATTCCAATTCACCACCTTCAGCTACTAAGAATTTAAGAGATTAATTTAAAATGCTCTCTTTCACACCATAATCCCCTTTCAATGGGAACTCTAATAGGATTATTAACCACATTTGGAAAGAAAAGTCTGGCATGGCTGTTACTTCAACCCCAGTAATGCATTAACTGCTTAGTTCTGGAAGAGGCAGATGAACACTTTCAATCAGTACAAGTAGCAATTAAAGTAAGGGAAAAAGAAGAGTCCAGAAACCATTCACTCACTCCCCTACTTTGAGGGCAAAGTATTTCCTTATCCCACTATTCTTTCTTGCTCAATTCAGTAAAAGCTCAGCACCATAATTCAATTCTTTTCATCTCTGAGTTAGCATCAGAAACATTTATCCTAGAACAGGCAGTTCACATCTTCCATGGATCTCCTAAAGAAGGCCTTCAATGTCTCTAGGAAAGATATTTAAAGTTATTTTAGGTACTGAAAGCTTTTTAATCTTCTCCTATGCTCAACATATTCCTACACAGCATAGTCACTTGACCACTTAAAATCCTAGAAAATCCACTTGACCACTTGTCTTTTCAAATTCAGAGGGTTCCAAAAAAGAGAAGAGGACGAAGTTGAGCTGGGGGTTGACCTAAATTACAGAATTTTAATGTTTATGGAGGCTTTTTGCCCAACCATGAAGTCATAAACTTTTGACCTTGCAAACTTGCAGATTTGTTTCAGAAAAGTAAAAATTATTTCATTCTTTTTTTAAATGTCAGCCAGAACTGTAACAGGCAGATACTTAATTAAACCCCCATTTAACCTACAGTTAGAAGCTGTTCTCAAAACATATCATCTTAAAACAATGTTAATTGGAAACATTTTAATGGCCAAAAAAATACCTGATTCTTATGATTTTTTCTAAGGATTCTTGTGGAAAAGGAGTGTAGAAAGCAACCACTGAATGAGAACTTGCCTGAGAGTCTCCATATCAGT
This sequence comes from Eopsaltria australis, assembly GCA_034509425.1. Taxonomy (NCBI): domain Eukaryota; kingdom Metazoa; phylum Chordata; class Aves; order Passeriformes; family Petroicidae; genus Eopsaltria; species Eopsaltria australis. Next base: position 192,750 of record JAVTVJ010000527.1, read on the forward strand.
TTTTTTTCCTTAATCTCTCTTCTGGTTGTTGTTATTTCTAAGTAAACCTGCTCTAGATATTATTGCACTGAGCCTTAAAGTCTCTGTAAAGACAACTAAAAATTCACTCAGGGTCACGTGGACAGAGCTGTGATACAGACCTAAGTCTTGCAAGGGCAGGCTGTGTCAGGAAGCTGATGCTGGAGTTGCTGGATGCCAAAATCACCTGCTGTTTTCTCTTGGCCCTTTCTTACATATCCAAATGGAATCACAGCTTTTCTGGAAATCTGTCACCTACAGAAGCTTTCAGACAAAGCCTGGCCTGATGGAATGATCCCTGTACTGCTATTCACCCTCACCCAGGCTGGGGATTCTTTAGCAGTAGAAATAAAGCACTGGGCAACCAATAGGTCTTGTGTTCATTCCTGCAGCAGCCAAAAGCCTGCATGGATCCTATGCTGTCAAGGTGCACTGCACAGACACCTCTAATAAAGCTCATGTTTTTGTGATCCTGCCAAGGCTCAGTGGCAATTTGCAGGCAATTCCAAACCTGGCACAGCTTTATCTGTTAACCCAAAACAAGGCAAATATGGAGTGGTTTCACATTTCACTAGGAACATTCTTGCAAATCCCTGGTCCAGATGCCAGCTCAGAGCACAGGACTTCTGAAAAGGCAGCGATTGAAACACAAAAATCCACTGGGGCTCTGCAATGGATGAGCTCCCAGGTGACTGAATTGTCACAATGCTCAAGGCAAAGGGCTGAACTCTGAGCTCTGCAAAGCTCATTTCCTGCTGGGAAGGGACATGGGAGCTGGAAGTGATTCTTGGTCAATTCTTCCATGTTTGTTAGTAGAAAAAGGGAGGGGAAAAAAAGCATATAGTCATGTGGATATTCCATCCAGCAATTTAACAGGGGAAAGGACAGCTGACATTTCAGTCCCAACTTGTTTGAGCTGACTTTTTTTTTTGTGCGTGTATGCTCAGTCCTTCAGATTGCAAAAGTAGCTCTGATGTTTTAGTAGCCACGGGTCAGTCATTTGTTAGCCCTTCCCTGCACTTCATGTTGCAGGAAACAGGCTTTGACCAACCATGTTTAGAAAGGGTCTGGGGCCCCCAATATATGAATGACATGGAGCTGTTGGAATGAGTCCAGAGGAGGCCACCAAGATGATCAGAGGGCTGGAGCACCTCTGCTGTGAAAACAGACTGAAAGAGTGGGGATTGTTCAGCCTGAAAAGAAGGCTCCAGGGAGACCTTATTGTAGCCTTCCAGTAGCTAAAGCTGCTACAAAAGAACTGGAGAGAGACTCTTGACAAGGGACTGGAGTGACAGGACAAGGGGAATGGCTTCACACTGACAGAGAGCAGGTTTAGAGTGGATGTTAGGAAGAAATTGTTCCCTGCGAGGGTGCTGAGGCCCTGGCACAGGTTTCCCAGAGCAGCTGTGGCTGCCCCATCCCTGGAAGTGTCCAAGGCCAGGCTGGATGGGGCTCTGAGCAACCTGGGACAGTGGAAGGTGTCCCTGCCCATGGCAGAGAAGTAGAAATCCTTCAGGTCCTTTCCAACACAAACCATTCTCTGATTATCTGAGATAAAGTGGTTGGCATCAAGCAGAAATACCAAAACAGCATTACAGCTCTGGAAGCAAAATAGATAAATATAATCCTGTTAATCTGTTCATTTTATGATCAAGAACCCCTGAGTGTGAGGTCATTCATGCCTTATCTTACTGAACAATCTGAAAAAATCCCCAAAAATCCCAAAAAAAATAGGAAGGAAAGCGAAAAGAAAGAGTACATACATTTCCATTAAACAGCTCTATTTCCCCTCCTTCATACATAATGATAACCCTTTTGGTGCACTTTTCTCCAGTGAAGCCACAACCTTCATTTGAAATGAGTATCTGGAATGTTCCAGAGTCACCCTTGCAGAAATCCTGTCAGATAAAAAAATAAATGAATCAGTAATGTGGAGTATTTGGAAAACACATCCAGGGAAAAACACAGAGAAACAAGAAGCCTCAAACAACACTGTGTAATCTGTGGCAGATAGGATCTACATTGGCATGTCAACTGTTCCCATGTTCATGTAGCTTGCCCTTAGCACAGGCATTTCTAAATACACGATAATTTGCACGTAGATGAACCTTTATCTTAGTTAAGTCTAAATTCTGGCTGCTTCCATGAATCAAAAGTAGATTTTAATGTGCTCTGCTTTTATCCCCATCTCCTCCTTGCTGTGAGGAAAATGGATATTGCCAGTGGCCTCCAAGCAGGTGGTGCATGGAACAGGACAGGGCCCATGCTGCAGGGAATGAGCAGAGCCTGTGCTCTGGGGGATTTAGGGCAGGTTCACTGAGCTCTCCTTGTCTCACTCAGCCAGACAGCAAGCTACGGGATAAAGAGGAAAAATTGATTTATGGATAGCCACAATTCCATTTTAGAGATGAGATTCAGACAGCTTCTCTCTGTACCAAGTGCCCTCATAAGGCTCACGAGGCCAGTTGGACACATGACAATGTTTCTGTAGAACACAGTGCACTCTTCAAACTTCTCAAGATATCTCTGAAGACATTAATAAGCTCTACTCTCCTCTACTATACATCTGGCTTATTAATTAGAAATACTTCACTGTGATTTATCCAAACATTGGGCTTCTCACCTGGTGTAAAACACTTTTTATATGATCAGGCAGCTTTAGCATTTGACACGCTCTTACCTGAGCTAACACATATTGGCAGTTTCCTGGAAACTTGTATTTCAATCCATCAAAGGTTAAGTAATGAGCTGTACCAATAGTAGTGCAGGTGCCAGCACACAGGTTTTTGGTGCACTCCCACTTCCTCCCCTGGCACACGCTGCAACAGAGAAAAGGAGGCAGTGACACTTGTCCTTATCTCAATGGAACCAGCAAGAGAATGCAAAGTGCTTTAGGTAAAGTGAAACTGCCACAGTCTCTGCCACCAGATGAGAGACTCTCTCATTAACATAAATTAGCATACGTTAGCAGTGGGTGGATAAATCCAAATAGAGCATTAAGATTAAATGAATATGGGATGGGTTTCTCTGTTTCTGACAAGCTTCGTGTAGGACTCTGTGTGGTTTGAATTTCCCTGTTACAAAACAGGTCAGGACAGAGTCTGCTGGAATATTCTTTTATACTACAATTTTATATAGGATATGCTCCAACTACCCCTTCAGCAAAACAGAGCATCCACCACTCTTGCCCTTTTCCAGAGATATCCTGGAGGACCACAATCTCACTACAGATGCTGCAAATATGAAAGGGGAACTTTCCCTTGACCTCCTCAGGTTTTTGATCAGTGAAATAAATTGATTTGCTAACTACCAAAAGACTGAGCAAATAAAATAAAACCAAAATCAGTGGAGAGTTAGAATACCATTTGACATGATATCTAATAATAATAATTTAATAATTAATAAGTAATATATTGCTGGAGGATGGCAAAAAGTTCATCCACAAAATGCTCCATGAATGTAGATGGACATCATCACTGCCCCAGGAATTTTCTAATCAAGCTCCATGAGGGCAGGGAAAGAGGAATTCTATCCATGCTTTACAGACATAAAAACTCAGGGATAAAAAACTTGAAGTACTTTCCCAAGATCAAATTGCTACCCAAAGGAAAAACTGGGCACTGAACTGTGTTCTCTAATAATGCCTTAACCTGAGCACAGACATTGTTTAATCCTAGTAACCTTTCACATTATAATAAATATTGTGCAAGACATTTTCTTCAAATAATGAAATATCAGTAACAGTAATTGCCCCCTCTCCTCTATGAATCCTCTGCTAAGAGTTAGACAAGAGCAAGATTTTGTAAATACTTCCATGGACAGATTAGAAGGGACATGGGGTAGTTAAATTCAGATTAGCAAATTTCTGCTGTGCACTGCTCTGCAAGTGTGACTCCAAAATTTTCATTGAGCTCCACAATGAATTCCCAACACACTGAATAACAGAAGGTTTGCCACTGGCTTAGGCTTGGAGACATTCCATTGTTCATGAATTAGAGTCTCCCATATGTCAAGTCGGATGTAAACGCCAAATCTGACACCTCTGGCTCATATATTGCCTTTGCAGGTGTTCACATCTGGCTAAGAACAAGTGAGAATGAGAAGTCCTGGAACAGCAGTACAAAAAGCAAAACACAAAAGAAAAGGAAGATCTCGACCTCCAAAACACAGACTCTCAATCCTTATTAATTCTCAAAGCAATAGTAATTTCCTATATCACTTTTTAAATGACATTTGACTTGATATTTGCTGAGAACTATCAGGAAACTTTTCAAAGTCACACAGTTCAAAAAAGCCCCAGTGACATTTTTGAAGGGACCTTATTTCCAATTTTCCTATCACATTCATGAGAAACGCCTAAAATTTGAGGAAGAGCTTTTTATCAATGAGAAAAAAGCCTGATTTCTAACATTTCCACGACCCTGATATTGAAGAAAATTCTATGTATTTGAGGAAATACCATTTACAATGGTATTGCCAGAATTAAGTGGGCAGTTACAAGAATGAAGCAACATGGTTATGATTCTTTTACGATCAAAGACTATAAGAGTGATTGAAAATAAAAAGGCTGATCATGGTTATTGTGAGGAATCTTGCAAATTTCTCAGCCCTGAGGAGTTTCACACTGTACTCTTCTTGTTTCAATAAAATCTTCATGGTGCCTGTTTTTCAGCTGTCTCTCTTTTACCTGCAGGCAATGTAAGCAGGTTATAGAATATGGATCTAGACAAAAACATCAACTTCTCCTCCATCTTTTTCCTTTTCAAGCCTATTTTTCCCAAGTTTAATTACAGTGCATGGATTCACAATGTAACATATAGCTGCAAAGGAAAGAAATTAAACAAAACACTGGGATGTCAATATTTCCATATAAAACCTCAATCCAAGGCTAACTTGCACTAGTTAGGAGTGGTTCCACTAGTTAAAAAATGCAAAACTTGAAATCACTGTTATTCAAAGGTCAATGTACCAAATAAAAATCAAGCCTTGGACTCTCCAGTGGTGCTGATTCTCTGACCCAACCCTCCCCAGCCATACAGAGGATGACAAATATTGCTCCTGGAGTTGCCACAGAGCTGGGCAGGGACATGTGGGGTAGAATGCTCAACAGATTCTCAAGTCTGTGTTGAAAAATCACTCAGAATTTTCACACTGCTAGTGACTGAATATCCTACACCCTGGACTCTTAGAGCTCTGAAGGACACACACGTGGAAAGCAAAGCAGCTCCAGTACAGCCAACCTGCTGTGCAGGAGAAGTCAAGAGTGTCCCACTGTACTTCACCAAAGGCTGTGCTGAGGGCCTCCCTCCATGCAAACTGAGCAGCCCAGAACTCCCTCTTGAACCTAGAAATCCTTTTCCAGCAACCAACCAGGATAAGGGTGAAAGACACAGAGCACTTACTCTTTTCTTCTCAGAAAGAACCAGTCTTCCACCTATTTTCATCTTTTTTTAATATATCAATGGGCAGAGCACTCTTTTTGAGATGGAAAAGGTCAACCCTGTCTCTTCCTAATCCTTTATCATTTGCCTGAAGAGCTCCTATCACATTATAGCTGGTGCATCACACCCCTTCTGGCTGAAAAGGGCCTCAGACAGCCAAAAAAAAGGGAAACTCGACAGCAAAGTTTAGTGACAAAGCCCAGGCTCCATTCCTCCCACCTCAAAGCGCATAGATCCTAAAGAGTTATCTTGTTTTGCAAAATCCACTGTTTAGTGCCTACAGAGTTGCACAGACACACAACTGTTTGTAGAGCACCAGGCAGAGGTTGCCAGACATTGCAAGGAATTTTATTGGCTCTTTGTGCAATATGCAAAGGGAATTTGCTGTCTGTGCAATTCCTATGCTGCACAAACTGGCTGTCCATGAAACAGATCTGTTCAGCAAACAATATTTGGTGTTATCAGAAAAGCAGCAGGCTCCATAAAGAAAAAAAAAACAAAACACCCTTGCAGTGGCTCACCAGGTGTTGCAGTCCTTGGTCACTGCCTCTCCCTTGGAATATTCTCTTCCATTGTGGAAGCACGGGCACCTCTCAGGAGCAACGCACTTGTTCTCGTGTCGCACCTAAGCAGAACACACAGCTTGTCACCACACGGGGCTGCTGCTCCATGGCCATGTGCAAGCAGTCAGCAGCAAGCACAGAATGTGTGGATGAAAAGCAAAAGAGAGGTTGACAAGAATAAAAGAAAGGATGAAGGCTATCCAAGGTAAGAAGGGTACAGTATCACTAATACTTTTACCTATTAGCACAAATAGAGCTGTTGAATTACTAAAATATGAGTATTGATCTAGTGTCAATACCTAACTTGAGACAAAGACTCTCTAACAGGGCTGTTAGAAAGTGTGTGTGTGTGTTTATTCCAGCTCTGGGCAGCTGCATGGGATGGCTCCCTAATACACAGAGCAAAGCACAAAGCGATACAAGAGCTATGTATTTACAAAACTCTTGAATATTCAAAATATAAGGATACACTCATCACATTGATACCTCCCATTTCCTCACTTCGTATGGTAATTAGCTGAATACTAATTGAGCATGCATAGTTTGTCTTTTAATTTGAGTTGGTCGTGAATTTTCAGGAGAGGGTTCGAATGATGAAGTAAAACTTCTCTTCCTCTTGTTTGAACATTTTGCCTCTTGGTTTTTGACAATACAAATTGCTTCTCAGAGAACCTTCAGTTCCTTCTTGCATTCCTCTTCAATAGAAAAATTAGTAACTGTCTACATTCCTTTAGATCTATGAAGCAATGTTTTCTATTTCCCTACTGCAAGCACAGATGAATAAGCACCAAATGACAAATAATTGTTAAGTTACATTCCAAACCTGTTTCAAACTTAATTCTTTAGTTAATCATTGATTCTTTTAATTGACTTTAGCTAGGCCTACTTACTGACTCTATTTTAACTGATTTTTACTAACTTTTTTCTATGATTCTAATTTTTAAAACTCTGTGTTTCATTGTAGGTACATAAATCACAGCTTGTTCCCACCATCTCGAGCTGCTGGGAGAATAGATGCCATCATAGAAGGATGTCACAATGAGAAAGTCCAGGATGCAGTGAAGATAAAACCAGGCCAACCTGAATATGGACAGCAGGTGAATGGCTTCTCACACACAACAAACTGGAAAAGGACCTACTGGAAAAGCAGACAAAGAGCCCAGATGGACTAAAAATGGAAGTAGAAACACTGAGGAGGAGACCAGAGCCACAGTGTGCAAATGCAAGTTCTGTTATCACAGACAACAGCCCCTTAACAAAGCCAATCCTCTATCCACTTGCCTCTGAAAATCGCAGTTATCACTCATTTTCTTTCAAATCTCTATTTATTTCCTGGAAGGCAGGATAAATATCAGTCCACTAGAGCTATTATTTTGCTCTCTCTGCAACAGGCCCTGATGGTGGGAAATAGCACATTATGCTCTATCCATATTTTCAGTTTCACCCTTCTGATCTGAGTTTCTCTTTGTATAACAACGAATCATTTCTCCCACTTAAACAAAGAAAAACAAACCAAAAACCTACAACCAAAGAAAAACAAGTAATACCTTTAGACTATTCAGTTTTTCCATCCCTTTTCTGTTTTCTTTTTCTATGATTACCTTCCATTTTGAAGACCCTCAGTTTTAGAGAATCAAATACAACCAAAGGTTGGCTATGCTGACTTTTCACTCAATAGCAGTTCTGGCAAAGCCAGGATAGGTTTGGCTCTTGTTCCATGGAATACCTAAATGGAGAGCCCTTCCCCTTCTTCTCATTCAAAAGTCACAAAATATCACCTTCCCACTTTAAACTCTTTCTGCAAAATCATTAAAATCGTTTCTTTTTTACCATTAAATATGGGCCAATGAGATCAATGTCGTCTGAACGCCAGGTTAATAAAGAAGAACAGCTTTGCCTTTTCCTATGGGGACCTAGAACTGCCACATGGAACAACTCATAAAAAAAGACTTCACAGCCCAGAGACCCTTTCTTCATATGCAGTTCCATGTGCTCTGTGGCTTATGGAGAGCTGCATTATGCCAAATAAAATCATTTCGATCGAAGCAAGATGGAAACAAAGAAATGCTTTTCTAGATAATGGAGCTGCAGCACTGCCTTCACCTTTACAAATGATGGTGAGAAAATAGTCCAGAGAAGACAAGAAATAAGAGTTTAATACCTTCTTTCCTTCCTTCCCAGTGGCATTTAGGAAAAAAGCGGGAATATGACCTCACACTCATGGCTACGTTTCTGACTTTTTGCAGAGTGTTCAGCAACACAGTTCACAATACACTTGAGGGCTTGCCTCTGGATGCAAAACTTGGGATTAGACATCTGGTTAGTAAAAGGAGAATTAGAGCCTCTTCTCCTTGCTCCCTAAAAACTGGTATAGGTTGGAATTAGTATTTCTCTCACAACTAGAACAACAACTGCTAAACTGCCAATAAAGAGGGAAGAACACTTGTCTGAGCACTGCAGAGGGGGTGGGTGGGATTCATCAAGCAGGACACTAAAAACCAAAGTGGACTTTGATCAGAAGAACTATCATCTTTTCTGCAAAACTCAGTGAATTATGATTTTTTTAAACAATAACACACAGTCTACTGGCCCTATTAACACCCCATCCAAAAGCTGGGGCACATCTGGCAGCCTGATGCCATGCTGCATGACAAGGATCATGTGATACACTGCAAGGCCAGGAGCACCATGCACAAGCAGCTGGATTTTCTCTGGAAGTCTCTCAGTCCATGAATAGACTACAGTTACTACATGAGATTTAGCAGTCCTGAGCGCTTGAGATGACAGGAGGCAGCAGCACTGCAGAGGCAGCCATGAAAAGACAGAGGTTTGTAATGAAAACAGCAGTTATTTGCATCTTTAAATGCCCTTAGGATGATGCTCTGCATCCATGGGATTACAAGTGGTTGACTACCAGCTAATGATTCTCCCATTACTTGGGGATCAAACAGAAATGTCCATCATTTCTTTGCTCAGCCTTATTAATTGCTAAACCTTGAAAAACCTTGCAGCTCTACATGGGCTTCTCCTGTCGTGGCTTTGGTGCAGCTCATGATTTTAATCCTCTGCCAGAAGGGAAGCCAATGAGAACAAGTAATTCCAGGCTGAGTTTAATGAAGATTAAACCATACTGTCATCTAGTGGACACAGAACTTATTTTTCTATAATTAAAAAAAAATACTGAGCCTGATTCTTCAATCCAAACCCCTTGTTGAACTCAGGGGGGTGTTTCACATCACTGCAGTCAGCTGGAGTTTCCAATTCTAAAAGACCAAAGACTGCTCTGATGGAAATAATTTTCTGAAACAATTGTTTGTTACAACTTACTGAAAAAGAGTATGAAATACTGTACCAAACATGAAGGTTAATTACTAGGAAGTTGGTTTGAGGGCTGGGAATTTTTTCCTGTGGAGTAGTTATCATAATTTGTTTTCCACAATTATGTCAAAAGTGTACTATTACCATATCCAGAACTGAAACCAAAAAATCTCAAGCACCTTCACCAAATCAGAGGTCTGAATATTAGATGCAAAGAGAAACCTGTTCACCCTGCAGCTCTTGGAACTTTACAAGTACACAAGCTTTCCTAAGTTTCCTTATCTCACTATTATTTAGGAATATTTTTCACTTAAAAGGACAGACATTTACAGACTGAAATGTGAAAAGAAGCAACACTTGTTTTTAAAATAGTGGTGAAAATTTATGGGCAACTTCAGAGCTGAAGGAAGACATTAGCTGGTCTTCAAAGCAGGCTTTGGAATTTTGATTATTATTTTTATAAGCTAAAGTTCATCTTCAATGCAGATATACTAATAGACATCCTTTAAACCAGCCACAACTTGACAGGTAATACTTCACAACCCCTTATTCCCAAGCTGTAAGAAGAGTGTTGGTAGGAGAGAATGAAGGCAAGAAAGCAAAGAGGATCCTCTGTATTGGAACCTGCTCACCATCCCCTTTGGACAGAGGCATCCAGATACACAGCCATGGCTGATGCACTCCAGGTCATAGTTCTGGCAAGTCTTGGTACATTCCACTCCTTCTGCTCTTGGGTTGTTGGCAGGACAGATGATTTTTTCCATGGGGAGTCTGCACGTCAAGCTCCTTTTTACTTTAAAAAAAATGAGTTTACAAATACTGCAATTAGAACTCAAGTATTGTTGGCACAGTATTTTTCTAAAAAGTGAATCAACATTTTGATTAGAAAACTAATATAGAATATAGCCTGAAGCAACACCACTACACATGACATGGCAGAGAAAGCAACCCCTGCTTCCCATGGAGTGACACCAGTTGGGCTGTCATGAAAGCAGGTATTTAATACCAAAGCAAAAAAGCTGCACTAAACATAAAAATGCAATTCCAGACTGCACTGGGGCTATGCAAACACCTATAGGCACTCTACAAAGTCAGAAAATTGATATTCTGAGAAGCAATAGCATCATATATTATTGCATTTAGACCTATTTCCCATAACAGTGCCCTGAGCTTAAATACAAACTCTCTGAGGCTTCAGGATCTGACAGAAGATCAGAACATCCCAAGAAACTCCAGGATATTATTTCAAGTGGTACTTGCAAGATGCCTCTCTGAGGTTTTGTAAGGCTTGACACACTAACATCAGGAAAAGTATGTCTTAGGAGCATTAAGGGAAGAGTTTGGGGAGATTTTCACCTGGAAGGCTTCACCTGAAGAAGGTAACCCAAGCAGGGACACTGTCACTGGTGTCCTACCAAGCAACATTGAGCAGGTCACTGCCCTGTACCTACAGAGGGATGTGCAGTGTTCTCCACTAGGAGGTGGTTGATCCTTAGAAGGTGCAAAGACAAACAATAACCCTTGCTCTCCAAGGCACTGGTAAATACCAACCATAGATTTCCTCCAGACCCCATGTACAGGTGCATTTGTCAGCACACCATGGGAGGCACCATGTTTGGCCCTACTGGTGTTCCCATAGGGTTCATAGGTTATCCTGAGCTGGAAGGCACCCACAAGGATCACCAAGTCCAACTCCTGGATATTCCCAGGCCTCCCCAAACCCCCACTAGCCCTATCCCCTCTGAGATGCATCCAGTCTCAAACCCCCTATCCCATGACAATCCCATAAGCTCCATCCATGTATCAGTGGGAAACCCCAAAAGATCCCAGAGCACTGCTGGCCTTTCTCCAATGCTGCAAACCCCAGTCAGATGCTGGAAGTGTTCCCATGCACCTCTCAGAGTCTTGAGACAAATATTTGATAAACCTGTCCACTGATGGGAAACAGGGCAGCTGTCAGTCGCCAGGAGGTTTCATGGAAAGCACACTGGGAACCTGGCAGCAGTGTGACCTTTGGGCCACTGAAAACCTCATTTGTACCAGAAAAGAGAGTTTGCATCCCACTAGTGAGAAGCAGAAGGTATAAAGCTGATGAGTCACTGATGTCTTGTGATCCTCCAATAGCAATTGGGGGCCACAGATCACTGCCAAGGAATCCTTTAACCTCTTCAGCTCGAGAAAGACTGCAGTATCTAATTTTAATCATAATTTTGAGAGGTGAGATTCAATGAGCCCTGCACCCTCCCACACAACCCTTTTGTTTCTATCCCATAACAAAAAAAAAATTGGAAAAATCTGACAATATCACAGCTGTTGCAATCTCTGGAATTTCTTCTCCAATCTACACTACCAAGTCACTGAAGAGAAAAAAAAAATCAAAATGAAATATTTATTTTTTAAGGCATACTAACTTCTGGGAGATGGCCTCTCATCAGCAAAAACATCAGGCAGGAAGGCACCAGGAGCTCTGTTCGTACTGCAGTGCATGAATCCATTCTCACAATAGCTAAGAAAAACAAACAGAGCTTATATTTAATGAAATGGCATTTAGCTTTCACTCACGCTGATTTTCAGTCAACAGGGAACTTGTCAGAATACGAAACTGGGGCTGAGCTGTTGCTCTCCACCCACTGTGCCTGTCAATATTAAAGGCAAACTTTCCTTAAGGGAGTTGATGGGATACAGTGGTGTGCTGGTCCCAGTGCAGCTGCACAGGGATAAAGCTGGGCAGGACAATAGTCAGCTTTGCTGTGGAAAGAGCTAAAGGACCACCTAGCTCCTGAAACTTGAGATTTTTGTGATAGAGAGGAAAAGAAGAAGACACTGATCTCAAAACTGGGCTTGCCCAGTGACTACATTCCCACTCCGAGTGTACCGCTACTCCATTTAACAATTAGAAATGCTTTTTAATGATTGTATCTGTGACAAGAGGTAATTAGGTTTTAACAGTTAAGAGTGTATTATAGTACATGAAAGTGACATTTTAAAAGCCCACAAAGTAGCTATTGTCAGTAATTAAGCTCCATTTCAAACTGGCAGGAACTGTTCATAGAACAGGGCTTAATACTGAGTAATTCTGAGTAAGGTGGCATTTGAAATTAAATGGAGAGAGATGCAACAGTAAAACTGACTATTTGGTTTCTTGGAGGCAAAATCTTGCCTTTCCTTAAACCAGTTTCAGTGGATGCACAGGAACTGACCCAGTTAACACTCCAGCCATCCAAAAACTGGAGTGACGGGATGTAGGGAAGGGCTACGAACAGTGCACTTACCACATGGAGACATGATCCGAGAAGACATCCTCCGGCTGGAAGATCTCCCCATCATAGTAACAGGAGCACTGGGACTTGGGCACGCACTGCTCGTGCTCATCCAGGTAGTGCCCAGGGGGGCAGTAGCAGCCCTCCAGGCAGAGCTGCTCACACTCCTCCTCCGGGTAGGACAGGGACCGGCACGTCTGGTTGCACGGCGTCCCACACTGCTGGTACACCTGGCCTTCAGGACAGGCCATTGCTGGTGAAACACGAGGGAGAACTGCATTTGACCCAAATCCAGCTAAAGGAAAAGCTGCCTAAAACAGACTGGGAGGCTTGGGATTAAAAGGTGTTTGCCCAATTTACTCGTCAATGGAGTGTTAGAGCATCCCTCCTTAACTGCAGCACCGGTGCAGCCTAAGGCACTGCTTATATTTATACACAAACAACCTTACTAAAGGAAGTTCCCAATAAATGTCAAGACTGGACTGCACTGCACCGTGATGGAAATCCAGGCAAAATTTTGCCCAGAACATGAAACACAAGCTCTGTCCAACCTCTGTTATTATCTGGATCACAACCAGGATAACCTAAGTGAAGCTCTCCAGTACCTGAAGGGAACCTACAAAAAAATGGAGAGAGACTCTTGACAAAGGGCCTGGAGTGACAGGAGAGGGGGCAATGGTTTCACACTGACAGAGAACAGGTTTAGAGTGGATGTTAGGAAGAAATTGTTCCCTGTGAGAGTGCTGAGGCCCTGGCACAGAGAAGCTGTGGCTGCCCCATCCCTGGCAGTGTCCAAGGCCAGGTTGGATGGGGCTGAGAGCAACCCAGGATAGTGGAAGGTGTCCCTGCCCATGGCAAGGGGGTGGAATGACATGGTCTGTAAGGTCCCTTCCAACCCAAACCATTCTGTGATTCCATGCTTTAGGAGCATTACAAGTGTCAAAATAATTGGTCAATAATTTGGTCAAAATAAGTAGAACAGTAGTAGAAAAGTACTTTTCTGTTTTGGTAAGCAGGAGTGCTGCAATAATTACAGCCTCACACCCCAGAAGTACTCCATGATTTCTATGGAAACAGGAGCAAATAATGAAGGAATTTAGCAATCATGGAGCCAAGTCTTGATAATAAAGATTTTTGATGATGAATTCTTTTATATGGAGACTAATTATGGCCTTTGCAGCTATTTTGGCTCCTTTGCTTATAAAACCTCCACTTCTAGAGTGCCGATTTTGAGGTATTCACCTCTGCACACAACAGCATCAGCACTAGGTGGCAGCTATGACAACACATTGCAGAATTCAGGAAAATGAGCTTGTTTTATCAAGAGTTTGAATCGAACAGGCCTCCTGATAACCGGGATTTACACCGTCATTCTTAGCAACCTTCCACAGCAAACAGTTGCAAGGTGATGAGGATGTTCAGGGAAGCAGCTGCAAATGAAATTTGGCACGTTTGTACCTTGCTAAAAGCAAGATCAAAGGTTTCAGAGAAAGCCCTTCCTCCTGTCATCCCTGCAGAATGATGTGATAATCCCATCTCTCTTCTGTGAGCGCACATCCCTGGGAACTGTGGCAGCCACAGAATAACAGGATGGGTTTGCAGCCTCAGCCAGGTGCTCACTGGACCAGCAAAGCAACTTGGCCTTGTTGACCCTCAGAGCACTGGTCTGGACCCATGGGTCCAGCCTGTCCAGATCTCTCTGCAGAGCCTCCCTGCCCTCCAGAAGATCCACACTCCCACCCAGCTGGGTGTCATCTGAGAACTGACTGAGGATGCACTCCATCCCCTCACCATGATCCTTAATATTAAATAAAGCTGGCCCAAATGCTGAGCCCTGGGGAACACCACTGGTGAGCAGCCACCAGCTGGGTTTAACTCCATTCACCACCACTCTGGGCTCAGCCATTCAGCCTGGGTTTTACCCAGTTTTTTACATGCAGCTGCATGAGAGACCCAGCCCTTCACAGTGTGGCCTGTCTGCTCCTCCCTTGTAGCATGAAGGGATTGTCTCTGGTGCTTATTCACAGTGGGCTGCAGGGGTATGAGTCAGGTCTTAAATAACCAAACTGCAACTAAAATAATGTCAAAGATAGGGGAGCTGAATGCACTTGATAGCTTGGCTCACAGCAGAAATGCTGTGCTACACTAACGACTTTGCTCTGTGACACTTATCCACTTCAAATCAAGCAAACTGGCTCTGTCAAGTCATTTCCCAAGAAACTGAATCCCTGGGGATGAAGGCAGGGGTGGAGCACACATTCAGTGCACAGGGCCATCAGCACAAATTACACAACCTGCACATTCACATCTCAAGCCCATTAAAAAAGAGGGATTGCTCTCCTTCATGGGACAGGAGATGTCTAGAGCACCAGGATTATTTAATAGGGGCTGATGGATCTGCAATCAGGGAAATCATCACTTTGTGAGAGCACAAAGCTCTCTGTAATGCACAAAAAGGAAGAAGCAGCTCTGCACTATTAAAGATTAATTGTGAAAATTGACTTGTTCAATTACAGAAAGAGCAATGGGGCATTATCGCTGCTCCTTCTTCCAGCCTCCAGACCTGCAGAGTTCTGAAAGGATTTTTATTACATTACTGTTCCACTATCTGAACATTTACATAAACTAGGTAAAATATTATAAAACCATGCAGCAGTTCAATATAAACTGGGCTTGTTTTCATTCACAGCAAACACCCTCCAGCCTGCAGAGGTTGTGGTTACTGACCTTGTAGACCCTACCAGGTTGAAGGCCAGTAACCTCTCTCTTTTCCACTTTCTATACACTCAACTTATAAATGTTTTTCCCACCCTCTGTTTGGGAAGAAGTAGCAAAATAATCTGGAGAGCTTCCAAGCACACATGCTTTCCCCCAAATTTTTCAATTGTCTTCTTTCCTTAATAACAAAGTTGCTCAGGAAAATGGAAAAACATTCACTTCACAAATATTTATGGGAAAATTATGTCTGTGCTCTATCAAAATTACATGGCAATGGGTTTTTCCTACCACATTGGCCTAACAGAGAAATAAAAGAAATGAAAGGTGTTGGATTCTTCTGCTCCAGCCTCTTGGCAGTTTGGCTACTGATCTTGCTCTGGATAAGAGAGAGATGTCGGACAGGCTGTGGGACCTCTGTGTTTGGAGATATTCCAAATTTGTCTGGACAAGACATCAGGCAATCTACAGTAATTTAGCCCTGCTGTGAGCAGGGGTGGTGCCACAGGACTGCCAAAATGTTCTTCTGATACAAGTTTGTCTTGCCCTTTTGTGCTTCCTCCATAACCCCATATTCAGCTGAAGTCAGGAGTCAATGAGGTCAGGACCTGGGAAGCTTGGGCCTCAAAAGAAGGCAGTTCATGAATTACTACAAATCACTTGGGAGATTCCTACCCTGGGACATTCAGAAAGTTTCCAGGTGAGTAGCTGAAAATGGAAATCCAGGCAAAAGCTCTGTGGAGGTGTGTCAGATCACTGCTTCCCTCCCACAGTGCTGAGCAGTCCCTGGGAGCAGCTTTTGCATCCCTACCAGTGTGGAGGAAAGATTTACTCTCATCATTTGCCATAAGGGAAATCTGGCATCTCATTCTAGATCTTGCACCCAACCTTGCCAGAAAAATTCCTTCAGGATGAGCAAAATGAGTGGGTTTGAGCAGCACTGAACTTACAGCAGAAGTCAGGTTGTCTCCACTGGACCAGGATGCCCTTCCTGGCACAGGCTGCTGCATAATTAGCAATGGCAGAGCACAGGCAATCCTTGCCACTGGAGCAGGAGCAAACATCAAAGCGGCAGTTCTTCACGTAGGGAGTGGCACTGACCTCATGGTGACAAGGTTCAAAGGCAGGAGACATCAGAACTGAGCAGGAATCCTCAGCATATTTGGCTAAAAAGAGAAAAATGACATGCTCACACACTGAATCAATCAGTGGCTTTCAAGGAAAGCCAGAAGAGCCACAGTAAGCATTTTCTCTTCCTTTTATAAAAGAAAAAAAAAACAAAAGCAAACAAGCAACAAACCAAAAACAAACCCCACAAGAATAAAACAGGCTCGAGCAGGCAGAGATAGCACCATAGCTCATATGTCATCAGCTCTACTGAAAGAATAATGTTTCACTAGTAAAACAAATCAAGGAAAAGCAATGCTTTTATATTCTCTTAGCACTATTTCTGGTGCTGTAATTCCTTTTACAGGGCCTCTGCTTTCTGCTGCCTTTTTATATTTGCAAAATTAAACTAATTTCTGTTTTCAGTTTTCACAAAATATTACGTTTTCCTTAGGAAGCCTGCATCAATACAAGTCTCTGTGTGGGGATTTTTTGTTGCTGCTGTTTATTGGGTTTTTAAAAACATATATTACATCCACCCAGATGGTAATGTAAGCAGCATTAGCTTCTTCTCTTCTTCTTTATTTTCTTTTATTTTATGTAAATGGAAGATCACCATTTGGTGCACACATTAATTTTGGATAGAGTTCAGTACCCAAATGAGGATTGAGATTGCAGGGGTCACTGTCTTGTTTTAACAAGTCCTGGCAGTCTGCATTGAGCTTCCAGGAGTTTCCAAAGTCCTCCAGAAGGGATTCCACCATGCCAGAAGGTGTAAGAAAATCATCTCCTCGGTTGCCATTGTAGTTTCCACACAGCCCACACATCCTTTCAGAGTAGACTGGAGACACCTGAGGAACACAACATTAGCCTGGTCATCTTCCAGAACAGGTTACCACTGCAAAGCAAGACTTTTTTTTTTAAGGAATGAACCATACACAATTTAACAGTCAAGAAAATTCTCAAGCACACATCAAAATACTACAGACCCAGTGCCATTGTACTGTATTTTTAAATGTCTAACAAAAATGCTCCTATTAGTAGCAGCAGGACAATTTTTGCACAGTGCAATGAATTTCAGAGAGTGGCTAAGAAAAAATAGCTTATTTTTATGCCTTGATCAGCAGTCCAGTTTAGTCTTTCCCTATTCTTCCCCTTCATTCATATAAATGAGCAGGGTAGCAGGGGAGGTTGCATTTTCTTAATGTAATTCCAATGGCAGTTTGGAGAAAGAGCCTGCACCTGGGAGCATTTCACATTTTAAAGGAAAATTTCATGATGAAGAAAATGTAAATAGGCTGTTTTATCACAAAACTGAGGCAATATTGGAGATGTTCCCCTCAACTAATAAACTAATACCCCTAAAGGAAATAAGGAATAAACTAATACCCCTAAAGCTATCTCACATTAGAGCTTCCTCCTGCCCAGAGGAACTTCAGGCACACTAAAAGGAGAAATAACAACAACCCAGAGAGCAGGTGCACTTTTCACCCTGTTTTAATCCTGCTGCAAGTCAGGGGGCAGCTGAAAGGTGACCCTAAACCTAGAGGTAAACAGGGAGAAATCTCCCAAGCAACATCTGCAACACAAAGGCACCAATACCTTTTCTTTTAGTAGGAACTGTCAGTTCCTGTTAGGAGTAAAGCTCTGGTACATTACAAACACTATCAACTACTCAGGAGCCTTGATGCTACATTAGCCCTCTGTATCCATGTAGTTTAGTGCTACTTTAGGTAGGCTTGCAGGAGTAACCAGTGAAACAAACAAAGAAAAAGTTAGAAAAGTCCACATTTTTAAAGAAAACTGGTTTTCTGTATAAATAAAAATAAAAAACATCCTCCAAAATATAACCTAATACTACCCACCGTTCAGACACAGGGGTCAGAGAATAAACATGCAGCATCAGAAAGAACAATAAGAGGATAAATATTCCTACTACTAAGGGTATTACTACTCTTTCACGTACTCTGCAGATGGAACAATGACTCACACAAGTCCAAATTGTGGTGTATTTTGGAGTGAAAGCTCAAATCACAAATATCAGGCAGACACAGAAAGGGGAGCCTTCTTGAGGAACACAGGAAGAATTTTGCCAGAACAAGGTAATGGAAGTGTATCACTTCCTCCAATTGTCAGCAATACTTGGCAACAGGTCAGTCTACAACTCCAGCATGAAATAACTCTCCAAAAGCAATTAAAGAGATGCTTTAGATGCCCAGCAAGGGAAGGAGCAGACAATTGGAGAAACTTCCAGTGCTTTTATGGGTAGAGGATCTGGAGCAGAAAATCAGGTTTGTTTTCAGTGGGACAAAAAATTTGCCAGATTATATGGGTCTCTGACCAGGCAGAAAAATACTTTGAATACTGAGGAAAGCCAAAACTCCTGGGATGTGCCAAGGGACTGAAGTGAATTATTCTAAGCCCCAAAAGAACTTTTAGGACCCTCAGAGCACAGAGATACAGATTAAATCAAAACAACCACAAACCCACAGATGTTTTCTAAAATTATTCCAGACCTCTCTTATCTGTTTTCTTTTCAGTTCTTGAACTCAGTTCTGAACTGGCTCTCATAACCCTCTGTGCTGTGCCAGACATGACATTTAAGCCAGATTTTGGGGCAGTCAAGGAGAATGCAAAAGCAATGCCATGGTTCAAGGAGGGCAGCGTTCACCACTTGGCAGAAAATCCCAGGAAAACTGGTTTTCTTGGCAAAACTCCTCTCAGTGAGCAGACCCCTACTACAGTAGGGTTCAAAGGCAGAAGGGCTGTGGTTACAACTTTCTTACAGATCATTTCTGTTAAACCTGGCTCAGGTGTTTTTATACTCTGCTGTTTCTGCAGCACCAACAAAGCCTAATTGTTAATCAAGGCTGACTTCAAACATTCCTCACAGTAGAAGGAGCACGCAACACATCTTCTATGAGCTGATTTCTTTTTCCTGGAAATTATGAGTAACTGTGTCCCTGGAGGCCTTTTCTTCCCTTATTTTAAGTCGTTCACATCCGTTGTTTTAGACAGGGCAGTCAAAGCAAATAAAAACAAAACTCCAATTTGGAGGGTATCTGCTGAACAGAACACAAAACTGTTCGTGGTTAATAACAGCTGTTATTGCACACACACACACAAAAAAAAATAAAATAAAAGGGAGGAGAAAAAAGCTACCAAGTTGCTGTGATGAAGTGTTTGTTCCTGGAAGACAAAAGCACTTGTATATCACTCTGGGGGTAGCAAAAGAGAAAGGAATTTCTAACATGCAACACAAAGCAATTTCTGACTCCAGACAAGAAAATCTTTGTACATATTTGGGTGGAATGAGAGCAGGGGCACACAGGCAGAAAGGCAACAGACAGAACAAGTACCTTCACTAGGAGTTCTCCATGACCATCCCAGTCAATCTGCAAATCTTCCCCAAAGGTGAGGCGAACTGAGCTCCTCACCACGCGCTGGACACGGAGGGCACCTGCAGGCAACCACAGGGTGTCAGTGACTTTCTACAAGATGTAGTGACAGGACAAAGGGGAATGGTTTCACACTGAGAAACAGAAGGGTTAGACTGGGTATTAGGAAGAAATTGTTCCCTGTGAGGGTGCTGAGGTCCTGGCTCAGGTTTCCCAGAGCAGCTGTGGCTGCCCCATCCCTGGCAGTGACCAAGGCCAGGCTGGATGGAGCTCTGAGCAACCTGGGATAGTGGAAGGTGTCCCTGCTCATGGCAGGGTGTTGGAACCATATCATCCTGTGATTCCATGATTTCAAGCTTCTAGATGAAAAACAGTAATTTCAGAAAGAATAGACCAACAGTGGTTTTCACAGATCTCAGAAGTCCAAACCAGCTTAATTCTCCTGATTTTAGAGGAGCCAAATCAAGAGGTGTCAGCTGCACGGAAAGAAGCTGAAATGGCAGAGCTTCTAGAAGAGATTAAAGGTGAGAGTTTGGCATTGAAAACACTCTTTGATTGAGCAGGGCCAAGACATGTCTAAAACCACTACTAAGTAGGAGCCTTTCAGTGGCTGGCCAGAGTCAGCCCGTGTGAACACACCTTGCAGCAAAGGGATCTGTATGTCCTGTCCATTCAGTGAAACTCCTCCTCCATGCTTCATTTTGATGATGGTGTTGTCCATATCCCGGATCCGGACAGAAGCTGAGCGAGTGCACACAGCATCAGGATCATCTGCACACTGCAGAGAAGGGAAAATCAATCTCAAACCTCCAGTTTTCACTTTCTTGGTGACTTAGTCCCAGAAGGCATTTTGGCATCTAATTTGGGAGGTGTTGAGTGTCACACTGGTTTTATAGGTCTGGTTACTGGATCCCACAAACATCAGGCTGGCAGCCTTCCCTCCATTATCCCACTAATCACACGCCAGGGCCGAGCTCCCTGTCTCAGAACCTGGAAAGGGATCTGTGGAAGTTCCACCAGACCCCTGGGAGTGACTCTCAGCAGTAACCAGTCCCACAGCTATGGCAGGGACAGGAAAGCCACCTGACTCTCACAGCCTGTCAAACAGCCACACAGCTCACATTACTGAGACTCCTGGGGTGTTTATTTTCCTGGCTGTGGGATACCCAGATGAGGAACAGGCATTGCAGGGGGCCCCCACATCTCCTCCCTGGTTTCGAAAGGGAAGTTTCAGTGGAAACCTGTCCTGCAGGTTCCCAAGCAGCGCTGACCTCAGAGCTGCACTATCAGAGCTCTCTATGCAGGAGACAGGTCCAGATGGTGCCTGGAACTGTCACAGCCCATTTCTCCAAAGCCTGCAACTTCCCTGGTGCTGCTGGGTTCCCCTTCCCTCCTGTCAGTCTCCTGTCTCCATTGCAACTCTCCCTGCCTTCCGTTCCTCTTTCCTCATCCCTTTCTTTCCTTCTGCTTCTTTCAGGGTCCTTTTCAGTCTCCAGATTTGTTCACCTTTTCCAAAGCACAAGTTGCCAATTCATTTCACGACCAGGTTCCCCTCCTTGTCACATCCCCCTTCAGGGTCTCCATCCCTCCCTGCACCAGCCTGGCTCCCTTTCTGCCTCTCTGCAGCTGCCTCTCAAACATCCATCAGGGGAGACGGCAATAAAAGTCAGGAGCTGCTCTCTGGCTACAAAAAAATCACCAACCAATCTGACTAAATGGGAAGTGACACTGGGCACTGCTCTGCCAGTGCACTCTCCCTGGAGTCCAAGGAAATGTCCTTTCCCTACAGGCATTAGGGAGGCCCCAGTGAGCTTCACAAAGGGTGCACCCTAGCCTCTGTTTGTTTGGCCTGCTCTCCAAATCTCATCATGAGTCTCCATCCCTAGGCAGGCTCCTGGGAATGGAGCTCCTGGGAATGGTGGTGAGGAGAAGCAAAACACTTATTAACTACGAAGAAAGACTGCATCTGTTATTTAAACTAATTATCTCACAGGGAAATTACTTCTGTTGGCCTGTGCATCTGCAATCCATGTCATAGTCCCACAGCCCTGCCCTCTCTCTCAAGAGCGTGCGCACAGGCACCGGCCAAGGCTGCTCTTACCTGCACCGTCTCGATGATCACAGAGAAGGAATTTTCCACACAATCCTTGGCAAATAAGTACTGGCAAATCCCACTGAAGGTGAAATACTTGTTGTCAAAGCTTTTGAAATGGGACTGGCCAGTGACAGAGCATTCCCCTGGAAAAAGCAAAAAGCCATTTATCATCCCAGTGCCAGCTGTGAGCAAAATCCTGCTCAGCCCCCACAGGCCTCTGAGGGGGAAGAGCAGCCCTGGTGGAACAGGTTGTACAAGACCCAAGCTCCCCACAGACCAGAAAGCACCAGCAAGATCTTTATCTCACTATTTATTTCCGTAAGGCACTACCAGTAGTAACAGAGGAACCAACAACAGCTGGGGAACACGGAATAAATCGCAGTCAAGAGCTGAAATTTGTGCCCATGGAAAAGCCTGTATTCTTTTGTTGGGATGCCTTGAATACCAGTAAGTTATTTTAATGTAAAGAAGAGCGGGTAGATAATGTCTGTGGGAGTGCTTCCAAGGATAGAATTTATATTGGACTTTACCCTGAACCATTATCTCAACTAACAGAAAGTTAAAAATAATTCTGTAGTTACATTAGTTACATCTAAAGTCCTTACAGAACATGAAAGCCTGGCTAGACCACCTTACTACTAGAAAAAGGAGCTATTTAATCATATCAGCATTTGAAGATGTCTTGGTAAGTTGTGGCTTTTCATTTCCAGGAAGGCAATATCCAGATAGCACAGCTGGGATTTAGTACCCCATCACACAAACACACGGAAAGGCTCCAACTCCACAGAGCTTGCAGAGAAAATCTTCCATATGAGAAGACCATCACACTTAGAGATGATCCCATGTCAAACAAGATGGGCAGCCACTTCCTCATCCAAAATTCAGGTGCTGGGCCTACACTGGCCATCACCAGCCAAAGGATGGAGAAAGGTTAAATGTTACAAGCCGGCGGGTGAACTCTTTTCATTGCTACACATAAACCACACAGGGCAACATCTGACTCCTCTCAGGAGAAGAACTTAAAAGTAGGGTCCCAACTGGATTGTACTGGAGCAAGCAAGGAAGAACAAAGATTTGCTTTATTGGGTGAAAAAAACCATAAGTGGGGCATGAGTGGGAAGGATGTAGGCAAGGCTAACTTGTCAAAACCTGAAAAGGGCAAAGCCAACATACCTGGGCATTCCCCATTGCTGCAGATCCAGGTGCCACGTCGACAAATGCTAGGAAAGAAAAAGTAGCAAGTTAGGCAAGAGTACATGAATACAAATCTTCTGTTTCACATTTTTCCCCAAAAACTGAAAATGGCCCCCTATCCCAGGGAAGTGAGATCAGTCCCCAACATCCCTTCCATCTCCCAGAACCTCATTTCTTAATGCATTCATCTCTTCTTCCCTTCATTTGACAGCAACTGCTGGTAATATGAATGGGTATGGTTGCAGAACTCAAGGACTTCTGTTTTTCCCTAGCAAAGTTCTGTGTTTGTGGAGTTTTCAGCTATATTCCACTGATGTGCAATGAGTTCAATGCAGTTATCAAGGTACATCTATCACTACAACAGAATCACAGGGAAAAGAAGTTTGAAGGGACTTCTAGAAAAACCATTTACTACAATCCCCAACTCAGAGAAAGCAATGCTAAACCTGGATTAGGTGGGTGAGAACCTAGCCCATTTGAGTTTAGAAATATCCAAGATGAGGTCCCACAGCCTCTCTGAGCAGCTGTCCCAGTACAGCACTGGGGAAGGGAGAATTTTACTTTGTGTTAAAACAGAATTTCCTTTGCAGCTTGTGTCCATTGCTTCATAATCTTTTGCTGTTTGTCTCTGAGAAGAGTTTGGCCACATCCTCTTCACAGCCCATTTTTAGGCAGTGAAAGTTCCCTCATTAGCCCTTAAACAAATCTATTCTCCTTTGTTTCTTCTTACATCAAACTCCCGTACTGTGATCACCTCCAGTGTCTTCCACAAGCCTCTTTGCACTCCTTGTTTCAAGAGCTACTATTCTTCTCATTCCTTTAATTATCCCAGCCCTTGAAAACCATTTGTGGGGAGGCAGATTACTGAGGATGTTAAATGCAGAGTCAATGGAATGACGTCCTCCACAGCAGCATCAAGTTTGAATAACAGGAAGCAATAACAAAATACATGCAATAAAAATACCCAGCCTGTTAGGCTACGCTCATCTCCCAAGAGCACTAAGGTAGAACAGTGTGGCCAAGCTCAAAGCTGCAGAGGGCTCCAGGGAAAAAGACATAATGCTCATGTCATGGTTATGGTTTGTGTTCTGGGACACGTGGTGCAGGTGATGAAAAGCTTCTGATTAACAGGGCTGGCGCACAGATCACCTTTCTTCTGCGTATCATGGTCTTCACTGAGTCCTCCTTCTGTGCTCTAATTGGAAACATCTGAGTAAGGAGTTGTCCAAACTCCTTGCACAAATACATCCACACTTAAGACAAAACCAGATCAGGAATATGTGACTAATTCCCCTTCCTTTCTTTAAAGTGCTGGCCTTCCCCTCCAATCTGGTACTCAGAAGTGAAAGAAAAATCATGAGCCACACTAGGGAGACTCATTAGCCCCGTGACAAGTTCCAAGGACGTGCCTTAGGCTAACTCCTCTTGGAAAGAAATAGGGTTTAGAGGTTAAATACATGTAGGAAGTCAAAACAAAGACACCACTGCTGACACTACCCAGACATGGGAACCTGCTGGTCTGTCTTATCCACAGGAAACAGGTAGTTCTCTGCTCTTTGATGGAGTGTGACCTTCATGTTGTTCTATCAGATCAAATATCCCTTTAAAAACAGAGCTGATTTTGCCTTTGTGAACAGCTCACTTCTTGGAAGGGGCTGGCAATTCCAATAAGAGAGCAAGTCTTTTGCCAGTGAAAGGAAATTTTTTAAAGGTAGAGATATTTCTAGAAAGATAATGCAAAACAGTCACTGACCAGTGTGCAGTAATTATCTACAGCAACCAGAGCAGCACAGGGTTTACCATGAGTTGCAGTCCTGGGAGATGGTGAAGCCAGGAGGATAATGTTTTCCAGAGTGGATGCAGGAGCAGTCAGAGCTTTCAATGCAGTGTTCACCATCAAGGAGCAGCCCCTCTGGATAGGTCAGGTAGCATCAGACCCCCGTATCACACACACAGGGAAAGAAACATAAATACAATTAGATTTTCTTGTTCTTTATATGCTTGGTTAAACTTCATGTGCATTATTATCCATACCTAGTCACAGACAGCAATGACAAGGAATGAGGCTTGCCAAAAAGCCTCACAGGGGCAGGTGTTTGCTTTCCTTCTAGTGCTGCCTCTCCCTCACATGTGCTGAACAAAGCATTCCTGGTGCTCCCAGAAAAGCTCTTTGCTTAGCACATTCTCAGGTCCAGAACACATATTGGGACATAGGGAGCACAATCACACAAAATCAAACACAGGGAGCACAATCAAAGATGATAAGAGCTGGTCTGGGATCTGACTCTTGGAAAAACCATGAACTTCACTGGCTGCAGTAAAGATGTCCAGACAGCTCTTGTATTTGTCATAAGAGAACCAAAGATGAGACAAAGTAGAGAATGAAGAAACAAATTTGGACACGGTATAAGTCTAGCACAGAGGATCAGAGAGAAAGAAGCCACTTCTCAACTCCTTCAGAGGCAAAAAGCAAAAGGACCAACTTTCCAACTTGGGTCCAGCTGCTGAGGTTTCCTTATTACGCAACTATAATTACCTGTTCTATAGAGAGAGTTCTTTATGCTACAAGGATAAACAGAGGCACAAAAAAGTTACAAGAATTGTCTAAGACAGAAACTTATCCTTGCTTCTGTTGCTAGTTTATAGTGCTTTCTATTCAATCCCCATATTGAGAGATAGTTGATATTGCCCCATTTTCAAAAGAGCTGCTGTAGCAAAACATTTGTTTTCTTAAACAACCCTCTCCCTTCTCTTTGAGGGATTCCTTCCAATTGCCTGCAGAGATTCTGGCTCTTTTCCCTGGCAGCACCAGTCATCACTGACAGTGAGACCCAGGTAAGTCTCCTTTCTCCTCTTCTTCCCACAGAGCTGCCAGGAAAGACCTTGGCTGTTGAGAAAATCCTTCCAGTGAGAGAGATTCGCAACAAGACCTGAGCATTTAAGAGTGCTGTGGCTTTCCAGAGAGCACAAGGAAACAGAAGGCCTTTTTTCCTGGCAAGAGTAATTCCATTTACAGCAATTAATGGGACTGTGTGGGGCATTTAACAGAGGGGGAAAAGAAAAAAAAGAAAGAAGACATTTGTCAAACATCCTTCAGATCCTGTTTACACTTGGAGCACTAGAGGAAGCTAAGTGAAGGTAGAATCCTCATCAAAAATCCCTGCAGTCATCTGTCAGACCCTCCCAGTTCTCTATCAAACTTAAAAGCAGGTTCTTCCCTTCTGGCTGTGCAACAAATAGCAGTAAAAGTTTTGAACTGCTGACTGTAATTCTCGTGCCCTTTGCCCTATTTTCTGTGGAGCTCCCGCTTCTCTGCTCCTCAGTTCCTCTCCCCTTACACCTTTCCTGTGCTGAACAGAGCCGTGCATCTACCAAAGGAAAAGTACAGCAAGAGCCCTTGTGCAGCCAGTGGATTCATCTCCTTCAGCTCTTCACAACACTTCCAGGACTGCACAAATACAGCAGCTGGATCCTTCACAACAAAATAAGCTCCTGAGTCTGGTGACATCACCTGTCACCCTCCACGTGCACCTTCCCAAGCCCTGCCACATCTTTGAACCTCCAGCAAGGAAGAGACTGGCAGCTAAATAGGAAACTACCAAACACTGACTGCAGTGACTCCACACACGAGGCTCACATTGTCATTATTGCATTGTTTTGGAAACCAAAATCTCTGCAAACCTCCATCACACTTGTGCAAGGGGACAGTTAACACCTCTGTGCATTCACAAAGCCCAGACAGGGTGAAATGCAGAGATAGTCCTATTCAAAACAAAGTACCCAATAAACAGAATCAAACAAAAATCCAGCTAGAAATGGAAGCATAGGGAGCTTTGGAGCCAGGAATCAAACCCTCCTCCTGCAGTTGTTTTAAGTACAACAGACAGAAGTGGAAGATTGGCATGGCTGGGCTGTCCCCTTTAATCCAATCAAATCTCCTGTACGGAAGATTCAATAATAAATTAAATTATTCACCTAAATCATGAAGATCTTTGAAATTGCAGTGCAAGCTCTACATGGACTGTTTTTCTGCAAGAAATTCCTTCAGTGTATTCTCTGCTGTTTCTTCCTCTAACTAGATCTGCCTCTAACCCACGCAATTCAGAAGGAGCACATCAAGGGCAAGCAGCTCCTCACCAAGAAATAAAGGCAATCCTGGAGAATCAGTTGGTACTGATTTTCACAGAAACATTTACTTTTCAGCTGAGTCTGAAAAATGGCCCTTTCATGGAGTGAGCATACAGGCACTACAGAAACTGGATTATTCTAGGACATGGTCCCAGAAAAA
Organism: Eopsaltria australis; assembly: GCA_034509425.1. NCBI lineage: Eukaryota > Metazoa > Chordata > Aves > Passeriformes > Petroicidae > Eopsaltria > Eopsaltria australis. The sequence goes on from JAVTVJ010000527.1 coordinate 220,147, forward strand.
AAAGAAGTGTTTCTGATTTCAAGAAAATTTAAGGGAAGACACAGCTTTCCTTCTTCTAATAAAATAGGTAGCATGACTGCCAAATGTTTCTCTGCAAATAACCCAGTAAATAAATTACCAGGGCAGCTGCAGCCATCAACACATTGTCCATGACACACTTCATTGATATTCAGGCTCTGGCAGGTTTTGGCACATGGGGATACACACTCCTTATATTCCATGCCAACTGGACATCTTGGCCCTGAAACAATTAAAATAAATTAGAAATGCAAATTCCTCAATAACTCTTAAACCAAAAAATCCCATCATTATCAAAGGCTGAGCCACAGAGACACAAAAGGTCATGTCAGTTTCCAAATTTCATTTTTAGAAACAGAACATTTTAGAAATATTTGATTTTCAGTTTGCTGCAATATCATCATCTGTCAGGTAGCATAGTAAATACTGAGAGGTTAAAGTCAATTTGCTTTCTAATAAATTGACTCTTAATAACTAAACCCAAGTGCATTAAGAATAATCAAACCCTGGGAGAAGTTTTGCAATAACATCGAAGTAATTTGGACAGACGTGGTTGTTTTGTACCTTTAAGCCATGCACTTACTCCACTCATTTGTGAAATTATACAGTTTAGTGTTTCCAGGGAGAACCAGGAGACAGTTAAAACTCTGAAATGCCATCCTCCTTCTTCCAGAGAACCACCAGCACAGGATAACACCCATTCTGTGGTATGTCCACTGCTGCCATCATCCAGCCCAGGCCATTATGCAAACACACTCTGCTACAGCCATTCCTTCTCTTCAGTGCATACACACACACCATGCCCTACAAGACTGCGGGGGCATGGAGTGGGAAGGAAAGGTTAGAGCCTGCCCTTTCCAAGAAAATCCTCTGCTGAAGAGGTGGGACGGTAATGAAGGAGTGATCTTGCCCTTGGTGCCCTGGGCTCAGGCACCAACTCACACTTGCACAGGGTGCCCAGCACTGGAGCCCTTCCCACACAGCAGAGCATTCCAAACCTCCATCATCATCATCATCATCATCATCATCTCCTGAGAAAGCACCACAGCACTGATGAAGGGTGATTGAAAATTACACCCCTGCTGTGGCAGCAGGACACTTCTGTCCTTCCTGACTCAGGAGAAAAAACCAAACTGTGGCTCATGAATTCAAGGTTAGAAATGAGCTCTAAAGCTCCTGGAATCACAGAAAGGCTTATTTCACTTGTGGTTTTTAATCAGATTTACAAAGAGCCCAGCAAAAATGGGTTCTCTGGCTCACACCCTGAGCAAGAAAATGAGCTTTAATAGATCCCTTTTATGTCCCAATGGAAAGGTAATAAATCACTGGTAGAACTCAGACTGTACAATCCCTAGAACAAGTGGCTGGCAGCATCTTGCTGCCCTAATTCCAGTCTGAAGGTATAGTTTTCTTCAGTGGTAAACAGCAGAATATCTTTACCAGAGAACCAAGTGTTGTCAGCACAAATCAGTATACCCCATGAAATCAATTTACACAAACACACCAAGGAAATTGTCCTTTCTCATAACAAAAAACATGAGAAAAATCACCAAGAACATTATATTAGTGGATTTTTAAATTTATTTTTGAATGCTCTGTATTAAACCACGGTTCTCCAGTGGAGGTATCAGCAGTAGGTGCAAACATGACTTTTCCTCTATAAACACAAGCCATCTCAGTCAGTCTGTGCACTTTGTTGCAAAACCTCAGGATAGATGCAATCAGGACCTCTGAACTCAGCAAAATTGGGCTAATAAAAGCAGCAGTTCAAGATGCAATCAGGATCTCTAACCTAGACACAAAATGGTAACATCTCAATTTCAAGACAATTGATTCAAGCAAATAAAGGGTGAAACAATTGTCTTTATGCAAAAATATTAGAGAGTAGTTCACAAAGATGCTGACTTAAAAAGAAAGTCTGGAAAATGTCATACATCTGAACCATACGTGAAATAGCACCTAAACATCCTAGTCCATACCTCTGAGTATCAAATAAGCCTTCATTGCCTGTGCACACTGTGGAGGGACATGGAACAGCTCAGGATCTTCTTCACATATGGTTCAAACAGTACTGCCTTAGGGACAAAAACGTCTAGAAAAAGGTGGGTGATGGAGAACTGAAAGGGGGAGTGAGCAAAGGCACTTCCTATGAACGAACCAACCTCCTAAAACTGCAGCGGCTGCTTTTAGCTGCAGGACATAAATCTGCAAGACAGGCACCATCTGATCTTACTGGGGATGAGCAGCCTAGGAATAAATCTGCCAGCTTACTGCACGAGCTCTCCTCAGGCCAGCCCTCCAAGATCACTCCTTGGTGAGCACAGCTCCTCGCGTACTCCAGGAAGGCGGGGCAGTGACAGTCCACGCCCTGGGGACAGGCACAGATGTCCCTTTCACAGAGGCTGATGTACGGCTCGGGATCCACTCGATGGTGGCATCGGGAGAAGGTCAGGGATGTGCTCAGCAGCTGGCAGGTTTCCAGGACGCCCTGCATGAGAAGTGAGGGGCAGAGGGACAGAAAGAGAGCAAAAGGGACAAAATTACTTCCTTATAGTTTCAGGAAGAAGAGGAAAAACTCAACTTTTCCAAACACTGTCACCGCTGTTGTCGAACAACATCACAGCTCTTATTTAACACCACCATGCAGTTAATAATAGTCAAGAGCTAATAGTGAGCTCTACCCATTTATCCACCCCATCCACAGACACAGAGGTACATTAATATACTGATTATTTCAGAATGGAGTGCCACACAAGGGATGTTTCACACAGAAACACATCAGTCAAGCAGTCAGCAAAAGGATGGGTGCGTTCTACCTCCTTTGGCTTCTCAGAAAAGAACTGGATGGTGCCTGGATTCCCAGGAAGATGCACACAGCAACACAGGACAGCTGAGGTACACAGAAAGAAAAACAGCCAGACAGTCTTTTAGATAACAAGCGACCAGAGTGAGTGTCAGAGGAAAAGATTGAGTCTGACTGAAATCCCAGGAATGAAATTTGTTTTCCACTTCTGGCCACACATTCCCGTTGCTCCTGCTGGCTTGTCCAAAGCACAACAGGTCAATTTAGCTCAGATAAATAGGAGAACAATAGCCCAGAGAAGAAAAGCAATTTGTTCTGCTCTTCTCCTGAGTTAAATCAGCGTGGTGACAGCTAGTGTGAAGGGAGGACAGCACAGAGAGATGGGAGGAGGGTATCAAGACCTCTTCTTTCAGACAGCAGAAGCCTAAGAGGAAACTTAACTGCATGTGAAACAAAACCTAAGGAAAACTTAATGGATTATTAAGTTCTCTAGAGGAGGCTCCCAAATAAACTCTTTTGTGCACATTATGTCACAGTTCAATGAGTCTGAGGTCCTCAGTGCAACTTCCTGAAAGGATGGCACTGAGTTTAGGTAAGTGAAAAAACTATTTTCTGATCCAAGCCCAGCACAACAAAGAGTTGAAACATAACTTTCTTCTACTTGTTTGTCAGGGTTTTATGCAAGCAAATGTAACCATGGTGTATTTTGCAGGTGGATGGGGAGGGATCTTCAGAGTAGATCACAGCAGTGATTCATTACTTCTGAAAAACTTTACATGTACTTGTGATGACAGCACATACAAGCTGCTGTGTAAAAAATAAGTAATAATAATTTTAAAATAACACCTTGTTTTCTCATTTTTTTTGGGAGATGAAAACTGGGGAGCAAAAAAAAAATAAAAAAAACCCACAGAAAAAAAAGTCAAGATGTCTTCTCTGAATGGCAGCTGTGCTGCCTGTATAGGAAAACTGCTGAGTAGAAAATGCCCTTTTATTTTGGCTTAAGGGTGTTTTGTCCAGGTGATCAACTCAAGCCAGTGCATGTCTGAGTCAAGACAGAATTTCCTGCTTATGAAAACAAACCAACCAGAAATGTCTACTCCATTGGGAATGTATTCCAAGTTTAGCAAAGGGCTCAGGGAACAACCACATGTGCAAAGAGATTTTGAGCTTTCTGAGGAAGGTCTCAGGGAACTAAAAACAGTGCTGAGACATGGTGGGACTCCAGAAATTCACCTCCAGCCTGGGTTATACCTGATGCCCTGCCAGCACCCACCATGGTGAATCAGACAGGAAAAGAAAAAGATTACTAGAAAAGGGGGAGCAGGAACTATATAAATGGTGGTTGGTGCTGCTCTAAGACTACTCAGAAGTACAAAAAAGCTGAAAAAGTGCCCTAAGGGTGGAAGTAACAACAAGAGAAACAGCCAAGAAAGCTATTAAAGCAGTGCTTGGAGATAAAACTGATACAACCGAAAGTGAGCTCAGAGCCATTCAGAGGATGAGCAGTACAGCAACTCCTGGATCAAAGCCTTGATCCAGATAGTATCAAGTGCAGCAGAAAACCAGTATATGCAACAATCCCACTTAGGGGCTGAGTTAATGAAGCTTCTTAAGGTAACAGCCTATTAATAGCCAAACAGCAAAACTCAGACTGTGTATTCTACTAAAAGGAACATTTTAAATGGGAAAATGACTTTAAAAAATAAAGATTACACACACCAAAAAAATTAACCCATTTTTCTTTTCCTCTGTTCTTTGGTCTTGGACTTGTTCACTAACAGCAAAACTAAAGGCTGAGCTCCAGCTGATTATCTAGAAACCAAGTGATATGTGTTGAAAAGCAATCAACAGTTATTTTCTCTATGTTAAGGTTTTCTTGCCATTCAAATTTCATCAGATTTTCCAGTGACTTTATGCAAAAAATTACAGCTGAAATTTTCCCATCTTTCAGACAAGTCTCAAGTATCATGACATATAAGCTGAAATATGAGTAAATCCAAATAGATAAAAACAAACAAAAAAATGCACCATGAGGGTAGTCAAAGATACAGTATGGAACCACCATCCTTGGAAATATTCAACATGTGAGTGGACAAGGCCCTGAGCAGCCTGACCTAGGATGGTCCTGTTGGAAGCAGGGAATTGGACTCCTTCCTAGTTTACCATTCTGCAATTTATTTTTACTTTCATTCCTTCCTGTCTTTAAAACTCAGTGGTCAGGCTGGACTAAGAGGGGTCCTTATTCTTTAGTTTAGAGGATGATGGTGAGTATTGGATACTGGCAGCCTCAGCCACTGCTGTAACAGTCCTGCTCATGGTGCAGCAGCCCTGGAAGCAGCTCCACACAAAGAAATATTTAAACCCACCAGACTGGAGAGTGAAGCCTCAGGCTGAAACAGTGCTTAGGGTAAAGGTGGCTGCAAGATTAAAATCAGCAGAACTGACTGCAGTATCTGACATGCAGGTGAAGGTTGTAATATTTCTCCCTTCCCTTCTGCACAAGTGCTGTTTTAAATGTTTCTTTAAATGGGTTGGCGGGGTTCTGGCACTGGCAACCCTCAGCAATCACAAAACTTGCTGACCTTCTTTCTGCCCCAGGCCCACCACACAGAGCTGGAGGTGGAATTTTGTACATTCTTCCCATTTCTGTGGCATTTCCTACTGCATTTGTCTATGGCTTAACAATTACCATTAAAGAGACAGAACCTAAAAAACAACAGAAGAAATGAGAGACACCTTCTTGTTCCCTTGAATTTGAACACATATGGTTTCTGCAGAACATGCAGGAAGGGTATATTTTGGTGCCATTACTGGGTATAGTTTTTCAGAAAACATATTTCATGGAGAAAGATTTAGTCTCCCATCTTTCCAAATAAAAAACATCCAAACCCAGGATGTTTAATACACCAAACTTTGGCTGTATGTTTGAGCAGACTAAGTAACAACTGAAAGAAATCACTTCCCTCGAGCGCTGATTAATCTGATGAAGAAAAATTAGATTTTAGATATAATGGACCTCATTTTCATCCCTATAATGTATTATTATATTGTATAGAATGATTTGGGTCGGAAGAAACATTAAAGAGCCTCTAGTCCAATCCCCTGCCATGGGCAGGAACACCTTCCATTAGACCAGGTTGCTCCAAGCCCAGCCTTGAACATTTCCAGGGAGAGGGCTGGACCTCTGCTGGACCTGCCTCTGACCCCAGCCATGACAAATTATTGTCCAAATCTGAAAATTTCTATTTTTCAGATCTGAGAATGAATGCTATTTCTTTGTTACCTATGGAAGTATTCCATGGGATAATGGGAGAACTGTTTCCTACCAACTGCAGTTAAGTGCTGAATTTCAGCAAAAGCAGAAATTAACTGAATTTTAATTTCAAAAATTTTCACATCTAACATACTGTAGGTATAATTTCCTAATAAGAGAAGAAAAAAGGAAACAATACAGTGAAGTCTGGCCTCCACACACTATTTCTATTAGAGGTGAAATCTAGAAAATAAAGGTGATGTATCAGAACACAGTAATCAATTGCAACACTTTAAACCATACACAGTTTTGTTTTCAAGGCTGCCTTGATGCTGTAGTTTTCCAGATCACCCATTTATACTTTCAAATGCATGTTATCCATGCTGTTGGTCATCTTAGAACCTGTTAAATTGATGTGCTTTGTTGAACAGCCTAAATCTGTGGGAAAAAATGGATCAGACAATGCAGTGAAGCTCCTTTTTGGTAACTAAACAGCAGCTGCAGGGGGCAGGGCATGGTAGGAAGGCTTTCTTCCTCCCTCCAACACTGCCCAGTTTGGAATGCTCTCTGCATCCCAAGGCAAGGCACACACAGGTGTAAGTGTGTGTGTTTTAGAGGTGGAGGGCAGGGAGAGGCCCTGGTGGCAGTGGGATAAGAGTGTGAGCTGGCTCAGGACTTTTCAGCTGACATACACAGCCATTAAACAAGATAAAAACCTCAAAAAAATTTTTTTCAACATTTTTTTAGGATTTGAAGGTAGAGGAGCAGCAGAGCTTTCTGATTCCACTGCACAGAATCATACAATGGTTTGGGTTGGAAGGGACCTTAGAGCTCATCCAGTTCCAACCCCACCACCAGGGGCAGGGACACCTTCCACTGTTCCAGGCTCCTCCAAGCCCTATCCAGCCTGGCCCTGGGCACTGCCAGGGATGGGGCAACCACAGCTTCTCTGGGAAACCTCAGGCCCTCACAGCACCCTCACAGGGAAGAATTTCTTCCCAAAATCCAACCTAAACCTGCTCTCTGCCAGTTTGAAGCCATTTCCCCTCATCCTGTCACTACAATTCGTGCTGAAAGAAGCCATGTCTCCAAGGATGCTGTTGGGCAGGCAGGGGGGCAGACAGAGGGGGTAAAGAAAGCCACAGACCTACCCAGTGTGGGGGCACTGGGGTGGGAGGAGTGCCTTGAAGCAGAGCTGTTGTTTCCTCACCTAACAGCTGACTGCCTGGCAGGGAGGGAGGCTGGGACACCAAGGAGATTTACATTCCTGAAGCTGAGGCAAGCAAACAAAGCACACTATTAAAAACCCCTACATTCTTCAGCAGGCACTTGTTTGGCCGGACTTCTATTAATAGTGCTGTGTTTATTCTTGCACAGAGAATAAATTAGGCAATGTTAAATGCTGTGAGCTTATGAACTCACATGAGAAAGAATATAATTTCATTCAGTTTGTGGGAAAGAAAATTTTATCCACAAAGCATCAATATTTAACAGGATCTGTATAAAACTCACATTAGTTGTATTCGACCCATCAGACTGGATTTCACCCTGCATGCCACTCCCCAGCCTCAGCTGCAGTGTTGACACTTTCTAAACATTAAACTTGCCTGAACAGATAAAATTCCAGGGAACACAACCAGTCACAAGAACTACCCTTTCTCTTGAGCTGCATCCAGGTTTAGAGAATCATGGAATGGTTTGGGTTGAAAGGGAGATTAAAGACCAGATAGCACCACCCCCCTGCTATGGGCAGGGACACCTTCCACTGTCCCAGGTTGCTCCCAGCCCCATCCAACCTGGCCTTGGACACTGCCAGGGATGGGGCAGCCACAGCTGCTCTGGGCACCCTGTGCCAGGGCCTCCCCACCCTCACAGGGAACAATTCCTTCCTCATATCCAACCTAACCCTGCCCTCTGTCAGTTGAAGCCATTCCCCTGTCCTGTCACTCCAGGCCCTTGTCAAGAGTCTCTCTCCATCTTCCCTGTGGGCTCTCTTCAGGCACTGCAAGGCCACAGTGAGGTCACCCCAAAGCCTTCCCTTCTCCAGGCTGAACAATCCCAATTCCCTCAGCCTTTCCTCCCAGCAGAGCTGCTCCATTCCTCTGATCCCCTTGGTGTCCCTGCTCTGGGCTGGCTCCAGCAGCTCCCTGTCCTGTTGTGCATCCCTGTCCCTCAAAAGGCCTCATCCAGGTTGGAACCCCTCATGCTCTGGTGCTTGGTACCACACACCTTTACTCCAGTCAGGTGTTCAATCAGCCCCAGCCGTGCCAGAAATGCCTCACACTCACCAGCTCTGCCCAAGCAAGAAACATCAGCTGGTGATTTCCCACCTGAAATCACTGCTATAATTCTTCAGCCAGTTTTGCACATAGCAAGGCTGAAGTGCTGAGGGGCATGAGCGTCCTTCACTGAATTTTACTGAATTTCACTGAATTTCACAACACATGGGAAGCATCCCCATAAAGAGTCAGAACTTTGCAACTTGTCCAACTCTTAGTTAGCCTTTTCCAGGTAGCTGGGAAACCAGCACTCAGGGTAGCTGGAGAGCAGATATATTGTAGGAAGTGCTGCTACTCTTGAGAAACTATTTGAGTCTAGTTTAGCAAGTACCCATCTACAGGACTTGAATAGTGAGAAACTAACTACATTTTGGCCTCAGTTACCTTGGTATAAACCTAAACCTGGCACCCAGGAAATCATTCTGATTCTCACAGAATCAGTTGTGACCCCTCAAGGGATGAAGGCTCTATTTATCATGACAGTCATAACCTGTTAACACCACATGCTTCAGGAAATATTCAAAGCTACTTTCTTCCCTGAGCTGGTGGCCATCTGCCTGCACCCACACCCTGTCTAAGGGAAACAAGAAACTTGGTTGTACTTATAAAAGACAAGAAGAAAAAGGTTGATGCAGCAAAGGGGGTCGCAGAGTTGGCCAAGACAAACAGTTCTGTGTTTCTTCAATAAATCAGCACTACTATCTGTACGTGTAGCTGAAGGAACTTCCTCCTGGGAAGGGAAATAGCCTGGTGACACAGAGCATTTGGAACAGCCACAGAGAACATCTCCTGTGTCAAAAACAGCCTGGCTGGAGTATCTCCCTCCTCTGCTGACTGCCAAGGATATAAACTGCAACAAATTCACAAATACCATTTGGGGAGGCGGTGCCCACAGAGGCTTCAGGACTGATCAGAAAGGGAATTAACTACCTCATTCTACAGGAATCACTGAAACACACCTTTCCCAAGTAATATCATAATTTCTTTGGAATTAACTCACACTTCAGCCTCAGACAAGCTGTTGCTTTCTTTGTTTATCTGTTTAATGGTTGGGGTGGTGGGAAGGGGAAGGTGGTTATATAGATATGTTACAGTTTTAGAAAGAACAGGTAGGGTTCAATGTGAGAGAAAAATTGCATTCACTAACTAGTGAGTAAACTGTTCCTTTCTCAACACCACGTGTGAATAAAGCATCAATCATAACATGCAGCCTCCAAGGTCACTTCTCCACACCTTTAACATACAATTTGATTAACAAAATAAAAAGCAGAAAGGGTTGTTTTAAAAGAACAATCACATGGTGCAACAGCTGGAAAGCCCAGTGCAGAAATCCTCCTGCCAGCAGTAGCTAGAGCTGCAGGGAGGGCACATTTACCAACTCAAGAGCCACAAGCGCACAGCAGCATCCAGCCCCAGCCTGGGGAGCACCCACAGACAGCAGGAGCCAACACTGTGGATGTGTCACCTCCACCTGAGCCTGCTGCATCACAGCAGGGGCCACAGCCAGCCACCATCAGCCCTGTGGGGCACCCCAGACAGGTTGGACAAGGAGCTTGTTCCAGTGCAGCAGCAAGATCAGTGCCCAGGACAGAACACAGAAACCCCACACGGGTGTCTCCTGCACCTCTCATCCCAATCACTTGCTGGGAGAGTACCATGTGAGGTAGAGGTGGATTCAGGGAAGCATTGCCCTCATTGCAGTCTGCAGCTTCCTCACGAGGGGAAGAGGAGGGGCAGGCACTGAGCTCTGCTCTGTGTGACCAGGGACAGGACCCAGGGAATGCCTGCAGCTGTGTCAGGGAGGGTTAGGTTGGATTTCAGGGCAAGGTTCTTCCCCCAGAGGGTGCTGGGCACTGCCCAGGCTCCCCAGGGAATGGTCACAGCCCCGAGGCTGCCAGAGCTCCAGGAGCGTTTGGACACCGCTCCCAGGGATGCACAGGGTGGGATTGTTGGGGTGTCTGTGCAGGACCAGGAGCTGGACTCGATGATCCTTGTGGGTCCCTTCCAACTCAGAATCTGTGATCTCTGGTCTTCTGCCAAAGGGCAGGCGAGTTGCCTTTCAGGTAGGGGAGGGCTGAAACTGGAATGGCATCTTGCAGCACCAACCTTGTCTGCTATATCAGATGAAATGTTGCAGGTGTTGCTTGGAGTCTGCACTCTCTTGCAGCGCTTGTTTTCACTGTGTAAAGCCCAGGAGTTGGCAAAATCGTAACTGTTCCCCACCAGGGTCCCTGGGAATGAAGAAGAGGAGAAGAAACATGGCTGTTTGAGGGGTTTCAGCAACAAGTGGGCATTATTGGCTACTATTAAGGTGATAGTCTGCTGAAACCAGTCTTTAAAAATATCAACTGTTGTATCACGTGGATTTCTATTCCAGAAGGATTGACTGTAGGAAAGCCACTACAAGTGATATGGACTCACTTCTGCCAGGACCTCTCTGCGCTCAAGGACAGACTAAAGCCTGCAGAAGGCAGCTCCCACCTCCCTCACGCCTGCATGAACATGATAGGGGTTGCTGCTGGTCAGCTACAACCTGCAGGAGCCATCTTCCTACCACTTAAGAGTTGTCAATAAAACACAAAAACGTATTAGAGAGGCAAAGAAACCCAGCTTAGTTCCCTAATCAAAGAAAGCATTTGCACTCTTGATCCCAGCTAGTCTTGATTTTTCTCCTGTCCAAAACTAAATCTTGTGTGCAAAGAAGCTTAACATGCACCATCATGGTTTGGGCCCATCCTCTTCCTTGGTAAGGTGTCCTGAAACACACTCCTCTGTCCCAGGACAGCAGCTCCTGGCCCAGGCTTGGCAAGATTTGCATCCATTTTGCATAAAATCAAAGCTGAACGAGTTTGTATGACCACAACTTCCCGGGAGATGCAAACAACCTATCTGCTGCTCTTGCTCCATCCTTCTGGGAAGGGGGATCCTCCCAGAGAGGGAATGCTTCCTCCACCCTCTTTTTCCACCCATGGTCTTGCTGATTCCAGGACTTTCTCCTGCTTCCTGCTACTAAACACTTAATTTTGTGACTCTCAGTTGCTTTTTAGAACCCTGCTGTGTTGCATGTAAGAGTATCGATTGCCAGTGTTAATGCATTCCCAAGACCTTCTGCAGTGAATATGTTGAAATACAAACCTGGTTGTATCTGAAAACCAAAAGAAACCAAAAATAAATTCTTCACAAATATACCTATATCATATTTAAGAATACATTATAGATAATAAAGATACCACTGAGCTCCCTGTTTAGTAGAAACACAAGGAATACATGGAGCACTAAAGCTCTTCCTAAACTATGGGGTGGTCATGAAAACTGCACTGAGAATGCCAAGGCAGAGGTATTAAGACCTGTAGACTATTTTGCAAACTAGAAATTAGGGACTTTTAAAGGTAGCATATATTAGGCCCACAGCATATTAAAGGAGGAAGACTTACAGGGAAAAGGGATAAAAGACACAAGATTTTCATCTATCCAACCAGGACTTGGCATGAGAAAAGAAATGCAGCAACGAGAACAAAACCCTTCAGCTTACTACATACTATAAACATTAAAGCAGCAATGCAAGCCAGCCTGAGGAGAAGCAAGGTGTCAAATTGAATATATTCCCTTTGTTTTCAGAAAGGCAGCCTTTTCCTAGCAGGTGTGGAACAGGAGTTGGGCTCTGCTCTGAAGCAGTGTTTCTCCAGCCCTGGATGCACATCATGCCAGGATTCCTGCTGGTAGTTACCCCCAGGGGCTCATTCACCCACAGACTAAGATTTGAAGGTTGGGATAACTGTTGGCTCTAAATACTGATCACTTGTTTTTTCATTTCTCTCCTTCCATTAATTGTTTTCTTCTGCGGTGCTTGTAAATTTATACCTCTTATGCGGTTCTTTTACGCAACATTTGCATTACGGGATTTTAATTCTTTGTTTGCTGTATTCTGTGACTCACACTTCAAGTAAGTGAAGGGTCTGGAGAGTCAGTCATGTGAGGAGCAGCTGAGGGAGCTGGGAAAGGGGCTCAGCCTGGAGAAAAGGAGGCTCAGGGGGAACAGGAGGGTGCAGCCAGGTGGGTTCAGGCTCTGCTGCCAGGGAACAAGGGACAGGACAGCAGAAACAGCCTCAAGCTGCACCATGAGAGGCTCAGGTTGGAAGCCAGAAAGAATTTCTCCATGGAGAGGATTATCAAGCATTGGAACAGGCTGCTAAGCAGGGTGATGGAGTCACCACCCCTGTAAGTGCTCAAGGAATGACTGGACATGGCACTCAGTGCTCTGGTTTAGTTGGCAAGGTGGTGATCTCTCAAAAGTTGGACTCGATGATCCTGGATGTCTTTTCAAACCTAAATACTTCACTTATTTGATGAGGCTTCAGGAAGAAAAGTGGGGAGGGAGAAATATCCTCAGCAAATCTGACTGCTCCAGGCTGAGCATCTAGAAAGAACTCAACTTCATGTTTCTGATAGGAGCAAAGGCTGGCAACCAGCTGGAAGTGCATGCTGCGGTCAGAAGGCAGAGCCTGTTCAACTAGCAAGTCTTAGAAGCCTTCACAGAATGGCCATAAAGGACCAGACCTTATCTGGCAAGAAAATGTAGAGGGGAAACCCTTCATTAGGGTCTAGGAGAAAAACATAAGACCAAACAAAAACCCTAGAAAGCTTTTGAGACATTTCTTTTTATATTTTAGTTCTGCTTAAACCGTGAGAACAAACTCTCAAGGTTTGGCTTGGATTTGCTTCCATATCCAATAAACAAGCAAGCCCATAGAATAAAATCACTGTCAGTCTGGACAGGACATGAGCACTTCTCCACAGGATGAGCCATTGTAGGAACCCTGTCCATGGGAGTGACTCAGCATCCCAGACTGTCTGAAGGGCAGTGTGTCTGCAGCTGTGGGAAAAGCTCTTCCCCCAGAGGATGCTGGGGCACTGAACAGGCTCTCCAGGGAAATCATCACAACCCCAAGGCTGCCAGAGCTCCAGGAGCATTTGGACAACATGGTGGGATTGTTGGGGTGCCCTGTGCAGGGCCAGGACTTGCTGATCCTTGTGGGTCACTTTCAGCTCAGGATATTCTGTGAACTTCAAAACCCACTGGAAAGGCTTTTTTGGGAGAGTTCAAGAACTAACACCTAAGGCCTTCAAAGCTGGGTCCCACCAGTGTTAATTTACCAGGTATCAAGTTTATTCTCACTACTCAGAGCTCCAGGACCTCAATAGCTGAGCATCCAAAGGGTACACAGAAACAATGTGTGTTATTCTCTCATCAGATTCTCATCAGTTCTCCATTTCCACACTAAAAACACAGTCAGGAGCCACAAGAGCATCATGACAACAGCACATTTGAATAGATTACAGAACAGGAGTATAAATATAGCAAGAGAAAAGAAAAGCAATTACGGTGTTCATTAAGTTTTAAACACCTTTCTGTTCATGCCTCCTTTATTGACTCGCTGTAAATGGCAATATCCACTCACAGAGCAGGTGCTTTGCCTCTTTCTTTCACCACCACCCTAAAAACAGTCCAAATAGAATCAATGAAGTTCTATATCATCCTCCACTTTCTTAAGGGAAAAATCAGACTAACTCTGTGTTATTAAACTACAATAATTTCTTTCCCTAAAATATGGAAAAATTGTATTTTCATTTGTTTCCATTTCATATTATTCTGAAGCTCAAAGATCTTAATGCATCTCTTATCAATATAAATCCAAACCAGAAATCTGATTTATTAGAACTGAGACCCCAACCTGATAAATTCCAGGTTTTAACAGGAAGCAATGGATACACCAAACAGGAAAGTTCAGTCTGCTGGCAACCTTAAGGTAAACCTTCACTGCCCTCAGATCACTAAGTCCTTACACCAAGCTCACATCCTGGGATAGGCTGACCTTCAGGAGATCTAATCAGGCTGAAACGAGAACAAGTCAAAACTTCAATGAAAACAAATGGGTAAAATGCTTCACAGGCTACCAAGAGGCTGCCTAATTTTCCTGTTTAAAGAATATTACCTCTCCCAGCTGTTTGTGTTGCCCCCCACCTAGAAGCTAGATTCAACAGTATACTAAAAAATAAACAAAAAAAAAGTGATCTGAATTATTCCATAACTGAACTTGGAGCAAGTTCAGAAACGCTCCAGTGAAGCAGCAGAGCTGCCAAGGAGACAAACAGTGCGTGGGTGTAGTGACGTCCCCCACTGATACAAAAAATTCAAGCATAATTCAGCCTAATTCCTTCTAAATTAGTTTAAATGGAAGGTCTTTTGTATCACTGGAAACACTGGCAAATTGCTGACACACAGTTCTATTCTTCAGGCTAAAATCACAGATCTGTGTGTCCACACAGGTGGATAAACATGAGGAAAGCCCTGACTTCCGTAAGAGACACAGAGAATACGTTTTCTCTGTCATCTCCATTATTTTACAGATCCTCCAGGCAGAGACCCTGTCATGGACTTCATTACATTCCAAAATCTGTGGCTGTGAACGGACTGGGGTTTTTTTTGTGAGGGAGGATACAGTCTCCAGCATGTAAAACAAATACAGCATAAAACACACGAGCAGCAGAGGGGCCTTTTCTACACTTGAACAAGCCAAAGCATTACAGTCTCCTTTTTTGCTCCTGATTTTTCTAAGAGCCTTACTACTACTCACTGTCTCAACAAAAAGCCATAAACGTCATATCTCATCTCATTCAGCCATCAAGGTATCCAAGCCCTGGCAAGCAGATCTGTGACCAGAGTTCGTTTCTTATTATTTACATTGCTGAAGGATGGATCAATCATTTTAACATACCATGAGATGTCTTTTTTTTTTCTGTACACTGAAGCTATGCTTATGTCTCCTGAGTACCAGTAGGATACATCTCTAGAGCACTGCCAGGCTCCTTTCCAAGTGCTTTGCCTCCCTTTCTATTTCCTGTATCATTTATTTTTAATACACATTTCATATGACTAATCTAATATATTCATGTATTAACTAACTTCAAACCTCTTCTCTTCAGGTAAGTGCTCAGAATTAAAAGACACTCTGAAATACCACAAATCAAGACCAGTCTTTCAAAGTCTCATTCAGAGTTTTCCAAGAACTCTGAGTCTTCACACAAAGGTGTACTGAGCAGCAAAAGCAGTCTTGCCTCTCGTTCTCACCTGGAATTGGTGTGACAGAAGGTGCACCCCCAATTCAACAGCCCTTACAGGTAGGGAAGTGTCATTTAAAAGTAGCCCCTTTATAGAACAGCATCCCATGTCAAACCTGCAAGCAGCAGGAAATTTAATCTTCTGCTTTTACAACTGTCTATTCTCCTACTATCTATTCTTACTATCTCTTGGCTAATTCATGAAAATGTAGAAGTTGAATCAATGGGAGTTTCACGTAGCTTTTTTTGCTGGGTTTTCTTCTAGCCAGTCTCCCCTGTGAATTTACCTGTAGTTTTATCTTTGCATTTGAAAGTCTCCAGGTTTCTAAACATGCTATGTTCAGATGCCTGGGCTTTCCTCAAGAATGAGATGTGACAGCAATTTCCTTTCAGGAGAAAGGAAGATGAAAGGACTTAGTCAGACAGCTTTTCAGCACACTAAGCTGAGGTACCTGACAGGTTCTGTAGAAACATTTTGCTGCATCAGCAACATCTTTGTTGAATCACCCCGCAGGAAAAGTGTGCAGAGCATCCATTGAAATACAATCAGTTAGCGTAACCTTACCTTCCCGAGTCCTGAAGTCATCCTCAAGGAATTTATTGAAGTTGCCACACAACCCACAGGTCTTATTATAGTGCTTTTCTTGAAGGAGTATCTGAGTGTTTCCGCTGGCGTCAATCTTCACCACGAAGCCATGCTCATCGCTGGATATTTTATAATAACCTGCCTCCTTCTCTACAAATATACCATTGGAGGCAAAAGGTATGGAAACCCTGTGGAGAAAAAACAGGAAACTCTCAGCATGTGACACACAAAACCCATCAGGTTGTTTTCTGCTGGAATAATAGTTCCTACAGGTACCTTTTGTCTTCCGCCATCACAACTCCATCTAAAGAGAGGCGAAGGTTGAAATATTCTCCAAGATACACAGAGAAACCAATTTTGTCCCCATCCTGGTAATCACCTGAGGAGATGAGACACAACCAAATACTCTTAGTTCTGGGACTCAGGAGGACAATTTGTAGTCAGTAAAAACTTATTTTAAACTGTGACCAACACATAACAGTTATTAGTGAATATCAAAGCATCTACCAGAGGAGTTGGTATGAAAGTAATATACAGTTTTTGTACATATATCATCATTTCTGTCCCCAAGAATAATTCTGCAGAGGCCCATGCTAATTCCAAGGCCTTCTGTCCTAGAAGATGGGATTTTTCTTACTGGTGTGATTTAGAATACAGATAAAATTAGTTCTACAGGGTTGTATAGTTCTTATTCCTGGACTCAGCTTTAACTCAGCCACATTTCCCTGAAAAATTCAAAATTAATAAAGGTTTTCTCCTTTTTAGAAGGGGTAGTAAGAAAATCCCTATTTCCCAGCAGCTTATTTATGTGTGAGCTACATTACCAAGGGATAACAGAAGCCTCAGAAGTAATCCCACTTTCCAAAACAAGCCCAAAAACCCCAATACAACCCACAAGCAAACAGAAAAACCCCAACCAAGATCCCTTTTTATGCAGTGGTCCATCCTATCTGACAAAGGGCAACAATTTGTCTTTTTTTCCAGTGATGGAATCCAGCTCAGACTCACCTAAGAGCATGAAGGAGTGCTTGTGACAGTCCCCAGCAAGGAGGTAGGAGCAGTCCCCAGCAAAACTGTACAAGGTACCATCAAATGTTTTGATGTGATCATTCCCAAAAAGGCTGCAACGGGCAACTGATGATTCCTGAAATGAATCACCTGATAACCCTGGGGATCAAAACAGAACATACAGAACATTAACTTGCAATTTAAAGCAATCATTTTGCAGTTCAGGAATTTCTCTGCTGGAATTTATCCCTGCCAGTGTCCTGGTGTTGCCCTTTTCTCAACTTAGAAATGAAACTTGAGATCATTTTAGTAAGGAGGTAATACAAAAGGGGATCTTTATTTGAAGGCCTTCAGGAGCAGTTACAGAAAGGTGTCTACAAAAGCCCACCTACACAGGGATGGGTACATTTTTATAGGTTAGGAAATTAGCATAATTGATCAAAAATACCAATTAGGAGGACAAATGGTGATGCAATTTCCTCCCAGGTCAAGCCCCTTCTCTGGAGTCCCCCCTCAGCACTGGCTGTACTTTGTCCATGAAAATGTATCTCAAAGAGTTGTTCTCAACCTTGGTTCCCAG
This sequence comes from Eopsaltria australis, assembly GCA_034509425.1. Lineage (NCBI taxonomy): Eukaryota > Metazoa > Chordata > Aves > Passeriformes > Petroicidae > Eopsaltria > Eopsaltria australis. The sequence continues at coordinate 237,796 of JAVTVJ010000527.1, forward strand.
GGAGAACCAAGACAGCACTGGGGCCCTGTACTTCCTGGGGCTTGGAGCTCTGGAATTTGTTTTGTCTTTTTGCTTAGGGAAAGGCCATGGAAAAGTACTGGGGAAACAGGCTACTAATACAATCGATTGCAGAGCTACAAATTTATGCATGAAGACTATAGAAAACATACAGAAGAAAAAGAGGCAAAACCCAAACTGGCATCACTGGTAGCTTCTAGGCAGACTGTAAGCCTGCCATGGCAGTCCATAGGATCACAGCTTTTTTATTATTATATGCATTAGTGAAACACTTTTATTTTTTGCTTTATTTCCACCAGCCCAAACCTTCACAGGTAATTTCAGTCCTGATCCTTGGACGATCATTTCATGTGTTCATTTGTGCCTGCCTGCAACCCCACTAAAGCCTATAGGGCACCAGGAAAACCCCATATCTTGTTCAGTCAAACATCCCTGACTTCAGGGAGTGTTTGGGACTCAACACAGTGCCTGTTTCAAGGTAAACGCACAAAAGGAATTACTTTATTGATGCCTTCAGCATGATGAGAATAATCTCTGAGTCAGTACAAGAAGGGGAAGGGGGGCTCATATCTCACAGAAAAAGCAGTGAAAATATATTCTAGTCCAAACCTGTTTTCTTACCTGTGACTACAGTGGCCAGCAGTAGGTTTGTCTGCAGCACTGTCAAGAGGAGCATCTGTTAAAAATCAAAATGAGATCGTTTAGAATATTCTTAGTTTGGGACACAGTTTGTTTCATAACTCCGTGTTATTTTCTATCCTTTCTTTATAAGGAAAATTATTATTGAGGTTCTGCAACATTTCAGAAAGCCATAATCCATGCAGACAGTCATGCTAATTCAGCTGCCCTCCATCCTGCTTTAACTAGGTAATCTAGGAGAGTTATTAATTATTAATTATTCTTTGCCCACCATTTTCACTTCTCATGGCAGGGAAGTGAGCTACCTCCATGGGAAATGCAACCCAACACAGACACATTTTCTCCATTCTCACACATTCCAATTCCCTTCAGTTAACACCCTGCACACAAAGCCCTTCAACACGCAGCATTATTTCTCAGCCAGACTGATGTGAAGAAGCACCCCAGACTGCCTCAGCCAACCTGGCTCCAAAAGAAGTCACCTCTACTGCACGAGATTTGCACCCTGCCCAAACATCCACCAAGGGAAAGAAGGAATATACAGGTTTTGCAGCAGCCAGCAGGTTTGCCTGGCAGACCATTGTAACCACATAATCCACTGATTTCAGGGTGATAATGTGCTTGAGATAAGGGGCAAGAAGGAAAGGGAGGAAATCGTGCAGAGATTAGAGACTCAGGGTGAAAACTTTCATTCACCAAAATCAGTTTTAGCATTCCCTCCTCCTTTCTACAACCAAAATGTCAGCTTTTGTTTTCCATATGTCTAGAAAGTATCTTCAGGATGACCAGGCCTTTAAAAATAAATAAATAAATAAATAATAGGATAGCAGGGTCATGCAGATGGTGAACTACATGCATTCTGTGGCAAAACATCAACAGTTAAGGATGAAAGCTGTAGGGAGCTCCATCTAAAGGCATTAATTTCAGTGATCTTATAAGCAACTAGAGAGGCTGAAATGTACCAAAGTTAATATATTAATGCCAGAAGAGCAGACACACCTTTTCCTAAAGGAACCCTCCAATCAAAGACTACAATGCATTTTGCAAAGACAAATTGAGATTTCACGTATAGATACACACTTCTTATTGCTGTTAAAGTTATGTAGGTCCAATTCACAGGCACATAAATAAACACTGAGTTTGATTTATTTACACAAGATAGAAAAAGAAAGATCTATTCTAGAACTCAGTCTAACATAATGCTGCAAATCCCAAACTGACATAAGGCTGCAAGTTGGCTCAGAAGTGGCAACTGCATGGGAATGACACTACAAAGAATGATGAAGAAAACAGTAGGCACAATTATTCTCAGATTACACACTTGCTACTGTACTTTTGGTGCATGTACAGTGTTATTGTGATGAATCAGATACTGCTGTTCTTTGTTAACCCTTCTGTTTTCCAAAGCAGGCAGAGAAAAAAGGCAAGGTGTAAACCCCTTCCCACCAGTCCCCTTCCACCTCCCACTCTATTCTGAACTGCAGATGGAGTTTTCCCCAGTTCTAATGGAGCAGGTGCCACTAACAAATCAGAGTACAATCCAGTAAGATCTGCCAGTATAAAACCCTGATCTGCCAGTATAAAACCCTCTACACTTTTATCACTGGCTTATTAGAAACTAATGTACCTTCTTTGCGAGACTCCTCTTGCACACGAGCAAGAAACTCCTCCAGTTTCCACCTATAGCTTACAACACCATTGTTCCCCTGTTGCTTCAGAAGTCAGGACTGGAATGGCTTTGGTCTGAAATCCCTTGTTTTTGTACAAGCCAGGAACTCTTGTCCATTTAAGAGGAAAGATAAAAACCTGGACGTCACATCCGCCTGATTCTCAAGACAATAGATTAAATTGCTATCGTGGAAATCAGGCACTCTTAATTGCCAGGAAGGTACAATGAGGGGAAATAGTTTTAAAAACTGACAGATAAGTCTTTGAAATACATTTCACATGTGTATGTGTGACAAATCTCACTGACTGAGCCAACAGGCAGAATATTTATTTGACAGAACATTATTCAAAAGGAATAGTAGGATGCTCCACACCTCAAAGGCCACAGAATCATTAAACCTTTTTTTCCTAAACAACTCCCTAAAGGAGAAAGAAAAATTCATAGCTAGTAATGCCCTGAGATTATTCTCTAGGTGCAAACATACTTGCATTTTGCTACCTTCTATCACAGCAACACATTTGATCCTTGAAATGTTGATGGAGGTACCCTCTGGAACAATATGAGTTAATCCTGCACTGACTTGTCTGCAGAGTGCAAAAAATTTATGGGCACGTGTACAGCACTGAGCAAAAACACAGAAAAGCCAGAGTTTGTCAAGTCTTACTTGACTTCCCATGTCCCATTCCTCACATTTTCAATAACTGCTAGGATTAACAAAGGCCTCAGGAGGCAACACATTGCATTGAGAGGGAATTGCTCTCTCCTCTTGGGTCCAGCTGCCACATCCCAGCACATCCTTCCCAGCCCTGAGAGCCTGAACATGAGTGATCCCAGAGAGATGTTCTCTAAAGCTGTCCTCATGGGAATGCCTGTATTAGTCAGGATAGGGGCATCTGATCTCCTGTCACCATGGTCTCTTGTCATCTTCTCAGTTCCAATCCTTTCACTTCCTGAGCCCCAAGTCAGTCACTTCATTTGGCAACTTCCTCTTGCAATTCTAAACCCAGCAGGGCTTTGATTCACACTTTATGGTTTGGCACATAAGGAAGGTAGAGTGAGAATACCTGGAAAAATTCCATAAAAATAAGAACACTGCTGGTTCAGGTAAGCCAGACATTGTGACACTTCTTAAGTGTGTTAGCAACCTTGGGGAACATAACAAACAAAATTGAGATAGACACACAAAGAACAAACTTCCTTTTTTCATCCTTTGGGGCTCTTTTTTCTCCCCCAAAAAATTAGGAAATGGTAATTAAAGAGTGCATTTATTGATTGATATTGTAAATTGTTCCAACACAAAGCTTAGTGATGCATTTCTGATATGTAATTTTCCAAACTGTACACCTGAGACACAGGAGAAAATATATAAACAACTATGAAGTATTGCCAAAAAAAATCTACAGTCCATTCTTGGAAAGAGCAGAGGAAGGAATTCTGAGAAAAATTATCCATAATACTGTTTTTCATTGCTTTGTTCAAATACCAGGTTGCATGCAACAAGTCCTGGCCCTGCTACAAGTATGTTTGAATCAAAGTATTCCACCCTGGACAAAGTTTGTTTGCATGAGGATCACTTAATTTCTGCAGGCAACAGCCCTGATTGATTTTATGGGATCTAAAAAAGTGTTCCTGGCATCTGGAGTAAACAGAAACCCCAAAAGCCACATCCTCAGATGCCACACAAAAAAAATCCAATGAAGAAGGGTGCAGGAAAAGGAAATGTAGGAAAGGACAGAAAGAGAAAAGACAAAATTATGATCAGAGGTAGGAAGCAACTTCTCGGTGAGTGGAGAAAATTTCCAGTCTTGGAAAATCCGAGAAATTATAGAAGGTCCTTGTGTGCCCTATCACAAACAGCACAGAGAAGGTAAGAAATCAGTGCTCCTCTCTTCTCTCAGGGTGAAGGCTGGGAGCAAGCAATGAAATCCTCGGGGGATTGCCTTTAAAGCACGCAGCTGGAAGGTCTCAGCACAGGTCACTGTGTCAAAAAGGAGTCAGACAAATTAATGGAGGGTCCCTGCATCACAGGGATCAAATCTCAGGGATCAAGTGATGAATCAGAGACAGCTTTTGGCTTAGAAAGTCTTTATCCTGCTTTATTAGAAGCAGAAATACCATCCTTTAATGTCACACTTTATTTCTCACTTCTCTTTTCCTAAGCAACTGCTGCTAGCCACCAGAATCCCATTTTTTGGTCAAAACAAAACCCCAAAACAAAGCAACCAAACAAAAAACCCCAAGCACAACCCAACAAAAAACACCCAAATAAAGCAAAATAAAATGGACAGCTTTCTTTATCCTATCCCTGTCTGCAAAAAGATATCTTTCAGTGTTTTTCCACAACTGAGATTCGAATTAACTTTCCCATTAAAGATCCAACAGTGAAACAATGCAAAAAAAGCACCGGGAAAGGGGCAAAAAAAGGACCGGGAAAGGGGCAAAAAAAGCACCGGGAAGGGGGGCAAAAAAGGACCCGGAAAGGGGCAAAAGCTCTAGTCCCCTGTGAATTGCAGGGGTTTTACTGCATTTTGGGAATCATCAGTGCTCAGCTCCTTTTCCTGGCACAGTGAACGATCCATGGTTTAAAGAAAGACACCCCTCCGAGAGGAATGGCAGGTACTAAGGACCCTCATTTTGCATTTGAAAGCCCCCAGCCTCCGGACAGCCCTCCACAGGCTGGGAAGTTCACAAGGCAAAGCAAACACCTGAACACTCTCCCCCTCCTGACTGGGCAGCCCACCAGGGAAGGGCATTATCCAAGACAATCCTTTCTAGCACCGATTGAACTCCTTCCCTGGTGGCAAGCTCACGGGATTTCCAATTTCACAGCCCTTGCCAGGGTTCTGATTGGAGTCATCCGAGCCACAAGGAGCTCAGGCTGCGGGTGCTGCTCTTCAGCATCCAAACCTGCCAGGGAGCATCCTGACCTGGAGTTCAGGAGCCAAGGCGCATCCTGTAAGCCCTGCGATCCGCAGCACGGCATCAAAGCAAAATATCCCTCCTCCATATCCAGGGAATAAGGGTACTAGAGCTGCACAACATCATTTTCAGCTGGTGCCAGCTACTACTGCTCTGCTGAAGTCAGTGGCACTACTCTACCCTGTGCTGGCTGAAGAGCCAAAAGCCTCACAAATTTGCATTACATTACAAAGAGCCGCCAGAAATTAAACAGAAAGGTCGGTGGGAGATGATTTTTCGCGTGGTCTGTGGACAGTTTCTCCCTTCTGTGAGTGAGGAGGTATCGCCTCGGAGATACGCCCGAGCTCAGGCACTCAGCATTGCCGGGAAGGGCGTGTGCTCCTGAGGCACAGCAGCACAGCCCGGGAGGGCATCGCCCACTTTCAGAGTCCTCTTGGAAGAGTTTGGAGTCAGGCGCTCACTGCTCTCTTTCTTTTGCTTGTTAATGTCTTGTACCTCCACCCCGGGCTGAAATTCCCTGCATACGGAGAGCCAGCCAAGGCCAGTTTAAAGATTTCCTCCCCCACGCCCGGAATTGTGTTTTTCCTATTCCCCCCCCCACTCCCAATTAGTCAAAACTCTATAGTCTAATTGGTTAACAGGGTGTATTTATAGGCACAAGATTTGGTAAGCAGGGTGCCCAACACATTCACAATTACCCTGTGGGAGGCTTTCCATTCACGGAGAGAGCAAAACATTTCAGCATCCTTGTCATAATTCAACATCAGCACTGACATCAGACACCAACCACTCAAACACCACAAAATCACCATCAGGATACTGAAGACAAAAAAAAAAAAAAAAAAAACAAACAAGAAAAAAAAAACCTAACAAAAAAAAACCCCAAAACATAAAAAGCAAAAGACTTTTTCCATTAATATAATAAGAGAAAATGAGATCCTGTGTTATGCAGCGTGACATCCGGTCAGTTTTCCAACTCCATGCTTTAATGGCAGCTCATCCCTCCCTCTGGGATTAAATTTCTCCAAATGCAGGGCTGCTGAAACGTCTTTAGCTGACACCATGTAAATAATGAGTAGCCAACACTTCTGGGCTGCAGGTCTGGAAAACAGTTGCAGTAACAATTTGCCTTGTGACTCTGTAGATACAGCAGAATAATTAATTACTAAATAAACCAGTGACCCTCAGACACACAGCAATCTCGATATGAAAAATGTCCTCAGTCGGTCTTTTAACTTTTAATGTGAGGTTTAATCAAGAATAATGAGTGTATGCATGTGCAGATACACACCAATATATGCAGCCACTTGCATATATCCACTAATTAAATTTGTCCTGACAGGAAAATACTAATATATGAGAAAGGAGGAAAAATAAACAGAAACAGCCAAAAGACAGGAAGTATCCCCTAAGTATGGGGAGACGGATGAAAATAAATAGAGGAGGGAAGCCTTTCAGATGTGTGTGTTCTTACAAAAAAAAAAGTCCTGATTTTGAATCACCTATCTCATAAGTACCTGGGATTGTAGTCCTAAATCACAACTGATTATCTATGTAAACCCAGGATTTTCAGCAGTTATGGCAACTGAAACAAGAGTCACAGTTTTCCAGATGAGAATTGAAAAGCCTAAGTGGTTATTTTTGCAGAGTGAGGCCTTGCCTTTACAGGAGGGAGCAAACACAGACCCCGTGCTGCTGCTTTGAGAAGCAATTTCACCCCTGTCCCCTTCGTGCAGTCAGACACAAACAATACCGTGTGTATTTGCATCACAAGCATGTAAGCAAGGATAAATTAATTAACATCCTCTGCTCCACGCACAGGGCTGGTCTAGGGCCCTGGGAGATTTACTAATTAAGAAGTTTACTAATGACAGACTTCCTGAGATGCTCCTGAACGAGCACAGGTTTCCTTCCAGGGTCGCAACTGTTATTAAGTGCCCAACTCAGGAGCCAGCTGGAGCTTCTGTGTTCAAGGCTGACCCCTGTAGGTTTGTCCCAAATTGATTACTTTTCGAACAAGAACAGCGCCAGGGGTTCATTTAACATTTCAACACAACTGCTAGCAAACTGTTCTGACAATTAAAGCCACACCATGTTAAAAACACTCGCTGCAACTCGGGTTCCTGTTAGCCCAAGCTTCAGACAGCACGTCAATAGAAATTTTAAAAACATCTATTACCATGTTTTCTCCACATCCCTTCCTAGACAATGAGTTCAAGACAATTCTCCACCTCCCCCTTTTTAAGTTCAACGAACTGAACTCCCAGGTTGACTCTCTGAAGTGCATTTCTCCCCGTTTTTATGGCTTTCATGGCTCATCTCTAACTCCAGATACTAGAGCTAGGGCCAGGTTTAAATATCTAACACTGCTATTCCTAGAATGAAAACATCATCCATATCCCTTCCTCCCTTCAAAAGCATCTCCTACCAGTTCAGCAGTTTAAATAGCATAAGACAGAGATAGATTCTATTAAAAATCAGAAACAGAACACCTCAGAAGGGTAAATCATCATTTGGCAACATAAAATCAGTGTGGTGAGCACTCAGTGGTGAGTTTTCTACTCACCCAAATGATGTTATGACAAATCTTTAAAGGTGCCTAAAACACGTTGCATTAATACAATTTGCCAAAGTTGTGATCTCACTAAAGATTTGTAAGGTTTATTATACACCCACCAAAATCATAAAAAAACACCCTCAAGCAGTATAATCTAAATACTAATCTATCAAACAAACAAAACAGTTGAAAACTCTTGGGAACCGTGCTATGAATTCCACTGAAGTGCAAAGAGATGCCAGTTTCCATTGAGTAATTGGGTGTTTCTGAAAGTCTTCACCAGGAAGGATGATCTTGGTCCCTCTAGGATTGAAATTTGGCCTATGGGAGCTCCTTGCACCTTAAACATTTATAGCATTATCTTAATCGCTTTTGAAAAGGAAAGAAGTCGCATCCATACAAAATCTACTTCACTCGTTTTTAGAATGCCATGGAAGAACCAACTCCAGCAAAAAGCAGATCTTTAAGACAAAAATCACGTGTTTCTCCCTCTGAAAGGCTGATTTACCCCAGTACAAGACAGAGCATGTTACTCATTGTAGAAGACAATTAACTCCCAGAAACATTCACTGCTCTGCTGGGAACAATTGACACCATTATGTGATCCACAAATCCGTGTCTAATGCACATTCTCCACCACCACCCTTTTTTTCCTGCAGTCATCCAATATAAGCACAAGGAGGGAGGGGAAGGAGGGGGGAAGGCAAAAGTCTCAGATGGTGAAATTTTCCTCCAGTTCCTGCTTTTTCCTCATGTGTTGGTATACAGTGCATATCCTAAAATCACAGGACATCGACCACAATACAAGGACTCTGAAATTCTAGAATATTAATTGGCTCTCTCATATTGATTTTTGATTTTGATTGTTGATTTTTTCTACAATCAAAGATTAGCATTTATGAGATTTTCTCCAGAAACATCAAGGGTAGAGACCTCAAGATGAAAAACAAAGCTGAGACATTCACAAGAACTCCCAATCCCCACATTTAGCATCCAAAAAAAAGATAAAACTCTCCAAATACTCTACGATTTCAAAATATAATCAAGCAAGTTGACAATGCAGATAATACAGGGATTAGAATCATAGAATATCCTGAGCTGGAAGGAACCAAGGATCATGGAATCAGCCTGATGTCACCCTAACTCCCTTTGTGCCCGACCCAGGAGCCAGGTACTCACCCCTCACAGACTGGAGATGATGGAGAGTGTGTGTGTGTTTCTCCCACTGGACTGTTCCTAAAACTATGGAACTTTATAGAAATTGCATTAAAAATTAAAAATACCCTCTAAGTTTGACTTGATAAAAAAAAAAAATGCACCAAGTAGTCCAATCTTTTTCCAATTGGCATGGGACAAGAGCTGTACAAAATTGCATCCTGATAAAAATTTAGTTTTTGAACACCTCAAAGTTGAGAGATGCCTTGAGCTCACTATTTTACGAGCCCATTGCCAAAGATTTTCTCTTTAGAAGGACAATAAAAAGACGGGATCTTGTTTGTGTGTTTGAATAACAAAATCATGGCCACAAATTGTTCACAAAACACAAAACAGTTAAAAATTAAGCTTCCTTTCTTTGTCAAACAAAAGTAAACAGAACATACTCCTTTTTCCTTCTCTTGCTTAGCAGAAAAATGCAAGGTATTCAGAAGGAACAGTGCCTGAGGATATTTGCAAGCATGGATATATCTGCATATTATATTGGCTTTTTATTTCTGTTCACATCCTTCTGTTTCAAACCCAAACAATTCTGGAAGTCCTCAGGCCCCAAGGCACCTCCACACCTGAGCTATGGATCCCAGCAGTCTGCCAGGCTTTCTGGAAGGACAGATTCACACATGGATAGAGATCTTGGGAATGTTATAGGCAGATTTTACAGAATACACAGAATGGCAAAAGCCAGGTTTAATTTGAAGCTGTGGGATGAGAAGAGAGAGCTCCCACCCTTGGCACCTGGTGTTCTGGTGGATTACCATGGTGCTTGCAGTGCCTTTCCTGCTCTCTCCCATTCCACCTTCCAATACTGGGCATGAAGATCATCTTCCCTCAAATTTCCTTCAGAAAACAAAGACCAAAGGTTTCCAAAAGTTAAGTCACCTTCAGCTTTTTTTGCTTCAATACAGACTGTTTAGTTAACATGCTGTGACATTCATGCATTCATCATTCCAGGTATTACTCTGATTTTTTCCTCTTCTGGTTCTCCTGATTTAGGAATCACATTCCAGGTCATGTCATCACTTTCAGGTGACATGAGATGTCATTCTCAGGAGGCAGAGATGCACAGTAGGTACTGCTAGAGCAGGTGCCACACTTTTAAAAAATACCCCACAATTTTATAGCCATTACAGTGGTGACAGAAGTGCCAAAACTTCTTCCAGGGAGCATTTTTCCTCACTCACAAGTTATGAGCATCCACTAGTTTAATTACAGTTGTAAGCCATAAACTCAAATGAGTTTCACCTCAGCACCATACCACATGGGGGATAAAAAAGCCCCTTAAAACAAAAGTCAAAACCAAGCTCTGCTGCATGCACTGAACCTGTCAAGTTTAATCCCATGGAATGGAGGGAAGGTAAAGTCTTTGCAAGTGATGAAAGACACATTCATACCTAGGCTAGAGTTTACAGCCACCAAGGAGCTAATCACACAAGTGACATAAATCCTAGTCTAGACAAAGATTTGTACACCGAAAGGAGTAAAAATAAAGTGCCATGGCATGAAATACAGCTTCACACCCTTCTATAACAAACACTGGGACTATTTCAGAGAAGATTTTAAGCACCAGAGGTTCGTGCTGGCTTCCTCACTCCTTGTCAACACACCAAGAGCCCCTCAGACAGGGATCTACCTCAGTTATTTGCAAAGGTCATTTTCCATAGTTATGTCCCAGCATTTTGGGACACTGCATTTGTTAGCTATTGCAGTGAGAACATGATGCTCCTCAGCCCTATTTTCTAGAAGTCCTTTACAGTGTCATCACCAGACCAGCTGATTCTTGCTCTCTCTGACCATTTTAACCAATTAACACACCCTAGGATGCTCCATGTGGGAAATAACAGAAACTGTGTTGCACTAAGTGAGAAGAGGGAGTGCAGCAGATCAAGAAACAGGAAAAGAACGAGCACACAGCCAAAGCACTGTGTGTCCCACCCAGTCACTGCCAGGAAGGCAGAGACTCCAAAATAGTCGGCCAGGGTTAAAGAAGCATCCTGAAAAATTCCCTTCAAAAAAGGCACACATCTGTACAAAACAGCAATTTTCAAAAATCCTTGTTCACTGAAAGGTAAGGATGTGCAGCATTCCCAGTGTTAATGAAATATTCAAACCCGAGAACTAACAAGGTGCTAAAAATGCCATCTGCTGAGGAGTAAGAAATGTGGGGTTAAAGATTGCTTTGTGGGGAGATGGATACTTAAATCCATCCTGCTCAATGGGAAGCAGGAATAAATCTAAACTTCTCTTGCTGGTGTTATTGAGGCTGCCCAGCAGTCATTTCTGGCCTTCATAGACCATTTCTAGCAGAGTAAGAGCAGAAGACAGAGCAGGAGGAGCCCCAAGTGCCCTAAGCTTTCCAGCCCAGCTGTGTTCCCTGGGAGAGGGAGGAGGGACAAGTTCTGAGGGCTTTCCCCTGTCAGGTGCCAGGACTTTTCTCCCTGGCTCCTCACTTTTCCTGCTCTTCCACATGTGTGTTGTTAACCCTTCTGCAACTCATGCTGCCACAGAACCAGTCCTGCTGGGGGAAGTATCTTGGCACATCTTCAGACTCCCTTTCTGACAGGCACGAGCCCCTGCAGCATCATGAGACCAAGGCCAGCAAGGGCCAGATTTAATCTGAAGTTTATTAATACTGATTTTGAGCAGAGGCTTTGCTCACTAGACGTTACTAACTTTGCCAGCCCAAGATGTGTCAGGGTGAGGTTGCTCTGAAGCACGATTATATTTGCTATAATCCCAGATCACATGCTGGTGTATTAAGATAAAAATGTCTTTGAACTTTTAAATTTATTTCCCTGGATTTCTTTTTGCTACTGATTCAACACCAATACTAGGATCAGTGTGATAAGAGAAGGCAGGTTACATTATTCTAACTCTGCAAATACAGTTCTAGCTGGTTTGGGGGAATATTTTCTCTGCACTTCTAACTCTGAAGTTTTAAAATGACAAGAACACACCTGGATTTGCATCCAGTGGAAAAGTACCTACTGGGCTGCTGCTAGCTGTGCTGAGGAGCCCTTGAAATGAAAACAAACCAACCACAAATCACACTAATGGGAAGGCTGTCACTTCTGGATTCAACCCTAGGAATGAAATATAATAGGAGAAAAGAAATATTTGCTTTAGTCCCAGACACAGAAAGTAAATCATCTGCAGAGAGAATGACATTCCTCTCCTCCCCTTCATCCCAAACCAGGGATCAGGTCTATTGACGTGAATAAAAGGAAAGATAAAAGAAAGAAAAGACAAACCCATAACACAACAAACAGAACAGCTGGATATTCCTTGCAGACTATGCATATCTATTATATCTAATAAATACGTGAGACAATTATCTAGAAAACCAGAAACCTCAGCTCAGCTGTAAATTTTCCGCAGGTGCCTTGGGGAAACTGGGGTGGGGGCGTTCCATGTAGAAGGTATTTTGTGAAATTATACACATAAACATCTGAGGATTGAAATAGTCGCAGTTTCCTCACCTATTGTCTCAAGCTGGACACCTAAGAAATAGAAAATCTCCCACCCTGGGCTTGAAGCTCCTCAGAAAGCACAGTTCCCCCTCTCCATTCCCCGCCAATTCCTGACCCAGGTCACAGCAGCCAAGACAAGGCAAAGAACTGCCCCCTCTCAGGTGCATGGCCCCTGAATTTAAAAGGATCACAACATATTAAATGGCAAAATACCTAGTGATAACATCCATCACAAATATTACAGCATTGCTGTGGGGGTTTTAGCTTTGTTTTTAAATCATCTAATCCCAGGCTTGAGACTGGTAGGATCAAGCACATGAACAACACATCTTTAGATGCCAAATTTAATTACTTTGAATTACATGTGGAGACCTTTTGAAATATGCATTCCTAATCCAGGTACTCAAACAGGACGTGGGACTTTCCTAAAAGTTTCGTTTCCAAGTGGCAGCTGAGCAGTGGAAAACCCAGCTTTGACACACTTGTTAGTTCTGGGGTTAGAAAAGAATAGCTGTGTAGTCAGAGCTCACAGCCTTCTGAAGAATATATTCCAGTCATCCAGAGCTCTGGCATCTGGCAAATCTTCAATATCACATACTTGCTGACTATCCTAGTGTGCTCCAGGATAATGCTGAATTCTGAACCCAGCCCTTTGCACAAAGTGTTCCGTAGTCTTTTCAAAAGACTTCCCTCCTCCACCCAGAAAGCTAAAGAAGCAATTCAAGCCCCACTGTGGAAATACAAAGTTTGTGTTTTAGTTAAGAGGAGTGCAAAGCAGGGAGAACAGAATTTTAAAGAGAAAATAGGGACAAACCAGCAGCTCTGATGAGAAATTAGAACAGGGAGGGTGCTGAAGCTACGTGGAAAAAAAAAAAAGCTATGCCTCTCATCCTTTCCATACAAAGAATTGAGAGGAAAATTCTCAGGAAATGACACTTTCAGGCAGAGTGACACTTGCTACGCCCTGAACTGCAACTTCAAGCCACACCCACAGGGAATATGCCTGCTCCTGGCATGAGACAAGCATCAGGATATCCATGCCAGGTAAAAGGGTGCCGTTCTGCAGGGAAAATTCTGCTGGTCACTTTTTTTTTAAGGTGGAGCCACAGTAAATCCACTGTTACACATCATGCCACACTCAATTGGTTTTTGATCTGTTTCCATTCCTGTCTCTCCACTACCTTTTATGATTGCAAAAGTCACAAAGGTAATCTTAAAGAAAATCAAACACCCTTTTCAGATTATTTTCTGTGACTTGCTTCTGAATAAAGATACTTGGCAGAACCTTCAAGCTTAGCAATTCCAGTTAAGCCCTTAATTCCAAGTACAGAAACTTAAATTCAGATATTCACACACCTGAGTCATTGCTGAGCATTGTTAAGAGACCCTTATTTTTAATGAGAGCAAAGCCCTGTGATTTGAGGACATCTGAGCACTACAGCTTAAAGTCAACAGTCAAACTCTGAGACTGAACAAAATAAACCCCTTCTTGCTTTATACAGAGCTGACAGGTTGGACATTCCAGCCAAACATTCCCTCAAGTTTCCATGATGAGTCACACCAAACACTGGTTACCTTCATGGCAACAACCCTGTATGCAAGTATTGGAAGGTAAAAACGAAATTACTAAAAAAATCACAAATCCACAGTATTTATGCAAGACCTGTACCCACACTTAATATTAACTGGACATGTCAGGCTTTACACCATATTAGAGACCATACCTAGACAGGCAGGACTGAGGTTCATTTTGTGTACAGGTGTGCTCAGGTTCAGATATACAATAGGTTATTTTCAATTTTCAGGAACAAGTTGACTTGCTATAAATCAAACTCTAATATCAAAGTACTCACAAGGAACCACACAAAGCCTCCAGACAAATAGGATTGCAGGATTCTATTAGAAAGGTGATTTATTACTTGGCATTTCTTGAAGTTTTGGAGCCATTACTAGACGAGAACCACACGCCAGTTTTGAGATGCACTTCACAGTCTGCCTTTGCCTGCTGGTGTTTGAAGACTTGGTTGTTAGAGTTTAAAATTCCGCTCCTCTTTTTCCCAAGACTCTCTGAAAAGTATCCTGTATTTTTCTTTTTCTCAGGTCTGGATTATCTGGCTTTGGGTCTATTTTATTTCAAACCTTTATCCTCCCTGTGATCTGAAGAGACTACCCCTCCTTCCTCCAGAAAGAGTTTTCACAGGCTTTATTAAAGCAGCTAAAATATTTTTAGAAAATAAGAATACCTAGTCTAGCCCTGATAAAGCACAACTTCGGCTATCTCAAAAGATTTCTGAAGAGGAAATAATTCCCCCCTACTTCAGTTATACTAATTATTAACATCTTTCCCTCTCAGTATTATAGGTATGCACAGTATAATTATAATTTCAAATTTAGTAGTGAGCTGAACAAGAGGACATTTCAAATCAAAATCAAAGGACTTTAATTATGTCAATGCAAAAAGAACAAAAATAATGTAATGATGCTTATTTACAACCTCTTTAACATCTCATGTGGAGATTTTTTTCAGGAAATATTACAAGACTTAAGAAAATAAACAAAACTTCAGATGTAGAGAATCCAAACCTGCCTCCTTGCAAAAGTGAAAAAAATCCAAAATGCACACACCAATCACCATTTCTAAGGAGGCTTTCAGTCCTTCCTTCATTTGGTAGACATGAAAGAGATGATCTCCAATCATGCCTCATCTTGATCCTCATTTTTATGCACCAGTTTCATCAGAGGTGGCACTGCAGTTGTTAGTGCCAAATTTAAATCCACCAAATTTAAAGCCCTGCTAAGAGTTTTCCTATGGAGATTAACAACAGGCCTCCTGTGACACCAGCTGGGATGACCCATACACTGTGGTCTAATGCA
Source organism: Eopsaltria australis (assembly GCA_034509425.1). NCBI lineage: Eukaryota > Metazoa > Chordata > Aves > Passeriformes > Petroicidae > Eopsaltria > Eopsaltria australis. The sequence goes on from JAVTVJ010000527.1 coordinate 253,154, forward strand.
GCAATTCCCACCTGCAAACCCTGAACATTGGTCCAGGTCTGCAGGAAAGATTTTGTGAAGTAATAAAGAGAGATGCTGGTGGAAAGGGGAAGTGATTTTTCACAGGCTTCCCAAGCTATGGAGCAATCTGTGGCATAATCAGCAGGAAATGACCAGAGACCTCACGAGGACACAAAGAGTCTGTAGCTAAAAATATTTGGAGACCCTACTCTTGCTCATTTGACCATCTCACAGAAGCTATTAAAGTCAATGACCTCACTAAAATGGCAAAAATAGACAGTTCATTTTGAAATATAGTTCTGTAACTCTTTTCTTTTCTCAGAGACCTCACATGACATATTAAGAACTGACAGATTCAAAGGAGCAATATTCAATACTGCAACTTCTATTATGTTCAGCAATATTTCCTCCTCAGTTCTCAAGACAGTTAGAAGAAACTGAAGGGAAGGAAGAAAAACCACCAAGAAAATATGAGAAGAATTTAAGAACTGAATTGAAGTGGGGAGGGTGAGGAATAAGAAAGAGAAACAGAATAAAATACAAAGCTCAGTCCTACAAACAGGTATTTTTTAATCCACACACTTTAGGCAATGCATAGCTGCTTTAATTACCAAAGTGTGAAATGCAAGCTTAAAACCAAATCCATGTTTGGAAAATGAAGTTGAAAACAGTCCCAGAAAACAAAATCAGCATTATCTAGTCCAACATTAATTAGACCTGTGTTAGAATATCTGTTCAGATCAGCTTCTTGAGATGAGTGCTAGTTCAGAATTAAAAATTATTTAACTTCACCTGCAAGAGCTGTGTGGTTACCCAGAAATAAAACCCTCTCCCTATCAGGGTGCTTAGGGAGGAGGTTACTTTGTGACAGCTTATCTAAAATAGCCACTTAATAATTAAGTCCTGCTAATTGTCAGTGAGCACAGAGTTTAGGGAGCCTTTCTGTGTACCAAAACAGATCCTAACACTGAACCACTACTGCTAAAAATGAAAAGCATCTACTGATTTTTTGTTTTTCATGTATGACTTTTTGGGGTTTTGGATACTTTTTTTAGTTCTTGGCATTTGCCTAAAGAAAGCTGATTTTCTTTCTGAGAGGAGAGGGGGAAGGATGTCCTGAAACACTATTGCATAACTGAAAAATTGGGGGGAAACATTCCCCCTTTCTCCATTGTTGAACATTACTTTTCCTGCTTTCTTAAAGTAACTGAAAGATAAACCCCCAGCATTTCAAAGCTCAGTTCCATAACTAATAGTTCCTAGCTAGGTATGAAAAATATTTATACTTATACACAAAAAAGGATTTATAAATACAGTTAACTGAGATTCTGCCAGAGTGTTCAGATTACTTTGCACCAGAAATTTAAATTGTAAAATTCTTAATGGAACCATGAATCTGATTAAAAATAATGTCCTGACAATTTCCTAGTCATCCACCTGACAGCACTGGGAAGAACAGCCTGAGAACCTCCCTAACCTCTGCTCTGTGGATCCATGACACTGGCACTGCCAGGGGAATTTGAGGAAAACACCTGGAAATCCACCTCTGGCTGGAACAGAACAAAGACCAGAAATATTTTCAAATTTGGGACCATTGTTACCAATCATGTTTAAGAGGCATTTGGACAGTGCCCTTAATACCATGATTTGATTTTTGGTTAGCCTTGAAGTGCTCAGATGGTCGTAGGTCCCTTTCAACTTAAATGTTCTGTTCTATTCTATTCTAATTCTGTTCTTAGTCTATTCTATTTTTATTCTATTCTGTTGTATTCTATTCCATTCTATTCTATTCTAGTCTATTCCATTCTATTCTATTCCTTTGAAGGGGGAAATAAAAGCATCTAGAAAGATTATTAAGACTGTTAGCTGTGGCTTTCTTTGCTATCAGACACAGACTTGAAGCCATCTCGCTCTTTTCTGATGCTGCCTGCATTTCTCTCTCACGTGCGCTAGAAAAAACAGGATTATTTTTCCACAACAGTCATAGTTGAGCCTCATATATCTGATTTTTAATCTGACACCTAAAAAGGTTTGCCCTAAGTCCCCACACACACCACGATGCTGTGTTATAACACGGGAGATGTGTCACATCACGGGGCCCTGTGCTCAAGAACCTGCCTAACCTGCCAACACCTCGATAGCAGCCACAGCCTGTGGCCCCACTCCTGTCCCCTGCTCCTAAAATAACCTCACCCACACCGAGAGGTCTGACACATGCAGACATCAACACAGCAGTTAGATGAGTCACACGTTACAGCCATGATTTCCAAACAAGTATTTCGCAGTCTTTCAGAGCTGCAGCATTTGTTTGTTAAAGCTCTGGTCTCCAGTCATGAGCCTGCTCTCACTGAAACCAGCTACAAGCACTGCTATCTGCAACATGAGGGCTTCAATGGTAGTTTAACTTGTAAAGGAATTAAAGCATGGGCTACACTTTCAGTGATGTCAAACTGCTGCTGTGAAAAAATTAAGGGGTATCCAGATTGTTTTTTGTATTTCGTGACAATTAAAAAAGCAAGTGTGTTTTCCTCTCCCTAAGTAAAGTTATGACATTTTCCACATCGCAGAATTGCAGAGTTGGTCAGGCTGGAAGGGACCACAGTGGTCATCTGGTCCCACCCCCTGCTCCAGCAGGGCCATCCCAGAGCACAGGGCACAGGATTGTGTCCAGATGTCTCTGGAATATCTCCAGTGACAGAGACTCCACACCCTCTCTGGACAATCTGTTCAGGGCTCAGTCACTGCATAGGGAAGAAGTTCTGCCTCATGTCCAGGTGGAACTTTCTGGGCATCAGTCCCTGCCCATTCTCTCTTGTCCTGTTGCCCAGCACCACCAAGCAGAGCCTGGGTCCATCCTTTTATCACCCTTCCTTCTTGAAGGAGTCTGCTTTCATCATTGGTAATAGTAAGGATGTCTGAATTATTTGGAATGGATGCTTATACTTGGACTAAAAGTTTAAAGAACTAAGAACAAAATATTTTTGCTTGTTATCCCATGCATTTTATCTCAAAATTTGAAAATAACTGATTATGAAGCTATTCCATAAGGGTTCCTAAGTTCATATTGAGATTTTCCAGTTGCTCTCCTGACACTATCACCACTCGTGATAATGAGTACACAAATGTCTTATGCCAAATATTTGCAAGGATGTGACCAAATCTCTTCTGAACTTCTTCAACTCTCAGTTAAACACAAAAAAAGTGTTTTAAAAAACATAGAAAATGAAGATGTCTGGCTTTGAGTTTTCACTTCCAGATACACCTCCAGTTATAGCAGAAGACCTAATTTCTAGTGAAATCCCACAGGACTTTGTGGTTTCCTCAAAGCCTTTGTCTCGTGGCAGAAAGCAGACACCTCCGGGATGCACAGATTTACCCCCAGCATGAGTTCTTCCAGAACTTATCTGCTATGGATACCAAACACCAAACACATTTCTACCAGCACTGGAAAAAAAGCCAGTGCCTTCCATGTAGTGTTATCAGCATGACTGACCCTGTGAGTCATTTTTGCAGTGACTCATTCCATTTTGCAATGGAATGCCAGCCTTGACTCCAGCTCCAAGACCAGCCTCTCTCCCTCACAGCCTCAGATGTGGAAGGAACCACTCACCCATCACCACTTCAAACCATTGCTGCATTGAAACAAACCAAAATATTTTAAAATTTGTTTGGAAAGGTGAGACCAGAAGTAAGGCACTTCATGTTATGTTTCATGGATGAAGTCAAGAGTTTAGGATGACCGAGATGACATCAGCATAGCGTCTGTGGCTTCCTATTTCCTCTTTCTTCTCAAAATCAATCCCCAGCTCCCTGACAGCAGAGAATTGATGTGTTTGTACAGCCTCATTCCTCACCACATGGACAGATCCAGCCCAGCATCATGGTCACTGCAAAAAATAATCACTGAAGCTAAAAAGCGAGCAAAACAACCTTTAGGGATTATTCTTTTGTGTCTGGCTTGTACAGTCAGAGATGTTATTTCTCTACAAAAAACAAAATACTGTTATTATTTTTCTACTTCAACCCACACTCAAGAAATCTGTTAATCCCTGTCCTTTGGTGGGGAAAGCTTTGTACTTTATCTCTCCACAGTTCCAACTGTTTATGCCTGGCTTTTTAAGGGAGCTGAAATGTTTTAAAAGATCTGGAATTGTTTGTGCAGAGAAGGCTAAAGGCTTCAAGCTAGCTGACACTAGTCCTTCCACATATTCTTAAGGTAGAGATATGGGGAAAAGAGGTCAAGGAGGCAAGGAATTCTGCAGTACTTACTAGAGAATCCCACCATCCTTTAACACAGTAAGGAGGGAAACCCCTACTCTCCTTTGCCTTCCTGTATTAATCAAAGGATCAGTGTCCTTTGGATTGTGCAGTCTGAGGAGAAAATCTTTCCTGGTGAGAAGCAAATGCTTTTCCTCTTCATTATTGGCCCAAACAAGACATTCCATTTCACATTAAAAGAGAATAAAATAGTTCAGCCTATCTGTAGAGGAAAGCTCTACAGATAGTTAGTGTTGTGTCTAGATTATTAGAAGGGTAATTTTAAAAGGCTTCTGGTAAACTCTGATTTTTTCTTTTCAGCAACATCCTAAATTTGCTTTTCTCTGTGCCAGTAGGACAAAATAACGCTTTAACCACCCAGTACAATTTTAAGTGCAGATAATAAATATTTCATGCCAAATGCCTAATTATACCATACAAATACAAAGTCTCAAAATAATAAATTAGTTTGAAGTACTTCTACAAGGGTCATGAATTTCCATTAGTGATTTCTATTATGCAGAAATTCAGTTGATGACTATCTCATTCCACCAGTCAGAGAAGTTCAGGTGTGGTCAGAGAGTTGCATCTACCAGATTGTCACACTCTGGAAGAGTGAAACATAAATGTTCTCTCCAGACCCTTCACATGGCATTTTAAAAAATAGCCACATCATTATTTTCATTCCATATTCTTTAGAATACTAAAGATGCAAAAACACATTTCACTTCCTCATCAATTAATTTGCCAGGTGAATGGGGAGAGTTTAATTTTTTACGAACTCACAGGAGGTTTTTATCCAACAGGTCCAATTCTTGCCTCTGATCAAGTTTAGTGCCCCTGAATTTTAATGGGAGTTGCTTTAACAGCATAAGCATGAAAAGCTTAATAATACAAAGGTGGGAAGGGAGTTATCCAAAGTTCTTCTGTGATCCTTAATTTTAGAAACTTAAGGGAATCCATTACTGATGCTAACTAGCAGCATAAACTCTTAATAGCAAAGTGACAAAAGAAAACCAACCCAAAAGCCACACAGAGAACCTGTCTGAGCTCAAGAGGGAGACACAGGACCTCCTCCTGCTCAGTTTCCAGTTACCACGAGAGTTTAGTCGCATTTATTAATTCCATCCTTGCTGGATCTATATTGTTGTAGGCAGCCTCCATCCCTCTGCTTCCCTTCATTTCATAGGAAATGTATTCCTGTTTTGTAACCTGCTCTGGGTAAGCAGCTGCCCAAGCCAGCGTCTCCCCCTCCATATTGCCTCTGGAATGTGCTGTACCTTATCATTTATTTTGGCAACAATAACTCCAACATGTTTTTATTTGCATTTCAGTATGGCTTGTCTGTTTTTACTGTTCTGCTTGAGTTTTTTTTTACTCTCAATACCTGATACATTTCTAATCCCACAGAATGAAATTAAGGTACAAGCCCTCCGTTTTCATCCCTGAGCTGAAAGGCTCAGAAGCTGAGTGCAGAACTCCCTGTTAGGATGAAAAGGAAATTCTTAGTTGAAATTTAACATGTTTTTTCTCACAACTGGGGTGACCTAAGGGCACGTGCGCAACCAGTTACCATGGATCAGCTGGCGGGCTGAAACTTATCCTGCCTTATTTTCCTAAAGTGGATGCTTCATACAGACATATTTGAAAGATTAAAGGAGTTAAACTATGCTGTAAGTTTATCTTGTGTGGGAAAACGCCCATTTAAGCTAGACTGATGCATTTGTGTTAAACTAAACGTTCAGCAGAGGCCACAAAGATGGTGAGGGGTCTGAAGTATCTCTGTGGGAGCTGGGCCTGATCAGTTAGAGGAGGAAAGGGATCTCCTTAATGCAGATAAATATCTCAAAGCAGGTGCCAAGAGGATGGTGCAAGGCTCTCTCCTGTGGTGCCCAGCGGCAGGGCAAGAAACAATGGCCATAAACTAAAACAATGAGTTTCACCTCAACACGAGGAGGAATTTCTTTACACTGCGAGCGGCAGAGCACTGGAACAGGCTGGGCAGGGCGGGTGTGTGCATTCTCCCTCTCTGGAGACACTCCAAACCCACCTGGACACATTCCAAACCCACCTGGACACATTCCAAACCCACCTGGACACAGCCCCGTGTCACCTCCTCCGGGTGACCCTGCCTGGGCAGGGGGGTTGGAATGGATGATCTCCACAGGTCCCTTCCAACACTACGGATTCCCTGATCTATGCTAGAGCAGCTCGGGTTGGGGTAGGGGGGGAATGATTAGACATTAAAACAAACTTTTTCCCCCAGAGGGTGGTCGGGCCCTGAACAGGCTCCCCAGGGAAGTGGTCACAACCCCAAGCCTGCCAGAGCCGTAGGAGCGCCAGGGCAACGCTGCAGGCACAGGGTGGGATCGCTGGCACTGCGCCCTGCAGGGCCGGGAGCGGCACTCTGACGGCCCCCGTGCTTCCCCTCGCTGCCGGGGCGCTCCCTGCCCTCAGCACGGCCGTGCCCGGCCCCGTGAGCGCTGCCTGAGCGTCCTCCGGAGCCCACCCGGCCTTGCGGCGGAGCGGGGCGGCCCCAGGTGCGGGGCGCGGCCGGGGGCGGCCCCGGGGGCGGGCGGGGGGAGTCCCTGAGACGCCCGGGCAGGGCCGCATTTAAGGAGCGGCGTCGGAGCGCGGGAGCTTCGTCACCGCGCCCGGAGCCGCCACCATGCCCGTCAAAGGAGGCACCAAGTGCATCAAGTACCTGCTCTTCGGCTTCAACTTCATCTTCTGGGTGAGGTGCCCGGCGGGGAGCCCGCGGGACGGGGATGGAGGGGAGGGGAGGTGCTGAGAGGGAGCTGCGTTTTGTTCGCTTTTCTGGTGCGTTGTTTTTGTCGTTTTCCCCACTTGCTGCCGCCCGGGACTCCTCCCGGGTGCCCAGGTGCTCACTGCCCTGTTTTTCCACGTTTTTCGGGTTTTATCGTGAGGCGGGCTGAGCGTGCTGGCAGGCGGGGAGGGGGTGCTGGGTTTGCGGATCGCCCCCCCCACTCAGCATCCCCTAGCACGACACGCAATCCTCGCCATAAAACTGTGGCCAGCCTGGGCTGCCCGGTGCTCTTCCCGGTGCGGGGCTGTGCCCGGGCTCTGCTCGCAAGTTGCAGCCTGTGGCTGTCGTGTGTGTGAACTCCTCGTGTTGGTGGGAGCCGTGGCTTCCCTTCGGGTTTAATCTCTCGGAGCAGACCGGCACCCGCTGAAATCGCGTCTCCGGTGTGGCTCCTGCCCCACCACGCCTTGTTGGCCAGGCAGTGTGGCTGAGCCGAGAGGCTGGGGCTGTTCTCATGTGCTCGGGGCGTGGGCACCTGGATGTGCATGGAAAAGTACCATGGGAGCGCAGCACAGCTGCTGCTGTGCCTGGTGGATAGGTGTGAAGTGTGTGGTTCAGAAAGTTGGGTTTTCTGTGGGCTGTTAGCCACGGTGGAGGACTGCGTGTGCGGCTCTGATGTGGAGGTGAAGTTGGAAGAAGTCGCGTCTGGAGTCAGTGGCAGCACTCGCTCACTGCCCGTGGGATGAGTGGGAGCTGCAGTGTTAATAGGTAAAGTGCCTCGGTGTCGAAATTGCTTGCAGCAGCGTTGAGAAAACAGAGCTGGGCTGTAGTAGAGGGAAGTTGTTCAGGACTTGGCCCAGGAAAGCACATGTTGCCACCCGAGACTCGCCAGGACACTGAGCAGTGCTGTCGCATCTGGAGAGTTACAGATGATCAGAAGGAAAAGCCTAATAAAGCACTGCCTGAAACTTCTGGTCAGTGAGTTCCTTAACCTCTTGCTGAAAGAGACTGAAACATTCATGGTTTGCTTTGTGCTTGTGTGTTCGTTTCAAAGCTGCAGGCTTTCTGCAGAGAGTACTTTATGGGACAAAAATTCTTGTTGTGGCAAAGGCATTCCCTCAAAGAAGCTCTTAACCTGAGCATCACCATCACCTTGTCTGGGCCCAGGACTGAGAACAGGGAGCATGGTTTTGTTTAGCTGTTGCATGGAAGTGTCACGGTAATAAAGTGCTGAAGCTTTACTCGTACCTTTGGGTGCTCGTGGGTACAGAATTGCACTGGTGACAGGGTGCAGGGAAGAAGAGTGATGCTGCTGCCCAAAGGAGCTGAGAGATGATGGCTTTTCAAGTGGCCTTCTTGAGGCTGGCACTATCCAGCTAGGCTGTGGGAAAGACAAGAGGAAGAAGAAAGAATTAAAGGGAGATAAATGCACCTTGAAGATCCCAGTGTCTGGAGGCCCCCAAGGGGCAGTAAAATGCAAGCAGCTTGGGTCAGCCAGAGATCAGTGTGTGTTTGACTAGCTGGAGTGGGCCTTGGCTCTTGGGGATCACCACATGTCCTTGTGGCCTGCTGAAAACAGTTGGAGAGGAGTTTAGGGAGTCTGGTGTTAGCAAACCTTGTGTCCTCTGTGGGGAAATAAAGTAGCTGTATCTTGGGTTATTCTGCACTGAACAGCATAAAAAGAAAGGTGTCCCAGGGCTGCCAGCATTAGAAGGCAAGAACCACCCTAATAAGAAAAAAGGATTTAATGTTTCTTATGGCTTTGCAGATGTGAAAAGTCTGTGAAGTCATGGAAGAATGTTGACAAAACCTGTTGTGCCCAAGTGCAATTCAGTACCTCCTTTTTTTGAAATAAGCTGCCTCCAAAGGATAGGTGAGGAATTTAAGTGGTCTGCAGCAAACCTGCAGATGGCTGTGGATGCTGTGTTAGCTGGAATCTACTTGCTTCCATCAGAGGCTTGAAAAAGGGTGAGAGGAAGCAGAAAGTCTCAAACAGCTTGGTAAAGGAAGTTATTGAAATAAAAAGGGAAACTCTCAAAGTTGAGGCTGTATCCAAAGGAAGGCGATAAAGGTTCATAAATGCTGGAGAGCCAAATAAAATATGCTATAAGGCAAGCCAAAGGAGAGCTTTAGGAGTAATTTGCAAAAGCAAACCCAAGTAACATACCCCTCTTCAGGCACGTGAGGAAAAAGGAGTCTCAGGGAGTCCTTCCAGGTAGGTATAGAGTTTTGGGAGCGATCTTCAGCAGGACTTTATTTTGCTGGGGAAGATTCTGGCAAAGTTCTGTGCCATAGCCTGTCTTTGACTCTGAATCCTGCACAGGCTTGAACTGACCTCTTGATGCAAAGGAGGTGAAACAGGAGGAGCAGCAAATGTTTGATTAACAATTCTCCAAGGTCACACAACACTTCAGAACTCTGAGCTGTGATTAGGTAGCTCCCCCTGCTCGCCATCCATCTCAGTGTTGGAGGGCTGGAATGCAGCAAATTGGAGGCTGGGTTTTTGCTTTACAGTAGTCTGGGATACCTGGAGAGTGGCACATATGGAATATCTGGAAAAAGCAGAGGAGAAGACTCTTTCAAAGCTGGCATACATGTGGAGATGGGACACTGGCTACTGGAAGGGGAAGACAGACTTCATGAAGCTGCTGCCTTGAAGCCTTTAAAAGCCTAAATGCTAGAAAGTGCAAGGACAGATTGGTGATGGTTCACTTGTTCCATGTCTCCTGGAAATCTCAAGCCTTTTGGGTAAACCAGGCAGTTCTGGAGTAAGATCCTGGCAAGGATGAGATGGCTGTTGGAGTGGAGGCAGGGCTGTGGAGAGAAGCAGTGGTGCTGGCACAAACTCTGTGGTGGTCAGGACAGTCCTGCCTCACCTGGAGAAGCACAGGAGGCACCTCTGAGGTGCTGCCTGGCACCCATTATCCAGGGTGATGGAGGTGGTGCCTGTGTGCTGACACAGCAGGGTTGAGACTCTCACCAAAGGCAGGCATCAAGTAATTCCTGTGGGACACACTAGCAGGAAGCTGCCTGGAGATAGGAACTAAATGGTTCAGGGGTAGCTGCTACCATGGAGCATGGGGAAGAGGATCTGTGATGGCTTTACAAAAGCACCAGGTGGGTGCTCAGCATCAACAGAGCAAAAACAGTGTCAGAAATGAAGGACTGAGAGAAGATGGAAAGATGTAGAGTTCCCTAAATCCATGGCATGCTGGTGTCCTGCAGTGTTGTGGGCTGCTCTGGTCATCTGCCTGCCTTGAGAGAATCATAGTGGAGTTTGGTAATGTTTGGGAAAGGAAGAGGAAGGTTTCTGATATCAGCAGCTGTAAGGTGAAATACTTCAGCATGGAAATGTACTAGAGATCTTTGGGATCATGATTGTCCAGGCAGCAGGTAGGGCCTGACTGTATTGCAAGAGGCAGTGAGCAAGAACTGTGGGATATTAAGCCAGGAAAGAGGACATTTTCAGAAGGAAAGTGTGACTGTGGGGACAGTGGTGGTGCTTTCTCCTCAGCAGATGCTGAGGAATAGGTTGGCCAAAGGGTACCTGACCCAACATGGAGTTCAGCAGCCTTTTGTTAATTTTTCTTCTTTCAAGGTGCTGTCTGTGTCTTTGCAGTCTTTAAGTGCTCGATGTCTAGACTAGGAGGTTGGTCCTGGGAATGCTCTTATCTGTCCTGTTCTCTTTAACCCTTCCTGAGGATCTTGTGCTTGATTGATCTTGTGGCCTTTCTCCAGTTGGGAAGGCTGGGCACATGCATGGTGAACTTTTGGCTTAAAACATGCTTGTGGCCTACATGGAAGGAAGAGGACATCTTTGGATATTTGCTACAAGTCAGGTTAAGCATGGATCAGTATGTTTTGGGGTTCAATCCCTTCTCTGAGGTGTAGGAATTAGGGATGGCTGTGTTTTCTCTTGGGATGGAGTGTTGCAAGCAGGCCCCAGGCTCCTTGCTGCTGTTGTGCTGCCCTTGCTGCCTTGCCGTTCTCCCCCCTGAGTTTGCAAACTGCTCTGCTGTCCTGGCATGGCCCTGGCATCCCTGACAGTCTGCTGTCTAATAATAAAAGTTTGGGGGTTGATTTGGGGTGTGGGAGGGAGGTGTTGAGGCTGATACAGAAATAAAGATTTTTTTTTTTTTTTTTCTGCCAGACTGGCTTGAGCTTGGCAAGAAGTCAATGGAAACGGCAAATTTCGTGCCTTAAACCTGAGCAGTGGAGTGGTTTTAGCAAAGTTGGGTTGGACCAACCTTAGTGTGAGCAATGCTGGATTGCCTTGAGTTGTGTAATGAGTGACTGCCTTTAGCTGTGCTCCCTTAACTCCCTGGATTTTCTCAGGCTTGTTAGTCCTTGTGGTAAAGTCTTTTCCTAGGAAAACTGTGGGCTCCTGAGTTGCTTGGATCACACCAGGCAAGTGCTTGCCTGTTCTCCCACTGACTTTCTGCTGCTGAGCAAAAGCAAGGCCTTGCACTGTTAAACTTCAGTGCTGGGTTTTCCCCTTGTGAATGTTGGGAATATGCTGCTCATATTTATAGCTTAATGTGTTTTAGGTGAGCGAGTGCTGTACCACAGAGCCAGAGTTCAGGCTGAGGTTTTGAGCAATCATTTTCTTGCTCCTTTCCGCTGTTGGGCAGCTCTCATGTCCTGACTTCCCACTCTCCAGAGCACTGTGTGTTTTTATGAATAAGTGCATTTGTCTGTGGTAGTGCCTGCTAAAGTAAGATGTGCAGAATTAGGCCTGGAGAGCTCTTTTCCTTCTGTAACTTGAAGATACCTGTGACTTTGTTCTGAGCTGTAATCTCAGCTGCTTCTGTGCACCAAGAACAGCAATTCAGAGGGTCGTTCCTTCTCCAGTGGAGCAGAGGACTTGCAGGATGGGCAGGGAAATAACATGTATCTGTGTGTGTATATATATGCAGGCACATATGAAAAACCCAGAAATTAGTTGCTTTTGCTTTCTGTAATGAACTGATGCAGTTGCTGGCTTCAGTGTGTGACTCTAATGCTGCTTGGGCTCAGTTCAGCGTATTTTGACTCCAGTAAGTGCTGTGAAGTCAGGAATGGAGTTTGGAGTAGGTTGTCTTGAGAAACCTGTTGTGAAGGTACTTGGAGTTCTAGCAGTCCTAGCTCCTATTTGCAATTCTAATTGCAAATATAGTAGACTGGCTCCTGAATAGGAACTTGTATGAAATGGGCACTAGTCCTGGCAGTGGTTCAGGTATTTTGTAATGCTGCTCCTACTGTACTGGAGCACCATTTTATTGCAGAAAGTGCTGTGACATTAACATACAGGCCACGACATTCTTGAAACTAGATAAGCAGAAAGAAAAGACTTCCTTTACAATCCAGTTTTTTTCCAAAGGAGTTTGAAAATAACTGCAGTTTCTTGCATGACTGCAAGCACCCATAGCACAAGTGTTAGGGGAACTTTTTCAAAACTCTGAAAACCTGTGCTGTTGTACATAGCACTAATTCTGTAATTGAGGGTTCACCTGTGCTTACTGTTTATGGAGCTTTATTTATGGAGTACCAACAAGTAACAGGATAGAAACAGTTCATTACTACTCAAAATGTTCTCAACTTCTTTGCATGTGCTTTGCAATGTTATGGATCTGGTCCTGGCTTTGTTTGTTCAGTCTAACACAGTCAGAAGTAAATTGTCTTATGCAGTCAAATTTTTAGCTAAAAGTTCAAGTGTTTATGAAATATAGGTGGTGACTTTTTGGATGTCTTCTTATCATATCCTGGGGCAAACCTATATATGGAACAGTAGCGTAGAGCCTGGCATGCCTTCTTAAAGAAAAAAAAGAGTAAGTGTTCTGTTGGATGCCATACTTAGCGGACAACACTGTAAGTAGTATTTATTTTTGACTGGCTTCTTTATTTTCACATAATGACTTACCTTCTGCTGGAGGTAATGCTGTGAGCTTGGTAGAAGTTGTATGTAAGCTTGGCCTGTACGTGTCAGAATGGCAAAACCCACAGTTTGCTTGTGCAAAGGCTTTTTTTTACAGGCATTGAGCCACTTACCAGGCGTTCTTGAAATGTCTGCTTCCTTCCCTATCTGCACCTCCACCCTGTGGAAGTGAAGGAAGGGCTGGTGGATTCTGGGGCAGAGCTTCCCAAAGCTTTGTTTGCCAGGACAGATGAAGGACTGTCTTAAGGATTTGATAAGTGCTTGGACCCTGAGCTCTGCCTGTGGAAAGATAAGATGCTCTAAGGTGTCTGAGGCAAGTGAGGTGCTTGTCTGGGGATTGTCCCTTATCCAAGGTCAGAAGGGACTGAATAAAATGGTCCTTGCAAAATAGTGGTTAAATCTAAAATAAACTTTCCAACTTTCCAAAATATTGTCCTACTATGGGATGTGTTAACAACAATGGATTTTTTTTTTTCTTAAGCCTGAAGGTTTTAACACATGTTTATAGCATTGTTCTTAAAGCTGATGGTTTCCTGTGTAAGCCTTCTCCTGGGAGACATCTGTGAAACCTCGGGTGTCAGAGGGGGCAGAAATGCTGTAGGAATTGCTTGGTTCATTGCTGAGGTACAGCTCCAAACTCATGCTCAAAAGTTAGTCAGGGATGGTGAGGGGTGGAAGGCAGAGTGTTCTGTGTGGCTGCTGCCTCCAGGATACACAGCCTTTCTCATCTCAGGTGTATCCTGACTGGTTCAGGGCTTTCCTCAGTTATCCCTTCTCACATGGAAGGCTGGGACACACCCTTAGATGTACCCCGAGGCAAGGGGGGCACACCAGAGCCATGGGAAGGGGTGACTTTGGAGAAGGTGTGGAATGGGATGGGTGAGAGGAGGGAAGTCCTGCACAGGAGGCTCATAGGGAAGGTGCAGGGCTGTGTGAGAAAGGAAGATAGACCAAATAAAGCTGTTTTTCCTGTTGAATCAGGCAGAAAGCTGCATGCAGGAGTGAGCTTAGGGGCAAAAGGGGTGTGTTTGCATCTGATGGGGAAAAAAATAATCGAGAAGCCTCCACAGGGCTAGGAGAGGAATGACCATGTAGTTTTATATCCTTATTGCAGCTGTAGAACAGACGAGCAGAGCAGGAATGAGCTGGTTAGGGAAAACAAGGTTAGCTGGAGCCTGGTTAGCTGGAGCAGGGAAGTCAGCAGTGTAATTGTGCCAGGACGCGCTGTTACTGGAAAATCACTGCCACAAACTTCTCCAAAACAGTGAGTGAGCAGTACCCTTTGACTTCACCTTTTGGTCAGATTGGGGAAAAAAAAAAAACCTCAACCCTGTCTTCTGAGCTGTTTTTGCTGTACTTGTCACTATAGAAACATACTACTTACCTGTCTGATAAACACAATCTCACTCTTTTCTTTGTGTGTGTGAAACCAGACAAAATGGATTACTTTCAGGAATACAGTGGTGTTCTTTTCCTGTTAAATTTCTTTCAGCACAGGGTAGAGCTGCGTAGAAACACGCAGTATTGCTCAACTCCTGTGACAAAACAGGTCTGTTAGATGGGGAATCCCCTTGGATTACCAAAGAAAAACCCAACCATGAGGTTATCTGGGGATCTACTTCCACGCAGCCGAGGTGGGGAGCCTTGTACCCCTTTCCCAGGAAGGAAAAACAGCTCCCAAACCATCCCAGCACAGCTGCCCATCCTGCTGGCATGGCATGGGTGAGCAGGGAGGTGACAGTGCTTCAGCCTCTGGTGTGCCACACTGGCCAGAGGTGCTGCCAAGTGCCCATGGGCTGTGCTTTTCTCTTCCTCAGAGGCTGGTGTTGCTGTGTCCTCATTTCTCCCTTGTTTTGATGGAAACTTGAAGCTTCAAGTTTCTTGCCTTCTGCTTTAAAACTGCCTTTTTTTAGTTCAGTGGTCACTGTGGGTAGGAAGAGCACAAACTGAGAACATAAGTCTGCTTTCCTTAAGAAACTGAGACAAAAAGTCTCTTATTCTTGCATGAAGGAACTGCATTTTATTTCTGGTCCACCATGGAGAGAATTATCACTCTGTTTAATTCTACCACTCTTTTAGTGCTGTGCAGCAGTTCACTGGCATGAAGCATTATCACTGTTCTGTGATCCTGTAAATCTTTTGTCTCCCTGGCATCTTCTTAACCTTTTCCACAGACTGGCTGCTTTTCCAAGGAGAAAACGTGCCATGCACCTCTGGGTGGTGGTGGGGAAGGGTTACATTTGTGTTTTGAAAGGATAGGTACATCTCTGCCCAATATGAACAGATCAGTTTGTTTCTGGAGGGCATTAACTGAGCCTTCTCCTTTGCTTGGAATTTTAGGATTATCTGCATGGTTACACTATGGCTTAAGAGTTTCTTCAGTTTTTCAGTCCTTTGCTGTGCCCTGCTCCATTTGCCCAGCTCTCTGTTCAAACGCTGGAGCTTGTCAAGCTGCAAATGCATTTGGTAGGTGAGAAGAGCTGGGTGTTCAGGCTTTTGTGGCTTTGCAGTTTGTGGGTTCCTGGCAAAACCAGCAGAGGCTGTAGGTTTCTTCTAATGCTGGGGACCTGGATCCCTGTAAAAGCTGAAGATTGTTGGATGATCCAGGAAAGGGAGTCTCAAGAACAGTGTTATTAAATACTGGGTGACTTAACAGCAGTCTGGAAGCAGAGTTTTTTTTCATCACTAGGCCCTTCTGATGTTTGAACTGAGGCACTGGGGTGAGATGAGGTGGCAGAGGCTTTTTAAAGTGATGCTGCAGCCAGGCGAGCAGGTAGAGCAGCAACCCCTCTCTCTGCCAGCTCCCCTTTGCACCTCTCCCTCCCCTCGGGGTGCAGCTGTGGCACAAGAAATTGAAATAATGACGCTGTTGTGACAATCCGTGTGGTACCAAGGTGCTTCAGCATAACTTAATCATCCTGTCAGGGTAGCCCCAGCGAGGCAAGCAGGAGGTGTGTGCAGGTGTGCTTTGGGAGTAAGCACCAGGAACACCAACAAAGGCCTTTTGCTTAGGTCTGGAAACCTCCAGGTGGGTTTGGCTCTTTGGGTTGTGTGTCACTTGATCTGTTTTCCCAGCAGCTCCTCTTGGAGGCAGGCCTGGGACTCGGGTTCCTGCCCTACCAGAAAAGCTGGTTTAGGAAAGCTAGGACTGCCTTAAAGCAGGAGCTGTTCCACAGTAGGGAGAAGGGGCTCTCAGGCTCCCGGCTCTCAGGTGGGCTTGGTGTGCAAGGGGTGTGTCCTTGGGTTCTTGCTGCCCATATTCCCACTGAAAGTTTCCATCATTAAACACTTCCCAGTTTCTTAGAGGCAAGTCAGGAATGTTGTTTCTTTCTAAAAGGACCTTCTTATCAGAGATCAGGCTTTGTTGGGATTTTATTTTTGCTTTTCATTCATGCTATGCCTGACCAAAGCACCAGACTTTATAAATTTATTGCTCTCTTAAGTTTTAATTTTTAATGTCTGCTACAACATTTGGGAATTCTGTCCTCATCTCACTTTTGTAGAGATTTTTTTAATAGTTAAATGGTCTTCAAAGGAAGAGCTGAGAAGCACATGCCAGCTTTCTACTTTGTCCTGATTTCTTCATTTTTTTACATGCTAGGAAACACCTTTTTTTTTTTTTTTTTTAAAGAGGATTCAGTTTGTTCAAAACAAACTGTTGCTATTGGCCTTACCAGAGTGCAATTCCTTCTTTCCTGCAACACTTCCTATGGCTTTTGCCAGATGTTTTGTCGAGAGGCTAATTTATATACAAAGTGACTTGCTGCAAACACAGGCACCAATGTTAAGAGGAACCTGGAGGCACACAGGCAGAGATGATAATGAAATACAATCGAATTTTAGGTAACATTTAGTTTTATTGCTCCAGAACAGAAATATGGTTACTTCTGCAGCTGGCATTTTCTCCTTCCTGTCAGTGTGGTCACTTAATGGATTGGTTTTATCTTGTTTTTCAAGAAGAGCACTCTTCATGAACTCCCTTCTATGGTGCACTGAACTCTCAGCAGTCTGTTTAATACACTGGAACTTCCAGCTGGCCTTACAAGGCACTTTTCCTTGTGATGCACTTGCTCTTCAGTGTGAAGCTTTAAGATCCCTAAGCCATGCAATGTCTGCAGCCACCCAGCATAAAACAATGTGTGGAAGGATCACTGGAAACACTGACACTTGGCTAAAGCTCGGATATTTTCGGGAAGGCACAAGAATGGCATTTTCTCCTGTGGCATTGGAGTTTATGTTGTGTAAATGCCTCTGTCAACAAGGTGCCTTATGTCTGGAACTTTGTTTGTGTGTGGGTATCCCCATCCTTTTATGCTTGTCCTTTGTCACCACCTCTCTAAATAAAAGCTGTATCCTGTGTGTGCTTCTGATGTTGTTACTAATGTAGGGTTGGGTGGATTGCTTGGTGTCATTCAACAAGCCTTCCTTGTTCTTACAGCTTGCAGGGACAGCAGTTCTTGCAGTGGGACTATGGCTTCACTTTGATTCACAGACCAAAAGCGTCTTTGAACTGGAATCCGACACAAAGTTTTACACAGGTGAGCTGGGGGATCACTCAGGGGATAGGGCACACTTTTGTGCCCTGATTTCCAGGCTGCTGAGAAACCTTGGCCTTCCTTAAAGGGTAAGAAGGCAAAACAGCCCTAAACAGCCCAAGAGCAGCTTCCCCTGGCTGGTGCCTGGGGGCAGCTTTCCTTGTGAGCTCTTGTGCAGACAGCAGTGCTGTCATGTGAGTGCTTTCTTGGCTCTTCATCCTTTTTCCCACAGTAGTTTGTCTCTGTTGCTGTCAGTAAACATTTTGTAATCCCAGGGGCCCTGGGTAGACACAGAGGATGTTTCTTCCTGATGCTCATCACAATGTGTCAGCAAAGTTTCACGCTAAACTAAATGAGTAATTAATATTTTTTCACCAGAGTGACCAATGTAAGCTACCCAAAGCACAACTCTATTGCCTCTTCTCTCAGAAGGAGCATGTGCCCTGCTGTCTAACTCTTAAAACCCCACATCTCCTAATTCCTACTGAACTGAATGGGAAGAATGCATGAATATCTTGGTCCATATGAGAATTATTCCAGCCAACATGGATCAGTATAGCTTTAGCTAGACTGTGTGGAACGTGTCTGTAAGAGGATTAATTAGGGGACACACATTTTCAGTTTGTCATAGGAATTCCTAAATGAACTGGATTTTATCTGAGCTGTGATTTTGATCTCTACAGTTGCATTTTAGGCTTGGGCCGGGGAACACACTGAATTTGGTTATTGTCACCTGTAGGTGCTCAAACCCTTGGAAGCACCTCTGCTGGGAGGAAAGGCTGAGGGAATTGGGATTGTTCAGCCTGGAGAAGGGAAGGCTTTGGGGTGACTTCACTGTGGCCTTGCAGTGCCTGAAGGGAGCCCACAGGGAAGATGGAGAGAGACTCTTGACAAGGGCCTGGAGTGACAGGACAGGGGGAATGGCTTCACACTGACAGAGAGCAGGGTTAGATTGGATATTGGGAAATTAGGAAGAAGTTGTTCCCTGTGAGGGTGCTGAGGCCCTGGCAGAGGTTTCCCAGAGCAGCTGTGGCTGCCCCATCCCTGGCAGTGTCCAAGGCCAGGCTGGATGGGGCTCTGAGCAAGCTGGGATAGTGGAAAGTGTCCCTGCCCATGGCAGGGGGTTGGAATTAGGTGATCTTTAAAGTATGGTTTGGTCTTTCTCTTGCCAAAAGTGGCTCCTGTCTTGGGCCACTCACCTGTGACAACTCCCAGACTCGTGTCTGAAGGGTCACTTGCAAGGAGGTGCAACTTTTGTTGCAGCCTCATAGTCCCAGGGTGGCCTGTGCCTACAGGGAGTTCTCTTAGGAATGGTGTAGAGGCCATAGTTGGGAATACTGAGGTGCTTGTGGGACTTCATGAAGAAGCTGCAAGCATGCAAACAGGTTATCTGTGAGAAAAATTGTGGTTTGCCCTTGATATGATGGCATCTTAGCAAAATGCGTGGTCCTTGGAGCTGCCAGGAACATTCCCACATGCTTTTAACTGGACCTCAGAAGGGGAACAGAAATCTAAACTTTTGAGCTGAATATTTAGCAAGTCTTATTTTGAATAGTCTAAAACAACCCTTTCACCTCCTAAAACATAATTTTTTATGGTGTGATGCTTAAGTTATTGGCTGGATGCAGCCAGTGGAACCCACTTGAAATCTCTGTAGGTTAAAGTGAGTTTTAAAAAGAGTTTAATAGGAATTGCTGCTTTAACATAATTTTCTGGGAGTAGTTACTGGCTGCAGTAAGTTACAAAGCAAGTTGTGAACCTCAAAGGCTTTCTGTACAACTCAAAACAAACTGGAATAAGAGGTACTGATGGACTCTTTTTATTCTAATTTTTCAAAATGGCATCAGGTTAAAAAGTCCATATTGAAACTTCCTCCTGATAAGAAATGTCAGGCTTAATCCCTTACAAATGCTGCATCAAATAGATGTTTATTTTGGCAGCTAATCTTATTGGTTTGCATCTAGACTATATAATTTGCAAATGCTTACATCTGGCTTCCTTTAATTAGTATTGATTGGGTCTCTGAACTGTGTTTTTGTCCCTATTGATAGAAATGCCCTGCTTGTTCCACATTCTTCGTGCTGATTCTTTGATGTTTCACCACCCATGTAACATTTCTTGCCATCCTTTGGGAGTTTTCTTGCTCACCACCTCTTGCTGCTGTCTCCAGCTCACAGTCATGATGCTCAGGCTGGTTGTTGCTAAGTTTAGGAGCCAGAGGATTTGGCATAAATGGAGCCTTTTAGCCCAGAAATGTTTGCTCTTTCTGCTTCCACATATTCACTACCTGATTTCTGGGGGGGTAGTTTACAAGTTCTGACACTTTTTGTAGTTTGAAGAAGTGTCTGCTTCATGACCTCTCAGCTGTTGATAAATCTCTGTTCCAGCTATCTTTAATTCCTGTTGTCTCTATCTTCACCTGAGGAGAAGTTGATAACTCTGGCTCTGAGCCAGTTTTTAGAAGTGTCGTACAGCTTGTCTTAGATGGCGTTATCTTGCCCATTTTTCAAAACTTGTGAAACTGCAGTAGGGGTACACATTAATTGTGACAAGTTGAAGTTCTTATTTATCAATTTTCCAAATGTGTTTGCTTTGAAAATTAAGCACATTCCCCCCCCCCCTTTTTTTTTTTAACTTGAAACACCTCTGTAAAAAAAAAAACATAAACCTTGGCAAAAGCTACAAATGCATTTGTGGAACAATTAATTTCATACCTTGCTGCTGAGGTCTCAATGACCTGCACACCTTTGTTTTCCTCCTCCCTAGGTGTTTACATCCTCATTGGAGCTGGTGCACTGATGATGCTGGTTGGTTTCTTGGGATGCTGTGGTGCATCACAGGAATCTCAGTGTATGCTTGGCCTGGTAAGTGCTCAGGGTAATGCTTACATTTTGAGCAGCATGATGAGAAAGGAAGGAAAACATTACTGTGTGATTCAGGGGCAGCAGATTGTGGACCCATAACAATCAGTGTTTAAACTCATGGTCACCTATATAATGCTAAAATGTTAAATATAGTTTTCATTTCTGGCCTGAAATCCAAATGCTCATGCTGTGTTTGAACACAGGATGACATCAAGAGGCCTGGATATGTCTGCCATACACTGGAGTGTATGGGAGTATTGTGAACACAGCTAAAATATTGATAAGAGCAGTGCTGTCATCGCTAGACAGTTCATCCTGGACTCTGAAGGCTGTGTAATCTTTAATCTGAGACCAGAACTGTGGTATTTGATGCTTGAAACAACATGGCTCTACTGTTCACAATCACAGGATGAGCTCTTCTCATTGACAACTGCTCTGCAAGGCAGTTACTGCAGAGCAGCCTCATTGTTTTCAGACTGGAGGGGCTGGGAAACCTTACTGGGTTTGTGCACATCACATCTGTGTACCTGCAGAACTACTCATCCAAATAACCAGAAGACTTGGCTAATAAAAGACAACTACTACAGCCACCTGAAAGAACAATTCCCCTTCTGCGTCACAGAACCTAAACTGAAGTATTTATTGCAAAATGGTGCCTCTGGCCCTTCATAATTCTGAATATCTCTTTAAACTGCTTCTAAGTGATAGTGGTGTATTGGATCTGGCAGTCAGTGAGAGACAGAGCACTTTTGTGTTTTATGGGATGCACAACAAAGTGACCATTAGCTCTCTTGAAGTTGGTGGCAAGCTGGGAATTAAGTAATGACTCCTAAAGCAACAGGAGTGACAAAGTAAAGAATTGGTGTCAGCTGTTACGATGTGTCTGAATGACTTGGACAACTTCAAAGTTGGAATTAACAGATGATTGGCTTTAATTAACACTGATCAAAAAGCAGGACTGGTGCTTGGAGAGCACTGCCAGACTTTCCGACGCTCCTGGGAAGAAGTGCTGACCCAGTGTCCTTTTTTCCTGGTGTTACCAATGTCTCAGACCTCCAACTGCAGCCTGGTTGAGTGACAGTTCCCAAAAGACTGGATAAGCTTGCAGTGTACATGTGTGATGCTGTGGAGTTACTGAATAATGTGGTCTTTCTTTTCTAGTTCTTCTTCTTCCTTTTTGTGATTTTTTCCCTTGAAATCGCTGCTGGGATCTGGGGATTTTCAAATAAAGAAAAGGTAAGTTGCTCTTAAAAGTTGGGAGTGGTAGGATGCTGGAATAGGTTTCCCAGAGAAGCTGTGGCTGCCCCATCCCTGGAAGTGTCCAAGGCCAGGCTGGATGGGGCTCCAAGCAGCCTGGTCTGGTGGAAGGTGTCCTTGGCCATGGCAGGGGGGCAGGACTTGAGTGATCTTGAAAGCTCCTTTCTGACCCCAAACACTCCCTGATTCTATGAGTGTGCCCACAGTCAGCAGTCTGCTGACAGCTGTACTAGTACAAGTCAAAACTTCATATCCCAGGGAATTTAGGGGAGAGGAAAAAGGCTGATTCAAGCAAAACAACACAAAAAATCCAACTCTAATATTTTAAAATGGGACTGTAGCAGGGAAGCCAGAATCCAAGAAGCTGTTGCATAGTGGAGGGGCCCTCCAGACAGCACCTGGCTGAGCTGAGTTGAAGCTCAGGTGAAGCAGGCTGGATGAGAAGCTTTACCACTTCCAGAGAGGAGCTGGGTCAGCTGAGGGCTGAGTGTTTCTGCACCTGAAGCATGACTGACATGGCCTGTACCTCCTGAGCAGTCAAGATTTTGTCTTGTTTCAAAATCAGATGCTTGGTGACCAGGGTTGCTTTTCTGCTCACATTATACTAATACAGAAACCTCTGGGGTACAGTACAATAGGGAATATTTTTGGGCAGCCAGTGGGCAAAGACTTGGTTCTCTCACTCTTCTTAGAAGCTCACAGATTTGGAAGGGGAAACAATCTTACTTGTTTAGATGGGGCTGTCAAAGTGAAGTTATTTCTCACCTGAAACAGGTGAGCCTTCTGTCCACCCTCTGTTTGTACGTGGCAGAAAATGGGTGTTGTAGGCTGTAGGATTTTTGATGACTGACTTGCTGAAAGCAAGGTTTTTGTAATTAATATAATTAATGTAACACTAATGCACCACTAACAGACAACTCTTTGCTTTCCCTCAGATTATTGACGAGTTAAAGGAGTTCTACATGGACACCTACAGAAAGAGAACTCAACCAACTGCCAGAGACACCCTGAAAGCATTTCAGTTGACTGTAAGTGTATGGTTCTGCTTAACCTGAGCAGCAATGCAGCTGCTCCTTACACTGTTCCCCATGCCACACAGTCCCCTGTAAGTCTCTTACTAGTTAGAAGAAACCAAAGATTGCAGAGATGTTTTTGTGTAGTATAAGTGAATTCAGGATGCCTTTTTTGTCCCTCTGAAGTGCCCAGAACTAGTGCTTCATTTTCTAAAACTCAGCAGCAGGCTGGGAAACCCTGGGTCTGTGCTGCTGAGCTGGTGGCACCTTAGTATGCACACCTGCATGTCTGTGAGGGGTTCAGCTTTGTGTCTGTAAGGAGCACAGATTGTCACCACAATGATTTTGTGTGTACTTAATGAGATCTAACTCTTCTTTTCAGAATCTTATCCTTTAATTTAATAAAGGCTTGTTAAAATTAGGTTTATAGCAATCATGTTGACAGGACTTCATCTGTAATAAAAACTAATGTGATTTTCTTTTAACCAGATTACTGAGCAAAAATGAGGATTATTTAACCTGGGTCTCTTCTTGTGTTTTCTGCTGTAGCTGAACTGCTGTGGCCTTACAGGAGTTGTGGAGCAGCAGTACATGGAAACCTGCCCAGCAAAGACACTGTCTGAGTCATTCTCTATCAAGGTAAAGCTTGACTTAACTCACCATCAGCTCTGCCCAGTGGAGAGAATGAGAAACACACTTTGGGAAACCCTCCCAGTCCATGGGAAATGCCCATGTCACACTGGGTGTCTGTAATCAGGCTGGTTGTGGGAAACACCCACGGTTACCATGGACAAGGAGTCCATGCTCAGGAAATGTGCAGTCTGTGACCTTGCTCAGGAAATGTGCAGTCTGTGTCACAGGCTCACTGCTGGGGTGGGCAGTGGAACATCAAAACTTTGCCAAGAAAAAAATCCTCACAGTGTCTGAGGTTCTTCAACTCCTGTGTGGGGCCATCCCTGGCTCTCGTTAAGGATGTGACAGTAAAGGCCAGATCAAAGCAGCTTTCAGAGGATGAGTATTTAGATTAACCTTGTGTGTGTAAAACACTAATGAACTGCCTGTTCCATTTCAGTCCTGCCCTGATGCCATTGATTATGTCTTCAAATCCAAATTCAATGTGATTGGAGCAGTTGGCCTTGCCATTGCTGTAATGATGGTGAGTTCCCAGACTATTTAGAGGGTAGCTGGGTGCTTAGGATACTCAGAGCAGAAGTCTTGTAGAACATTGCCTGGCCCAACAGCCCACAAGTCCCAGCAGGATCAGGGTGTGTGCTGCAGGGCCCTGAGGCAGTGCAGAGGCTGGGATGTGCAGAAGAGAGAGGCCTCTCTGCTTCTACTTTGGATTAGGATCTGCCTCCTTGCACTTTCAGCAGTGCTGAAACCTTATGAGTGGTGTGTGTATATATGGAGTGAAGATGTATTTGTTGTGTTTCTGGCCCACATCTTAATCCTGTATCTCCTAGGGATTCTTCTTTTCTTTCCTTTGTAACAATTACAGGCTCTGCTGGAGGGCTGGAATAACAGGGCTGCTAAGAAAACTTGCACTTTTGTGTTTGACTTCTCTGGAGAAAAGCACATGCTGGGATGATCAAAGATTTCTTAGGAGATGGCAGTGGTTTATAGCTGCTGGTGCTGTGCAGGGCCAGGAGCTGGACTTTGGAAGATCCTTGTGGGTCCCTCCCAGCTTGACATATTCTGTGATCTGTTTTCAAGTGTTGAGGTGAATGGGATTCCTGGGAATGAACTTGAGGGATTGTGGGGCAGGGATAGCAGAGTAAAATGTAAAAATACAGAATGTGACCTCTGGCTGGGAGGAGCAGCTTGTCCTCATGATGATAAAAGCACAAGCTTTGCTTTCCTGATTTCTAACCTGTTTGCTTTCTTTCCAGATTGTTGGCATGATATTCAGTATGGTTCTGTGCTGTGCCATCCGCAGGGAAAGAGAGATGGTCTAAGGCTGCAAACCCAAGATTCCTGCACTATAAAAATCCTCACCATTAACTTTCGCGTTTTGAGAGCATTTCTAAAATGTTATATATTTGTTACCTTTTTAATGCTTTATTTGGTACTGATGTAGGTTTGCTTTTTATGTTACAGGTTAAAATGATAAAGTTTATCTGACTCAAGACAAACATTGTATATAAAACATCTGACTTTTCTTGAAGTGTACTTAATTTGGTTGTAATTTATGTTGGAGACAATTTGATACTTAATAAAAGAGTAAGATGTATTGTTTGTGGGGGAGAGGAGACCTTGGTATGTTGACTAATCCCACTGTTCAATGCATAGCAAGGAGTTAAAGTTGTGTAAGATGTTTAAGTGTTTTTGGGATAAAGTAGGAAAGAACTCCTATGCCAATGCCCCATGTCTGAAGGGAATGGGAGGTGCTGTCAGAGCATGTCAGGAAAGGTGTGGCCATCCCTCTTTCCTTGGTGTGTGTGAACAACAGCAGGTCCTAAGTACATTCCTAAAATGTCACTGCTGTAACACTTTTCCTGTCACCTCCCTGGAGGGTGGCAGAGGCAGAGGCTGGCTGTCACACAGGTGATGTGCAGCCAGGCTGGGCTCTGCCCTGGGGCCAGCTGGGCTTCCTGGCATCAGCCTGTGTGCTGCCACAGCTGTCCCCTGGCACCTGGCATGGCCTTGGGCCCTTGGCAGGGCACATTCATTCCCTGGTGTACGCTCAGGATTTTTTCACTGGCTGGCTTTTGGGGCTTTGTTTCTCCAAAGCCAGCAAGGTGCAGTCTCAAGGGCTTACAACATGTGTGCCAAATCTCAGGTTTCCAAGTGGAATAAACCTAAGTTTTAAAGCAGTTAAGTGTACAGCTCTGCAGTTGCAGAGTTGAGGCTGTCCTGTTTCAGTTTAAATGTGGGTACAGGAGAGAGCAGAGACACTGATGTGGAACCCTTAGTCTAAAGAATTACCAAGTTGTCCTGTGTTTCTATTCCAAAAGGCTTTTATTTGGGGTTTTTTTGCCTCTAAAATACTTTCTGGTGGGGGCTGCCTATGGCCTTAGCAGCAGGCTCATGTGCTGTACCTGGTGCTCCCTTACTGTACAATCTCACCTGTCTTCTTGGAAGCTTCTGGTCTTTGTCCTCTGGGTACTACAAATGTTGCTGGGTTGTCCTTGCTTGTTGCCCTTTTTCTCCTGCGAGGAAGCTGGTATTTATTACAAGAAACACTAGAAATGTGGTGGGTGTCAGGCTCTGGCTGATGCATGAATGTATTGTCACCTTTGTGTTACCCACTGTCACTTCTCTAAGGGAACCATGCAGCTCTCCTCTGTAACGCGTTGCACTGTTCTGTGTTCATGGGCCTTCTTTAAAAAAAAAAAAAATTCAAAAAAGTCAAATGGTAATCATGCTTTGTGTGTCTTTGAGAGGCTGAAATTACTCCAGAAGGGAGTTGATCTAGTGTTCTTCTGTGGCTGCTTGTGACAGCCTGGAGGAAAAAATCAGAGAGCAGCCATGTCCCCACTGAGCTCTTGCAGAACTAAGAAGCAGCATTTTTGTCAGCTGGGTGATTCTGGGCATGAGAATGAACCTGGCACCTGAAGAGCTGGGGTAAATTGCTGTTAACCATCAGGAAAGTTTATTGCTGACTTTTTTTGCTTGTTCACAGAATCATTTTGGTTGGAAAAGAGCTGACTGCTGACTGTGGGCACACCCATAGAAGCAGGGAGTGTTTGGGGTCAGAAAGGAGCTTTCAAGATCACTTAAGTCCTGCCCTCCTTTCACTATCCCAGGTTGCTCAGAGCCCCATCCAACCTGGCCTGGAACACTTCCAGGCAGGGGAATTGCTCTGATGCTGCTCTCAGCTGTGCCCCTTGGCTGCTGTAAGAAAAAAAAAGTGCAGATAAAGCCAAACCACTAAAAGATGTGGCTATTGATGTAAGAGCACACACAGAATACAGGAATTTGCTCCAGGAAACAGCCAACAGCCTCTTACAAGCTTAAGAAAATAAGTGTCTGACTAAGGGGAAGGACTTAGCAGTGAGGTCTTGAGGAAGGCTGTATTTGGTTATCTACAATGTAATTTTGCCAGGAGAAAGTTGGGTTTTTTTGTTTGTTTGTTTTTATTTTAGACTGACTTTGGAAAAGTGGAGCTAGCCTGCCTCAGGAATGGAGGGAGTCTCAAGCCAGCTGTGTAGGAAGGTGCACCAAGGCAGGGAGAGCCTGGTTTCCTAGGGGGACAGACAGGGTTTATTGCTGGGAAATGTCTTTTTCCTTTACAGTGGAGCTGGGAAGGTCACCTGTGGTACAGCATTTTGTCATTTTACAGCAGCCCTGGCAGGTGAGCACCGTAATTGAGTACAGGGAAAAAAATGACAGGGGGCCCATGAAGTGGGGAAAGGGTGTGGGGAGAGGATTGGGACTGACACATTGGGAGGGTTGGAATAAACCCTGTCCTCTCACACCCTTCTAAAACTGAAATCCTTATGTTTCAGCAATTAACACCCTTCCTCATGGAGGGTGTAGAGATGTGTTTGCAGAAGAGGAGGATGTCATTACCTGCAGGGTGACTTCTAAAAGAGCTCCTAAAGGAATTTTGACAGGCTCTCTAAGTCAGGACTATACCTCTCTCCACCCACCAAGAGAAAAGAATAGCAAGTGCTAGTTTTTTAGGAACTGCTTGTACCTCTCCACTATTTTTCTTCAGATGAAATCTCCGAGCAAAGCTGGGCTCAGAGCAGTTGTCTAGGGGAGGAAAAAAGCAGCGGGGCCTAAAATCCCAGTGCTAAATGTGAGTCAGATGCTGTTTCCATGGGGGATGTGCCATGAAGTTCAGGCTGAGCCCTGCCCTGTTCCTTTGCAGGCACTTGCAAGCCTCTGCAGGGAGCTGCCCAGCCAGCCTCCAGCTGCAGGCAGTGATTAACGCTCTGCCAAGGCTCCTTTTTCATCCTCAACAGCCTTAGAGGAGCTGGGAGTCCCATGAGGGATGTCCCAGGAGGAGCAGAGCCTGCTGTCCTTGGGTGAGAGATGCTGTTCCAGCTGCAGAGCCCAAGTACGGCCCAAGCTGGGTTTGTTGGGTTTCTATGTTTAGGGGGTGGTTGATGCCTATGGCCACCGTATAATTATGATTATAAAATAGCCACCCCTTCAGTTTCTGCCTCTTGGCAGCTCTCAGGAAATGACCTAATTTGAACTGCCAGCAGCGAGGACCTTGAACCCTATCAAAAATCACTTTTAACTGAACCTAGAGCATCTCGACATTTGCCAGACTCTGCTGGCAGTGACAAAAATAGTTTAGTGAGATTTTTCCACTGCTGGACACAGGCTTCCACATGTGTGGCTCCCACCACAAGGCAGCCATTCATGGCATGCTGAATGCTTCTCTTCTCTTGCTGCCGATTTCAGGATCAATAGAAATTCAGGCTGGGGCTGAGAACTGACCTTTTATGCCTTGTTCTAACACTAGTCCTTAGTCCTCGCCCTGCCACGCACTGCAGGGCTGTGCTTCTGCTCTGCACCAGCACCACTGCTCCCTTTCCAGCCCCGGCAGGGCAGGTCCTGCTGGCAGAAAGGAGCTGGCATCTGCAGCTGCTGCTGTGGCTGCATGTGAGGAAAGAGCAGGGTGGAGGAGAGCTGGGGAAGCTGCACCACAGGACAGGTTTTTCAGCTTCGGGCTGGCTGCGCCTCCAGCTTACGCCAGCATTGCCTCTGCTTGTGGAGAGCTGGGGGAGCCCTTTCCAGACCCACAGGCTCACCTCAGCTGCAGGCCTGTAATTAAAAGGAACAGCTTTAAATATCCTGGCAGTGGAGATGCAGGGCAGAGCGAGTTCTCAGCAGGGACTTGGGCATCACCGTGGCTCATGGGATGTCCCAGCATCAACAGCAGAGGCAGAGCAGAGGTGGGGCCAGTGTTCAGCAAGTCCTGATTCATGGCTTGGCCACTCACAGTGTAAGTGCAAACAGATAGGGAAGGCTGCAGTGGGTGTTCAAAACAATTCCTCTTCTTTTGTGGGATCAGCCACTCCTTTGCAGTTCTCTGTGACTTCATTCTGCGTGGGGGTGAAGGCAGAAAAATCAGGGGTGCAAGTGGGGTCTGTGGCTGTTTTCAGCAGCATGGAAAGCTTCCCCCAGGTGTCCTGGGCTGGGACCTGGAGCAGGAGGTGCTGGCAACAAGGTGGGATGTAGATCAAGGGGAAAGAAGCTGAAGACAGGGTCTTGGAAAGTAAAGGAAGGGAGGAAAAAGGAAAGGGTCAGTGCTAGAAACAGAGCAGGGAAGGCAAATGCAGAGCACAGATACGAGGACAAAGACAAGGGAAAACAGCAAGTTATGGGGAATGATGGGAACAGGTAATAGCTGGGAGAAAATGTAATGGCCTGGGCATACAGGAGGTCAGACAATGCGTAAAATATACAAAGGGCTCTCCCAGCTTGAAATGCTGGCACCACAACAGGGTCTAGCAAGTGGTTCTTTAGTTCAGATGATGAAATCAAAGACTCCAACTTTCTGATGGTCAGTATGTGGCAGCACGACCCCATACCACGAACTGTAGCTTTTTCCATTTATTAAAAAATAGAAAACAAAAAAACCCCAAAATCAAAACCCAAGCAAAGCCACCAAAAAACCCCAGACAGAACTAGAGCACAAGTGGGATTAAGACTGCAGTCTCAGGTAATGCTGGCATGAAGAGCAACAAGCACATAAAGATCTGCAAGATCTGTGCTTCCCTTCTGGCAGGACTTTGGAGGCTCTATGGAACAAATCTAGGAATTCAAGGAAAAGATAAAACAATTTTGTGATGAAGGTACATTGACGTTGTCCTGCTTCAGGCCCGAAGTGATGTGAGGCAAGTCAGAGGTTCTTGAGCTAAAATTAGTCTTTACTTACCAAAACAAATGTGCATAGGCATAAGAGGCTGAATAATAATAATAATAATTAAAAAAAAAAAAAAAAAGAAGTTGTACCTTCCTAGCAGCCTTTCCTAATTTTTGAATTATTGACTAATTTTCTGCATTTTTTGAAGTGAAACCTTTATGGTTTTCGAAGTGTTGTTCTACCCTCTAAAAAGTGACTGTGCTGCTGCTTCCTGTCCCTGTCTGCACATCAGCTGTGCTCCGTGGAAAGTCTCTAAGCTGGGTTTTGTTTGCTGCCTGCCAGCTCTGTTCCAAGCAGGATATTTTCCATTTTGCACGCAACTGCCAGTAAGAAAAGTCCCAGAGAATTCCACGCGTGCCTCTGCACCTCTCCAGATAACAGCTCCTTTTTATGTTAGTGCAACTATATTGCAGCCAATTTTGTGCAAATATCTTTGAGAGTAAAAGGTGCTCCTGAGCCAGGACCTTAATTTAGTCGATGTTGTGTGGGCTCAGAGTTCCTCACTCATTTTCCCCTGGCTAGGTCGGGTTTTGCAGATCCAAGAAGACAAACAAAAATTTCATATTTTAGTATGTTATTTGGCAGCATCACATTTACACAGTCACTTTTCAGAGCAGAATAGGGAATTCCCTCCTTTCTTCCTCTTCCTCCTATTATTTTTTCTGTGCTTCCAGTCCTTTGAACCAGGGCAGAATGGAGGGAGGGTGTTGGTCCTGCACTTCACTGACCAAGAGGAGTCCTGCCACCAGCCTGGAACCTGCTCAGGCTCCAGAGCAAACACTCCTGAAAGCAGCTTTCACTAAAGCCAAGCCTACTGAAAATGTCCTTGCCAAAATCAGCAAAATGATTCTTTAAAACCCTGTAGGATTTGGCGCCCTTCCTCTGGCCTGGAGGGCAGCACCTCTGTGCTCTGTTTTCACAGATGGAATCACCACCTTCTGCACGTGCCAGAGGTGCTGCTGGAGCCCCTCTGGCTCACAGCAGCCAAGCAGAGGAACGATGTCACTGTGTGTGCCCTGGACTCTGCCCTCACACTTCCACAGAATCCCAGGGTGGGTCAGGCTGGAAGGGATCACAGTGGGTCACTGGTGCCACCTCCTGCTCCAGAGCACAGCACAGGATTGTGTCCAGGCAGCTCTGGAATGTCTCCAGTGAGGAGACTCCACACCCTCTCTGGACAATCTGTTCAGGGCTCAGGCACTGCCCAGGACAGAAGTTGTGCCTCCTGTGCAGGTGGAAGCTCCTGGGCTCAGTCCCTGCCCGTGGCTCTGGTGCCATTGCTGGGCCCCAGGGAGCAGAGCCTGGGCCCTGCTCTGAGCCCTCCCTGCACACAGGGACACACAGGGATGAGGGCCCCTCTCAGCTGGGGCTCCTCTCCAGGCTGGACAGCCCCAGCTCCCTCAGCCTTTCCCTGCCACAGATGCTCCAGGCCCTGAATCATCTCCTCAGCCTCCACTGGCCCCACTCCAGGAGCTCCATGTCCCTCCTGTCCTGATGATCCCAGAGCTGCACACAGCTCTCCAGAGGTTGCCTCACAGGGCTGGGCACAGGGGCAGGATCACTCCCTGACCTGCTCTTCCCAATGTACCCAGGGCTGCACGTCCTGTCCATCCATGCAGGGAGGCTCAGTGTAGCTCAGCCTTGGGGCAGAAAGGATTTCACTGCACAAGGAAGTCAGAGAGGAACTGAACCCATTCCTGCACTCCTAATTTGTACCCTCTATGACCAGCCATGTGCTACCCACTTCACCCTCACTTTTCCACCTTTACCCAGTTGCTTCTTAGCTATAGTAGAGTGGAAGATGCATATTCCTTCAGTTACTCACTCTTCCCCATGCAGAGGCTCTCCCATGGGAGCAGCCCAGCACCACAGGGCAAGTCTCACCTATAGGGAGGCAGGGAGATGGGGATTCCCTTTCCATTTCCTCCCTTCGTGCAGACAGAGTTTAAAACTGTTTATAATCAGTGGAATGACTCAGGAAAGCAGCTCTGGCAGGGTGGGGAGCCTAATTTGGAAAAAAAAAGAAGAAAAAAAGGCAATGACTTTTGCTTTATGATAGGTTGGCCTCTACTCAGCCATCAGTACACAAAGGGCATTTCTTCCTGAGCCATTATCCAAATGAATCAGCAGAGATTCCCAGCAGTTTCTCCCGAGTCCCATCTCCTGCTCTCCACAGGCAGGGAGGGCACGCATCCCCCTGCCACTGCAGGGACAAACAGAACACAAACAGGAAGGTGCCTTTTCAAAATGCAAGGTTACTGTAAAAATAAATCGTGACGCTTCTGCGGCCAACAGCAAACACAAATTGTGGGAAATATTTTCAGCCTTTGCCGTTGCAAAGGGAGCAAATGCAAACAGCCCAGCTGGCACAGCAGGCTGGGGGATGGCTCCAGGGCTGCCACCAGTGTCCCCAGTGCCTGTGCTGTGGTGAGGACAGCCCCCCATGCTCCCCAAGGCTCTGCTCCACCCAGCCCAGCATGCACACACCAGAGCACAGCACCCAAACTCAGGGTGGGGATCCCTCCCATAAGGGTCCCCAAATAACCTTAATTTCAGTTCCTTCATTCCCAACAGAGGCTGAATGAAGCAGCTGGCCAGAAATCACTGCAGCATCTTCCCTATGGAGACAGGCTGGGAAAGTTGGGGCTGTTCAGCCTGGAGAAGGGAAGGCTGGTGTGTGGACACCTCACAGAACCTTCCAGTAGCTGAAGGGGCTACAGGGAAGCTGGAGAGGCACTTTTCATCACGAACTGTAGTGACAGGGCAAGGGGAATGGCTTCACACAACATAGAGTGGGTTTATATGGGACATCAGGAAGAAATTCTCCCCTGTGAGGGTGGTGAGGCCCTGGCACAGGTTGCCCAGGGAAGTTGCAGATGAAGTTGCAGATGTCCCATCCCTGGCAGTGTCCAAGGCCAGTTTAGACAGGGTTTGGAGCAACCTGGGATAGTGGAAGGTGTCCTGGGCCATGGCAGGGGGGTGGGAAAAGTTGATCTTTAAGGTCCCTTCTGACCCAAACTCTTCCATGTTTCTGTGATTCTAAGGCTCCCAAGGCACCAGGAAGGTTCTGGGCACCTTCCTGGAGCCTTGTGTGCTGCAAGGAAGAGGCTGTGCCCAAGCTCCCAGGCAGCCAGGTGGGACTGACACGGGAACATGCAGGTCTGCCTCCCTCACCCCCAAAGGAGGGAAAAAAACCCAACACACAAATCCCCAGAGCAGCTGGGTTGAGAAGTGGCCATGTAACTTCCCTGCTAAGGGTAAGTGAGAAAAGCAAGGATGAAATCATCTTCCCCCAAAGGAAAGGAAGACTGGGTCCCCTCCCCAAAAACTATGGCGAGGTTTTTACCTGTCACAGCAGGGAGTGCTGGAGGAGCTGGGATCCCTCTCTGCCCCAGCACCAGAAGGTGAGGAGGACCCAAGAGACACTTGGCTCCAAATTCCTGAAAACAGTCAAGGGAAGAACTTCTCCACCTTGTTTAAAGTACTGTAAAAATCTCTAATGAGCACAGAGAGCATAGGAAGTATCAGAAGAGAGTGGCTTCTATCCCGTATATAACTGGAACTTTTAAACTCCTGCCTATTCACAGCTGCCTTGCTGTAAAATCACTTTTCAGCAGCTCTTTTCTCCAGCAACAGCCCTTAGGACTCTGCTATCACAGCCCTGGGCTCTATGAAGCTGTTGCCTTAATGTTCAGAACTTACCCACCCCTTTTTCTGATGGACCAGGCAGACGTGGGCTGTGGGACACACAGGAAGATCAAGGAATGTGTCCCTCAAGTTGGTTTGATGACTGAGCTGTGCAGGCTCACCTGGCAGATGAATTATCAGTTCTGAAGGTGTGATTATCATTAAGCTAAATGAGGTCTCACAGGTGTTTCCATCAGCACTTATCTATGGAGATGGAGAGCACTGGCAGGTGATTGATTTGGGCTTGGTTTGTTCTGTGGGGTTTTTAATGTGTTCTGCTTAGCACAGCTGCGTGAAGGGAAATCAACATTTACCACCCAGCAACAGATGATTGTCTCTTCTGATCTGCAGCAATCCTTATAATAAATGCAAAACGTAATTCCTGCTGCTGAACTGAATTAATGTTAATACTTTCTAATGTATCCCTCCTTACAGAAACTAAGACGTCTGTAAGAAAAAGTTTCTCTCGTTTACAAAAACGGAAGAGTTAATTCATGAGAGTTCATGGACTCTCATCACATTAAAGGATTTGTTTGTAGAAAATAGTGTCTTTTTGTTGGCCAAGGCACACAGGACATGGTTAATATACCAAATTTACCTGGTTCCACATCAGCTATTTAGAAGTAGCAGAAGTTTAAAACTTAATTATGCTAAAATATGCAAATAGGGGGTAGACACACACATATGTGCACTGTCAGCTGAACAGCCACGCTTCGGGGAACTGGACAAAACCTCACAGTGCTTCTCATCTGTGGAAATAACTCTGTGACAATACCCTCACTCTCATTTCCAGTCTTACAGCCAGGGTACTGCACGAGTCCAATAAAATCCATCCTCAGTCTGCCTTTCCACCTCGAAAAACAACTTGAAAAAACCCCAGCAACACTTGATAACAGACAGCGCTTTCTCGATTTGCACCAAGCCTGACTCACTTCAAATCCTGACTGCTTGGCACTTCCAGTTCAAATGACAATACAGAGGCAAAACAATGCTCCACACTTCAAAGGAGGTGCCACAGCCAGGCAGCCACGGAATTTGGAATTTTGATCCTGCCCACCCTAACAACATGAGCCTTCTTGAGACTTAACAGAAAAAGGGAATAGCTAATGAAAGCACCCATGCTGTCTTGTCCAGCACTCACCTAATTCCATTAATAAGCTGCAGCACGTAGAACAGCAGAGGAGCCTGGAATGCTGGGATTCAGCAGCATGGCTTCATGGATTGCAGGTGCAATAGGGAGGCTCTCATGAGGATGGAAGGCTCTTCACCTTGGTGGCACACCTGCCACATGGTCACAGGCTGTCACTGCTTCTGCCAGAGGCAGCACTGGGAAAAATATCCTGCCTGTGGTTAACCTTGGTTTGGCTCCAAAGTCAGCAGGAGCACAAAGGGGATGAATCTGGCCATCCACGGACTCTCAAGTACCCACCCTTTCCTCCTCTTCCCACAGGAAAGAAATCTCAGTTCAAAACTCCAAGCCCAATTGAACCTGGCCAGTTTAAAGTACAAGCATGGAAATGAATTGGACCATTCCCAGAGAAGTTTATGTTTTCCCCAAAAGCTTAAATGCAAAGGTTTGGCCATTTCAAAAATTTCACTGTGCTCATTCACTCCCCAAACTTTTTGAGATTGCAGCACATAAAACTTAGTGCTCAGTGTCACATTTGGATTGGGAATGCTGCAGGCAGATGATATGAGCTGTGGTGGTGACTGCCACCAGACCACATCCCAGAGGTTATTTCTGAAAATGTGCATTTCTCAAAAAGCACACTAAATTATTTTCTTCTTCATCCTATGAGAAGGGGCAGGTAAGGCTGAACAAACTGGCATTCTGTTCATTTTGTCCTCTTCCAAACCTGGAAGGCCTGGTTTGGGATCCAGGCAAGATTCCCAGGCAGCCCTTGCTATGATGAATTTTGGTCACCATGTACAACTTTGAGAGTGACTTGTCATTGCAGTGAAAACTCCCATTCACACCTCTTGGAAATGCTGGTTTGGGCTGTTCAGCCGAGGATGAGTGAAACAAGTGTGAACTAATGCACATTGCCAGCCATTCTCAGCTTATTACAGGCAAGAATTAACTTCTGCTGTAGGAAATGGAAATTCCAGAATAGCCACACAAAGCTGTAGACTCAAAATCTGTCCCAGACTATATTGCTTAGTCTTCCAGCAGTGTTCAGCCACTGCCAGATATAAACCAGTGTTTTACAGGAGGAAGAAAAAGGAGAGGAGATGCAGCATCCAGCTCCTGCCAGACACTCCATGGAGAGGAACTGAAACCAAAGACCTGGTAATGCCTAATCTCACAAGGTACAAGAGGGGCACCAACATCACAGTAAATATAAAAATAGTTTGGGCATTGTCTGTGTCTAAAAGCCAGAGGAAAGAGCCAGGGTTAAACACAGGAAATGCACATCCTCTTCCTACAACACGATGGTCTTCCCTCATAAGGACACAACCAGCACCTGACATCCATTTTACCACTCGTATTATACATCCTACACATGCAGGTGGTTACAGCTCCTCTGGGAAGCACAATTCCTGGGGCCTGCAGCTCTCAGAGTGAACACTCTCTTCACTGGAGTCCTCTGCTCCTGCTGCTGACCACTGATTCCAGAGACACATTTCAGCTGTTTCCCAGGCAAAGCAGGAGCCAAGACGATCAAGCCAGGATCAAACAGATCAATTCAAATGGGATGCTAAACCAACTAATAATAGACAAGGATCTGCTTACACTGCCAGCATTCATAGTTACAGTCTTGCTGCTGTTTATTGTTATAGTTTTACAATGAAAATAATTTTTTAGAAGTAATTCAAGGCTAGCTAACACCAAATCACTGGTGGACTTCCAACGACACTTCTTTTGCTGTCTGGAGTCCCTAAAATCAGGTGTAGCTGCTGGAGTTCCTCCTCCTGTTTTGCATGTATCTTATTCCTCCTGGTTTCTCTTCCTGTGTATTCCAGGATAGCTGCCAGACCTTCTGACTCTTGCATGATCTGGAATTTTCACCCATGGGACTGTGGTTCCTGTATGAATTCTTTCCTGTCTGAGGGCCAGTCAAGATTAGAACTCATTAAGAAGGATAAAGCCAGGAGATTTGGGAAAAAAAAAAGAAAAAAAAAAAAAAAAAGAGAGCTGGAGCTTTTATTGAGTGAAATATCCCTGCTTCTTTCTTCAGCAAGAAAATAATCATGGCAACAAGAAAAAAAAACAACAAAAAAAGAAATAAAAAAGTGCATCTGTTGCAAGTAATATTCTTGTCTCTTTTTGACTCTTCTTATTTTGCAGAGTTTAAAATAGCAACTTTTCCTCTTCCTTTGTTTCTTTTTCTCAGAGTGCAGCATCAGCCATTAGTTTCTTCTCTAATTTCTGCAAAAACACCCAAACAGACTCATAAGAAAATGTGATCTCACATGACACAAAGAATCTTGAATTTTTCAAATGTTTTTATATCTCAAAATTAGACACACACACCCCCACAGAGACACCCTTCCAAAGAATATTTGTGGCATATGACACCTTTCAACAATTCTAAAGTAAGGTAAATCTGTTTCCAAGGTAAAAGCCTGAGAGTCCAAATAGAAAACCCTCCCTTCTCCCTGAAGTTCTGCCTTGAACAGAGGTGTTTATGGCTCTGGAAATCTTAGAAATAATCAGTTCTGTGTAGCCATGCAGCTCACAAGAGATGATGGCTGAGGAAACACAGAACTTTGCCATTGATTTTACTGACTTTTCTGCCCCCATTTCTAAAAACAGATGGATCTAAGAACCAGCTATAGGATCATGGGAGCTGTCTCAGGCAGCAGCTCATAAAAAAATCATGCCACAGTTTTCACCCTGCATTCAGGGGAGCTACTGCTGTCTTGGAACTCTCTCCTTCCCCCCGTTCTGCAAGAGAACTATCAGCTGGTTACCAACAATAGTCTCTCCTTTCTTGCTGCTGCTCTCCACATCTTCTTTTTCAGGGAGTGCTGCCAACTCTGGCTCTGTTTGGTGGCTCTGGTGGGAACTTTGCTCTGGTGGTGTCACTCCCATTTGTTTTCCAGTCTGTGGCATGGATTCCAGTGCTGTTCCATTGGGCACTTGAAGGAGATACGGCTCTGTGAAGTACTGTCCTCCTGCCGTGCTAGACAAAGGCATTTGGGACTGCAACTGATTGGAGAAAGGAGCTCCCTGCATGTAGAAATCACTCCAGGGCACAGCTGGATAGGCAGGGATGTCTGCTGAGGGAAAAGCCACCAAGAAAAGACAGAGTAATGAAAATAATGAAAGCATGTGTGTGTACAAGATGTGTGTGCTGTGCTCTGCTCAGTGCAAATGCAGCACTGCAGTACAGCAGACACCACACACACACCAAGGATCACTCTGCTGTTTACACTGCAGTGTATTTATCCAAAACATGGTTCTTAGGAAGAAAAGCTTAGGAATTTCATAGCATTGTTATAATCTAAAAGAGAACTCCATGATGCTACTCAGCACTGATTCTGAGTCTATGTAATGACAGTAGAGACACCCCCCCAGGTATTTTTTCCAGTCCCATTTTCCAAGTTAGCTCTGCAAAGCATAAGCTGGATGCTTAATCTTCACTTTCATTTATAAAAGCTGTAAATCAGGAAGCAGGAATGTTTTGTTAATTAATATCCATAATTCAAATTAAGCAGCTCACTTGCTTATGTGCTGATGTAGGACTCACAGGTGTGTCTGCACTGATAGACTGGTTTCCAGCCCTGCACCTTGGGAATCCTGGAACCTTTTCAGGAAGAAATTCTTCCCTTGTGAGGGTGGTAAGGCACTAGAACTCAGAGGAGTTGCGGCTGCCCCATCCCTGGAAGTGTTCAAGACCAGGTGGGATGGGGCTCTAGACAACCTGGTCTAATGGAAGGTGTCCCTGTCCATGGCAGGGGGTTGGAACTGGATGAATCCCTTCCAAATCAAGCCATTCCAGGATTCTGTGATTCTGTGAACTTGAATGCATAACACAAAAGCCATTCACTGCTGACTGTGCTCTGGACAGAAGTACAGAGTAAGAGAACACCAACTCTGCCTCTGTTCCTTCAACAACCTTCCAACTTCACCAGCTTGCACCTTTACACACACCTTTATGCTCACACAACACATCCCAAGGAATGCACCACACACTTGGACATCAAGCTATAAGAACATTGAATTTTATGCAGTCTGAGGCACAGCCCTCTCATTATTTCTGGTACTTCTGACTGGAAAACCACACAAAATAATAATTATGCCTTGGAACTAGACCAGGGAGCAGGGCCAAGTGCGTTAGCTAGCACGGGTGCTGCCAACCTACCCTGCACAATGTCAGCTGTGAAGAGTGGGGACAGGAGCCAGCCTGCAGCCTGATGTGAGTCAGACTCTGAGTCACACTTCCCTCCCTGACAAGGTCCACAGAACTGGTACAAGAACAGCAGCAGCATTTGTGGTCTAAAATTCTTTGTTCTCTCATGTTGTAAGACAAGGGATGGAGCTTTTGGAGAGTGACCTTAATTTAACAAACCTGTCAGCCCAAATGAATTAACTACAACAGTTTGTCATTTGATTATACCTGGGCTTGAATAACTTCAAAATACAAAGCCCAGATACAAAACAAGGAGATCAACAATGCCATTTTTACCTAGTTTTTTTTTCAGAAAATTATGCTGGAGTCCCTTCATCTCAGTGCTGTCACAAATTGAGTCAGAGGAAGAATCTACATCCACACTCTGTTGGCTCCTCTCTCTTCTTTTGCACTACCCTAAGATACATAACATGATCTCAAACTGGTTTCTGCAGAAGACAAACAGTGAGAAGCCATTTTTTCCTCACTACCTCCAACTGTCCCCTCTGCTGTAGCACCTTTTCCACTTTGCACCCTTGCCTCCCACCACATGCAACAAAGGGATGGTGGTTTCCACAACAGGACACTCCTGGAAAAGGAAAGTGACTTCTCCAGTCCAGACAAAACCTCTACACTACCTGACACATTTGCATTTCCTGACATGTGCAGTCTGGGTTGTAACTTTTGATTCTAATGAACAGGTCACTCAACACTCTAAAAAAACCCAAGCATACAGGGAAATTAAGTGAAAAAAAGATGGGCACATCTATAGATTTGAGCAGGCACGTGGGCATTCCTTCCTTCTGTCACAGTCATCAATAAATCCATTGATCATGCTGAATGTTTCAGGGTATTGTTTAGTTACTCCAGAGGAGAGGGATGCCAAAATATTTCAGAAATTTACCTGAATTTCCACTGGGCTGTTGTGGCATGAGTGGTCCCCCTGTATGGTTTTGTACATAGCCTTGTGTGGCTCCATAGGTTATGGCTCCACTGTTGCCAGGTAAGTCAGGGAAAACTGGATGGGACTCCAGGGATGTTGGAGGAGGGAGGTGGTCACTGGAGAACACATTGCTAGCCAGGTGACCTGGGTGGCAGAACTGGTAGATTCCCCCCTGCCTGCTGTACTGACAGTAGGTGGCCTCCAGGTTGTCTCCAGGCTCCAGCTGCTCAGGGTAAGGGCAGGAAACTGGTGAACTGAAGCTGCAGAGAGC
This sequence comes from Eopsaltria australis, assembly GCA_034509425.1. Taxonomy (NCBI): domain Eukaryota; kingdom Metazoa; phylum Chordata; class Aves; order Passeriformes; family Petroicidae; genus Eopsaltria; species Eopsaltria australis. Next base: position 292,821 of record JAVTVJ010000527.1, read on the forward strand.
AAGGAGAGAGGCAACCCAGAGATTAAAGAAAGGTCAACAGCTACAGCAACCTGTCCAATTAACAACTGTTTTATTGCCAGTCCTTTCTCCCAAATGCCAGGCACAGGACAAGAGCAATAGAAGCCACTTGAGCCAAGTGCTTTCACAACAAAATTCTTGAACAATGGGTATTAGTGGGGAGTATCTTCCCACTCTCCAAAGCACCTTGGAACACCCTCACTTTCACTTTACAGGCATGCAATTCTGAGAGCACTCTGAGCACAGGTAGCATCTATCTCATAGCAAGCACCCTGTCCTATTATGCACATTATACAGCTTTTAATTCTCCATTTAAAGGATATTGTCACATCTGCATTTCACGTTTCATTTACGCGCCCACTTAATTCCTCATCCCCTCTCCCACCTTCACCCTCCCAAGGCTTCTCCCAGGGGCCTCTTTTTTCATCCCTCTCAAAGACATTCTCATCTGCTCCTACCCTTGATTCTGGAGGCCGTAAGTGAGGGCTTCCCCGGGGCCATTCTCCTGACTGGCCAAGCTGCATTCACCGCTGGGCGTGTCCAGCATCAGGGGAACAATGTGGCCGTGGGGGTTGAAGGCCAGGCTGAGCGTCAGGCTGGCCCTTCGGATGGGAGGAGGGCTGGGAAGGCTCGGGAAGCACTCCACGCCGCTGGAATTGAAGGGCAGCTGCGGCAGTGCCTTGCTCTGAGCCTGTGCTTCACAGGGTGCCACCATCCCGGCCACCGAGGAGGCTGTGAATAAAGCAGAGAGACTGTCACACTGTGCTGTCACACTGGGAATCGGCAGGAGCAAGCAGAGGGAATGACGAGAGGAGCACGGCAGAAAAGCAAGATGTCAATAAAAGAGTGGACGGGAATTGATGGGAATAAAAGTAAATTAGTACCAGCACTGCTGTCGAGAAGCAAAAGCAAGTAGTAGCAAGCTCTCTGGAACACAGGATGATGTTTATTGGTTAAATAAAATTACCTCTGTGATTTCAGTCTCTGCATACTATCTTTATCCAGCTCTCAAGAAGTCAGCCAAATGAAGCAAAGTACTTCCTGGAAAAGAGCCAGGAACAATCCCCCAGTCATCTTCCATTTCTACTGTCCTCCGGGAGGAGCGTGCTGCACAGATCACCCTTTTGAAAACATGAACTGTGATTTGAAAGAAAAAAAGCTGTGCCTTTACAAATCCACTGTCTAGGCCACTGAAACGCATTTTCACTCCTGGTTTGGCCTCTGATGAGTCATGCCAAAACCAAAAATTTAAAAAGTAGAGATGGCAGCTGAAGGTCCTTGGGAAAAAGAAGCTGGGAGATGGAAAAGGAAACCAACATCTTTTGGTTGCTAGAATCTTGTTTGGTGACCTGTCTCCTCAGTCACTGCTGGAAAAGGAGAGAAGGACAGTTTCCTACAGAACAGCCTCTGTGGAAAGAGGACAACAGAGGAAATTAAAGGTCAGAATCAGGTATGCTGGTGATCCAGAGTAACAACTATACATGAAGCTCAAGAAGCTTGGGCATGGTGCAAGAAACGAATTTCTCTCTTATTATGGTAATCAGCAAATGGTTTCTCTCTTCACAAGTGTAGCAATCAAGTGTGCAGGAAGCTGCAGTGATTTCTCCAGTCTAGCTAGGCTGAACCAGCACAAGGATGAGGAAGAGAAGAGAAAATCTCACCAGCTGCTCAGGGGAAGCACTCCGACATATGGCAAAGCTTTGAAGGAAAGTCTGCAGCTGCACTTCATCCTTGCAGGCATAGAGAGTAACATCAAATGCACTCTACCAGGTGTGAATCAAAGGCCTTGAACACAAACCTAAACATAAAGATGCCACAACAAGCATTAGCAGCCTTTAGAATATTTTGGAACGCATGTCCAGAGAGATGATGAGGAGTTTCCACTTCAACATCTTGCAGCACTGTTTCTCAGATTCCCTGATGTGCTGGGCAGTTCTGTCTCTTATTGCATCTTCCCACATTCTGCTTTTCCCAACTCTCTGCAGCCGTGGAGAGAAGGAATCACAGTATTTCAATGAAAACTTTTCAAGGTTTCAATAGCCCTGATTTTGGGCTCAGTCAGAAAACTGAAGCAAGATCTAGGATGGCATCTCTAAAGCATTCACATGCCCAGGCAGATATCAGTGGTTTGTTTTTTCTGTTTGAACACAGTATTTATCCATGCCAGGCAGCATCTCTGATGTCCCTGTCAGATTCCTGGGTTTTGACTTAGCCAGAAATGAAACTGAAGATCTCTTCTGATTTTTTTAAACCCTTCTTTAGCACTGGTTCTCCTGACCATTGTGCCCCAGAATGTTCACTGAAAGCAGTGAATTACTCAAACACTTAGACCATATTTACTCTGTTGCAAGAAGTGGAAAAACTGGAACTAACTGAAGTACAGTCCTATTAGTTAAAAAGGTCATTGGATTGACTAAAGGACCCCTTGCCTTGAGAGGATGACAGGCAAATTTAAATGACAGAAGTACTAAATTAGGTTATCAAGAAAGTATCTCAATTCCATACTTTTAGCAACACATGAAGCATTCTAAGGTTATTGATGCAATCTTACAGTTGCTTTCCACTGTACCAAAATACCTTTAAGGTAAGTGCACTATTAAAAAATTTGAGTCATTCTTAGAAAATGAGTTGCAGGAACTGGCCTTAATACTGGTAACTAAATACTGATATATTTAGAATACAATGATGGGACAGCCATGATGGCATGAAATTCCAAAGAATGAATCACATTGGGAAGCAGGAAAACACACACAGCAGTACCAAACATCAGCACATCTACTGCCTGGGATATCCATCCCTAAGGAAGTGGTGGAGTCCTCACCACTTTGGAAATCTTTTCATATTGTGCCAACTTGAAAACACAAACATATCTAGGAAATGCTTTAGGGAGCATCTCTGACTCAAGGGAATGCTCTTGGACTGCACACATCAATAAACAACTAAACAAATTTTCTCTTTCATTGCCATCAATCTTTAAACATAGCTCAGGTAGAAAACTGGTTGAACAGCACACCCCACTGACTTAAAACTCCATTGCAACACTGATTAAACTCAGCCCTCAGCTTTGGAACTCAACTCTCACTCCCTCAAGGTCTTGCACAAAATGGAAACTTGCCCTGCCTGGAAAAGCCAAGATAGCCCCTTTAAACATCCAAAGGCATGGAGTACCTGAGGGAGTCTCTACAACACCAGCAGTTCATAGAGTGCACCTTCCTCATGCAGCTCACTTGGCTCAGGCTGCAGCCAGAATGTTTCCATCTAAACCAGAATATGGGGAGTGTGTATCTGCCATGGAGAACATCAGAACCAGAACAACACTTCCCTCATCATTTACAGCAGCAGGACCAGTGTCAAACAGCTATTATGGAAGAATGCCCTGCTCACTTCTCCTTATGAAGTTATATTCAGAATTCCTTGCTGGCTTGTGCTAGGGCAGGAACAAGGACTGCAAATTTGTCTCCAGAATTAGCACACAGGCACCATGGTGCTGGTACATAACTGGTAGAGACTCAATCAGCAGTGAGCTGCTATACCTACAGACACAGAATCATTGGAAGAGACCTTAAGGACCATCTCATTCCAACCCCCTGCCATGGCCAGGGACACCTTCCACCCAACCAGGTTGCTCAGAGCCCCATCCAACCTGGCCTTGGACACTGCCAGGGAAGTGGCATCCACAGCTTCTCTGTGCCAGTGCCTCACCACCCTTATAGGAAAGAATTTCTTCCTAATATCTAACCTAAATTTCCCCTCTTTCAGTTTGAAGCCACTGCCTCTTAACCCACCACTACAGTTCCTGATGGGAAGTCCCTCTGCAGCTTCCTTGTAGCTCCCTTCAGATACTGGAAGGTTCCTCTGAGGTCTCCACAAAACCTTTTCTCCACCAGGCAGAACAGCCCCAACTTTCTCAGCCTGTCGAGTGACCTGGTGTCACTTTTTGCACTGATGTCATAAGGATCTGACATGGCCTCTCCTAAAGCATTTAAGAACCTCCCAGCTTCACCAGCTAATGCTGCAGCTGTGCAAAACACTTGTGCTGCTCTCACCTGAGGCAGAAGTGAGGGATGCAGGGTGTGTGCTGAGCAGGCTGGAGGAGTTCCCAGCTCCAGGGTCTCCTCCCAGCACAGCAGGCTGGTCTCCAGCAGCATCAGGCAACAGAGACACAGGCAGAGGAGGTGTCCTGCAGGGAGACACAGGGACAGGGCAGGGCATTATGACCAATCATGCACTCTTCTATCCTACAAGGGGCACTCTTCTCTCACAAATTCCCTTTCCCCCCCATTAACATCCTCTGCTTACACATGAAAGGTGCTACCTTGTAAATCTTCAAAGAAGTCCATGACTTTCTAAGACTGATCTAAGCAAGCAGCATTTCCATCACCATGTGAAAATCCACGGAAATGGAAAGCAATGGTGAGAGAACTGGGTTAAAAGAATCCCCGAGCACACCCGAAGCACTTGGGTGATGCATTCACAGAAACTAAAACTGAAGAGATGATTCCACAAACTCTTCCATCTCATCCCTTCTTCTTTACATGACTTCAGCCACAGAAATTTCAGTAGTTTAATTTCAAAATGGATTTGAATAATCTGTGCTACAGGTTAATCAATAGGACTTTTAAGAGGGTCCACCACTATTTACCCAGAAATCTGACAGGCTACCTAGGTCCAATGCAATGCTCAGCTGTTCACTGTTTAAATGTAAAGAGGAAATGGCAAACAATAATATTTAATTTCTTAGGTATCAGTTGTGGAGAAATGAGAAAACAGGGTAAGTTCCTCACCCATAATCCTCTGATCCAAAGGGGACTGACAGAGCTGATGATGCTGGGTATTTTCTGTTGCCTTTCGTACTCAACTTCTGCAATTTCCGCCACTTTGCCCTGCGATTCTGAAACCAGACCTGAAAAATGGGAAGAAGGGAATGCATTCAGGGAAGAAAGGAATGCATTCAGGGAAGAAACCATCTACACATGGGAACACTGGCAACGTCCCAGTCTCTGTCCATCCCTTTTCTGTACAGAACCCACAGGCAGCACTGTCCCCCCAGCAGGTGTTACCAGGATACGCTGTGGTGTCACACCAACCACAGCTGCAATCTCCCTCCTCTTCTCATTGTCAGGGTAGTGGTCTTCCTGGAACATCTTCTCCAGCTCTTCTAGCTGCTCTAGAAATTATGCATTGTCCAAAGAGAGAGAGAGATGGGAAGTATGTGATAAGAAAAGAAGAAGGAAAAAAAAAAACAAGAGAAGAAAAAAGAAAAAAATTAGTATTTTTACTATACTCAGAAATACATGAGTATAAAATATTTTTTTTTAAATAAACCACAAAAACAAAAATCTTCTTTTGCTGTTTCAAGAGCAAAGAGCATTGCTAGTGATGCTTCAAACAAAAGACACTCAGCAACCTTTATTTTTGGAATTCTTCACACATCTAATGGTGTGGGGTGCAGTGCAATACCAGTTAGAGCAGATCAGCACAGGGAAGGAAACACCACGTGCCACTGGCACTGTCAATGTCACCATGTGCCAGTGAATGCCCTGGGATCTACCTGCACTATAGAAGGTGCGGGGCTTCTTCTTGACAGGTAAGGATTTCCTTCCCTTGGCCACACCACGGCTGCCTCTGGACTCCAGGATTGAAGATCTCTTGTGGGAATTCTGAGCTGCAGTGCCGGCTGGAGCACCTGTGAGTTGGTGAAGGGCTGGGCCGATCTCCTCCTGCCTGCAGGGAGCTCCAGCCACTCCACTAGATGCTTTCTTAGTTTCTTCCTTCTTTGCTTTCTTTTCAGTCCCAGCAGGGCAGTAACTCTCAGCGTGCTCTTGTGACCCTGACTGACCTGTGGGCTCCTGTGCTAATCCAACCTTTGTGTCACCACAGAAATCCAATGGTTGCCCACACGCCGAGGCAAAGTCGGGCTGGCCATCAAGGACCTCCGAGCCTTGGGAAGACAACCCAGTTGCCTGCAGGGTGCTGCACCCCCCATCTTCTTCCACCTTCTTTACAGAGCTTTTCCCATCTTCTGTTTCCAAGTTATCCTCGACTTTTCCTCGCCTGGCTGTGCCTGGCAATGCAGGGAGCACACTGCTCCCTGCACTGTGGCCACCAACAGCACCAGCATCCACCACAATGTGCTCTATATTCAGCAGCGTGTTCTCCTTCTCATCCTGGCATTCTAGAAGACAAAAATGGGAAAAAAAACCCAAACCCCACCCCACATGCACACTGCCTAAGCTGGATGTGCCTGAATCAGGAGTTTCATTTATGGGGGAAGGAGAAACCCACACAACGAAACCCAACAGTGAGAAGAACCAGAGAGCTCAAAATAAAGACAGGTGCTGCCAGGAAAGCAACAGCAAAGAACCTGATATGGTCAATATTCAAACATCTGTGATGAGAAAAGCCTCATTTTAAAAGCAAATTGTAAACTACAGGAGAAGGTAACTCCAGGCACAGAGAATAAAGGGAAGCTTGCATATTACAAATACAGCAGTGGGAAAACAGCCCCAGGGATAACACAGGTCTCTGGAATAAGAAACAGAATAAAAATCAATGACCTGGCAAGATCCTGTCACCTTATTAAAATGAACAAAATTCTGGTCTATGGTGTCAGCAGGGATTACCTGAGAAACGTCATCACGTTTTTACTTTTATAGAGCTCTATCATACCAAAGCTGGCCAAGCAAAAAAACATTAATTGTACAAACTTCTAATAATTGTCTTAAATTATGTCTGGAGCTTCAGCCCCACTTCTGAACAACAGACTTACAAGATCGGGAGTGAAATAGAGGGGTAAGGACAAAACTGGGTACAGAACTCTGACTAAATTTAACAAAAACCATGAACTGTGTTACAAATAATAGAGACTAAATAATGGAAGACAGGTCAGAAAGAAAACAGCAAGAAACAGGCAACAGAATAACACAAAAGCCTCATGCTTTCCCAGCTGGTATGTACATTTCCAAAAAAAAAAGTTCCAAAAGCCTCCCAATTGATTCAGAATGTGTGTGTCTGTGTGATTTCTGCTACTAAAAATTTTTAAAAATTTTTATTTCTTAAAAATAGGAAGTAGAATAATAAACCCAAACCCACGTGTTTGCCTCTGTCTGGAGGCAAGAAAGTTTGAGCAGACTGTTGGCAGCATTTCAATAGTATGTGACAACAGAGAAACTTGATAGTTTAATTTTTGGGGGGAAAAGATAAAATAATTCCATTACACCATGCTCTGCTTTTAATATATATATATATTAGTGCAATGCCAAAATAAAGGGTTTGCTTGTGCCTCAATGTCTCTTTCTGAAACAACTGTTAATCAAGGAGGAGCCCCACAATTCCAAGCAGATGGGACAAACTTCATAGAAGCATGAGGGGGTGGCAGGCTGCTCCAAGAGCATCTAATTTGCTTTTTACAGGATTAAGAGAACCAAATTAGTTGCAGAGGAAAGAAACAGAAGCAGGAAACTACACAGCTATAATAATTTGATCTTGTTAAGCAGCAAGAAGTTTCCACTGCTGTTAAATGAGATGAAGTATCTTGATGGACAGGGGCAAGAATTGAACAAGGCAGAAGCTGGCTCTGGTCTATGTAATTCCTTTTCCCACCATTCTCCTGGTTGCGTCTGAGCTTGTCTCACTCATTATGTGAAAAAAAAGAGTATTTTTCACATGATTTGAGTAGGGTTTTTACTTGTTTCTATGCAAACATCACAAAATAAGTGTCCGAGTCTCATGTGGGTACCTTGTACCTGTAGCAGAAATGGACACCTGGCAGTTTTATACCCTCTACAGAAATATTCCTCCAAGTGAAAGTGAACTGTTGTGTTTTATTTCTAGAACAGACAGCAAAGGCCTCACAACCACTTGAGATTACCAAGGAAAAGAGCTCAAGTGAAAACCAAGTTTGGAGAGAAAGATGGGCCTTCATGGTAACAAAGGGGGAGTTATAAAAGCACTCCTTTCTCCCATCATTCAGAGACCAGACTGAACATCACTGTCCCACTTTTAGACAAACAGAAACTCAAGTGAAGGGATTTTAACCAAGTGGGACCATCAGGAATAGGCAGTGTGGAACACGTGGGGCACTTGCAGGAAGCCAAGCCCTCTTTTCCATCTCACAACCACCTCCTCAGACATTCCTCGGAACAAGCCAACCACTTGCACTGCGAGGTTTTTGGGGGTAGTTTGGAGCATTTGCTACAAAGCCTCCTGAAGACACACACACGGCGGAGGGGAAAGAAAACAACTCCAGAGATCCGGTCACATAAGAAGGAGCAAAACTGGACAGCGGGGAAGGTGCAACAGAGAAACCCCGAGGCAGCGGGAGCCTCTCGGTGTGACACAAAAGAAAGACTCCCAACCCTCGGCCAGGTGCTTTTACAAGCCAGGGGACACGAGGGATCCATCACTCCCAGCCGCGGGGACAGGACGCGGAGGGGCTGAGGGGAGCTTAATGAGCGCCCAGATAACATCGCTGAGGAGCGATTAGCCCCGGCCGGGGCTGCTCATTAGGCTCATTGCGGCTCATTGCCGGGTGCCTCCCCCCGGTCATTAACGCGAGCCGGCATCACTCATCCATACCCTTACCACAGCCCACTGCCAGCCCTCCGGCCGCACGCTCCTCCGGCTGCTGCTCGAGGCCCGCCCGGTCCATGCCGGCTCCGTGGCGGCCCCGCTGCGCTCCAGCCCGGCCCGGTTAATGCCCCGCCCGGCGGCCCGGCCTGCCCGGCCCTGGCCGCCTCTCATCAAGGGCACCTGGGCACAGCGAGGGAGGATCCCCCACACGGCGCTGGGAACCGCGCTTGGACCCTGCTCCCCTCACGGAGGCAACGGGAGTGTTCGGGCTCGGTGGGGATAGCGGGGAGAACGCTCCCCGTGAGGAGCTGGCTGGAATGTCGCCGTGTGGGCCGTGGTGGGACAAAGCTCGTCGCCTGTGGGCGAGGGGATGTCTGGAGTCCTGTACACAGTTCTGGGCTCCTCAGCACGAGGACAAGGAGCTACTGGGGATGGTCCAGTGGAGATAAACAAAGATGATGAGGGGTCTGGAATGCTAAAAGGAGAGACTGTAGGGGCTGGGGGGCTGTGGAAGAGTGAGAGGGAATCTCACAATCCGTATCAATTTCTGTAAAGGGGTGGCATGAGGAGGGTGCCAGAGTCTTTTCAGTGGTGGGCAGTGACAGGACAAGGAACAATGGCCATAAACTAAAACACAAGAAGTTTAATCTCAACATGAAGAAGAACTTCTTTCCATAGAGGGTGGCAGAGCACTGGAACAGCTGCGCAGGGAGGGAGTGTCCCTCGCTGGGGACATTCCAAACTCACCTGGACATGTTCCTGTGTCACCTGCTCTGTGTGACCCTGACCAGAGCATCTCTAGAGGTGCCTCCCAACCCTAAGGATTCTGTGATTCTCTGCTTTTCCTGTGGCCTGGCAGGAAGACATTAGTTTTTTAACATGCTCTGGCTGCAGGTATTCAGCAGCTTCTGGTTCTCCAGTGACTGGAGGTTGCAAGGAAGAAACGGCACTTCCTGACTTTTGTGCGCTGTAATTTGTGTCCTTTCAATGCTTAACAACTCTTAGTACGAAGAAGACTGCTAACAGAGCAGTACCAGGCAGTGCTTGCATGAAGAACGAGACTCAATTGTGATGCACCAAAATAGAACATCCTTCATCCTCCTCCTGTTTACTGGCTCCCCATCTTGTTGCTGGCACAGCCCTGTTCTCCTCCTGAGGGTTTCCTCCTGTCTTTGTTTCAAGGTTCAGTTTAGCTTCTAAGGCCTTGTTTCTGCAGGTGCTTTCACCTAGGAGTTGTTTCATCCTGTTAAACGAGTGTGAGCTGAAACATCTGTGCCAATATTTTGGCGCCAGTATAATTGGTCTAACAGTGCACCTGGCTCAGCCATCAGCTGCAAGAAGTTGGGGCTAAAATGGCATTTAATTTGTTAACAGCATTCAGCTGACAAGACACAACGATCTTGGAGGGTCATGGGTGTTATAAATGCATATTGTAGTGTTGGCTTTTCGCAAATAATGAATGCTATGTGTATGATGTTGGTCATTGTAGAAGTTGCCTTTGTTATAGAAATATAATCATTTTTAATGCTTTAATGCCTTTTTGTTTTAGCTTAAATGCAGTGGCTAATGTAGCTGTGTTAAAATGTACCTAGCTTAAAACAACTAAACCGCAACCTTAGTTGGATAAGCATGGGTGTAACAGGCTCCTGTCCCAGGATATCTCTATCAACAAGGAACCATCTCACAGGATATCCCTATTGACAAATAACCGTCTGACTGGACATCCCTATCGACAACGACCATCTGCTGAACACCGATGGACAAAGGAAGATATTGGGAAACCCCAAAGAAACTGTGCATGCTCTAAAAAGGCGGACCCAAGGAGGAGCCATGCTAACGAGTACCTGGAAAATGTAAAATAGTTCGGAGAAAAGTTTGAATATGTATACTTGTCTATGAATATGGAACAGGCTGATGCAATAAGAAATGTATATGAACAGAGTATTTTCACCATGTCAGATGTGCTCTTGGCTCTGTGCCAAGAGCTCCCAACGTCACCTGGATGTTGTAACCTTTTTCCCTATACCTTGTCCCTTATTGTCCTTTTATTAAACCTTTAAATTTTAACAGGAGACTGGACCTTGTTTTTAACAATTGGGGGCTCGTCAATATTAGAAAAAGTGCAAATGGAAAAATCACTCTCTGCTTTAAAAGCTGTTTCTGAGCGAGGCTGTGTTTATTGACTGACCTCTGGTCCTAATGATGCCTTTTTTTGTGAAAGTTATAAGAACTGTGGGGAATGCTTTCATTTATTTTCCTTGAGGAGGGACAGGCACGGGTCTCCAGGACCGGGAGTTTTTTGGGGTTTTTGGGCCATACATATATATTTATATTTATATATATATATATATATATATGTATATATATACACTTATATATTAAGCTACTTCATACTTACATGTATTTTAAACTACTTTACATGAAAAACTACAGCAGTCATATAATTTGATTTTCAGACATACACCATGACTTTCTCAGCTTCTCAAAAAAACTTTTAAAATGAAGCTCATGCTTGTACTTAATTGCTTGTACAATTGTCCTTGTCACAAAAAGAAATTAGTGTAACTCCCCTCCTGGGGTTGTCTTTAATGATTCCATTTTTCAGTGTAGAAATCCTGAATTTCTTTTGTCCAGATACACTATGTATCAGTCTCCAGAGGTTCCTGGGGAAGATACAGTGGCACCTCTCACAGTCTTTGGGAATAGCAGGAAAGTGTTGGGATTTGCATGACAAACCCTGTGCTTCTGTTTAATACTGATTTTCTGGAAATCTGGTTATCCACGTTAGGGGAGAAATCCTGACTGCAATAGAACACAGCAGGCACTCGCCTCGATTCCTGCACTGTGAATTTGCAGTTTGGAGGAATATTGTACTAATCTGAATAAGCTTGCACAAATCAGAGAGAACTTCAGTGCACATTTGTTTATGGATTTTGGTGGCGGGATGGTGCTGGGGCTAAAAGTTCAACTAAATAGTGAGAAGTTGAGGTCCATCTGACATGCAAGAAATCCAGATGAGCCGGGGCATAAGCACTTGTTCTTAGAAACATAAATTGAACTTTAAATGCTCCTCAACATACAAAGGCCTGACATCAGGAAATAAAGGCTGTACCTGTGACAGGGACAAGTTAACCTTTGATCCAACTAGTTAAAAGAGTATAGAAATGCTGACAATCATGACAACATTACCCTTGAAGTTTCCTATGTCAACTGGAATTTTAACAACATACAGAATTTAACACAGAAACCACCTCGGGAGGCTCTAATGAACAATCTGCCTGCTTGCTTTTGAGAGCAGAAGTTGAAAGAGTAAAGAACTCTCAACTTCAGATGTTGAACAAGATGACTTCTGATTTAGAATGGGAATATGTATGGCTGGCTCCTCCTGGATGCAGCTGAAGTGGATTTGGGATGCCTCAGCTGCCTGTGTGAGATGACTTTACACAGATGTGCTGAATTGATCCCATGGCAGCTGAGACCCTGACAATCCTGGGGACTTGGGAAGTGCAGAAATTCATGACAGTTTGGGACAAGCAGGTATTTGGGATACCTGAACGTTCTGTGGATTTTGGAGGATTATGACCCTTCTTGTGTGAATCTGAAGTAGAGCTTTGCTTTGGCTCCTAGCTCAGGACCAGCTCCAGTTCTTCTAGGGGGGAAAAAGGTGTTAGAAGATTGTTGTCTGGACCACAGATTTAAAGTTGAATAACTGGGTCTTGTCTTTCTGCTCTAGTGGGCTAGACTCCCATTTTCTGCACTTCATCCCTTCAGCTTACCTTGAGTTATGGATGGCTAACACCACCGTGGAACCTGCAGCATCAGCTCTCCAGGGCTGGGGATAACTCTGAAGAACCTTAAGGTATGAAGATAAACCCAGCTTTCCCCCGTGCCTGTGCTAAAGAGAGCTGTTTGTACTTAACAGTCACTTAGAAAGGAAAGTTATAGCAAAAAATACTGCATGTATATTCAGTAAAAATTGAATTACTTACATTTGAGAGGAAAAACTAACAAGGAAAGCATGAATTTTTTTAACTGGAGAAGTGCATGAGTTTATTAGGACTAAAAGCAACTTCTTTTTTCTTTTAATCCAGCTAAAATTATTGATATAAATAGGCTGTGATGAGCTATTCTAGATACAATGTAAATGGGATTTAAAGGCAGAATGTTACAAAGACAGAAAGCTGGAGATATGAAGGTAACTAATTCTTCAAATATATTAAATGCAAGAAGGCTACACGTGGCTTTCTTTGGTGTATTGATTCTTTAACTTGATCTTGCATTGACTGAGCTGAACACTTTAACACAGAAACAGTATTTTACAGCTGAAGGCATATTCTCCGACAGGTTCTGCACAAATGCATGTAAACTGGACTTAAAACCAGAGAGTTCTAAAAAAGAACAAAGACCCTGGTGCATATTTTGACTTTATCTACAGTGGCTAAATATCTCAGTGTTCTCCGTAAGTGTGCAAAATGGTGCATGCAATACCACATCAGCAATCAGAGTAAGAGCAGCAGGAAAGTGCCACTGCATTGCATGTGCCTAGTCTTGGTTATTTTGTATGGGGCGTGTACCAACACAAAGTACAAATCTTTGTCAAAAGTCACTGATCTACTTCCAGGGGGAGGCAGAGTAAAAAGAAAAAGGTCAGTTCAGATGGCTTAGTAGGATGCTTGTTCAGAAGACAGGTGACCTCTGTGAAGCAGATTCCTCAGCATGATACCTCTTATGTGGGGGAAATCATCACAGTGGCTTCTGAAAACTTTGCTTAATTCCAGTGGATTTTGTAATGCTGTCAAGGACTGTTAACAGCATTTGGGTACAATGAAATATCTGCTTATCTAAACCCCAGTAGACTTGCATGATCCAATACATAAGTCGCTCTAAATGGAAATTACACTATGGAGATCAACGCCATGAAGGTATCCAGAGGATATTCAAATGGAATATTCTCCTCAGCTCTGTTGTGCTTTGCACTTAGCACCTTCCTTCTCAGGAACTCGAAGCTCTCAGGCTGCTAATACTAGTGAATTTAGCCTCACAATGTGCAGTGAGGTAGGTAAGTTTACCCCCATTTTGCAGATGGCAAAACTGAGGCAGAACTCTGAAGTGACTTGCATAAGATCCCGCAACTTGTCAGTGGCATAACCAGGAATATGTTTTCAGAAGTCCAGACCCCAAGACCTCTGTCCAGTTTAAGTCCCTCCCTACTACCACAAAGCAAGCAATACATGCAACCTTTATTCTTCCTCCTGCTGCCATAGTCCTCCTGACACCGAGGAAGTTTTTCCTGATTGAATTCCCGCTTTCTTTGGCAAAAAGCACCTGGTCCTGTCAAAGTGCTGTGGATTATGCTCTTTGCAGAGGCATTTCTTCTGAGGCACGATAGAAAAGCCATGGTTTCCCCATGGCAGGGAGACTGTACAGGTCCAAACAGAGTCTTATTTCCTGCAGAAGACCTGCTGCTTGGCATTCTTCACCCGTTGCTCCTCCTTCAGGTTCTTCTGCCGCACCTGTTTGCTGCAGATGTTTTCCACATGTTCCGAGGGGAACCAGCCTCTCTCCCGGTCTGAGAGTTTTACTCCTTCTATCCACCCTGTGGTGTGGGGAAAAGCACAACTTGAGGCAGAAGTCACGTATTTTTTTCACTGTTTCCCAAAAAAAGCCCCCTCCAAAAAGACCCAAAGAGCAAAGGAAAAGATCGCCTTTTAGCTTCCAAATAAAGTGTCATAAAGAAGATGAACAATCGCTTTGTCCTCTCAATCCAACAATTTAAGACAGACATTGTTCATTCTGCTCACCATCATTGCTGTACTGCATAACCATGATGATATCTGCCTTCTCCAAAGCCAGCTCATCGTTTTCCCGAGCCTTGTAAGTCTTTATGCACTGAACCTGTGGTGCATCTGAAGGGGAGGAAAGACCACGTTGATATACTGGAAAGCAACAGTAAACCTGTGGGCATCAGCTCCAGAGAAGGTGAAGAATAAGGAGCTGCCCAAATAAAAGAGAACTGGAAGGGACACTACAGGTCTTCCTCTAAAACAAGGAGTTAAAATAGATAAAATAACTGGCAGCACCTGGCACTGAGGGAAAGCCCATGAGTATGTGCTTGATCTACAAAACCCCGAGTATTCTGCCTTGGTGTCATTCTGGGGTGTCCCACCTCACAGTGCCTGTGACTCCTGCGAGCCAGCCCAACCCCACTGCTGCAGCAGCAGAGCAGTCTCACCAGGGCATTCCAGGAGATCCGGTTCTCCCCGTGGAGGAGCCAGAGCAGAGATCCACCTCAGCTTCTCACTGCTGGGAAACAGCACAGCATAGGTGTCAGCATTCAGTGTGAGGGACAGCAGTGTGCTGACTGAGATGGGTTTGGGGGTGTGTTTGTTCACGCAAAAGGAAGCAGAGAAAGGAGGTGGAAAAAGGCAAAAATACACATTTTTGGAGGCTAATGGTATGACATAATGTGGTAGCATTGTATGAGCAGCTATGATGAAAGAGGAGGAAGGTGCTTCACAAGGAAATAGTTATAGCAAGAGGATGTTTTTCAAGACTTCTGCTCAGAAGCGCATTTGGTATTTCAGCATTTGGGTAGCTGAGGGACAACCATCAGGCTGCTAGGAGGTGTCTGCTCATGGTAATAGGATATACTGAGAGGAAACTTGAGCTCTTACTGTGTCTCTGTCCGAAACAAGAACTCCACTCTCTTTCCCTGGTAATTCTGAAGCAGAAAGAGACGGAATAGATTTTTGTTTGTCCCGTGGAGTTTCATCTCACACTTCTCCCCGCGCACGTACGAGAACGCAGCGTGGTCGAACACAACGAAACGTCCACCTCTGCAGGTGAAGAGGAGGAACAAAACAAGGTGTGAGTTTTAAGGTGATGAGTCCATGTAGTCTGCAGGAAAGCAAAAAGCTTTTAATGAGTCTTCTTCATCTGCTTCAGACATCCTAAGCAGTGCTCTTGTTAGAAGTCTCAGAAGGCCAGAGAAGAGAAAGAAGGGATTTCATGAAAAGGCTAGAAATACTAAGCTCTGTCCTGTCAGAATTTATTTGGTAGATTACAGCCTAAAAACAAACCCACCACCCCAAAACCCCAACACAACTAACCAACAACTCTCTTGATGAACCAGTGATTTTTCACTAGTCCTCATACTGTGCTTTAGGAAGATATTATTTACCAAGTAAAATAAGAATAAATGGTTATTGTTCAAGTGTTTCACATTGTAGAGATGCAAAGGCAGAACAGAAGTGTTGTGCTACGGACCACAAAATACGTTTTTATATTACAGTATGTAATTAAGAGTTGGGACTATCAATTTCCACATACTTGCATGATACATCAAATCAGGAGAGGAGAGTGACTTGACAAAGGCTGCCACTTGCTGGCAGGCAGAGGGAAACGACTCTGTCACCAAAGCACAGACCCCGAAAGAGACAGGTATTTTAGAAGAGGCAGCAAGAATTGTGTTGAAACACTCACTCCTTGGGCCGAGACAGGAGCAGACAGTCATTGAAAAGGTGCAAGTAGATGGGCCGGGAGGTGACTTTCCATTTTGGACTCGGGTTGTTGAAGTCCAGAGCTGTCAACTCACCACACTTCACAAGTCGCCTCGACTGTGAGATGAGTGGGAATATCTGCAAGACAAAAATAAATATTTATATGCAAAGCAATGAGTCCCTGTGTGTGTTGGATTTGCATTTTTGTCTTTCTCTTGAGGAACTGTGCTTTCAGTTCTCCAGCTGGAGAGGTGTAAGTCATGGCAGGCACCTTCATGTGAAAGCTGACATGAATGACTGAGCAAGGGAAGCACTGATGAAGAGCTGGCCTATGGCTGATGTTCTAATTCAACAGCTCTGTGTATATCAGAGAGGAGAACAAAAAGTGGCTCTGTGGGGAAAGACAAAAAATACATTAGGCTAGAGCAAGGCCCCTGGAATGGATGAGCTCACCTTACACTCAAATTCAATCTTCTGGCTGAGGTAGATCAGCTCTTCAGTGCTCTTCATGCGCTGGACATTTTCATTGCAGTCCTTGATGAGCTGCAGAGGAAAACAGATGAGCAGTGAGGTGGGAGCAGAACTGCCTGGTGAGATCAGTACTATTCCCAGCATAAGTGACCATTCCTTAGGCATCCTCTTGCAAAAAAAGTCTGTATTACAATCAGATAATAGTCTGAGTTGGAAGGCACCCACAGGGATCATCGAGTCCAACTCCCAGCCGTGCACAGACACCCCAACAATCCCAGCCAGTGTGTGCCTGAGAGTGGTGTCCAAACACTCCTGGAGCTCTGGCAGCCTCGGGGCTGTGCCCATTCCCTGGGGAGCCTGGGCAGTGCCCAGCACCCTCTGGGGGCAGAACTTTTCCCTGATATCCAACCTAACCCTCCCCTGACACAGCTCCAGCTGTTCCCTTGGGTCCTGTCCCTGGTCACACAGAGCAGAGATCAGTGCCTGCCCCTCCTCCTTGTGAGGAAGCTGCAGAACTGTGAGGTCTGGCCTCAAGTCTCCTCTGCTCCACCTCAACAGACCAAGTGACATCAGCCACTCCTTTTGTGTCTTCACCTCCAGGCCCTGCACCATCCTGGTGGCTCTCCTTTGGAAGGTCAAGTCATCACTAGACAGAACAATCCACCTTATGAGGCTATACAAATTTTACATAACAATTTGTCCTAGAAAACTTTAAACCTTGCCTCTATAATAAACAGGACAAGAGGAAGGGATGCAATAGAGTAATGCTGTGTGATTTTTTAAAGCAAGATTTTCTTGCAGGGGCAAGGGTGGGAGTTGATGATTAATTAGAGACAAAGGTAGGGCTGCAGAAGGGGTTGGCAGCTTTACCTTTTCAAGTGCATCATAGGCCTGCGTTGCTTGCACTTCCTCCTCAGACCCGGGCCGAGTTCTTTTCAGGATATTCTGTGTGAGAAAAGATGATTTTCATGATGCAAACAGGGAAAGGTAGACATTACCACCACTGAAGAGTAAGATAAATAATAAAGCAGAAGTAGCTGATGACACATGGAGACAAGAAGGCCAAAAATTTGAGATGCAGAATGTCACTGATAAGTTACACTGACCAGGGCATTCCTGTAAATCTAAATTGTATTAATTTTCACATAGAAGTTACATGGCATAGGAAGCGACCACTAACTAAAACACAAATGGGTTTATGAACAAAATAGAATTGTCTTTTTCTCCTGTTAAAAAGAGGCTCAAATAATCAAAAAGAATTTCATAGAAGAAGCTCAAAATTAATTCTTTAGAGACTGGCTCATTCCCTGTGTGGAAGACTCCTTATTTGTCAACGTTGCAGGCAAAGAGTAGACACAGGCTGCCTTCCAGAGGGCAGCCAAGGAGCCCTTGCTTTGTTTTCCTAGCAGGAAGCCAAAAAGTTCAATAAAATGTAAATCAGCATGTTCTGAGAAGATTCCATAAATTCTTTATTGGAGTACAATTAAAATAGTGTCACAACAGAGTCCTAAATGATTCACAAACAACCACTTCCAGAACTTCCTGAATGCTTCCAGGGATGGGGAGTCCATCATGTCCCTGGGCAGCCTCTTCCAATGCCTGCCAGCCCTTTCTGGGAAGAAATTCTTCCCAATGTCCAACCTGAACCTTCCCTGGTGCAGCTTGAGGCCATTTCCTCTTTTCCTGTCCCATGTTCCCTGGGAGCAGAGCCTGACCCCCACCTGGCTGCAGCCTCGTGTCAGGGAGTTGTGGAGAGCCAGAAGGTCCCCCCTGAGCCTCCTTTTCTCCAGGCTGAGCCCCCCCCCAGCTCCCTCAGCTGCTCCTAGACACAGCTTGAGGGAAACTTGAGGGAAAACAGATAATCACCACAATTACCTGTAGGAGGAGCTTGAGTCTAGTGATGCGCTGGAAGGGGAGGATGAGGAAGGATTTAAGCGAGAGGCGCTGGCACACTGGATCACTTTCCAGTCTCTCCAGGACTTGCTGGAACCCTGCATTTCCATTTCTGTGGAAGTGGCAAAGAAAAAAAAAAAAGACATCCAGGCATCAGAGTAAAGAAATAACCTTCCTAGTATCAAATTTCAGGGAATGCTGGAGTACTCCCAACAGTCAGGTTTTGCCCCTGGGGCAAGAGTTGTCAAGAAACTCTGCCACTCTACTGCTGAAGAGCAAGCATGGGTTTCTAACAGCTATAGGATGGCAGTACAGCTGTTATTATCTCTTTCCACTTTCCACAACCCTCTGGAGTAAAAGTCAGAAGTAACATCTACATTTCAACTCTATCAGCATAGATAGACAGATGGGGACAGTGGTTGTTTGCACTCTGATTCTTAGAGGTCAAGACTGAAAACCATTATCCACAATGGTAATTTTTGCTCTCGTCAGTAGAGGGCAGACAGAGAACAGCCTGCCAGAAGATCAGCTATTAAGCATTCTTTTCCTCTCCAATGCTATGGGAGAGAAGCCTGCAGGAGCTCTGTCCTGCTGTCCCAAATGCCATTGAACTGAGGAAAGTTCTTCGGGTGCATAGCAAGAGCACTGCTCAACAGCCCATGCTTGCAGCATTCCCCATTGTTTGAAAGAGTCAATATTCAAGGAAGTAGGGGGAAAAGGGTGCAGCAAATGAGAAAAACTTACAGTAGCCTCTGGAAGGTTTGCTCCTGATATGTCTGGTTTGTCACATATGGCAGATACACCCGGCGGAAGTCGGGGGCGTGTTTCAGAGCCACGTCACACACATGGAAGGTAAACATGTCCTCTTCAAATTTCTCCTCCAAATCAAAGAGGAAACTGCAGCACATGGAGGTGGTGCCATAAAAGGAGAGGGAAATATCAGTGTCATTTTGTCTTCTAAAACCCTGACAGCCCACAGATAAGCACAAGACAGCTCTTTAGTTCTAGAGAGAGTGTAATGTCTGGACAATGACAGTTTAGGGCTTGGTATCAGCAAGGAAAAAGCAGAGGCAAAACACCTCTGTTCTTTAGAGGTTGTGCTTCTACAGGCATGGTCAGGAAACAGCTGGAAACTAAGACCTCACTAGAATAATCCCGCTGGTAGAAATGGAAAAGGTAGCAGCAAACCTTACCAGCTTGCTGATGTATGTAGCCAAGCCTTACAGGAGGAAAAGCAGAACAAAATCCTACAGCATACAGGATTCCTTGCATGTGGGGTCATGTCCACATTTCATGAATTACGCTCTATTGATTCACATTAGTTTCTGTCAAGTGATTGCTGTAACTTACTTTTTCTCCCCCGCTTTTTGTCAGGGCTCATGCAGCTGCCCCTTTTGTCCTGTATTTGGCAGGAGCTGGTTTGGGTTGGGGTCTAGTTAGTCAAGTTTAATTGCAGTTGAAAGTAGTGGCACAAGGCTACATTACCATTTGCAACATTTTGATCCCCTGCAATGAGCTCTGTGCACAACTGAGCTACCAGTAACATCTGGGATTTAACACCAGAATTTACACTGCCTTGTCACCTAAGAAGGTGAAAATACAAAAATATTCCTTTCCAGGCAGTGCTGGTGTGACACCACTAGGTGCTGTATCTGCCTTGACCAGTGAACACTGATGCCTGGAGGATTTTTTCTGCTTTTCTTCTGAATATTTCTTACACTGTTCCCTACATTCACAAGTGTCATCATGCACACTTGTGATGCTTTAGGTGATAGTTTAGCCTGGTTTCATGGTGTTTATAGGGCCAGGAGACCAAACACCCCTGAACCCACGTAGAGTTAGAAGAGCAAACACTCTGTTTTCGTGAGCCCTCAAGGTCTCCTAGTAGGACAGATTTTGTAAACTAGAAGTTAGCCCACCCAGGCCCCTTATTGGGCCCTCCTGGTAGATCTGCTAATGTGTAGAGTCTTTAATTGTACACTCGACTGGGGGACGGGGCTTTGGCGACGCGTTCTACCTGGACGGCAGAAGCCATGGAATGGGATCCTATTAAAATACCGAGGGAAACGACCCCCAACCCTCTAACCCTGTCTGAGCCTTTATTTCCTAAGACCAGAAAAAGGCATCAACACGCAGAAGAGGAGTGAGGAAATGCTGCTGATGGAAGGCACCACGTGGAAGCAGAAGGCCGTGTGTCACCTGGCGCTGACGTCGCGCACGTCGGAGAGGCGCGAGAAGAGCCACTGGCGCTCCTGGTTGGTGAGCATCGCCTGCAGCTCCGCCGAGCGCTGGAAGTGATCCACGGCCACGTTCAGACTGCGCAGGTAGGAAGCCTCAGATATTATCAACTCAAACTTGGCCTTGAGAGAGAAAACAAGGGAGCACAGCATCGGTACACTATGCAAGTCTGTGAGGAATCTTACGGAGAGGAGATGGGGCTAAGCAGGGAAATCCCCCAGCACATGATGTAAGTAGTGTGTAATTACAGAAGAGAGGCTTTTCTTTAGTCTATAAATGCTATTATAAACTTTCTTTAGAAACAGACTTGTGGTATGACTTTAAAATAGCTACTTGCTCTCATTTTACTCTTTATTTCCCCTGAACACCAATTTCACAAAGTTCCCGTTTTACAAGCTCCCACCAAGTCCAGCATCTGTACCA
Source organism: Eopsaltria australis (assembly GCA_034509425.1). Classification (NCBI taxonomy): domain Eukaryota; kingdom Metazoa; phylum Chordata; class Aves; order Passeriformes; family Petroicidae; genus Eopsaltria; species Eopsaltria australis. The sequence continues at coordinate 313,934 of JAVTVJ010000527.1, forward strand.
TGCATATTTTTCTCCTTCATCACACTGCCTATGCTGTTGTTTTCACCTCTTTCTCTGGGCTCTCCTGTCTACTTCTCAGATCCTCTCATTTTCCTTACCCACTTTCTCTGTACTGAATCCATACATCTCCCTGTCTCCTCTCAGCCCCTGCAGCTCACACAGGTCAATTTGCTAAACTCACATTCTACCACAAAAAATACAATTTACTGTGGTTTTATTAGCATTTCTCACAAGCTCATGTGTGGGAGAATGCTGCAAGTCTTCTAATTTTATACACCCTTTGCATTGAGCATCCTCAAAACTCTTTACCTTGTTCCCACTTTTCCCCATGTCTGTTTTCGTGGAGTTACTGATCCAGTGCAGAGTCCATCCTTCAGTGCTGCTTGTCTCTAAAATTCAGCACTTCAGCACTGCTCTACTTCACACCCCTGCTGCTTCCAGGGGTAGAGGTGACCTCTGCTTCAACCACCTGCATTCCCACTTCACAATTTTTGCTCTCTACTTTAACCCATCTTCCAGAGACTCTTTCTTGACTACAGACCACCCATTTACTGTGTCACATCTGTCCCTTACCTCTTGCAGCCTCTGCTCCTCACGGGACATGTTGAGCAGTACTCTGCTGCCTCGTATCATGGGGATGTCCTGCCAGAGGGATGCATTGGATGAGACTGACAGACGTTGCAAATATGAGTCCTGGGGAGACAACACTTTCCTCCGTAGCCTCGGGGAACTTGGGAAGCTTGACTCTATATCCTCTGGATAATCCACTCTCTTCTGGCTTTGGATGGCCTTGTTCAGAGCCACATCACTGTACTCCTGATACAGCAATCTTGCTGTGAATACAGACACATACATTTATCTCTTCTGTAGTAGCAACTCACCCTCTGCTTCAACCCGGAGAAAACTCTGCCCCAGATTGGAACAGCCAAATTCACAAATTCAGGCAAAGCTTCCCAGCTGCCTGAGTGTACTGCAGGACTCCAGATGCATTCCCTGCTCTCTAACACTCCATTCTCACTACCACCACGTGGCAGGAGTCCCTCTCCTTTGTGCTCACTGCAAGGGTGAGAGATGCTGGTGGAGAGGGCACAGCACCCCAGGCAGGAGGTACTTACAGGAGTTAATCAGTTTGGAGTGCCGGCGCTTGAAGTTCTCTGTGTCTGCAGGTTTCTTCTCTCTGCCAGGGAATAAGGATTTCAAAACGCAGAATGAATGAAGGGCACAGCACCAGAGATGGTTTATCCAAACCTCAGAAACTGCTCTGTCACAACAGGGACCTCTCCTTTTCCAACAAGCTCAAGCTCCACAAGCTTTACTTGACATAAAAGACAAAGTCTGGCTTAATGGGAAGGCTGCCCTGAAGGCACAGAAATACCTTTATGGCAGTAGAGTCCTCTTCAAGACAGCATAGACTGAAACACAGGCCTAGGGTGTTTAATTATAGATTTCCACTCCTTATCATCATCTTTGGCAACTCAGAAACAATGCTGCACAGGGATAGGGGCAAAATCTAAGGGTCTTTGAAAGACTCACCGCATTATAACTGTTTCTGAGCTGACTGGTGGCTCCCTGTGTGCCTTGTGAGCTTCTTCCTCAGAAGGAACAGAAGAAACCTCTGCATAGAAGACAATTGGAAAGTAAACACATCAGTCAATTTTTAGACTTAATGTACAATCCAAATGAAACACAGCTACCACTTACCTATACCCCACCTAAGTGGCAGTCTTGAGTTGGAGTACAGGTGCCCTCGTGACATTTATTTCTAGTTTTGATAATCCTTGACGTTACTTAAACTTTACAACTGTTAACCACATTTACTTTTCACACAAAGAAAAAGGCTGACATTTTAGGCAGAGACAGTAACTCTAAGAGCTTCCCTCTCCAGTTATGCAAGCAAAGACACTGCCTGTGTGCCCTGTTCGGTGCAGTCCTTACACCTGCAGCCACTTGGGCCAGGTATCAGGAGATAGTGGAGCCAAAGTGTAAAAATGGAGAAATCCTTCGGTTTGTGAGGCATTTAATCAAGTAAGGTGTGAAGAAATTCTAAATCTGAAATAACTGGAAGCAGAAAAAGGAAGAAAGCCCTAAGGCTGAGCTGCAGTTACGGGTAAGGGGAAAGACAGTACTATTGCCTTGAATGTTCTAAAACCTGGAACCAAGAATTTACAGGTCAAACATATGAACAAATCTTGATTCAAGTTCTGCCAAACCTTCTACATCCCTCCACACCCCCCTCCTTTTCCTCTGTGCCAAAAAACCAGCATGTCACAGAGCTTCAAAAATAAACTAAAGAAGGAGCTGAAAAGAAGCAATTATTTAAAAGTCATGTAAGATACAGTAAAGAACAGACATTCCTCCTGACAGCAAGTACTGTTGAATGGACTGCATTACAGAAGATGCATGTTTTCCACTTGTGGCATCAGTGATTTGATTTCTGTGCAAGCTGGGACCTTGCACTTGGGTTTGACAAATTTGCATTCTTATCTGTACTCTCAAATCCTGCGTTTACAGGAAAATCATCTTTTTTAGAAGGTCAGGTGGGAACCTAAAAGTGCCAGTTGCAAAATAAGGGGAGGCAGAGATACAGGCTACTGAGGGTGTGTGCATGGCTCTTCTTAACTACCTCAGGGATCCATGAAATAAGTTTATAATTTTAAGTATTAGTGTGGAATGCAGGGACTGAGCCCCAGAGTGCATCCCCACTCACAGGAACAAGCAGGATACACAGGACAGCAGAGAGGAGGGAGGGGACAGCTGGGAAGGGAAGCTTGGGGCAGGACAGGAGTGGGCTATAGGGCTGGAGCAAAGAATATCACCAGAAGGCACAAGAGCCATGCTAAGCTCTCAGCTCTCATGCCTCTCCATCACAGTGTCTACTTCATTTAATCCTACTTTTTGATAACTGCGCTAATTTGGAGGGGGGAAGGAGGAAGGGAAATGGAAGAAAGGACTCACGCTGCAAGATGTCTGGTGGCACTGACATCCTCTTCAGGCCCTGACGGTGCCAGTCCTTCGTTTTTACTCGGCTTTTAACTGGGTTTTCTTGATTTGCTGCTGACTCCTGCACAGCTACCCCAATCTTTTTTTTGTCTGGCCAACTTGATGATTTTTCCAAGGGTGCATGTTTGGCCATTTCTTCCTTTGGCTGGGGTTTTCCTCCTTCCAGCCTTTGCCTGACCCTACTCTCACCTTCTGTTTTCCCTGTGACTGCCAGTGGAGCCTGGATGTTCTTTGTGTCCACACCAAAGCTGCCTGGGGGCTGCTCCCAGTGCAGCTCCTCATCCTGGCAGGGTGTTCTGGGAGTCGGTGGCGACGGAGGGCTGAGCCGGAAGAAGTGCATTGGATTGGAGAATGCAAGCATTGGATGAAGCTGTGCAGAGTCTCTGCTCTTGGAGTCTGGGGATGTTATCAGGCCTTCCAACGAGGGCCAAGAAGGGTGGTCAGGTGAGGATTTTCCACTCTCTATATCCATGTGGTGATCCACTGTTTCAGGGCTGGTGTCAGAGCAGCCAACCAACATTTCATTTCCAAGAGCCGAAAAACTTTTGGTCAGCAAACTGACCCCTGAGTCATCAGAAGTCTCTGTATCATGGGGACCTGAGTCACCAAGATCCCAGTCTCCACTTACTGGAGCAAGGTCATCTCTCTCTGCTAGACTTTCTCCATCAGAAGCAGAGGCCATGGAGTTGGAATCAGATGCAGAGGTGGCAGTCCTGAGAGGATGGCTTAGAGCAGGGTGAATGGCTCCCAACTTATCATCACCCATCCCACAGCACAGGGGGGGCCTGGAATGCGGTCCTGGAGCCAGCGGCTGGTAACCTTCAGGGACTGGAGGTGGAACAAGGTGATTCCCATGGAGTGCAGGGGCCTGAGCTTGACTGGGCCTTTGGACGTGGGAAGGACAAGGAAGCTGTTTGGCATCAGGCTCAGACACCAGAGGTAGGCTTGAGTGGGACACAGGGGACAGGGCTTGTCCTTGCTGGCTCACAGCAAGAACCGTATCGTCTTCAGAAGGCCAAGTTAGGGTGCTCAGGACACTGGAAATTCTGGATCCAGGCTCTTTTTGGTATAAACTGCAGTCAGACTCATCAAATAAAGGCACTTGTGCTTTATGATCCACATTTTCTCCCATTTCTTTTCCTTGGATAACGGCACTCATTTGGGGAGAGTTTTGCTGAATTGTCTCTGGGTGGCTCAGGGGAGTGGAAGTCCTTCCCGGTGTTTGGGATGCTTCCAGAGGCCCTGCAATACCAGCCACAGACCTCCTATCCCCAGGAAGGCTCCCTTGCAGAGGAAGGGAGCTCCTGTACGTTACTGAGAAAGAAGATGGGCCACTAAGGTCCTCGTGAAAGCCTTCCTCAGAAGTAAGGAGTTCATGGGAAGTCCTGGCCTCCCCCGCATCTGTCCTTACAACAGCAGTTTCTGCTGGTGTTGGGTCCCACCCTTGTGCAGGAGCAGCTTGGTTGGGTGGCTTCCCTGCAGAGTCTGGCAGATTGTTCAGGCTGGTGCCAGAACAGTGCTCAGGGGTCACAGAGGCTGTTCTGGCACCCTCCTGCTCTGAGACAGATGCTGACACCATTGAGGTGAGCTCTGAGGGGGGAGCTGGAATGAAGTCCAAAAGCTCAGCTTTTCCTGTAATGGGATGAAGATCTATGAGATCCGGTGGCTCCAAGTTACTGGTACCAGAGGAAGGGTGTGCTGGAACAGCAACCTCTGGGTTCTCTGTGCTAGAAGATGCTGTCACCCCTCCACAGAGTGATGTATCTCTTTTATCAAACCTCTGGACAGCTTTTCCATGACCATCACTGTGCTCATTCTCCCTGCCCAGTCGTGTCTTATCATCCCAGTGAGCTTCTCCAATATCCTGACCACCGATGGAAAAGCGGCCAGAGTCCTCCAGGTCTTCTGCCTGGTCAGAGACATGGCACACGTGTGGAGCTTCCTGCCCTGGGTTCAGGTTATTTGAGGACAGAGGGCCGACAGCAGGTGGCTGACATCCAGAACCTGCTTCTGTGACATGAGCTTTCAGCAGCACATCCTCACCAGGATGCTGATCCACAGAGACAGGTTCCCCAGGAGGAAATGCTGATCCTGTTTGCTCAGACAAGGAAGCATATTCCAAACCACACATGTCCACATTCTGTGTGGAAACAGAAGGTATCTCTGACCCAAAAGCTGATGATAGAGCCTCTAGTTTGAGCTCTTCCTCTAGTCTGAGCTCTGAGCTCCGTAGTTGTTCCTGTTCATTTTGTTCCTTGTTTTGCTGATCTTTGAGCTCCAAAGGTTTGCCTTCTTCCGGCAGATTCTGCTCTTTGCACTCTTCCTGCTGAAGTTCAGAGGCTGCCTCCTCCCAAGCTGGCTCCTTATGCTGTGAAACATTCACTTCTGTCCTTTCAGCAGTACTCTTTTCTTGGAAAGCACTCTCTGCTGAAGGGGCAGGTCTGCCCTCAGTTTTTCTGTGACCATCTTCTAGATGAAAGCATTCGGAAGCAGATGAGTTCTTTTTAGGAACCATTCCCTGGTCTTTGACCGTGCTGGTATTCCCTGTTTCACCAGCTGAGGTGTTTCCTTGTAGTGAACTCATTTGGCTGTCATGTGTTAAGGTGGAAGACAACTGATGGGAAGAGGAAGGTTCTGTATACTCTTCCAAACCCTGAGGTGCTCTTAAGCTTTCCTGAACATCTTCAGAAGTGTAAGGTTTAGCTGTGTCTTCTACTGCTCCCTCTGAGGTAGGCTGCTCATCAGGTGCTGGTGCCATCATCTTGGTGCTTTGCTCCTGCTCTGCACCAGCATCGACCTCCTGCAAAGAATCCCTGGAAATGGTATCCAGAAAGGGTTCAGCCTTATAATGCCCTTCTGAAACAGTTTTACAGACCAAAAAGCACTTGGGTGTCTCTCTCTGAGAGGAAATGGCATCAGCCAAAGGGGATTTCAGTTGCTGGGGGGCCTGAGGGTCTGAGCCATGAAAAGCCAATTCTGCCTGGCACTGAGAAAGCTCAGTGCTGAGGTTCACAGCCTGCAGGATGGGGCTGTCAGGGGCTGGCTCATCCTGGACTTTGCCGTGAGAGGAAGGGTCCTGGTCGCTTTCCAGGTCAACCAGTTCCAATTGCCTAAGTTTCAGAGAACAATCCAGTTCACCCTCCTCTAAAAACATTTCTCCTTCCAGTTCTGAGAGTCCCTTTTGAAGCTCTGTATCCCCTCGACCTTGTTCCAGTCCTGCTGGCACTTTTTGCATAGAGTTAGAGGGTCTGCCCAGCATCTCTGCTGCTTTCCCTGCAGCAGCAAGGCAGTCCTCGGGAGTGCTGAGCTCTGCTCCCTTTGCAGAGTTAGATGGGCTGGTGCTCATTTTGGCTGCTGTGTGAGTGGCATGATGCTCTCCTTCCACGGCTGAAGAATCCCAGGCTTCCCCAGTGGTGCTGCTGGCTCCTGGGGGAGTGGTACCTCCCTCGCTGGTTTCTTCAGACTCCATCAGTGACACATCCTGCTGAAGAAAAATGTATTTTTCTGTTACTACTTCACAATGATACCATGGATTTAATTCACTGCTTCTACTGCAGCCGATGAAAACCAAAAACAAAACCAACACCACATAGCTAGTGGGTGATAAGAGCTGGGAAACAAACACAAAGACCGAGAACAGGCAAACACCAGATGTAAGCTTGCAGTATGACAGTAACCCCAAAACAACCCCACTGGTGTCCTTTTAGTTTCACATGCAAATGCACAAAGTGACTTTGGTCGAAGAATAGGGTTGCTGAGCTCTCTGCAGTGGCCACAGGGCAACTTATGAAAAGTGGTGGCCATGGCTTGTTATCTCTGAGCCAAAAGGCAGTACCAGAAGGCATCCAGGGAAAAAGGAAATTATCAGAAATCTCCGTTAATTTTTGTGGAACGTGGTGAACAAATACTCCTGGCCTCTTCTAGCTGAGTTTTAAAGTTCTCTCTGATTTTTGCCTGTTCTTTGGAGCTGATAGCTCTCTTTACAGATCTTTGTGTAGGTCTGGACCTCATTGCAAATGATCACAGAAATTAATTAACAAGACATAGGAATGTAAGAATTTAATTAACAGGTAACTAGGACATGACACAAGACACGAGATATTTGAAGGCTGTAAACCACAAGGGTTGTGAGGAGTAGCTCTGGTGTGCGTGGACTAATCTACAGACTATAAAGAGAAACTATGTCATCATTAATGTACTCTTCTAAGGAGGGGGAAAGAAAAAAAAGCACCATCTCAGGATTGTTGGACAGTTTCCCAAAGGATATAGTGGAATTTCCCATCCACTACTGCAGTTGAAGTTCAGACATGACAAAGCACTAGGGAATGCACATTTGGGATGTGTCTGTGAGAAGGACGCAAGAATCTGATTCACCACTTTTATCTTTCTGTCTTCTACCATGACCCACAATCCCTACCTGGAAAAAATCTGAGGAAGAGACAAACTGTTGTGGCTCCCTCTCTTTTCCTTGCGCTAGAGTGGCTCTATAGTCACAAGCACCAACTTCACTAACACCCACACAGAAAGTAAAAGCAGTAAGGGCATGAATACATCTGAACTAATTGTCCCAGTTAGCTCCACAGCCAGGGCATGCCTGGCCTTAAAGCTGGTTTAGATTCTCTCTTCCCTTACATCAAGTGAAACAAAATATCTGCTCTGAAGGCAAGGAGTGCATGCTCTGGAGCTGGAACTGAAGCATTTCATACACCTTCATCATGGGTATTGCCATCACAGAATCAGAGAATGCTTTGGGTTGGAAAGGGCATTAAAGCTCACCCAGTTCCACCCCCCTGCCATGGGCAGGGACACCTTCCACTATCCCAGGCTGCTCAGAGCCCCTGAGCAAAACCTGGCCTTGAACACCAGGGATGTGGCAGCCACAGCTTCTCTGGCCAACCTGTACCAGTGCCTTGCCACCTTCATATTAAAGGATTTCTTCCCAATATCAAATCTAAATCTGTCCTCTTTTGGTTTAAAACATATCCCCCTTGTCCTGTGGCTACCTGCCCATGTAAAAAGTAGCTCTCCCTATTTCTCTACATCCCTTTTAAGTACTGGAAGGTTGAAAAGAGGTCTCCCTGGAGGCTTCCTTTCTCCAGGCTGAACAACCCCAATTCTAAAAAAAAAATGAGGAAAATGATTGAGTTAGCTAATTGAGTTAACTCATCAGTTAACTACTTCCTGTGTATTTTTTCTCATATAATCTTTAATTTTTGTTTATAGTGAAAAGACAGTCTTTCTTACAAAACCAGGTCAAAATCAGGGTTTTTCAGCAATCTGGATTTTCCCTCCCAAGCAGTAAGTAGTTGCAATAGCTGTAATTTCAACAAACAGTTTGTTTCCAAGAGATACGTCCATTCAGGGAGTTCCCACGGGGTTTCCACCATGTCTTACTACTGTCAGCTGGTACTAAACTAGTTGGATGCTGCTAAACTGTCTTTTCAAAGGTTTCACATCAGATCACTCTTGTGCTACATGACTCTTGGCTCTCCTGGCTATCTGACCTGAGTCTCCTCAGCTCCAGGCCTAGAAAAATACTACTTCTCACACCAAATACAGAGAGTTTTCAAAAACAGGCTCCCCAGGAGCAGAGAGACTGTTTAGGGAGACACAAGCTGCTGGCTAAGGAAGGGTTACTATTACTAAAGATAGGATGGCTCATAAAGGTCTGAACAGTAAGGTCCTCAAACTCAAGCCAACACTTTATCAGGGGAAGAGCAACTCTAGCTCACTGTGCTGTTTCACAGATGTACACAGCACTGAATTTCCTCTTATTAAGCTCAAAACTCCAGTTTCCACTTCCATGGCTCTGTTGCAAGGGATTTGGACAGGCGAAAGGACGAGTTTGAAGCTGCATTTGGAGCAGTTCCACGGTGATACTGGGAGGCAGGGTTGAGGGAGGTGCACAGCACATCAACACTGGAAGCTGCCAAGAGAGATTTGTCTCATTATATTACTGCCAAGTGTTTTGCACACCTCAGGGAGAGCAAGAGAGGAGCTTTGGGGAGTTAGGCAGGAGAAGGAAGAGGCAAACTTTCTGCAGAGACAGGAGGGGGGACTTATGCATCTCACCAGGGAAACTGTTCAGCTCCCGGTTGAAGGCTGGGTGCACCATGGTAGAAGACAAATGTCTGCAATGAGGATTTCATGGAGATGGAAGAAGAAACAATAAAACAAGACTGACAGCACCTGTAGTCTTTGCATACAAAGCAGCTATGTACAAGAGCCCAGTAATTAGCAGAAGAGAGTGCCTGTGGAGCACTGCCATGTTAAACTCCCAGTGGAGGCCTGCTCCATCAGAGGAGGGCCCAGGAGACCCCCAGGAGCTCAGCCACCCAAAACAAACCTTCAATTAACGTTTTCAGCAGGGCAAATAACACGACAGAGCAGCACACAGGACATACCTAGCATCTGCCACTAACCACGATATGCAAACTCTCAAAGACAATTCACTGCTTTCCCTTTTGGGCCTTACTGATCTTGCACATCTCTCAGTGGATCAGATGTTGAGCTGGCCATCATTCCCTCATCTGCTCTGTCTGTGGAACAAGGTAAACCGATGCCCTGTGTTGAGATAAAGCCACTCAGGCTCCTCTCCCAAGAGAGCCTGGAAACACTGGACTTCAGCTCCCCTGCACCCAGCTTTGAGGTGATTCTGGGTGCACAGAACCCCTCCAAGCTGGAAGAGTGAGAGGGAACAGCCAGCATGAAAACAGAGGGGCAATGCTTGGTGCTGCTGCAGTTACAGGCACAAAATCTGAGAGGGGAAGGGTGCAGGAGGTGGCCTGGTGAGCAGAACAGGACAGCAGTGAAAGCACAAGGGCACAATTTATCCACAGCTTTCCCACATTACAAAAAGGCAACACGTATGTCGTACTTCCTTCCACTGCAGCTTAATTCACCTGGACGGAGATGACAAACACTTCTGGTTTTAAATACAAAGTACCTCACCTTCCCTCCCCCCTCCTCCAACAAACAAGAAAGGAGCAACAACAAGTGCTATCAAGCACAGACAAGCCCTTCAGCTAGCCAGGAAGCAAGGCTGTACACAAGTGGAGCCCTGAGATCCTCCTCCTCCTCCTCCAAAAGTGGGGAGAGACGGAGCTTTGCGCCTGCCACCGCGGCCCTCCCTGCATGGTGCTGGGTGCTGCCCTCGCCCCGCTCCCCATCCTGCTACTCCCCCCATCCTGCTGCTCCCCCATCCTGCTGCTCCACCATCCTGCTCTTCCCCCATCCTGCTACTCCCCCCATCCTGCTGCTCCCCAATCCTGCTGCTCCCCCCATCCTGCTGCTCCCCCCATCCTGCTGCTCCCCCCATCCTGCTGGGCTGCCCCGCATCACATGCTGGGCTGCCCGCCGTTCCTGGCTGGCTCTCCCATCTGTGCCCTGCTCGACCGCCATCGAGCTGCTACCCGCCCATCCTGCTGTCCGGCCCATCGCTGCTCGTTCCCCATGTGCCTGCTGCTCCCGCCATCCTGCTGCTGGCGCCACCGGCTGCCCGGCCGATCGCTGCTGCCTGCCATACCAGTGCCTGCGCCTGCTCCCTACCCATGGAGTCCTGCTGCTGCTCTGCGCATGCCGCTGAGCTCGCCGAGGCATGGCCTGGCTGCTGCGTGCTCCCGCTGAGTCCTGCGACCAACACTCACCTCTCCATGCTGCTTGCCTGGGCTCGGACGCATCGCTGCTGCTGCATCCGCCATCCTTACCTGGCTCCGCTCCCATTCGCTGGCCCCCCGCATCCGGGGGCTGCTGTACCCCATCGCTGCTGCGGAGCCCCCACCGCGTGCTGCGCTCCATCCTGCTCCCATCCTCTGCCGCCTGCCATCGAGAGCTGCTGGCTTTGTCCCGTCCATCGCTGCTGCTGCGCCCGGCCACACACGCACCCATGGCTCGCTGCTTAGACGCCCGGGCCCATCCTGTGCGACCCCGCAGTCCTGCAGCGAGCTCCAGCCTGCTGCAGACCCCCCATATTCTGCTGCTCCCGCCACCTGCTTGCTCCCCCATCTGCTGCTCCCCCATCTGTGGCGCCCGCGCATCCTATGGCGCTCCCGCATGCCCGTCTGCTGCCCCCATCCTGCTGCTCCCCATCCTGCTGCTCCCCCATCCTGCTGCTCCCCCCATCCTGCTGCTCCCCCCATCCTGCTGCTCTCCCATCCTGCTCCCCCCATCCTGCTCCCCTATCCTGCTGCTCCCCTATCCTGCTGCCCTGCCGCAGGCCATGGGGCAGCCCACACGCCCAGGCTGCTGCAAACACGCTCCCAGCAACGTGGGGATGGAGTTGCTCTGGCCCAGCTGCAGCCCTGGGCTTCTGGCAGCGAGAGGAGAAAGCCATTCACGATCATGTTTGAGTGCCATGGGTGAAGACACCCGTTTTCTTATTGAAACAAGGGATTTCCCAGGTAGTCCCTAGTTTGGGATTATTCTTGCTAGTGCAGCCACAGCCTGGTGTACAAATGCCAAAGCTGGCTTTAAGGGCTGCAGCTCAGGCAGAAAAGAGTTCCATGTTTGGCTCCAATACCCACCCAAAAAAAAGGCCCCGAGCCTTTTCCTGCTATCTCAGCTTGGTTTAATCATCTTGGTCACAGAGTTCAGAGTTGAAAGAGGGGAAATTTAGGCTACATATTAGGAAGGAATTCTTTCTTGTGAGGGTAGTAAGGCACTGGAACAGGTTGCCCAGTGAGATTGTGGCTGCCCCATCCTTGGCAGTGTTCAAGGCCAAGTTGGATGGGGCTCTGAGCAACCTGGTCGAGTGGGTTTGGGACTAGATGATCTTTAAGGTTGCTTCCAACCCCTTAACATTCTATGATTTGAATTAGGCTCAGAGCCAGCCTTTCTTCTTAAAAAAATCCAGAGCTCAATGTGCAGGACAGCAGCATCTCTCCTAAGAAGCCACACGTTGGATTTCAGTTTGGTGAGACACTCAGGAAACCAAACACAAAGCTTGCCCTGCCACAAGCTTCAATTTTTATGCTTCCTCAGTTAGTCCTGCCATGCTTAGGCTGGCTTCCTTAGCTGCATGTCCCTCCACGTGAGAGATTCCTACTGCACATATTCCCCTGCAAAGAAACAGTCACCAATCTTCACACAGCACCCCGGGCTGCTCTATCGCTGTACAACCCATCAAGGGAGGTGAAGGAGGGGGGTCAAAACTCTTGAGCTCAGAAAGAGATAACACAGGGAGGTAGAGATAAGAAGAAAGGGAGTAATGTTATGTGGAGTCAGCTTTGAGGGCATGGAGAGTAGAAGGAGCTTGCTGAAGGAAAGGACTTGGAGAGTAAGAAAGGTGATCTAAAAAAGCAAAATAATGTAGAGTCTACTGCTGTGCTACACAGTGCTGCCAGTGTTCTGGGAACCAGGAGCTGCCTTAGGTACCTTAGGCAGGGGAGAACAAAGCAAAGCTGCCAATAATACCTGACCTCCTGGAAAATGCATCTGAGCTGCTACTGAATCTTGAGAAATGCAAGTGAGACCTCCCAGTCACACCAGTGCAGAGAGTTTGCCCAAGTTTTAACACACCCAGTTGCATCTCATCAGCTTTCACCTGTGCTAGGCACACTCAAGGTACACTGAACCTATTAATTATCTAATGACTCACTAACTGAGGGGGAAAAAAAACAAGGATACTTTTCCATACTTTTCTTACATTGGTTTCTATTTAAGTAGATTATAATACTTAATGCTAACAAAAAAAAAGTGTCAGAGAAACATTTTCGGTTGAACATGATTTCATCTTGGAAATTGCTATTGAACATTTGGCAAACAGCGAGTGAAGAACATGTTTTGGATTGGACATTGCACTTCCCAGAGGTGCAATAAAAGTGATTCATTCTCAAGATAAAATGGGGCCACCTGTAAAGCAAAAAACCCAGTTCACTCTAAGCAGAGGTTAAGTTTATATTCATAAAAGTAATGGGTAAGCCTTGATACTCTGTAGTGTTCTAATATAAGAATAAACAAGAATAGTGCATGATTCTCACTTCTGGAGCTCAGCAGAAAGATAATTGACGCTACTTAGTGAGGAGCAGAATTCCCACAGTGAAAGTAATGTATTGAGTCACTGCAAGTTGCTCTGTGCAGTTCTCTCTACAAACTCTGGGGAGGGAGACACAACTGACAGAAACATCTGGAGCACAAAAGGAGGCAAGAACTTCCCAAATTACTTCCTCCATGACATTTTATGCAGAGGTGGCTGCTAGCAGCATGCTGTACACATTCCTAGATGGCATGTCTGCCGTAAACTCAAGGAGTTCCCAGTTCCTCTTTGAGCAGGATGATTCAAGACCTTCTTGGGAGAGATTCTCCAGTTAGCAGCAGGAATCTCAAGAGTCTCATTACACGTGAGCCAGAATCCCACACTGCTGTTTTTGAGTCTCAGATTAAAGAATGCTCATGTTTGCACCAAACTATTCTGACAGATGCAAATGCCCTTAAAACATCAAAGGACCTGGAAACACACTTGAAAGCTTGGCCTTGCCCAGCCTGCACAGTGGAACTATTTGTGAGCACAGCTGTTGTCACGTTACCTGTACCCGTCCTGAGCACAGTTAAGCCACAGGCAGATAAGGATGAACAATATTCAGCAAATTGAACTGGGACAAACTGCCCTGCCCTGCAGAGAGGGCCTCCAAACTTATCCTGACTGATGCAAACATGTAATAAAACCTCTTTCACAGCCAGATCCAAGTTCCACCTGGAAAACTGGCAGGTTTCTGGTAAGTGTCAGAACCCCACAGAAGATAAAGCTGGAACATTTTAGCAGTGAGGACTGACTGACAAGCTAAACACCAATATATACCCAGACATAAATATACTGACAAAATCCTGCTTTTGTATCAATAGGTAAAGCACATCCCTATGCAACTCTAAAAAATATATAAAATACCCATAAAACTGCATTTGTATATCATTCCATGGTAGCGACAGCACAATGTCATCAGCCATAACCACAGCAGAAAACTCTGTCATGCTGTGGCTTCAATATTGTACCAATCAATTGGAGAGAACAATAAAAAACTGTTGGATTCAGAATCCCATGAGTTAGCAACCACAACAACAAAATCACACATCTGTCCTCCTGTGTGCCCTCAGAATACATGTTTTCAGCCTTACCTCCCCCACAGCAGTTTTAATTACCTCATGACTCCAGCAATGAGATTTATTTTAAAAAGTTATGAGATTTGTATCACAATCAAAAATTGTGATGTAACAGTGATGGAGCTTTGTACTGAGAACTGCAGTTGAAGAAAACAAAATCCATCCAAAAGGGATGTAGGGATGTATGTGGGAAAAACAGGTTTTGGTACAACCCCCTCCTGACCCAGCTTCTCAAGGAACAAACCATTTTTTTCTTGGAAATTTAACTGGTGTCCTTAGATCGAAGGAGCTACCACGAGACAAGTTTGCTATTGGAAGCAAGAAGTATTAGATATAAATAAAACGTTATAAGAAATGTAAATGTGGGAAAGCACCAGCACGGACCCCTTCCCTCTCCCTCATGGAAAAATAGCTTCACACACCCAAAGCCACAGGAATTGTGTGGGTGCTGAATAGGAAGGTACTAATGCAAACACACAGCAAACTTGTTGCTCACGGTCTAAGGCTTGTATGGCCAACTGGCACAGGTTTATTGTGCACATCATAACATTTGCTGTTTCTCATACAGTCCCACTTCCTAGAATCATGTGGTTATGTGAGAATTTTGGCTTACCGTTAAGAAAAAAATGGATGTATGGCCTTCACTGGGTGTGGAAAAGGCCTGAAAAACTAAGTATGACTCAAAAATTGTATCTTGCTGTCTCGGTTCATCTTAACTTCTTAATCCTAAACCTTAATTTGTTACTAAGGAGAGGAAGGGCAACTCCCCCTTCAAAGGTTGGGACTGATGACAGTGCAGAATATTTAGGCCTGATGCAGTGAGTTACATGAGCCACCAGAAACTTAAAAAGGGCAATGAAATACACTGTGCTATAACTGGGTTAACGAAGATGAATAATCAAGTTTGTCAGACCCAGTTTAGGTATTTGCAGATATCCTGCAAAGTTCATTTGTTTGTATTTCATTCCTTAAAAAAAAAAAAAAAAAACAGAAAGAAAGAAAAAAAAAAAAGACAGAGTTACTTCAATTCCTTCTGCTGCTGACTGTACAAACTATCCAACACCACCCAGAATTGGATCTTAATAAATCTCAATTAAGACCTGACATGGAACCTTGAAAATCCAGAACAGACCAATTTACTATGCATCCAGGTTGCTGCCAGCATCTCCCTCATGCCAGTGCACACATGACCACGTATGAGCCATCCCAGGGAGTTGTCAAGCCAAAAAAAAAACAACCCAGGAGCAGAGTGATGTCAGCAGCCATAAAGGTGTGACACAGGAGAGAAGATAAGTAAGTGAAGGTAAATCTGACAGCTCCCTGCAGTAGCTGTATACAGAATCTGAGAATGGTTTGGGTTGGAAGGATCTTTAAAGACCATCTAATTCTAATCCCCCTGCCATGGGCAGGGACACCTTCCAGTAATCCAGGTTGCTCCCAGGGATGCTCCCAGGGATGGGGCAGCCACAGCTTCTCTGGGCAACCTGTGCCAGGGCCTCCCCACCCTCACAGGGAAGATTTTTTTTCCTGATATCCCATCTAAACCTGTGAAGCCATTCCCCTGTCCTGTCACTCCAGGCCCTTGTCAAGAGTCTCTCTCCATCTTCCCTGTGGGCTCCCTTCAGGCACTGCAAGGCCACAGTGAGGTCACCCCAAAGCCTTCCCTTCTCCAGGCTGAACAATCCCAATTCCCTCAGCCTTTCCTCCCAGCAGAGCTGCTCCATCCCTCTGATGCCCTTGGTGTCCCTGCTCTGGGCTGGCTCCAGCAGCTCCCTGTCCTTGCTGAGCTGGGAGCCCAGGGCAGTTGTACACTCTGCACAAGAGGATGAGAACACGGGGCTCGCCAGCAAAGCAGGAGCAGGAGAGCAGAAACCTGGACTTAGCCCTAGATTCTGGTGAAACCACACCCAAGATCCACAGGCCAGTCCCTGACACTGCAGCGTAGGTGTCTCCCCGTGTGAGACTGCCAAGCACTGCACACACAGAGCCAGCTGCTCCCTCAGCAGCCCACACACACCAGCAGCAGGAGAGTAGCAGAGCAGGGAGGTTTTACACCCTCAGTCTCTGCTAGGAACAGTGTGCTGCCCTCCCAGGTGAGAAGCAGGATATCCCAACTGGATTTACAACCATTTCCAAACAAGCCATTGTTTTTATGGTTTAATGTTCTCCTTGTCTCATTATTGCCACTGACTCTGCCATTGTGGTGAAGCCACAGCCAGCCCTGTCCCTGTAAGAAAGGGCTGGCTCTGAGTGGATGTTGCATGGAAGAGATTAATTAGGACACAGCCCCTGTGAGCAACTTTGAAAACAAGAAACAACAAGTAGGAGATCCTAGGAAAAGCCCTGGAAACCTCCTCAAACCCTCTGGGAAGTCTAAACAGGGAAACACTCCAAAGGGAAGGGGAGGGGAAGACATTCTTGTGACCTTGTCTTTCAGATCAAGCTGTGAAAAGTTGTATAAATCAGGGGTTTAAATGCTGTAACTGATATACATCAATCTTAGAAAATGCTTTTTAGAACCAGTTTTACCAATTACTAGTACCTTATTTTAAAGTTTATAGTAGTAATTATAGCCATAGATGATATAGTTAAGATTTAGCATTAGTTCCTAACACTGTCATTAACACTGCATATTATAAAAACTTTTTTAAAAAAAGTAGAGCCCCACAGGTACAATCTTAAAAAAATTAAGCAACAGCACACACAGATGAATAATACTGATATTCTCTATTTCAGTACTATTTCCCCTCTTTTGTCAGTGGGCAAAGATTTTGTCCACATACTTTCATGTGCAGTACACCTCCAAGTGTGAATTTATTTAAAGCATTAATTTTATACCAGCTCAGAAATATCACTAACATTTCTGTGATGCATTAGTTAAAATATTTTTCCCATTTTAATAATTTAGAAGTTTCAATGCACAAGGAACTACTAGAAATATTTTAATCCTTCCTCCCTCCATTTTCATTTTTCTGCATACGAATGAAGGGGCAGAGTCTGCTTCGCACCACCACCCTTCCAGATTTTCTAAAACAGCACTCCATGATGGCTGAATGGCTCTTCAGATATTAGCTGAGCAATCAGGATGCTAAGATTGCCCTTTGGGATTCTTTGGAGACATCAACTCTGACTCTTCTTGACCAGCCTAAGGCTTCTGTTTCTTCAGCCCTGTGGCACCTCTCTCATCCCAGGTCCCACCTTATCAAATAGCAATGACGAGGAGTAAAATAAGGTCAGTGTGCCTCAAATTCACCCCCCAAACTCCTGACTTCAGTGTGGTGGTGAGAAATTAGAAGATGAGGCAACTTAACAGTGGCTGTGAGTAACAGCGGGAAAATGGAGCCGATAAAATTTCCTTCACCTCTTTTACGACACGGTCACGAAACGACAGCTCTGGCTGAGGAATGCAAAGTCCTCGCGTCCCCCAGCCTACACAGGCATGCATGGATATTCTAATTGCACTGGTGCACACCTTCCCATCCATGAGAGACCTGCCCTGGGAAGCCAAAGGCACCAGGCAAATGACACCGGAGACTCGGCTCCTTCACCTTCCCATTACCTGCAACAGGCTTTGATCAGCGGAGCATAAATAAACAGGGAAATGTCCCATCTCTGCCAAGGTCAACCAGATGCAGCAGAGCTGCTCCAGTGCAGCCTCACAGGCAGCTCTCAGCTGCACCTTCTGCCCAACCTCACCTAAAAGAGTTCATCTGACTTGGCACAGGGCAAAATGCTTTGCTGTGCTTAAAAAAAAAAAAAAAAATCACTGGATGTAACAGCAAAGGGTGTGATGTGGTGTGACCACTGTAGCTTGGGAAAGCTAAAAGCAATAGAGAGCCTGAAGGGGGAGGGGTTGGGATTGTCACTGGACCATGCCCAAGAAGGAGGGGAGAGCCAGAGCTCTCCTTCTTGGAGTCCTCTTCCCAAACACCTTCTTGGATGGAAAATTTGGTCTTACCTCTGCCAGACTGATGCACTTGAGGAAGCCAGCTTTCAGCACAGATGTTTGCTGCCTGTTACTGAAGCCAGCACCTCACCTCCTCCATGTGTGCCAGCAAAGGTGCAACTGCAGCTGTCCCCACAGCAGGACACACAGCACTGCTGCTTTTGATGCAAACATGGGGAACCCATGCCTTCCAAACTTTTGGCTACTCCTGCACATGCCCGAACAGGAGGTGGTAAAGATGCACCCTCTGCTGTTTTAAATCTTGCCTCTCCTCACAGCTATGGCTTATGAGCAGTTAAACATGGGTGCAGCCACTAGAAATTTCAAGCCAGTGGGGCCCACAAAGGATAGCTGTTATCACCAGTAACATAATCCAGGCTGGAAGGGGAACACACATCAGGATACCGGGAGCTCTCCCTCCTTCAGTGCCCTGCTGCAGTCATTCATTAATAGGAGTCTCTGCAGAACTGGGTTTGGCATATTTTTAAGGCAACTAAGAATGGTGTCCTCATCCAGCAGAAATTCTAGTTCCTAATTCTAGCTGTTTGCAGCAGTTTCTGCCTGTCTGAGGGTCATCTGTGCAGCTGGGGTAATAGCAATCCCTCCTACCTCACAGCCATACTCTGAGGGTTAGGCAGGGAGTGGTTGCTCAGTGTACTGAATATGCAAAGGCCTGTTATAAACCCCGTATCTGATTGCAACCATAAGCAAAATCTTATTTAAGCAATCCCTTCCCCAACAAAAATATATCAGCTGCTCACTCTGTTCTTTCCTTCCGTGTCTTTTTGCCTCCAAGCTCTTCCAGATAACAAAACACATTACTAAGATATTTTCCTTTTGTGCTGTAAAGCTGTTTACTACAAATAACAGAGATTTTTCACACAATGTAGTCTACATCAGTAGTTGTTTTGGCTCATTCTGGTAGCACACTTGTACTGGAGGGCTCTCACTGTCCAGTCAGTGAAAGCCCCGCTCCCATAACCTCACATCAGATATTCACAGTTATCTATTTCTCACTGTGCCCATATTCAGGGGAGACCCTTTCTCCAAATCGATCAATTTTATGAACTTGGGACATACAGCATCAGATATTTCTTGTTCCCACTACACACAAAAGTGTATTTCTCTACCAAACCACAGTTTAAAACCAAGCTGGTGTTTTTGTATAAGCTTTCCTTGACACATCTGTATTTGTCTCCCACATCAGTTAATACCTTTTTTCCCCTTTCAGTGCACTCTATTCACTCTTTTTAGCAGTCACAACAAAACCATTGACAATGCCACCTTTTAAGCTTTCAAAGGCAACATTCTAGTAAAATACAATTATAATACAGTTCAGGGCAGATTTGCTTCCATACTGCCTTGTTGAGTGTGAGATTTCTGATCATGCCGGTTTTCACTGCACACACAATGCAGCACATCTTGCCTTTTCTTGTTCTGGTCTCTTCCAAAGTCATTTTGCTATGACTATCAGAGTCAGAATCAATCCATCTTTCCCCTTTTACACTCAGATGCCTATTTTCATGTCTTTGACATCACTGTTATCACACTCAGCAGCTGGATAGGTAAAAATGACGCTGGTACAGAACAAAGTTAAAATGTCTGTGGTGTATCTGATAACACCCACTGGGCAACTCAGCTGTCATGATGCTTCTATACACACAGACACAATTTTTAGCTGCTTTTCACGGCCCTGACCCTCCCTTGTGACAGAGCACACACTAGAATGACATAATTTGCATGCCTGGCCTTGCTCTTCCAGGACAAGGCACATTTCATTGCTCCAGCATACCTCCACATTGCTCATCTTCCTCTCTCTGCCCCTCTCCGAGATGAAACAGCTCAGTTTACTCATTGTGCAGGGGCAAGAAGACACGGTGAAGTGCAGGAGTGATGTCAGAGGATGACTGCCTTCCCACATGGCACCAAAATAAGCAGTGTTCACCCTGTGCCTATGGGAACACCCTACAGCTTCCCCTTCAGCCCTCCCCACGTACCGTGGCAGATTATTCCCTCTTCCCAGCTGAGCCCAGGGATAAGAGAGTGACAGTGCAGTCATGGATTTCCCTTACACAGCACCAGTTGTTACTAAGAAATTACTGGGTGACTTGAAGGGCAAACCCATCTCTCTCAATCACTTGCACATTTAAGAAAACATGCCACAACCCATAATTTGCCGTAAAAATAGCGGGATAGTCTCACTTCCCTTTGCCTGTCTCCTTTCTCTGCTCCAGGATTTGTCACAGCATAGAGTCATGACAGGGTTGTTTGTGGTACTGCAGCCTTCCCAGTGCTACCCCCACTGCCCATCCTGAGATTCTGCTTGCCTGTACCTGGGACATGCCTCTCCAGGAGAAAATACCTTGCCTAGGAGTTGGACTTCAATGATCCTTGTGGGTGCCTTCCAACTCAGGATATTCTAGAGTCTTGTGGGCAAGTGTAGAGAAAGGAGAGGAAAGTGCATCATTCTCAAAGCACTCTTACCAGCTCCACTGTATCCAGACTCAAGCCTGAAATATCTTCATGTGCAAAGCAAGTCACAGAAAAATAGAACAAACAAGAGTTACTTGAGCCATACCAACCATCAGGACTCAATCCTCACTGTTCTAAATACTGTGCACTGAGACACTGTTCCTGCCCTGCAGAGCTGCCAGCATGCTCATCCCTTCTCCCCTAAATCCAGCAACAGAATGGAAATAGAGACACACTGCACCTTCTCAACTTCACAAGCAGCCTGGCAGCCCTCACCTGTAAAACCAGGCAGTGATCTGAGTACCTCAGAAAGGAGAGTGACTCAAATGTTGCAGCTGGATTACATTTCATAGTCTAGAGTTACCCTTGGATGCCTGCACTGTGGAGCACCTACAGCAAAACTTCTGCATCTAAACTCAGGCTTAATCCAAGGATTTTGCCTGGAGCCCAGACCCACTAAAGACATCTGATGCTACAGCATCAGAGCTTTGCTAGGCACTGGTATGGCACCTTCTCCTTTCCTGTGAAAGCTATACCCTTCCCATGTACTCTTCCCAAGTTTCCACATGCCCCTCATCACAGAACAGCAATCTAGTGAAGATTTAACAGCCCAGGTAAGATTTAAGCTATTCAAACAATCTGTGTAGGCATTTTTGATCATTACACCTGTACATGTGAGTGTAAAGCCCACATACCATATAGCTTACACGTCCTGATTTTTTGCAGCTGTCCAGCAAGATCACGGGCAAAGCATCTTCTTCTGCTCTTCCCACTAGCTGCCTTTATGTTAGTTTAACACTGCTTTGTGCATCTATTTCTGTTATCAAGTAAATATGCAAGTGTAGCCATGGCAGGCACTTTGTGGCAGATGTGAACAGGGACCATGTCCAGCTAGTTACAGGTCTGCTTGTAACCCACACTTGTGTCCCCTGCTTATCCCTAGGTTTCCATAACCTGAACAAATCGTGCCCTAACACGACCAGGATGCTAGTCCCCTCCCCTCCAGAGGGCTGTATTTTGGATTCACAAACTCTGCTGCTGGATTCGTTGATGAAGCAGGAGCCGCCCCTCCCCTCCTCCAGTCACACCCTGTGCAAGGCTGGGTCTGCTCACCAGTGCACAGCCCTGCCCATGCAGGGGATCACCCAGCTCATGGATCCCACTGGGCACCACCCCAGCCTGGCCCAGGTAAAGATTTGGGGATTTCTGTGTACGATCAGCATTAGGAACCCCAGTGCTTAATGACTCTGAGCACCAGTAAGGCCATGGGCAGTGACCTCACACGCTGAGCCCCTGCCTGCAGCTGGGTGTTCAGTTTGAGATCACGAAGAGGTGGTTTGGTGTCTGAATGGCACACACTCCTCCGTGACTCTGCAAACAGGATACGTTTTCAGGAAGGGAATTTATGGCCAGCTCTTCTTTAATGCAGTATTCTCCCAGCAGCAGGTTCCTGTGCTTCCTCCCATCTCAGGTCCCTCCTTGTGTGCTATCCAATTACAGTTTCTTCAGCCACTCCTCCTCAACCTCTCCTAGCATCAGAACACCCTCTATTTTGTATACATTTACATATGTGTGCCTATTTATCCATGTACACATGTCATGGCAGTCACGTTCCCTCTTCTAAATTTTTCCCACTATGAAAACCAATAGCCCTCCCCATGACCTTGCACTGAACTTGTACTAAAGTCATGGGAATTTCTTCAACTTCATCTTGCTTTTAATCCAATCCCCCAAACATGACGTCAAAACAAGTCCCCACCACAGGCTCTGCTCCTCATCCTGCAGTGTTCCACATGGAACTTGAAAGAATGGTGACTAAGATAATACGTGGGGAATGGATTTGGTCTCAGCAAACCAATTCTACTTGAATGGCAAGAAAGCTGGAGTCACTTGGTAATGGAAGAGACAAGATTAATGAAGCTTTCCCAAAAGGGCACCCCGCCTTGCTCAGCACTGAGCCCCACTAAGAACTCACATCTAGAATGCATGAATGCATTAACTTGGAACTTTTCTGCACCACTGAACCCTTCATAGGTACCAGCGTCTCAAAGCCAAGGCTCACACCTCCTTCTTCTTATGTTAAATGCTCTTTCCAACACAACAAATTTCAACACATACTTCTTGACCAAAGACATAAAAGCAGTTGACCTAAACCCAGTCCTGGCTAAACCCAGTTCACCCAAGCCACGCAACGGAGTTAACCTGCACTACTGAGTAAATCAGGGCAGCTGCTCTCACACGTCTGCTGCAGAGGGAAAGCCAAAAGATACACTGCCTTCCATTGAGATTTGAGGTAAGGTGTGCTTGTGACAACTCTTAGTTTCACCAGCTCTTCAGCTTGCCAAAATGAGTTCCATCCTCTGCCCTTTCTCTTCTGGTGGCATTGGTGTATGTGTGGTCTCACAACAAACCGCAGTAGGGAACCAGCAGGGATGACAACAGGCTTCTTTCAACAGCAGTGCCAGCTGAGAGGATTTGTGCAACCACAGCCTGTTTATCCAAGCACAGAAATGTAGGAACTAAACGTGTGATTCCCTCTGGCATCTAATCCTGCTGTTGGAAAAGGTGGTCCCTCAGCATGTTCTCATGCCCAGTGTAACACTACACTTCATCAGCAATGTCTCTGGACACAAGGCAGGCTGACCCAACTTCCATATTTTTTTTTTGTTTAGGGAAGAAGGTTAATATTCAGTTGGAGCAATGACTGGACTGATCTGAGGCCACTTGGTCACCAGAGCTGATCCTGGGGAAGCAGCCAGAGCTTGCAGGCAGGACTGGATGAGAACTGGATTGTTCCTTCAGCAGCAGCCTGTTGTTCTGCTGATCATGTGCAGCCCAACTCCAAGCAATACGAGTTATTCAATCACAAATCCTGGGAAGCCCTGCCTGCACACAGACACCAGGCCAGGCACCCTCCACCACTTCTCTAAACCACACTGATCAACCAGACTCCAGCTCCACGGCTGCCTCTTTCCAGAAGGAAGAGCTCAGCCATGGGCTTGGAGTACAGCAGGACATCTCTTAGCTGGAAAAAGTCATCCTGGCAGCAACAGGCTCTGTCACCTGGCATGAAAACTTGTAGCAAGACTTTGTGGTTAGGAGCCAGGCTGGACAGATGGAGATAAGAAATTAGCGAGGGTAATCAGCCATTGGAATAATTTACCTGGGGAACCAGTGCAGCCTATCACCTGATATCTTGAAATCAAGACTGGGCACTTTTCTAGTAGAATTTTGGATTCAATGCAGTGATAACCAGCTGAGAATGTAAATACCTGCCAGGGGTCAGGTGAAGGTATCTGTCCCCAGCTGGCTGATCCTCTGAACATCAACTGTGTGAATACCTCAGGAAAGAGGGAAATAACCTCTCTGTAGAGCCCAAGTGCCAAAACAATAGAGCATAACTGCATTTGCACTGAAGTCACTTCTGAGTACTTCATTAAAAGATTCAACAGGAGTTCAGTGAGGAGCTGCAAAGTGGAAAGGAATTGCAAAACTTCCGAGGCATGACTACTGAAATAAACTAGCTGTGGATAATTTAGCCAAACAGTAACTAAGCAAACAACATCAGCTGGAAAGATACCAGATGACAGAAAGCACAGTAAACTCTTAGTATCAAACATCCTCGGAAAAAAACGTGATTCCAATTAAGAATTTGAAATCCCTTGCGGTCTGTTCCTTAAATTTTGCCTGGGATAACTATGGAGAGTGAATGTAATATGAATGCAAACTAATTAAATAAAGCAGCCCACTTTACACAAGACTCAAAAATAGATTCCATTAAAAAGAAAAAACCATCAAAAACTATAGCATAATTTGGCTCTTTCCTGCTAATAAGCACACGAAATAAGTGAACCATAAGGAAGGATAAGATTCAACAGAACAAGCACAAGAACATCCATCTAAAGTTAGCCAGATAAAAAAGAAAAAAAAGGCCTGTGGAACAGACTCTTACTGTCAAAATCTATCAGGACGTACAAGAGGTTCCCAGAGGAAATATTTGTGTCCCACTATTGCAGAGAGCAGAAGCACCAACCTCAAGCCCAGTCACCTGCTGTCACGAGCAACTGGAGCGTATAACCCCACTGAGATTTAACCAGACCACAGGGCCACTGTACAAGCAGGGCAGGACAAATGCCACCCTCAACCACCACCTGGCAAAACGAGGTTCTACACAGAAGCCAGATGAGTTGCTCCTAACATTAACAAAAACTAAGAAGAAATCAGATTTGTTGGATCTTCAAGTCTGATTTATGGATGCCTCCTCCTCGCCCAATTCAGGTGCAGCTCTGAAATCTGGGTCACCCATGCATTATTCCTCCAAACCAAGCCACCTCCCTCCGCTGCAGCCATTTAAAAGAACTCTGCCCTTATCCAAACCATCTCCAAGTCATTTAGGTTATGAGAAACTCCAAAACGCTACATAATCAGGTCACAAAACTCCCAACAACACATTACACACGTGGCTTGGTCCAGGAGAAACAAGCACCCAATTCCAGGAGAAGCCAACACGGGCATCCATATCCAGCAGTGCCCTGGCAAAGTCTGCAACAAGTCAGCACTGATGAGCTGAGCTCAGATCTCTGACCCCGTAATTCCTACCAGGTTTGATGCAGTCTTAGCCAATATCTGGGAATAAACGAAGCATCAAGCAAGGACAAACACGGGTGCTGGGAGGACGATGGGTCAGGCGAGAGCCGTGGGAGCTCCGAATCCCCCCCCGGCAGGTTGGCTGGGGCTCTGGGGTTGCCATCGGAGCTGCTGCGGTGGCCGGGACTGCGGGAAGGAGGCAGGAAGCGAGCAGCAGGCAGGGATCTCGCCTTTCGTTCCTCTGCCTTCCCTCGGTGACAGGCCATAAAAGTCACGAGGCAAGGAGGAAAACAAGGAGGTGTCCAGAGTTCAAGCACGGCACCCCCGCGACTCCCGGGCCGCAGCTCCCGGCGGGAGCTGAAAACCCGGCGAACACCGTGGGATCTCGCTCCTGCGTGGGAGGCACCATTTCTGCGGGAAGAGGCTCCTGCTGCTGCCTGGCAGCCGAGCCTGGGACCGGGCCTGCGCTGCGGGCCCTCGCTGCTGCCGGCAGCGGCCGGGGGGCGGCGGGCGGGCCGGGCGCTGCCGTCGGGGCGCGGAGCCCCGCCGAGGAGGCGGCTCCCAGCCAAGCATGCGGCCCCCCGGGGCTTCTCCGGGCCGGCCGGACCGGAGCCCCCTTCGCCGCCCCCTCGAGGGGCACCGGCGCTCCGGCGGGGCTCCCTCAGCGCCCCCGCGGCGGCCGCGACCCCGCGGGGCTCCGCGCCCCGATGGCGCCCGCACCGGGCCCGCCGCGGGAGGAGCGACGCTCTCCTTCCCCGGAGATCCCTCCTCCCGTCCCCCTCGGGTCCTAAAATGGTGGGTCGGCCGCCCTCCCTCCTCTTCCTTCTCCCCCTTGTCCCGTCCCCCCCCCGCTCCCCCCGCGCTCCCGGAGCCCGCCCGTCGCCCCCGCCCCGGCCCCGCGGGGCAGCCGCCCCTCCGTCCCTCCCGGCCCGGGCTCCGCGGGGATCCGGCGCCAGGCCCGCGCCTCTCCCGGGAATACGGCAACGACGATCCCGGGAATCCAGCAACGCCTCTCCCGGGAATACGGCAACGCCGCCCCCGGCGGCCGCCCTTACCTGCGCCGGGCTCACATCGCGGGGCCGGGGCCAGCGCTGCCCCCCCCGGCGCCCCTCGGCCGCCGCCTCGCCGCCGCCCTGCGCGGGGCCGCAGGTATGTCATGAGTGCCGAGCGCGGCTCCAGGTGAGCCGGGCACACCTACAGGAAGGCAGGCGGGCCGCCCTGATTGGCGTGCGGGACACGGCGGCTCTGGCTCAGCTCCTGGCCCCGACCGGCCACAGCCCCCCTGCCCGTCCGAGCGGAAGGTATTTTCCTCAATTTTTTTTTTTTTTTTTTTGTAATTCAATAGTAAGAATATGGGTGAAGGTCCTAGAAGGAAAGCCACGGAGGAGCGGCCGAAGTCGCTCGGTTTGTTCAGGCTGAGGAGACTGAGGTCAGAGCTCACAGCAGTTCTGCAGCTTCCTCACGAGGAGGAGGGGCAGGCACTGATCTCTGCTCTGTGTGACCAGGGACAGGACCCAGGGGACAGCTGGAGCTGTGCCATGGGAGGGTTAGGGTGGATTTTAGGAAAAGTTCTTCACCCAGAGGGTGGTGGGGCACTGAACAGGCTCAGGCTCCCCGGGCAGTGGTCACAGCACCCAGCCTGACAGAGCTCCAGGAGTGTTGGGACAATGCTCTCGGGCATGGGATGGGATTGCTGCAGTGTCCTGTGCAGGGCCAGGAGTTGGAGTGGACAAAACCTGTGGGTCCCTTTCAATTCCAGACATTCTGTGACTCTGTAATAACCGTGTCCCTCTCAGGTTCGGGCACAGCGCTTGTTTGCTATGCCACTGGAGTGCACCTGACCCACCAGCCCTGGTGTGCAGATCACCTTAAGAATCAGAGATGCTTTTTATTTTTTAAGCTTCCTTCATTATCCGAGTCTCTTGTTTTCCTACTCCTTAACTTCACGTGTGTGAGCCCCTTGTGTTTCCTCCCAACAGGCAGCTGGGGGTTCAAGGAAAAGTGTTGTGTTTTCCTAGGATCCCAGGCAGGATTACAGGATCCCAGGCAGGATTACATCTAAGATCGTCAAATAAATGTAAATTATTGAAACAGCTGAGTTCAGAAGAAATTGACCGGCACTCGGGTATCTGTAGGCTGCATTAAAAAGCTGAATCCACAACTACAATTCCTGGGCATTCTGGCATTCTGTCTCTCGTAGGTACACAGGTGCTTAAAGGGGTGCAGGATTTATGTGAGGGTGCACTTTGCCATGGTGTATATATAGACCTTTGCTCACCAGAATTGCAAAGTGTGCAAAGAATTATTTTAGACAGGTGGCATTACCTGTATGATATATTCTGTCTCCTCAAATTGATATCCAGAGTTGTCTCTTGACTGGTTTTTTCTCCTAATCATTTCCTGAGGCTTGCAGGTGTGTATCCTCCAGGATGTGCTCTGAAGATTTCAGCAAAAGAGTAAGAGGGAGCTTGGCTCAACCACCAGTGAAACCCTGCAGCTGGGCAATCCTGAGCCCTCCCTTCCCTGTGAGACCCATGTGGAGTCTGCCAGGCAGGAAAACTCCCCTCGGAAGTGGCACACTGAGAGCTCTCCCCAGCCAGCCACAGAATCATCCTCGTGCTTGTTGCTGCCTTCTGATTCAATTACTCCTTTCATTCGTTTGTGTGGGTGCTTTCTTTCAGCAGAGTGGATCAGCTCCTGCTGCTGAGATTCCCATTCCACATCACTGCATTTAAGTCAGCAGTGAGGAAAGGGATGCTTCAAATTCCCAGCCAACTCTGGATCATGTCTCTCGTGTTGCTGTCAGACCTCTGGGACATTACATAAATAGCCAGTGCTTCTTCCCACTGCATTTTCTAAGTTCCTAGCTGCTGGCAGCAGGCTGGGGTTGGTCACCCTGACTGGGAAACTGCTCCTCTTCTATCCAGAAAAGGGAAACTCGTTGTCTGAGGTGGGCTTAACCTCTCCCCCTGTCCCTGGTACCTCCAGCAGCTGCAGAGGCAGCTTTCTGTTTGGTTTTGTGAATTGTATCTTGAGATACCTTGCTTTCTCTGCCTGCTGCACAGCGTGTTCGGGTGCCTGAACACATCTGGAACCCTGCACAGTGTGAGCAGGAGAGGGCCTGTCCCATGCTGTGAGTATTCCAGGTGGATTAGGCTGCACTGTCTCTTATCTCAGCCCACCAAACTCTAGGCTGCAGCAGCTGAGTGCCTGGTATGCCCCCTTCCTTCAAGGACATACCTCCTTGGGGTGTATACATACATATATATATCCCTGGATGTATATCCCTGGTGTCCCTTCCCTGCAAAGAGGCCCAGCAGCACCAGAGCAGGGCCCTGTACCCTGAAGTGCTCCTGCTTCCTGCAGTGCCTTGTGCTATCGTCAGGCTGGGGGGCAGCTGGGACATTAACCTCCCACTCCTCCCACTCCGACATCCTCCTCGTAAACATCCCGTCCCACTCAAGGCCTGTGCTGTCACATCCTCTCTGCTCTGCCCAGGCACTGCTCTGGGTTTAGTTCTGTATGCAGAGCACACAGCTGGGCATGCCAAAATCTAGGCAGGCAGCAGGACAGAACCTGGCAGTAACTTGGTTCTGCTGCTGACATATCACAAGTACTGCAGAGGAGGGGAGTTGTTTAAGGGTCTTCTTAAAACTAAAATCATCTGCTTGAGCCCTCCTTGGAAAGCCAGTTCACCTCCCTAGGTGTGTTCAGCAGCTGTACCTTACTCCAGGCAGATGCAAACCTGTGTATATGGCATGAAAAACCTTGGTAATAATGGAAGGGAGCAGAACAGAGAGCTCGGAAACTGCAGCACAGTAAGTTTACACAAGCAGCAAGTAAAACACCCATCCCCGGTGAGTCAGTCCTGGCCATTTCCTTCATTTCCTCCAAGGCTCGCTGTGAACGTCCAGCAGTAGCAGCCCTTCTGAAATCCAGTCATCTCCTTTCCTGACCCTTGCTTACAGCTGTCCCTGGGCAGGGAGCAGAGTCCCAGCCTCCAGCACTGCATGTTCACTGCAGCAGGCTGAGAGAAGTGCAGACCCTCCCCTGGCCTCAGCTCAGCTTTGCTATCACAGTGCTCCCGTTGCTTTTGTGGGTGCCATCACCTCCTTGAGCTACAGCAGGTGCTGAGGTAAGAGAGGAAAAAGTGTCACAGTTGCACAATTCACTCACGTTTGTTTTTGAATCTTGAACGCAGCTGTATGATTGACAGAGGTCCTGTATTCCCACAGCCATACGTTTGGATTCAGTCTGGTAGGGCAGTGAGGATGCACTGGGGTATTAGGTTGTTTTGAGTGTGCAAACCATCCCTCAGAGATACAGGTTGGAGCTTCCTTGCTTCAGATTAAGGTGTATCTCATGCTCTGATTTCCCCACATGACAGCAGCTAGGGAGGAGGACTATTTTTAGCTTTTGTTTCTTGGTTTGTTTACAGGAAGTTCTTCATTTGTGGGAGTGAGCTTGAGTCTGTCTTAGTCTGAGAATCTGCTCCAGTGCCAGTTGTGGATGCAGTTGTAAGGGTGAACTCCTGCACTTGTCTGGGAGAGCCATCATTTTTCCCAGGCATTCAGGAAACTATGGACTTCACATAGACAAATCCTGATATCTGGGATCTTTCCTAAAATTTGTTCAAGAAGATGTCCACGTGGCTGTGACAGAAAAGTTTAGGAAAATACAGAACTGGGAAATTCCTTCAGGTGATATGGCTAGAAATGTTTTTCTGTGTGAAACTAGTTATAAATCCACATTGCTGACATAACCTTGGTTAATAACAGTAGCACTGAGACAAAACACATATTGTCAAAGAGCATGAACACCCCAAGAGAAGATCAGACCAAAATGGGCTTCCCCCATTTCCTTCTTAAGTGCCTTCTTCTGGTAATCCCAAATAGCCTGCAGCCAAAAAGTGTCCTAGATACAATGCTGTGTTTGCTCTTATGGGGTAAAACCAGGAGCAACATAGTCCATTTAAATTATATATCTTTATAATCCTTAATCAACTTTATCCAGTTTCTTTCTTTTTTTTTTCCATACAAAAAGCAGTAAGAACTCTTTGTACAAATGGATACCTGCACAAGAGCCATGGAGGGATAGTTTTTTGTCATTATGAATTATGTACCAGGTACAGTGAAGGTCTGAATTGGATGGCTTTAGTGTGAATGGCCCATTTAGTGTGTTGTAGTTTTTTTCCAAAGTAATTACAGTGCCTGGCCTCATGTGCAAGTCAGGCCATTGTCCTACACAGCTAAATTCCCCTTTTTTTTACAGAGTTTGCCAGGAAAATTTAAACAAATAGACAAGGCTACAGCCTGTCTTGAGACAAAGGCTG
Organism: Eopsaltria australis; assembly: GCA_034509425.1. Taxonomy (NCBI): domain Eukaryota; kingdom Metazoa; phylum Chordata; class Aves; order Passeriformes; family Petroicidae; genus Eopsaltria; species Eopsaltria australis. Next base: position 344,365 of record JAVTVJ010000527.1, read on the forward strand.
CTGTTAGGGGCATGAGAGTAAGGGATGGTCTGTAGAGTCCCAGCCTGTCAGCCACAAAAGGTGGTAAAAGAATATTTGCACACATCCTGACACTGCCCAGCAGTTCACTTGATCATAAGCTCCTGCCTGTTCTAAAAGGGATGAGATGGTTCTGAACTCTGTGGATGTGGGCCTGGGGAAGGCTGATGGGTTTTCCCAGCTCAATTTACAGCTGCAGTCCAGACTGGTGTCAAGGAAAATGCTCATGCCACGGCTTCTGAAGGGTGTGGGCTTCACACCTGTGAATGGCCATTTCCTTGACCTTCCCTGATTTTGATGGGATTCTGAACAAAACAATCAATTCACTACCAGAACATCTAGAACACTTCATTCTGCCTTTCTGTTTCCTTCAGATTCAGGTAGGCCACTTACCCTGTGGTTGTTTCTTCAGGCTTTCTGCTCCAGCTGTGAACTCTAGAAATAAATTACTGTGGAGTAAAGGTGGAATATGGACAAAGTCACACTACTGCAGGTACTGTTATTCTAGTTGAAATAATTGGGACCTCTGCAAAATTGAGCATGGAGAGCAGAAATTAAACCATGCTGCCTTCGAGGAGCTTGCCAAATATTCCTCTGTTTGCAGGTGAAAGGGAGGATGTGGCTGTGCAGGAGCTGCACATGTGCAGGTTTCTCCTCATGCAGCCAGGGGAGGATGGCAGACAGCAGCTTTCTGAGCTTTCCCCCGTGCTCAGAACAGCTGCCTCTGCCCCTACCCCATCCTGCCCATCCCTCCACATTCGGAAACCACTGTGCCAGGAAGCTGCTTCTTCCTAGCTGAGATCCTCGTATGATAATGTCCACTGAAGTGTTGTTGCTTGTGGTGTGTGTCGGTAGTAATGACTCAGACCAGCCCTTCGCTTTCCTTCCTCTTTCCTAGACACAAAATCCAACCCACAAATTCATGTGTCCCATCCATCAATAAAGAGGATCCCCTGTTCGTTTGAAAACTGCACACAGAAGTCCTTAGTATGTATTAAGGTTCTCTTCAATAGCTGTGAAATCAAGCACTAAAAGTTCAGAAATCCCAAATTCTCCCTGCATTCCAGATGCAGTGTTTGGGATTTTTGTTTCGGTTCTCTTGGTGGGCAGAATTACACATAGGTAGTGTAGCTTTTCATGAGATAAACACAGTACCTTTTCATCATCTTAGTTTTTGCAGAGGACGATAAACAAAGCTGAAATGTGCTTCCCTCTCTGTTCAGTGTCTTTGCTCAAGTCCTGGAGGTGGAGATCTCCGAGGCTGATGTGTGATGGTGCAGTGCCCCCTCATGGGAAGCTGTTCCGATGCTGATGCCTGCCTGCAGCCAGGTGAGAGAACACGAGCCCAAACACCTTCTGTTTGCTGTACCTGCTCCTCTCTGTTGGTTATTGTCACACCAGCAGGTTTAGAGAGCAGCTTCCCTTTTCTCAGGTAGTTATAGTTAGGATTGGGCACTGGATTTCTGTAAGAGTGTTCAGGAAATATCAACCATTTCACTGTAGTTTCAGCTTTTTAAAAAATAAAATCTCCAGGATTTTAGCTACCCATGATGACTTTCCTGGAGGCCCTAAATCTACATGAGTCTTGTAATTAGATAACCAATCCCATAATAGAAAAATGAGCACATATTCCTGAATCACCTCCACAATGTTGGCCTTTTGCATACTGAGAGAGCATTCCCTGTGCCCCTTGCTCCCCTCAGTTCTGGAAAAGCAACCTTTCCCATAGGATGGATTGTGAAGATGGATGTGAGCTTGCACAGAAATACAATCATGCACACAGGGTGGGGAAGCCTTGTTTGTTTGGAGTTCTGATGCTGTTGTTGGAGGGGCAGACTGAAGCAGGATTGTTTCCTATGAGCAAAGGCACATTTTTCATGAATTGAGCTTTTGTCCTTAACACAAAAAAAAGGGCCTTTTTTTTTGTGATTCACACTGTGTGGTATTTTTAGTTTTCTTTGCATTTGGTTAAGGACGACACAAGAATAATCCTGCAAATAAAACATAAAAGCAGAATGACCTCATAAACAGAGTGGGATTTCTGCCTTAGCAAAAAACTTGCCACATTTCTGTGGAGGCTCCGGGTATGAAGTGGCTGTGGCGGGGGCCACATCCTTGTCCTGTGGTCAATGTACATTTGTCACAAACTCTTCTTTCTCTTCTGATATTTTCATACCTCCTGAGACAAGTGAGTTGCAGTTCCCAAGGAATCTGAGAGAATAAAGAAACAAAGGCCAAAAGGTTGTTTAAAAGTTACTTTGTCAGAAATGTAAGTAGATGTCTGACCTTCCATTCCTGGGACTTCCCTCTCCCTTGTTAGTGACTCTCAGGAAAAACACATGACCTTCTAAGGCCCATCACATCAGCAGGGTACTCACATCCAACCCCTGCTACCCCTGTGCCCTGGAGCATTGTCAGATTGTTCTGTGTAATTTTGGGGGTTGTGCTTCATGTTCCCTGCAGGAGTCCCAGCAGTGGCTTGGATATCTTTGCCTTTATCCCACCTCTGGTGCTGGAATGCCTTTGTGGCAGGACTCACAGTGAGCACATTCCATTCAGGGGTTAATTTCTTGCTGAGGTGCTTTCACTGATGCTGAGTTAGGAAGGTGTGAATCCTGGCTCCAGCTCTTCTCACTAGGAGCAAACAGGTCCGGCTTTTCTCCAGGGTCAGCCAGCTGGTCCTGAGTCAGGTCAGAATTTCCATCAAAATGCTTTCCACATAAATGCCCTATGGGAATATGCCTAGATTGTTTCAGCTTAGATACCCATTCATCAACTCCAAAAACCCCTAACTCTACGTCCTTTAGGTACTCCATTACAGTAAGATGTCCTGGTGGCTTTAATTACTCCTGAGATGGACTGGGAAGATCTGAATGTCCCTCTATCTTGGGAACATTCTCTGCGGTGGATCCCAAAAGAACCATGTGGTCTGGGGTTTCTCCAGTGCCTGAGGTGTCTTGGGGCTCTGTATCATCACATGGTGGGGAGATGACTGATCTTGCTGTGAGACTGGCCCAGCCCACAGACATTTCAACAGGAATAAAAGTGCTCCAAAGATACAAAGTGGCTGCTGCTTCTCTACATGGGAGCAGGAGATAACAGAGAAAGGTTGGTTGCAGGAAGGAGGTGCCATGTGACAGAAATAGCACTGAAAGCTCTTGCCAGCATTTACCTGCTCAACAACTGCAGGCTTCTTTCAGAGGAAAGATCAAAGTTTTCTATCCAAATAATACTTTGAATTTAAATGCCTGCATTGAAATCAGGGTTTGTAAATCTCTAGTAGCTTTGTTTCCCAAATGTGAAAGTTTTTACTTATCACCCATATGTTTAATGATCCATGTGACATGCATGAATGGTTTTTAATTTATTTTTGAAAATGGTAGATGGATTTGTGCTTTCCAAAGGCTGAGGGATAGCTTGGAAGACCATCCTCTACTGAGAGAGCATGGTGATGTCTGGTTAACTTCTGGTGCAGGGGGTTTCACAACCTCCCAGATAATCTTTTCCAGCTCTGGCTTATGCAGAGAAAGTTTTTGCAACATCTAGTTTTCTTCTTTTCTCCTGTCTTCATTTCTTTCCTGAAAATTAAGCTGGTTAGACCTTATCTCTGTCCTCAGCAGTGTAATCTGTGCCCCTCCTAGCAGCAACCTCTCGTGTACTGCAACTGCACTGTCATGTCCTGTTCTATTTCCAGCCTTCTCCTCTAGACTCAACAAACCCAGTTCCTTGATTTCTTCCCAGAGGTTGTTTAGCAAACCTCTTATCACTGCAGATGTGCTCCCACATGCAGCCTGGGCCAGCCTGGCTGTTGGCCGTTCCCTGTGGCATGCCAGTGGTGGCTTTGTGCTGTTCCCTGTTCCCTGTCCCAGGGCAGTGGTGGCTTTGTGCTGCTCCCTGTTCCCTGTGCCATGCCAGTGGTGGCTTTGTGCTGCTCCCTGGCCATGTGCTGCTGCTGTTCCCAGTGTCTCCCCGTGGTGGGGCTGGCCAGGATCCCTGTGTGGGTGTGGAGAGCCTGGCTGGGCCAGGTGCTGGGAGCAGGTGCCAGGCCCCCAGGCGCTGCCGAGCACAGGACCCAGCATGTGCAGCTCCCTCCTCCTGCACCCCAGCCTTGCCAGGAACTCTGAGTCCCCACGGGACTTCGGGGCTTCGTCCTCATCTCCCAGGTTCAGGAAAGTCACCAGCTCTCTCCTCAGAGGCTCCCAGATTACAGAATCAAAGAATGGTTTGGGTTGGAAGGGACCTTAAAGCTCACCTAGTTCCAACAGCCTGCCATGGGCAGACACCCCTTCCACTATCCCAGGTTGCTCCAAGCCCCATCCAACCTGGCCTTGGACACTTCAAGCCAGGGATGGGGCAGCCACAGCTTCTGTGCCAGGGCCTCACCACCCTCACAATAAAGAATGATACCTAATGTAAATTGTCTCCATCTTACCTTGTAAGCCCCCTCTGCATATTGAAAGGCCATGTAAGGTCTCCCCAGAGCCTTATCTTCTCCAGGCTGAACAACCCCAACTCTCCAGGCCTGTCCTCATAGGAGAAGTTAATTAATTTCTGATTGATTTCTGGTAATCTGCTTTGGAGATTCTCTTAGGGGGAATAGGTTCCTGTCTTCTAAGGAGTGTGAGCATTTCAGGAACTCCTGGGGAGGAAGGGCTGCCAAAGAACGGGTGTGAGTCGTCTCCTTCATTTCAGGAGCACCAGCTTCCAGGATCAGTTGGAGTTCTGTAGCTACTTCAGTGGAAATCATGGTCACGTGCAGTGTTACAACACCAAATCCTTCCAGTTAAAAGAGCACAGTTTCTAGAGAGCTCATTATTACCAATGTTCTAATTAGTATTTTTTATAAAATTGGCACATTTTGCTGTAAGTTATTTCACTCTCTTCCCAACACTCCTCTTTCCCAAATCACCCTGATATCCTTCCCATGTTCCCAACAGATTCAGTGACCCCAAACCAAGTATTTTATCCTAGTGCCTGGACAAGATACTGCACAAAATGCCAAAGAGCATGGACAAGGCAGTGTCTCCCTGCTGATGTTCCCATGGGGATGCCAGTAAGAGCTCTCTGCTGCACCTGGCCACTGATCCCTGGCTATGGGAGTATTGATTCCTGGCTGTAGGAGCATCAATCCCTGGATATAGGAACCTGCTCATCTCTGATTCCTCTACATGCTTGTATCTGATTGAAATGAGACAGTTGGTTCCTAATGGGCAGCTGACAGTGGGATAAAAGAAGTCTTATTTCCTTCAGAAACTGGAGGAAAATAACATCCCTAAGCCTGTCAGAAGTACCCCATGAAATTAATCCTCAAATCTGAAAATAGGTACTAATAAAATCAAAGAGAGCTTCTGAACTGTCTTTGATTTTGAAACTTCCTGGGAGAAATGGACACTGTTAGGTGATGATTCATCTGACCTGTTTTAGGTGTCTACCTTAGGAATAGGTGAATCATGCCCTAGAAATGCTGCTTCAGTATTTGAAAAAGGGGCTTTTCTTATTTTCTTTGCTGATCTATTCTCAGTTTATTACTTACTATATTTTAATTTTTTTTAATGCAGAGTTAATCTTCACTGAGGATGAGGCTGGGCTGATAACACTTCTTTCTCTGAGAATTGTGGTTTCAAAAAATCAGCAGTTTCACTCCTGTGATTTTGCAGTTTATCTTCTGGAAGGGATGTGTGGAATAAAAACAGTGAAGTTGTAAGACCAAAGAAGACAGAAGCCCAGAGGGAGAAAAGGTGAGCAAGTCAGAATCTGAAACAACACAGTCAGGAAACACAGATGTTGTGGTTTCTCTAAAAAGCTTGTTTGTTCAGTTAGAGGGAAAGGGAATTTGTGTATGCAGAGCTGTAGTTTTACTAACTGTATATAAAAAAGGCAAATTAATTTATTGCATACACTATCCAATATAATTATATTGGATATTACCCAATACCAGGATATACTGTTAGAGATTTTTTTATGTGTTTGTGTGTGTTTACTGTGCAGAGCAGCTTTACAGAAAAGGGCTGCATGTGGAAAGTGGTGGAATAATTTTTATTCTTACATGCAGTGATCCATCTTTTTAAAGTTGCTGAGACAACTCTAATCCTTCAGTACAGCTAAGAACCACCTGAAGATGGGACCTCACTTTGGGCATGCTCCCCTAATTCCCCTGATGTAAAGATTCACTCTGTGGGACATGGACTGTCATTCATGTTCCAACCTTAGGCCAGGTTTAGAGGTTCTTCATCACAGACACATTTTATTCTCTCTGTTGTATTTGCTTTCCCCTCCCACTGAGCCTTTATCAAGAGCAGTGAGCTGCATTCAGTGTCCTTTTTTCATGTCTAGGCTCTTAGGAAAGCTGCATTTAGAAGTACAAATGTGTTCATAAACTTTACTTGTGAAAAGGGTGATAGACTGAGGTATAAAAGTAATTTCATTGGGCAGAAGACAGAACTTCATTTACAGTAGGTGAGTAAGCAGCATCCAAGCTATTCATGGAATGGTATTTGTCTTCAATAAATATTTTACATAATACATGCAAGTTATTCATGGAATGGCATTCATTTTTCATACAAGTTTTATGTAATGCTGACCACTTGGGACTCCCAGGAATTAAAGATTTGATAACAACATGGTCTCTCATTTTATTTTCTGTGATTTTGATCTCAGAGCTACAAAAGTGGTTGTAATGTGAGGGTTTATTTTTTTCAATTCCAGACCCCCTGAACATTTCCACTCAACTGCTGTACACACAGGCCTACAAATAAAACTTTGCTTTCCTTTGTGACCTCTCACAGATTGCTCAGTTCTTGCCTTAATGACCTCCCCCAAAAACTCAGTGGCGTGTAAATTGGGAAATTGTGCTGTATCTGTGATGACTTCAGATTTGGGAGGTATAGGATGCTATTTTAGAGCATAACATAACTTGGGGGGCTTTCTTTGTTGCAGGTACTGATGACAAATTTCCATGGAAGCTCAGACATTAATCCTTGGGAAAAGTGAGTGTCAGGAGCCTGGTTATGGAACCATGGGGCCATTTATGGACAGCTTTTGCTGGAGGCGGGTGTGAGCCACAGCAGACTCCAGCCAGGAGGAGCAGGAGATATTTTGACTATTGAGTCATGGCACTAAATGTGCTTTTTTCAATTATTTACAGTGAAATTCAGTGGAAGAATGAATCAGGTCATTGGTATTTATAATCTGAACCAGAGTTGTGAAACATCAGGTGATTGTGCAGGAGGGAGGTTGCCATGATGATGTGCATCATCCAGGGAAAACATGTCCTTGTGCTTATACCTTTCCTTGTATTTCTTCTTGCTTATATAGAAAACCTGTAGGTGTAATAACGTGAAAGATCAAAAGGCTTTAAAAAATTTCTTAAATTAAACTGCTGCTTGTCATCCCTGGATGCAATTCTGAGATTAAAAAAAAAAGCCAGTATTTGCACAGCTTTGTAATTTCCTGAGACAGCCCCAAAACAAGTGGGGGCTTTGTCCCACATTTTCAGAGCACTGCTGCAGTTGTGATCATCATAAAAAAGGAAAACACACAAATGAACCATGCAAAGTAAGATGGTTTGTGGTTGGACTTGATGACCTTAAAGGTCTTTTCCACCCTAAACAATTCTGAGTAGTTTTTTTTTAACTTTAGTGTGGCCTTGCAGTACCTGAAGGGAGCCTACAGGAAGGATGGAGAGAGACTCTTGATAGGGGCTTGGAGTGACAGGACAAGGGGAATGGCTTCAACTGACAGAGAGGAAGGTTGGGTGGGATATTAGGATGAAACTGTTCCCTGTGGGGGTGGTGAGGCCCTGGCACAGGTTGCCCAGAGCAGCTGTGGCTGCCCCATCCCTGGAAGTGTCCAAGGCCAGGCTGGATGGAGCTCTGAGCAACCTGGTCTGGTGGAAGGTGTCCCTGTCCACACGAGGGAGCTTGGAACCAGATGACCTTTAAAAACTCCTTCCAACCTCAAACCATTCTATGATTCTGTAAATCCTTCCTGTACTTCTGCCTTTGGATGGAGCAAAGTCTTCATGGAACAATATCCCCACCATTCCTTGCCCACAGCAGCAGCTGGTCAGACAGCAAGGAGCACGTCATATGCCTCAGTAAGTGATTTTAATTGACTAAATAGATTTTTTTTTGCATCTACTAAATGTTTGTATATTAAATTATACTTCCCATCTTTAAATTATGTGTCAAAATCACTAACTGCCTTTTGGTAGTGGCGAGTATTTAGCTTGTGTCCCAGGCATGGTTTGTGACAACTATAAACACATTTTACACACTTCTGGGTAGGTGCTCATGGCTGGTGTCCTGGCAAATTTTGGTCTCTTCAGGACTTGACCTTTAAATGTACAGGCTGGCCAAACTACAACAGGTAAGGAAGCTGTGAGGAACCCTGGCTGCTTTGCCTGCCAGCAGACTTGTTCAGGCTCCCTGCATTCAGCTTGCCTTGATTCATGCAGAAGGGTGCAGCTGTACCAGACACAGTGCCCTTTCCTTTCTGTGGCACAGGCTTGGGAAGTTCCCTAGGCTTTGTTTCTTACATAAGAAGTAAGACAGGGAGCTGTAGAGAAGTTTAAATAACTGCTGCCAGGCATTTAGAGCAATCATTCATGATTGTGGTTTCCCATTTGGTACCAGTGATGATTAAACTCGGCTAAGCCTCTCCTCCGCTTTCCTCAAACATTTTCCTCCTGTCACACTGACACAGCTATGTGTCTGTACAGTGGATTGGATCAGGAACTGATCCAGCTAAAAATAACCAAGGTTAGAGTGGGAAACTATTACTTTTCAGCCACTGAAATTTCAATCTGCATCATGCTGCAGCTGCATGCAGAGCTGCACCAGCACCACAAGTGGAGCTCAGGAGAAAGGGACCACAAGGACACTCAGAAGAGGAGATGAGGCTTTTGGAAGAAAAGGAGGTGGAACCAGAGCTTCAGTGGGAAAGGAGAGTAGTGCAAACCTGGCAGCTCCATGCCTCAGAGGTACTTAGCAAGAGGCGAGCACCAATTCCAGCTGTGTGACATCCGCCTGGAAAAGATTCCTTAACGAACCTCCTCTGCAGATACTCCTCATGTGCAAGAAAAGGGAACATTTCTGTTTAATGCCATTGTTCTGCTTTCTCTGAACTCCCTGCTGCTCCCCACAGGCTCCTGTTTGATGGTATGGATTGGATGGTGGCAATACCAACTCAAGGAATCGTGGAGCTGTGAGGATGTTTGTTACTACCCACCCCAGACTGCAATTCTCCCTCACTCGTGCCAGCCCTGCTGGTTGTGGAGCTGTGCTGAGCACTGGATCAGGGAAGCAATCCAAATGAAAAATAACCCAGCAGGGTGGCTGGGGATGGCAAGAGCTTTAGTCATCCAGGATAATCTGCAGTGACAAATCAGTGAGAGCTGTTTGCCACTGCAGGATGCCATGAAAGCCCAGCCTCAGAGATACCTATTTAATACAAGGAATATGAACCTTTCAGCCAGTGAAGGAACCTGGGGAATGAGGAGGCAGGAATCCTTTGCCCGTGTTCGTAAGGGACACGAGAGCAAACCTCCCTGTGCCCAGGTGGCAGCACAAAACATCACACAGGCTGTGCTTCAGCACATGATGCTTTTGGAACAAACGTTAGTGGCAGTGTGTGCTGTTCCACCGATGGATGTTCTTTATTCTGTGGATTAGGGAGAAAGCTACCAGGATTTTTAAGGGTACTGCAGGTACGGGGCAGTGCTATCACAAAGAAAGGGAATAAAAGCACCTTCTTCACAGATAGATGATGGGACTGCTCATCAGTCTAAGCACAGAACTCTTTTTTCTGTTGTCTCAGGTGTTCTTTTCACCTGACACTCCCCAGCATCTCTTTGTATCACAATTAATTCCTCCCTCACATTTCTTCATTCTGCCTCCAGAAACAAAGAGAAGTCCCTGGGGAGACCTTATTGTGGTCTTTCAATAGAAACAGTTTCCATCTTTCTAGTAGGCTCCCTTCAGGTACAGCACAGGGTAAATATCTCACCTGTCTTTTCAGAATTTATCAATGTTTTAAGAACCCTGTCTTTTCAGGTGGGACATTTTGCACTTATCCCATAGCTTCAGTGGGTTTTATTCTGCCAGCCAGCCCTGGCAAGACTTCAAGGGATGTCTGCCTGCATTTGAATGAAATGCAGTTTCCTTGAGTACTCAGGTGGTGGCAGATTTGGAGTGTATTAAATCAGTCCTTTCAGTGTGTTTTGCAATGGAACTGAACTGCTCCTACATGGGATAAAGATGAAATTGTTACTCTTCCATACCTCTGATGCCATTTAAATGCTTCCATTTAAAATGGAAAATCTCTGCTTTTGGTAGAATTAGTCCCTAAACCCAAGTTATCTACTCTCTGCTGTTCTTACTCAGTTTCTGCTAAATCAAACTTTAGTGACTAGACTTGCTGGAAAAGGGCTATTTATGATTGTGTCCACTTATTTAAACTAATTAAGTGCTACTGATTTAAAGCATCTGCATGTGAGTTTAATTCCTGTGTCTGCTGTACCATGCAAAATATCCACAGTATTTATTAATATTTCCATAGAATGTAGGGGGTACCAGCACATTAAGTGACACAGGGCTTTCAGAGGGAGGGTGGGCACAGAGGATGCCTGTGATAGTTTGATTTCTCGCTTTCATACCTGCCAAGGAACTTCTTGGTTTTACTTCTTTCTTCAAACCCAGCAGCTAATCTGTGATTGCTGTACAAATCTTCCTGAGTGACAAATATAGGGTGAATATTTTGAGTCTCTTTGGTTTTGTTTCCTGGCTTTTGCTCCTGTGGGCATCCCGGCATCACTACTGGAGCTTATGTTGTGCTCACCATGGGCTTTTGAAGCCTTTTCCTGAGTCTGTGCTTCCCACAATAGATTCTCCATTCCTGTAAGCATGGTCTACCATTACAGAAAATTAAATCCTCCACCTTTGAAAAATTAACTTCATTATTCCTCCTTGAAAAACAAGAAAATCCCCAAAACCAGGGAGCCTGCCAAAGTGCAAAATGCATTTATGATACATTACCCAAACTAAAATCATGGAAGAAAAATAAACATTTTTAAAAATCAAGCTCTGATCCCTGCAGAGTACCAGAAAATCCCAAAAGGCAACCGATGCAGAGTGGAGGGTCTTTCCCATCACCACTAATGAATGATCATTTTCAGCCCTAAAAATCTTGGGCTAAAGACTGTAACTTTTAGAATATAATTAAGGTGTAATGTCTTATATGCAACCACATCAGAATAACCATGATGTAACTTAGCTGAAATAATTATCCTTGTCTTACATGATTAAGATATCAGAATCCAATCCAGATTAACAAGGCTAAAAACCTTTAAAGACTGCTGGGCCAACATCCACATCAATCTTTAAATTCATGGATCCACATTAAGACCTCCTAGATGTCATCCAGGTCCCCAGGACTAATATTCAACATTGGCTCTCTCTCTTTTTGGGGAGTTATCTTGCCATAATAAATTGTGTGATTAAGGTATGATATGGGGTTATCTGTTAGTTCTTCTTTTTTTATTCTAGTTGCTGACTTCCATTCACAACAGAAACACCTCAATTACCTGCCTGAGTGCATAATTTCCTCAGATGCACTTTCATCAGCAAATTTTTTCAAAGCTCTCTCCTGCTGTCAGCTTAGTAACAACTTCATGAGTTATTTTATTTTTCTCTGAAGAAAATAAAGTGGTTCTGAAGACCGACAGGTTAAAAGCAAAATTGGGTAAATTAGTGTAATTTTTACAGATCTGGAATTCCAGCTGCTTCTCAAAAAATTGCCCTCAATTTCCTGCATTTTCAGATCATTATTTCTTATACTTGATGTTATTGTTATTATTATACAAAGAGAAGAAAATGGAGCTGGGTGAGGGATAGAAAGTGAATAGCTAAGTCCCCTGGCCTGTTTATGCATGAGCAGGTCCAGAGTCAGTGGAGTCTCCCCGGACACCCACAGCACACACAGGCTGTGGGTTCTCCAGAGAGCAGCTCGTGTGCTGGGGGCAGTGAAAGGGGATCAGCCCATCCTCTTTCCAGCCAGGACACATCCAGATTTCTGATCAGCAGAGAAAGGGAAAACCCAGACAAAAACTGGCAGGACTGACAGCTCTGGCTGGCCTTGGACTCCCATGGGCCACCTCTATGTAACAATTTTAGGAAGGACAAAAACTCTCCGAAGATTCATGTCTAACAGGAGTGGAACATTTTAATAATGAACACCACAAAACCAACAAAAATACAAACTTTAAGAACTGATTTCATGAGGGGATTTTGCTTTATGCAGAACAACATTAAACATGAAAAAAAGTTATGAACAGTAACCCTGAGTTTCCATGGAATAACAGCGACTCTTAGTGAAGCTCTGAAGCCTAGAGACACAGAACTCTGAAATGCTCAACTGATGGAAATTACACCTCAAAGATACAAAAATCACATTAAAGGGATATCCTTGAAGGCCTCTCAATTTGTCTTAAATTAATATCCCAACAAGTGAAGACTAATCCAAAATCCCACACAGTACGAGTGAGTGTGCAGTCACACAGCAGAAATGACACCTGGCCCCACAATTTTAGCTTTGGGACAGAATGTGACATTCTGTCAACAAGAAAAACACTTGTTAAGAGAACCAGCATTTCCCATCCTTACAATCTTAACCTTATTTTATTAATTACTAGGAGTGCATCCTTTTAACAAGGTAACATAAAAAGCACAACAACAAAACACAAAACCAACCATGTACAAACACAGCATCAGTTTGACAGAAAGACTTTTTGGCAAAGGCACAAGCCTCAAAGTTTCTTTAGCCCAGTTCAAAGGGAAATGAGCTTTCTTTGCACTTTTGAAGCTTAAAGGTTCTGACACTGCCTCAAGCCTGTCACTGATGGAACAAGGTAGACCAGACCAACATGTCTTAAAACTCTGCACTTTCCAACCCTGACAGGCCCAATGTCAGAGTCCTACAGGAAAAAAATAAAAAAAGGAAAAAAATGTTTCCTCTGCTGTTTTTACAAGATGATGCACCTGAGCCTCTCAGTGTCCCTCCTCAAGCAGTAATTATTTACCCCACTCCTACCCCTAATGAATACCTAACAGCCAAAACCATGTAATAATCCAAATAGGATACAACAAAGTAAACCCAGGCTCAACTGAGTTCACCTTTGAACAAAAGAACAAGTGCCTCATAAATCAACTGGGCTTTTTCCTCATGAACTCTTGGTAAGCAAGGCAGACCTGAAAGGTGGTATTTTGTTGAGGGTTTTTTGGTTTGTGTTTTCAGTTGGGATTTTTTTGGGGGGGGCGGGGAGGGGTTGTTCATTTTAAACAAAAAGCAGAAAGTGGATTTTTCTATTTGGAGCAGTGCTGCTGGCCTGAGAACCAGCTAAGTCAAGGACACCTAATTTAAAGCCTTCCTAAAGGAATAGGGGTGCTGTTAAACTGAACATCTTTACATAAGCATCTTGCTTCCCTCTATATAAATCAAACTTAACAGGAGATACTTAAAGCATCCCTGAGGACTTTATCATTAGTTTCAGCTCGTTAGGAGAGGTACAATTGCCTAAGTACATCCTGAAACACATATCAGGTAAAAAATACACTCAACTTCGATGCATTATCTTGTGTATGAATGCTGCACTTCACTGCAGCCCCAGTGATAACAATCTCTTGAGTTGCCTCGAAAAAGGTCACTCCTGGCCAAAATCCCTGCAGGATACAGGGCAGGGATTTGATCAACTGCTGCTTGCTGATACATCTGAGTGCACAGCAGCATCTTCACAGGTACAACAACTGCAACACCACAGCCCAGGGGTCACCTGCCCCGAGTGACAGAACAGCCCAGAACAGTCACACATGTTTACACTGGACACGTTCACAGCACAACCCTGAGCAAGCTGCAGAAGTTACAGCATCTTGAGAGACTGGGAGCTGAGGTGTAGACAGAGCTCCAGAGGCAGATGAAAGGGATAAGGAACTGGAACCTTCACAGGAGAGGAGACTGCTAGGATTAAGAAGGGGGCAAGAAATGGATGCTGCAGCAGCCGTCTGCTGTCCCAGCAGGAGTCCTAATCTATAAACATTGGAATTCAGAAGAGCATTGCCTGGGAGCAGCGTATTCAGTTGCTTCTGAATTTCCTGAAGCACCTGCAGCTGACTTTGCTGATTCAGGAGAAGGATATCCATATTTTCCCTCATTTTCTTCACTGTACAAAGAGAAGGGAATGTTAATGCCTGTTATGTAAAAACACAGGGCAGTTTAGAAGCCTTTTTCTACTTACACTCCTCAGAAAGAAGATTCTGGTGATCCCTCTCACTCTCCTCTGCACCACCCCTTCGCTCCTCTTTCTGATGCAGAGATGTAAATTCAGGTTGGTTTGCATCTAAAAGCATGCAAAGTCAAGAGTTGCAAGGTCTGCATTCTAAACATGGCAGCTCAGTAACAACCTTTCCTCTCACCCACATCTCAAATTACAAACTTCATTCAAGTCACACGGTGCTCCAAACTAAACCAAAACCAAAAATTAGGCAGATACAGGTTTTTGGAGGTGGGATGGACAGTGAAAGGAGGAAGCAAAGCTGGAGCAAGGGATCTGTTAAGGAGAAGGGCAGCTGAGATTTAGTAAAAATAGGTTTGTATTTGCACACTTTCTTTAGAAGCAGATACAGTGTTAGACCAATCTGATACTACTTAGTGTCCAACTGACAGGGCAAAAATGAGACTTTTCTTCAGAGAATTATAAACTCTTTGATCTTGTAAAAGCCATGAAGAAAAAAACAAGCTTTAGGAGTGTAAGGTTTAATGTTTAGGGTTCATTGGCAGAGTTCCTAGGCCACTTCTCTCTATGGACTGAGAGGCTCAAACCCTACGTTAAGAATTCAGTTTTGCCATTCCATTACAAACCTTGTAATTATATAACTTCATCATTATTCCCACTGCTGAGGTGAAAGGCTTTTTCCCCAGAAGAAACAAACAAACAAAAACAAGTAAAACAACTCCAAATAAACAAACCACAAAAACCAAAGAAAAACCTCACACACAAAACACCTGCTTCTCATGCCAACACCCAGAACAATTCTGTGGGTGTGCAGGCAAGACCCAAGATGAAACCTTAAAATATTTTTGACCAAGGATAAAGGGACTACCCATGTAATGGTACAACAACAGGGAAAAACACCCCACAATGCCAGTTTTTATCCATGAGGTTTCTGGTCATTACTAGAACACAAAATATTGCAAAATCCAGAAAACTCCCCACTTGAAACAATCCCTTTGTCTGACAGCCTGTGCTGTGCTAAGAATATTCCAGAGACTTCCCACTGCAGACAACAAGAAGCTAGGATTCAATATCCACATATAACAAAAATCAGCTGCTAGAGATGACCAAGGCATTGTTTACAGTCAAAATTCCTTCCTCCTCCCTAAGCTTAGCATTTTGGTGGCTGAGCAGTTCCAAAGATCTAAGGCTAGACAGCAGGCAACACTCTGAAACAGGAATTAATGAGATCTTTATCATTAGTGAGGAATTAGTGGGATCTGAGAGCTCTGAGGAGTCTAAGGTGCTGAGCAACCTTCATGGTCATACCTAAATTTCAACTTTAGCTTTTTCAAGTAACTTCCTCAGATGGCAGAGATAACTGCATTACATTAGAGATGGGAAAAAGAAGTAACAAAACCAAACCAACCAACCCCCAACACTCATATCCAGAGCAAGGAGGGAGAATTGTTTAGGAAAAAACAGGGACCAGAATATTTCCTACATCCCCTGAGATTCTGTATAACTTGAAATAAACACAACTTAATTAAGTTACCTGCTGTGTGTTCACCGTGTCTCTCTCTCAGATGTTGGTGTTTGATGAAGTTTGAGCTCACACTGAAACTATTTTCACGCTCTGAACGCCTACAGGGCTTCTCATCTGTATGGACTCTCTGATGCTGCAGCAGAGCTGTGCTCCCACTGAAGTTCTTTCTGCATATGGTGCAGGAAAAGGTTTTCTTTTTCAGATGAGTTTTGTGGTGAGCAAGGAGGCTCGAGGCACGGCTGAATGTTTTCTCACATTCCTTGCACTTGTAGGGCTTTTCTCCTGTATGGACTCTCTGGTGAACCACCAGGTTGGCCTTCCTGCTGAAGCTCTTCCCACACTCTGCACACACAAACACCTTTTCTCTTGTGTGGATTTGCAGGTGGGTCAGGAGCCTGCAGTGCCCCTTGAAGCCCTTCCCACATTCTGGACACTTGAAGGGTTTCTCTTCCCAGTGCAGTTTCTGGCCATCAGTGCCAAGGACAAGTTTCCTGGAGTCTCTTTTTTCATGAGATGAATCATCACGGGCTGCCCCCCTCTCTGGGCTCTGGGCTTCAGGTACCTGAGGCAGTTCCTCTTGCTTAAGGTCTTCAGGGAAGCCTTTCTCTTCCTCATTGTCCCCCAAAACACAGTCCCCTGATGGAGTAAGAGACCCATCTTAACACTCCTCTTTCCCTGAGGCAAATCAGCTGCTCCTTGTAAAATAACTCAATTTCTTAGGCCTACCTTCAACTTACACCTGACTCCCCTTTCCCAAAGAGGAATGCAAGTTCTGAAGATTGAGACAAGAAAGAGGAGAAAAGTGGCAAAGGGAAGAAGAGAAAGGTAAGAAATGTTCCTCTTCTCTTCTTTCCTCTCCCCGCTTCCTTGTATTTCTTCCCTTCAGAGAATGGCAAAACAAAGACTGCCAAAATGAAGGAAGAAAAGGAACATGCTAAAGCATCTCACCCATCCCAACTATCTCCTTTTAGCTACTTGTTGCTCAAAAGCTTTCCAGGCTGCTGAATTATCATTAACACACTGTTTCAAAGCTGGGCATTTGGGTGGGGACCTTTCAGCACAAAAGAGCCCAGGTAACCCTCATTAGGCAAAACCAGCAGGAAGATATAGGTTAGTTCTCACTTGTGCTAGTTCACATTTTAAAAAGTTAAATTATGGCTTATGCAAGCTGGCACACCAGGCTTTTTTCTCTCTCACAACAACAGTTTTAAGTACTATAAGAATACTGTAGGCACCAGAAGTCAAAGAGCTCTTTATTGATTAAAAATATTAGCTAATTCCCAATTAACCATTACAATGTCTTCTCATAGCTAGATCTAATACAACATTTACTTTCCTTGCAATGACAAGCTAAAAAATTGCCTTCTAAAGAAACTCACCAGAAACATTTAAAGTTGTCCCTTTCTTTCCTAAAGAATGCAACCTGTTTCACAAATGAATATGCACCATCATACAGCCCAGAGTAACCTCTAGGTACCTTATTCTGATGGGTAATCTTATATTTACAGCTGTTCAGCATTAACAGGATTATAAGGATCACCTAATAAACACTTAGCCAAGGTTGATTTTTGCAAGCAACTTCAGGTGTTAACTATTAATTAAAGCAGAGGATTTAGCAATTAGCATCTCTGATCAAGCATTAAAATAGTACTCACCCATTTAACACAAAAAGTTTGTTTAATGCAGTAATAAAACCAAACCAAACCAGGTTTTCTACCTTCAAAATAAAACTCTGCAGTGCAATTTCAGTCCTACCTCTAAAATACCAAGGAATAAAATTCTTAAGTGACATGTCCTCGAAGAGGCAAAATGCTCTCTATTTACTATCAACATCTAAACAGCAGCAATAAAATAAGCAAACTTGCTGAGAGAGGGAGTCCTCTCTCTTACATCAAGGAATTACACCCAAGAGGGAGCTTTCTCCCAGAGGGATGAAGAAGGCTCTCTCTGGCAGGAGCATGCATCCCTCACGCTACAGCCACGAGGCTGATTGTTCTCCAAAAGCCCTGCAGGTCTCTGACAGTGACAGGGAACCACAGAACCTTCCATTCCCACCCACACCCAGAGCTGGGCACTCACACACTTCGAATGCAGCTCCGCAACTCCCTCAAACCCTCCTCACCTGGGAGAAACCCTGCAAAAGGGAGGTGTGCTGGCTGCCCATCACGCCCCTAATGAACTGTGTTGTCTTATTTTAAAAGAGCTTCTGGAAAGGCTGGGTGCAGCGTTGCCTCGGCCTGGCATGGCATCCCACTCCATCCTGGCATCCTGGGGATGGAATGCCGGCACCACACCTCCCTGCAGGATTTAACCAGCAGCAGTTTACATCTCACCTGGACAGCCTGCAGTGTCACTCCTCCCAGGGCTCTGGAAAATGGAAAATATGGACTCTATTGCTGGCTCCATCTAGAAGAGGAGAGGACACAGAGTGTGGAACCCTTTCCAGCAGATGGGAGCAGAAGGGGAGAGGCAGACGCTGGTAGAGCACACTTCGGCTGTGCCCGGCCTAGAAGAGGCAAACCTGCCCGTGCCACCGAGGCTCCCGGGACAGAGAGGGCAGCCCTCCACAAAGACCTGCAGTTAGGTGACTGTCAGCTTCATCGAGAGACCAGCGTGACAAGAAGCGCCTTTTCCTAAGCTCAGTGTCCCTGGGAGGCGCCGACCAGGCCGCGGATCCCTCTCAGCCTTCACACCTGCCCTCGTGTTTCCTGCCGCGCTCTAATCCCCGCTCCCCGGGCGCTGTGCCCTCCTCCCGCGGGGCCGCTCCTCCCTCTCCCGAGCCCCGGGCCGTTTCCGGGCCCCGCTCCCCTGCCTGCTCTGCCAGGGCTGCGCTTCGACCCGGGCCTGCTGCCGCTGCTCCTCAGTGGCCCGTGCCAGCGCTCCTGCCCGGGGCCGAGACCTCCCGGAGCCGGGGCCGCCCGACCGGGGGGGTCAGTGCCGCTCCCCTCAGCCCGCTCGGGTTCGCCCTTCGGCATGGACACCCCTGGAAAGCAGGCGGAGCTCCTCCTTTGCTGCCCCGCGCGGTTCCATCCCCGTCGCTCGCTGGGTTCCCCCGCACGGAGCGGCCCCGTGTCCCCGCTGGGCACGGACAGGGCTGGCCTGGCAGGGGGTGCAGCTCGGCAAGCTCAGCCACGGAATGGGTCATCGTCCTACCCCCCTGCTCCAGCAGGGCCATCCCAGAGCACAGCACGGGATTGTGTCCAGATGTCTCTGGAATATCTCCAGTGAGGAGACTCCACACCCTCTCTGGACAATCTGTTCAGGGCTCAGGCACTGTCCAGGACAGAAGTTGTGCCTCCTGTGCAGGTGGAAGCTCCTGGGCTCAGTCCCTGCCCGTGGCTCTGGTGCCATTGCTGGGCCCCAGGGAGCAGAGCCTGGGCCCTGCTCTGAGCCCTCCCTGCACACAGGGACACACAGGGATGAGGGCCCCTCTCAGCTGGGGCTCCTCTCCAGGCTGGACAGCCCCAGCTCCCTCAGCCTTTCCCTGCCACAGATGCTCCAGTCCTCTGACTGGTCTCTGCTAGACCTGCTCCATGAGCTCCAGATCCCTCTTGTACTGTGGACCCCAGAACTGCTGTGCCAACTACTACGACAGTAGTAAAATTGTAGTTGTGTAGAAATCCACAGATTTATGCCCCAATTTTTCCACTATACACCACCATTCCTGATGAACCTCCAGAGAAGCCATCAGGACCAGTTCCAGCCTCCCATTCCCCCTGTGGTGTGGCACTGGCTCCTCGTTTCCACAGCCATGGAGGGCCCAGGCTCTGCTCCCTGGGGCCCAGCAATGGCACCAGAGCCACGGGCAGGGACTGAGCCCAGGAGCTTCCACCTGCACAGGAGGCACAACTTCTGTCCTGGGCAGTGAACAGAGATAGGTGTGAAAAATTCCACTGCTCCCCCCTTTCTCCGGGCCTAGTTTAAAGCTACAGGATCCATTTCTGGACAAAAAACCAAATGATGGGGACACCACACCATACACTCACCCCAGCACACTGATCTAGCCACCCCAAAGAGGAGCTGTTGGGGTTGGGATTTCTTGCCTTTGTTTTCTCTTAAGGAATTTTTTCTCCCATAACTATCCCAGGTTGCTCCCAGCCCCATCCAGCCTGGCCTTGGGCACTGCCAGGGATGGGGCAGCCACAGCTGCTCTGGGCACCCTGTGCCAGGGCCTCAGCACCCTCACAGCACAGAATTTCTTCCCAATATCCAATCTAAACCTGCTCTCTGTCAGTGTGAAGCCCCTCGTCCTGTCACTCCAGGCCCTGGCTCTGGATGGGCTCTGGGTTAATTCAGCTTCCTTTGCTGTGGTATCCATTCCATACATTGGGCATTAGTCCAGAAATCCAATTTATCACTGTTCCACAGCACATTTCACAGCCAAATAATCCTGGGAGTTAGGAAGTGGGTCCTGTGTGCTCAGTTCTTAATGAGCACCAGTTGTCCTTAGCTGAGAGATGGGGAAAACTGAAAATTGGTTGGGATGCCTTCCCATGAGACTTGGTGCTTATTCTGTTGTGTGACCTACAGTGTATCAGCTGAGGACTTGCCCTACATTACATCATTTTCCTGCCCCCCTCCCCCCCAATTTTTGCTTCCCTTAAAAAACGAAGATTAATACAATTTCCCTTGCTTGCCTTGATAATACTGTGCAATTAGAATGTCAGAAAAAAGCTTTAAATATTGAAGTCTGCAGGTTGACCTTTAAGTCTGCTCTTTCAAAAGAATTTGAACTTTCCTGCTGATGGCTTTAATTCATTGATGCATCTTAAAATTAGTTTTTTTCCTCTATAAAGATCACATTTACATATAAAAAATGGAAAATGGTATTTTAAGAAAAGATTTGGTAACAAAATTTTTAAAAAAGTGATGTCTTTGGTGTATGCCCTGGCTTTCAGGATTGGAAATAATTTTCATTAAGGAAAGGGTCATGATAATGCTTTATCTTTTCCTCTCTTTAAAGTCTGCTATATTGCAAGGAAGTGAGAGATAATTACTAGACATTATCTACTCTTGCTTGACAGAAAACTAACATAATGAGGGGAGGTCTCTATACTTAAAAACTAAACATTTGGGGTATATACTGAGGTACAAATGCGAAGTTGTTCAGCGAAGTTGGCTGGGTTCCTCCCAGTTTTCCTTTGCTGCAGACCCATCCTGTGAGTTTCCACATGATAGTCATCACAGCAGATCTTCCCAGTTTCTGTGTCTGGGTTATAAGTCTCAGTATCACAAAATTGGGTTTGCTTCCTGCAGGTGGGGCTGCCATTCCACTGCCAGCTGTGCTGCAGGTGCAGGCAGCTGTGCTGGAGAGGCAGCCTCTGCTCAACCCTGATGGGCAGCAAGTAACCACATCCTCCAGCAAACCAAGCAATGCAAAGTGACCATAGCTTTAAAATATTTTGTTTTATTAAATGTTTCAAATAACATAAACATCATATTAACAATTTTATGGCTGAGGTTCAAGTAATTTGTGGTTTGATCATTTTATCTGATTTGAGAGCTCAAAAGATTACGCCTTAACATTAGAAACTCTGTAATTAAGATTTATAACAGAAGTTGTCTTGTAGCTAACAAGAGGATAGAAATAGCAGAACTGTAGAAATTCTGGACAGTGGGAGAGTACATATTTTACTATAAACTGGGGTCTGCCAAGATCATGTAAGGACAAGAAACCTTTTGTAAGTGGCTTCATGTTCATCTGAAAAAAACAATTCATAGTTGCCTTTTAAGCAATAGAGAAAAGTGGGATATTACATCTTTAATTATTCCCCAAATACACATTATTTTTTTTTAAATTTTAATTCTCTGTGAGTAAATCTGTACCACCTTTGTACCAATATTTAGCACCATGTAATGGGGTGTTCACCACTTACCTTCTGGGGAATGTTATTTGCTCTGTGCTGGAAGAAGGGGTCCAATTGTACTAAAATTGTACTGAAAGTTCATCCTTGCTTTCAGCAGAAGAACGTCAACGCTGGAAGAGCAACAGCATGCTTTCAACCATGAAGCTGTAGCTTATTTACAAACAAAAGGATGCCCCCCTCCCTCTTTTCCCAGTTGCTTATTCATGATAATGACTCGATTAACAACTACAGTTAGGTTCCCTTTACACTGAAAATCAGGGTATGTTTTAATCGCTTTGTCATGAGCTAAGTGGAACAGGGCACGCCAAACAAGCACAGCCTGGCACTTCAGGATGAGCTCCACTGCTTTTACCACGTCTGTTGTCTGGTGCTGGAAGATGCAGCTGTACACACAGGCAGATGTACTCATGTTTCCTTAGAAAATGTAAAAGAACACGTTTCTGCAGGAGGTTGGTAATGGGCCAGCAACCTGTGGTTTATCAGTGTGTCTCTTACCCCTCCCTCCCTACTGTAGAAGAATTGTTTCTTAACAAGGAACAGAGGAGGGTGGAGGGGTAAGAAATTTTATTTTTTTAGTAACAGACATGCTTTGGTTGTCATTCAAAAGGCAGTTAAAACACAAATTAATTGTAGGTCTTTGTTGTTGTTTGTTTGTTTTGTTATCACTGTTTAACTAAAAAAAGATACTTGTTAATTGCAAGCTTCTCTCTGTTGCTGACAGTGAAATGATATATTTTTTTCAGATCTTTTCCCCAAGGCTTGGGTTTCTTCAGAGCATAAACAAATCCACCGAGGAGCACAAAGTAAACCATCAAGCATCAGCCACTGCTTGAGGTGAGAACAAGTTCTTATGCCAAGCCCCCCAAGATGACAGTCACAACTGGCACTCAAGGGCCACTGCCACACAGCAGCCCCTGCACTGAGGCTTTCTGAATTACATCCGTGCTTCAGACAACCACCTGGAAACATCTCAAGCCACAAGAAAATGGATTAAAGATTCAGGTTCCCATGCATGTTATGTGTGTGCTAAGACAAGCCAACAGCTTGATCTGCCCCAGGCAAGGCCAGAGCTTTGGAGCCAGCTGCTGGCAATGCTGTGTGGGCTATGAAAGGTCTCCAGAAGAGCAGACACCATCTGCAACAGCTCTGTTTTTCTAAGCCAAACAGCTCCTGCTGTTTTTTTGGGGCTGAGTAGCTGCTTTTCTGCAGCTGTTTCGTTCAGCAAAATGCTGAAGAGCCTTAACATGTCACACCACTGTTCTGAGTGAAGCACCTTTTTGTGTGTTCAGAAAACCAGGTCTGGATATGCTCAGGGGAGCAAAAAATACACCTCAGACTTGTTGGGACGATAGAGCCTGTGCACACCACTGTGAGTGCCTACAGGCATATTGTGTGGAATGCCTGGCATGAGTAGGGAAGGAAAATCAGGACATTTTACTCTCAGGAGAGCTGACTGATGTCTGTGTAGCAGCCCTCCACCTTTGACTTTTCTGAGACCCCGTCTTTTGTCTGTCACATGAACAGCCCAAGACTTATGATCCCTTTTACTGTTGCTTCTCTTTGTCCATGAGGCAGGCACTTAAAGGGACTTTCAGGGTAAGTGTTGAAATTATTTCCTAATGTTTGAGTGGAAGATTGTTTCAATCTTGTACAGTTTTGGTTCGCTTTGTTTTTAGCCTTTCCTTGGAGAGGACTGCAAGCTGCCTGATGACCTGATTATGTAACTGAGGGAATGAACTCTTTCTGGAGGGAATCCCTGCAGCAACCTGCCTCAGCCCACCAAGGCAGTGAAGTACAATGCCACAACCTTCACCAAAATATTGCTGTGGCAGCACTGGACAGGGAACATTGGTCCCCAGCCCCTGAATGCACAGCTCGGTTTCCCAGGAGGTGGCACCTTGCACAGAATGCCCTGAAGCTGGAAAACACAAACCTAGCAACCAGTTTCACTACAGGAAGCACATTTTCAAGGCAAGAGCTTCAGAAATTTGCATCTTTGTAAACTGGGTGCTTGACCTAATTAAGCACAGATCAAAAGTAGTGTGTGACAAACACAGAGGTCTGTGGCAGGCAATGCCAGAGCTCTGTCATCCTGGACACCACGATTCTGGCCAGGGTCTGCTGCAGGCATCCTTTGGCAATAGCTTGGAACTAGATCTCTGGGGCATACAGGGCAAGATTAATTCCTTGCACCTTTAGAAAGATTTCTGAACCAGTTTGAAGGCCTAAGATATAAATACACTGTCATAACTTGCTGTTGCCTTTGCTGCAAAAACCAAATAAAATTTTTGAGGAATGCCAGGTTTGTAAATATTGTGGTCTTCTCAGCTCACAGAAGAGCAACTGTGTCATTTTGTTGTGATGCAGCATTATTTTTTCAGACAGCTGGCATGACATAAGCCTAGAGAAACTGGGCACTGCATTGAAGACTAATCATCTTAAAAGCCAAGACTGCTTATTCAGTGTCATCTGAATAAAAAATATTTTGGTGTAAGATTTGACTCTGAAATCTGACAACACAGTAAATTTGTTGCTGTTGTTGCACCAGCTACTTTGAAAAAGACACTCTCTCTCTGCCTCCATAGGAATTTTAATTCATTACAAGAATCAAGGATCTCCAATAGCCATGAGCATTAGGAATGTCCTTGGCTTCCTTTCTAAATCGCAATTTAATTCTAAAATTCTGGAAAATTAGATTCTGAAAATTCTAAATTGCAGGACAAAGTGTGTTACCTTCGCAGTGCATGACTATTCTTACAGAGCTGTTTAGGTCAGAAAAACCTTTAAGATCAATAAATCCAGCATTCAACCTATTCTCAACAAAAATAAGTTTCAGATTTTTTAATGCCTCCTGACAGGAGTGGCAGCAGAACAGGCCCAAAGATGTTTCCTCCATGTGTGTCTTTACACTTTCTTTGCCAGTGGAAATGATCAACTGCAAAATGATGTAGCTGTAATGAAAGGCCAGTATCAGGCTGGTTTTGAGCTACAGGGAGAGAGATTTCCTGTAGGGGGAAAAAAAGACTTATGCTTCAAAAATATGAAAGGGTTTCTGTATTCTTCTTCGTCTGATTTTTATGAAATCTTCTCTTCATCCTCAGGGTTAATACAGCACTTTTCAAGACCCCAAAAATGTTCCAAGCAAATGTGATAAATGCAAGACCAGGAATTTTTTAATAGACTGAAACCTTAACCACAGGGAGAAAAGAAGACCTCTCTGTAAGAAAGCAGCTTAGGAGTGAGCAGAGTTAACACAGGTGCATGAATTCTATGTGTCTTCAGGTATGGCTTGAAAGCATCAGTCCTCAGCAGCAATACAAGATCTGAAAACTGTTCCATGTGTTCACTGGCCTTGTGTGACTGATCTTTCCCCTCCTAAGTTCTGAAAAACGGAGAAGGTGCAATCTTATTTTTTTGGTAAGGTACCTTTTCACTGAATGAGAATGAAGGAATAGCTGCTTTAGGAAGACCTCTTTCAGGTTTATTTCCTTGGCTGGGTCTTCTCTGGTGGAATCCTTTTCTTCCAAGGTCGTGCTTTAAATTTGCCTCTTTTGAGGAAGAAAATGGGATTAAGATAGCCTAGGGAGTAGTACATGGGAAGACAACAACTTTGGTTAATCCTTACTCTTGCACATCAGACTCTAGATGAGGGGTCCCAGCTTGACCTGTTCCTAAAGCTTCAGTTATGGCTTTAAAAATTGGCCTGGTCCTATGGATGAAAGACCACCATGTATTAAAGCATTAGTTAAAATTAAAAAGGTGAGCATGTAACAGTGCACAATAAATGCCAGCTGCTGTTGGAGGGAGTGGATTTTTCTGCTACTTTCAGACCCCGATGCCCACAGTTGCTGATAGAGGAGATGGAGGTCCTTCTGGAAGAGGCTGGTTGCTGATGGATGGCTTCAGTGCCTGAGGGTGCTGGATGCCCTGAAGTAGGACAGGAACTTGTAGCAGAGGCTCACCACAAAGTACCAGATGTTTCGAGCCATCTGCGACCTCGCGATGAAGATGCGCCAGATGATCACGAGGAGGGTGGTGTTGAACGCGTATCGGATGTTCCTCAGCCTGGGAAAGAGGCATCTGATCAGGAAACACACAAACAACAAGAAGCTCACCAGCCCGCTGCACTTCCTACAGGTAATTCGGGAAGAAATCCTATTCACAAGTGGCCCTTGGGCTTTTTGCCATTCCTGTTTTAGTGGAGATGCTGTGCTGGAGTTCTTGGTCTTGCCAAGCACTGTGCTGAAGGGGGAGCACAGTGAATAGTTCATGGGATAGGTGGAATAGCTGCACTGGAATTCTCTCTTGTTCTATACTCTCATTTCAAACCACAGCAAAGTCATATGGAGAGGTTTTTCTTTAGGACAGTCTGTGTCCAATACTTTCTGCTTTGGTTTCATATATTGGCTATTTCTCACTTAGCAGGATTTGGGGCAGGCTAGAGAATCTTCACAGGAGTTGATGAGCAAGGTTCTCTTATTTGGGTGAAACCTTGTCTTTGGAGTTGTGAAATTACATAATGATCATAAATGGTCTTCACTGTTGCAGTACTGCAGCACTGGGATTTCTTATTTTTGCTGGAAGTGGGTTAGTTTATAGCATCAATTTCAATGCTATTACTGAGTTTTTCAGATCCTAATGATCCTGTCTTCTTTCTGTCAAGCAGAAGTTTCTGCAATTCTCTAATTCTCATGCTCCCAGTGCTTGACCAAGGGAAAAAAGACACTTAAAGATCTTAAGACTTGTTTCATTTTTATAAGAGCCCTTTTATTTTACGGTAGACTTTATCACTGCACCACAGCCCACGGTCTGAGGCAGTTAGTAGTCTGTTCCTGAGGTTCTTATAAACCTCCTAGAAATGATCCATGAATAATGAACTTGTTTAGGATTCCTTGCTATGGCAAACTATTCCCTTATTCTATGTTTGTAAATACTGACAAACAGCTGCGATAAGAAATAAGTTATTTATCTCCATTTTAATCAATATTATTGGCAATAATTTTGCAAGGTAGCTAGAATTATTTTCCCCAAAGGTAGCCAGGAGCTCTTATCCTTGCCCCTGGGTGTGACTTACTTGCGTAGATGCTGCTTTGCTGCTGGAATGCCAGCCATGTCCTCGTTTAGCAAGTACTTCTTAGCACCTATGCAGTAGCTCTCAATGTACTCTGACCAGTGCAGCTGGCGAACATCAAAGTTGTATAACTGGGATTTAAAGACAAAGAGCAAAAGCTGAACACACAGTTCAAAACCAGTTCACTTGAAGCATCAGTTCTTCATTGATCTCTGCTCCTGACAAGGCCCTCTCTGTGAAATTCTCAAAGTTCCCAAGCACTGCCAGACTGTTTCACAGCTGCTGATTAATGTCCCACCCAGCTGGGAATCTCAGCAAAGCAAGCAGAAATGTAGTGCTAGCTGGCAGAAAATAAAGGTGATTATCTTTCAGGTGGCAACTTTTCCATAAATACGTGTATTTGTACACACACACACACACACAGACAACCATGGAAGAAAAATGGCATTCCACACAGGCAAACAGATTAATATGAAAACCTCCATGCAGTTTTAACGTGTCACTAGAATTATGTGTAAATAAATTAACTGGACATTGAGCCATCAGGTGCCTCTGCATTAGTGTTACTCTCAGCTGTGCTGCATCCTCTTTTGGCAGCTAGACCAACTGAAGTCCAGGAAATGGGTCAAAACAAACACTTTGGTGTTTGGCATAAACAAAATTTCGTTGCACGGCCAACTACCCCTGTTCATTTTAGGTGCTCATACTGGACAAATTGTTAGACAGCTCTCAGGCAGCTGTCTGTCTCTTAGAGCAAAGAAAGGCTGTGTAGAGAGGAAGAAGTTTTCACCTAATAGTTTGGGTTGTAAGGGACCTGAAAACACTCTCCTGTAATAAATGGAAAGCTTCTGAAATAAAGAAATTATTTCAGTTAAAATCAATTCCAACCATCTAGATATCATTTAAAAGCTCAACAATACACCAAAAATAATTGCTGCAGGTGAACAGAATCTGAGATCAGCAACCCATATTTAAGACATAGTTACCTTTTTGTCCTCTGTGTTAAGGTGACTCATTAACATATTCATATTATCTGAAGACCAGTTCCAGGACTGGGTGGAGAAATACTGCAGGAGTGTCATGGACTTGTGCAGCCGATTGATGATCTTCATCATTCTGAAACAAAGGGGGGGGTGTCAGAGGTGAGCAGAAGTCAGACCTTATGCAGAAGCTGCTGGTTTCTGTTTTCACCAGTCCAGGTGAATAAGCATTGCAATTCCTCCTGAGCACTGCCCTGTGGCTCACTAGGCTGAGAACCTGCTCAGCAAGTCTGAACAAGCTGAGCTCTTGAGCCTAAAGCTACCCAGCTTTTATTGTTGGCCCCACGTGGGTGCAAATGTGTTTGCCACTGATGTCCAGCTCACTGGTCTCACCTAAGCAAGGGTTGGAAGCTGCATCTACCTCATGTAGCACTGAGGAGGGAAGAGCCCATCTGAGCTTGGATGAAGTCTGCACCACAAAGGTGAAGTGCTTTTGTTCCCAAGGCAGACACTTCCCTTTCTACCACAGGAATTCTCTTCTGCTCCCAAGCCTGAGTTATGTAGCAAAGCAAGGCTCTGATTTTTGGAATTAGCAGCAGTACAGAGGTGACCACATCTGCAGTGTGGACACTGAGCTCAGAAGTCATTTCCTCAACTTCAGTTTTCAGACAGAACCAAAGAATCACACAGTGGTTTGGGTTGGAAGGAACCTTAAAGATCATCTTGTTCCAACCCCCTGCCATGAGCAGGGACACCTTCCACCAGACCAGGCTTCTCCAAGCCCTGTCCAACCTGGCCTTGAACACTTCCAGGGATGGGGCAGCCACAGCTTCTGTGTGCCAGGGCTTCTCCACCCTCACAGGGAACGATTTCCTCCTATGCAATCTAAATGTACTTTCTTTCAGTTTGAAAACCATTACCCCTCATCCTATGATTACAGAGTCCCTCCCCTTCTTTCCCACTTGTCTGCTTTAAGTACTGAAAAACTGTTAGGAGGTTTCCCTGGTGCCTTCTCCAACCCATTGGAAAGCTGAACTGGTAGAGATCTGGATATAAAAAAAACAGAAGACTACCAGTCCTCCTCTGCCTTGGGAAGCTCTGAAGTGTGTAAAACTGAGTTCAAAAGATGTGCTGTTCTCCAGGTAGTGGGAAGGGTGCCAAGCCCCAGGCTGTGCTTAGCTACAGCCAATGCATTTTCCTCATTTTCCTCAGGACAAGGAAGGAAGACGGGAAGAAGTTCAGGGATTCCAGTTCTCATCACTGGCTCCCCACAGGAACAGCAGGTGTGCAGGAGGCTGAGGGCACCATTCCTTACCTGGGCTTTCTCCCCGTGAGCCTCATGTACAGGTCGTAGAGGATGGCGGGTGCCTTGTGGCTGACAGTGATCCAGTACTGGTTTATCAAGTAGCTGGAGGTCATGTGAGCGTTGGGTGTTCGGAAGGCCTGCTCCAGGGGGTTCCTTTTGAACGTGGACATGACATACTGCCCTGCAAGGGAACAGCCATTCTTCACTGGCAGGCAGTCACTTCCAGCTGGGCACAACCAAGGTGTGGCACAGCCCAAGTTATTGTGCTTCACACCTCCAGCCCACGGCTCTCTGAACTGTGTCACCACAGCTTGGACAAGGCTGTCGCTCCTGCCATGAAAACTGATTACTCCATCTATTGCCTATTTGAAACCCAGTCCTGCTCCAGACTTAACAGTGGTAGACAAAAACTTCCTTGTCAAAGCACCAAAATATAAAGGAGGAAAAGCAGGCAGCTCTAGGAGCTTCCGTTCTGCTTTCACCTGCAGCCGATGTCGAAGAAATTGGTACATGCTAACAGTTCCTTAGATCACTGAAAGCAAACTCTGATATGCTAGCATAGAATAAAAATTACATTTCTAATTTTCAGTCATATTTTCCAAAGGGCTGACGTCTGAGTTAGTCTGTCACACAGGGTGATACCTTTAAAAAGACTTCATTATATCCTTTCAAACCACATCTTACCCATGCACCACCAAATATCTGTCTGTTTTCACAAGACCTCTGGATGCTCTAAGGCAGCAAACTTAACTTGAAAATAAATGATAGGGTAGGAATCTTCCCTTCCCTTTGCAAGTTAAGGCACAGGATATGCTGGGTCTGAGTCTGAACTCTGGAGATGGCATGGTGCCACGAAGTGGCATCTAGACGTGCATATCTGGGGAATTTGCATATTGCAGAGACTTCATAGAACTGCAGTACTTGAGTATAAGACTATCATCCTAGGGACTGATAAACAGATGGTGCTCCTACTCCTGAGCACCACTGAGCTCAAGAAAGAAGAATATGTGGGCTTTTTTCACTTTTTGAAAAATTGATTTGAGATCTGTGCTCATAGTTTAGTTATAAGCAGAGGAACAGAATAAAATCACTGACAATGCACTAATACATTGCTGTTTTCATCAGTAAATTTACACTGAAAAAGGGTTAAGAAAGGCAGACCTCAGAGAGTGGTGCTATGGTGGCTTTTGCTGCAGTAGCAGCCTGTGAAGAGCTTTGCATTCACTCCTGTGAAAAAGCCACAGAAGATCTGTGACTAACCACAACATTTTATCTCTCATTAAAAAAGAAAAAAAAAAGCCAGGAACTTGGTGTGATGTTTGCAGCACTCAGCCAATTGCTAAAACCTCTTCCCTGCCAGACCACTTGGTCAAATATCATGGTTAAGACATTTATTTTGTAAATGCAATTATGGTCTGATTCTCTGCTGACTTAGTTTGCCGTGTAAATAATGCAAGGGGAAAAGCAAATGAAAGGCTGAGATGGAGTAGCCAGCCTCCTGTATTTAAAGCACAAAGACAGGAATGCAGGGTTAACAGAAAGCAGACCAGCCCTGTACATCTGTCCATGAATGTACTGACTGGACACAGGATTTCACAGTATACAGCTGAGACAAATTCTGCTGCTTGGCATCAGCATGAGTTTTTCTCTGCAAGGGTGTCAGGATCTGTCTCTCTTTCTTTCACCCTTGCCTTGGAAGTACATCCACTTGAAGAAAAGTCAGCCATGAAAATAATTTGAGGTTTTTTCCACTGACAAAACTCATGATCAAAATACAAACTGTTCTTGAAGCCCACGTGTCATCTCAACGTTCTCCTCTTCAAGTGCACACCTGTTATTTCTGTTCAGGATTTTCTGATGGGCAAGAATAACCACTTCACTTTCCATAATATCACAGAATCCTAGAATGGTTTGGAAGTGCCCTTTTCCTCACAGGACCCTGACCCAATGCAGCTGGGCCCCCAAAATGCAGTCTGAAAGGCAGACACCAAATGCCACCTAAATAGTGGAAGCCAATTCTTCAGAGGCTGTTTGAAGAATGCTATTGGTATTTCACAGTGCAAGGAACACTATGGATGTTCTCAATTTAAATGAGACCTTACCCATTTCTCCCCAGAAGAAAGGATTGATTCCCCCTGTTGTGCAGTTGTACACCAACAAGTTTTTTGGTCTGGAAAACAGAAAGAAGTATTACTTTGAGATGTGAAGAAAAACTCCATTTCTTAGGGAAGGGATGACAAAATCAGTCAATTTCAAGAAAATTTCCGGTTCAATCCCAAACAAAGTTTTGGTTTTGTGGTGCGGAACTAAACATGGATCACACTGGTTTTATTTCTTCCTTCAACATAAGGGAAGAATTAATCAGTTTTCTTGACCTAAGCCTGCCTTGCCAAGGGTGTCAAGTGATGACATCAATACAGCATTTTTCTTACTGTATACTTGAAAACTCCACGGTTTTAATTTGGTGGTTTTCTTAACAATGCTTTGAGGGGAAAGCATGTGAGCTGCTCTGCAAGGTCCTTTTAGGATCCTTATTTAGCTTACTGGATGTAGCTCTACCCTCAGTTCAGAGGGCTTATTCTGTCTTTCAAAGTAAAATACTTCTGCCTTTTATTTGCCTGGGCTTTATCTCTCAGAGTTGCATAAACCTCCAGAATAATTCAAGTGGTTTATTCTCTGTACTCCCACCTAATGATTAAAGGCCAGGCCAGAGATTCACAGGAAAAAACCTTAAATCCTTAATGTCACCTCTACATACTCTTCTCAACAATGCAAAGAAGGGAGATTTTTTAGATCATATAATCTGTAAGCCCATAATATATTTATATTGTGCAGTGTTTCCCAAAGAAAACACGCAGAGCTTTTTTACCAAGAAAACTCCAGGATACACTTGAAAAGCAACTCAATGAGAAGGAGGCCCAAAAAAACACTGCTGCAAAGCTCTTGGCCTTCAGAAGAGTGACTTTTCTGGGAAGCAAAAAACAGGAATCACCTGTAGCTTTAAAGATTCCCTAACTCTAAACCCCGCCTTCTTCTACACTCTCAGTCCTTACCCACCTATGGGGAGAAAACACCAACCAGAAAATGAATCAACCAGCCTCTTGCACAGGTTTTTAATCAGCACCTGGCTCCCTTTAAAGTGCTGGGGCAGGGAGCAAATACTCCAAGAGTGTGGCCAAAGAGGAATGCTAGGAAGAGGGATGCCCTCCCACCTGTGCACGGCCGTGTACCACCCGGCTGCCAGCGTCAGGTTGATGGCGACGTCGACGGGAATCATGTCAGCCACTGCCTCGTTGTTGGCGATGACGGTCCGCAGGATCCCTTTGCCTGCCTGTGGGACACAGGGACACAGGGAAACAGTCACCCACTTGAGCCTGGGCCGAGATTTAACTACCAGGACTCCAGCAGCATGCACTGGGCACGAGCCAGCACACAGCAGCAGTTTTTTCTTGCAGCAGATTGATTGGTTTCTGTGACAACCAAGATGGATCCCCATGGATCCCGCTGTCCTGTGTTTTCAGAGGACACCTGGAAACATGATGATGTCTGTGCTGTGTACAACAGGAAAAGCTGGGACTCTTAATTTAACTCAACATGAAAGAAATACCCAAGGAAAGATATGTATCTGAACTTGCTGCTGTA
This sequence comes from Eopsaltria australis, assembly GCA_034509425.1. Taxonomy (NCBI): domain Eukaryota; kingdom Metazoa; phylum Chordata; class Aves; order Passeriformes; family Petroicidae; genus Eopsaltria; species Eopsaltria australis. Next base: position 377,058 of record JAVTVJ010000527.1, read on the forward strand.
AAGTTCCCAGTGATGCCTGAAAGTTGTTTTCTTAAATGCCACAGGCAGACAGAGGTCTGAGTGTCCCTCGGAGACTGCAGTCACTGGAAATGGCACCAGTAGGCTTTTTGAAAAGTTGACTACCTTTCCTTTGGATGTATTCACACTCTTCTCTTTTCCAAAGCTGTCTGTTAAGCACAAAGATACAGTCCAAGGATGGCCCCTGCCTTGAGGAGCACATCACCCACCAAAACTCAGTAAAAGGAATCAGATGTGATTGTTGCATTTCACAGCTTGCAAGTAAGGGAATACCACTTCTAACTGATTTAATTTTCAGGAACTAAGACTTCTGAGCAGTCCCATCTCACCCCTGGTATATCTGGCAGAGGGATCACAGACTCTGACACAGACAGGAGTGCAAGATTCCCCACATGGCTCACTCCATCCTCCTCAATCCTATGTCATGCATTCAGTTCTGCTGCCCTAAGCTGAACTTTGGTTAGGCTTGGACACTAAAACTTTAACTTGCAACATCACTACACTTTTCTTTGGGTTCTTACTTCTGGGTTTCTTCAAGGGGAAAAAAAGGGCAGAAAGAAACAAAGGAAGCAACCAAGCTCAGTTCTGAATTTTCCACTGCTGTGAACACATGCCCACTAGAGACCACTGTGTGATCAACTATCACATCTTCACAGGTACACTAAAGGCCTTTCTGAGGTCTTCAAAGTGAGAATTATTGATGGATCTGCTGGAAAATGTGTTCAGAGCAGCATGTGATGGTCATACACACATGAATGATTTTGAGATTTCCTACAGTTTGTATTTAACAAAGGCTTCAGGTTTAAGTTTTTTAGGTTACTTTTTACATTGAAAATGGTTCAGTGGTACTTTCATCAGGTATGGTTTGGTTTCTATTTATAGATGACATTTTTCTCTTAGTGAAATGGAAGCCACTGCAAAGTGAAGCCTCCAAAATAATTTCCTGGTCAGAGTCTGATGTTTCTGGACAGCCTCTCAGCCGAGGTGCTTTCAGGCCAGTCACTGTCCAGACCACAAATTAAACCAGTTGTGCCCTACAGCTTCACTGCCTTGCAGGGAGAAAGGTCTTTGCATGTAATAGGGAACAGCGAGACAAAATGCCTTAATTACACTCCAGCAGAAATGTAATTAATTTCATTTTGTTCCTCAATCAACAAACACAGCTCCCCACAGCAGCTGGAGCAACTGTAGGCGAAAGAAACTTAATTAGATTATCAAGAACAACTTGGACTCCCATATTCCATGAATATTTAAAAGAAATGTGTCTATTTATGGAACGAAATGATCAGACTCAAACACTGCGACTGAGGAAAAAGTCTTTACAAGGTTTGGAGTCCAAATCCTGCCCAAGTGACATCAAAGATTATCTGAACCAAATCTGAATCTGGAGGATGTTCTCCCTATAGGATGAGCTTGGTTAGAAGTTGAAAGTGAGTATTTTGGTATAGAGGGACACTTCAAATGCACAAAACCAAACCACCAAAACCACTTCCCTTTTGCTTTTTCAACACTTAATTAAAGCAAATAAAGCTACTCATCTAATAATCACAGTTTGGCCAGGAGAGCTGGTTGTACTGACACAACTTTCAGGTAATCAAACCAATGCATAACCCAGATGTTCAAGGGTTCATTTTCAACCAACTCACCACAATCAAGCGCATTCATTCATATACTTATTAATTACCCCCTTCAGAAGGAAAAAAGTCTCTTATGTCCCTAATAACAAACACCTTTCCCTTCCAGAAAACATTCCAAACAACACCCTGCATCTGTTGTCATTGTTTTTTGTCTTTTTGTTGGCTAACTCCCAGTGTAGTTACAGACCACATTTCATTACTCATTACTGTAGATGACATGAATTTCATTGTCTCTTTAGCTACTATACTGAAAAACCTCAGAGCTTCAAACCTGGACCAAAAAATACCACCTCTTTTTCAAATCTCAGTGCAAGTCTAATCTTTTATATAAAAAGAATCTGGTTCCCACAGTGACCCTAAAGTCTCATAATTTTTGTTTTCCAAGGAGCTAAACTTGGATCTAAAGATACAGCTGCATCTGCATCCAAAACCTGGCCCAAGGTTTCTTGCAAACCAGTTCTGGATAAATTTTGTGACAAACATAATCAAAAGTTATGATTCAAAAAACCCCACAAAAAACCCACAATAAAACCCCCCAACAAACAAACAAAACAAAACAGAACAACAAAACAAAAAGCAAAATAAAATTCATGTCATTACAGAAGTTAGAACCTGACACATGAAAACGTAAGGAGTACACTGTGCATCTACAAAATTAAGGAATTGCAAAACATTCCTTGATCTTGATAACATCATGAAAGAACCCAGAATCCAGAGCAGAGAGGCAGTACAAGGTGTCCTGGTGTTGTCATCAAGGAATAGAAGGCTTTTTTTAACGAAACTGCGACATGATTACAAGTCGATAATTTGTGAACAAAAATTGAATGCCTCTGGAATGTATAGATGGGATTCAGATGAAAGCATTAGCTGGGAAATACACACTATTTGTCCTGTGCATTCCATAACTGTAACAGTTTCTATTTATGCTCTGCTTCAGATATAAATGAGCTTTTTTAACAAGATGATAGCTGGATTTTATTCTGCTCTCCCATGATTGCAGACTACTAATCCTTTTATACACTGCACCAGGCTGATTAGAACACAGTTTTGACAAAGTAATGAAGTTGGACAACTCATACCTGAACATAAATATCTGCCCAGAGCTGTACAGCATTATGGACTGACAAAGAGACCTAAGGCAGTGATTTTAGTTCAGAAAAAAATAATTGTAAGGCAGGAGAAAAGGTATGCAACTTCACTCTTTTCATGTATTAACAGTAATGATTATTTCATCTTACAGGGAATATTTTATCAAGTTATTATTTATCTTGTAATTTGGTCCTCAACAGTTTGCAAAGGCATTATTTACACCAGTGTTAGGAAAAAATATAATGAATTATCCATGTGACTGAAAGAGTCTGAATCAATCACACACATTATTTGGGTGCTGTCTGTACAGCGAGAAATCTGTACAAAGCAGTGGCAAGTGGGAGCCAAAATCTTTGGTATTGTGGAGCTATAACAAGTTATAGCAGTGGACTTGGAAACAATACACACAGAGACAAATGAAAGGATGCCTTGTATTGACAGTGAGGTAACCTGGCCCGGAAAATAAAGTTGTGTTAAAAGACTCAAATGTGACACCTGTGAATTACTCTCATTTCAAAGATACATCTTTGCCTTTTCTTTGAAAATTTGGTCAAATGTGTCCAAACCTTTAGTTTCTTCAGAGTTTTTAGGAACTGCAATTCACGTTTAGTGAACCAGCAACATGAATACTCTCCCAATGTTCTTTTTTGAGCTCAGCACAAACAGACCATCCTCCAGGTCCTACTGGCTGACAGATGTGTGGCAAGTGTGTGACACCTTTCTCCCAGACTCAGGAAACTCCTGTGGCCCTTTACTGCACACAGTTTCTGAGTGGGGCTGTAGAGGAACATCAGAATTGCTGTTTTAGTAACTCAAACTCTGCTTTAAAGGGAGCTCAAACAGTAACCAACGTACCGCAATAAATATTCCGCTGGTCCCGTTGAAGTTGTCAATCCAACCCTGTGGAAAAGAAGAATGATTACTGTTCTTTCAATGATATGTTGCTTACACAGGCTTCTAAATGTCAACAGTGGTGTGGACAAAGAAGGAAGGAGGCACCAGTTTAGATGGATGCCAGCCCATCTGGGAGAGCTGCCAGGATGCCAACCAGTACCAGGGGATGCATAGCCTGCAATTTACTCATCAACAACAGAATCTAAGTTTGTGTTTAGAAACCACTTCTTTCCTATTCCCTGGACTCAGGAATAAAATCTGGCTTTAAACACCACAGTGTCTCAGTGCTGCCACACTTGCTGAAAACAGCTGGAGTGATATTTACCCTTGACAGGCAACATGCAGCTGTCACCGAGAGTGATTTGGTAACTCCAGCTAATTTCTAAAGCAAGGAAGAAAAAAACCCCAAAACCAAACCAAACCAAAGTAGAGCACTCCTTTTGAATGCCATCCTAGTTCAGGTTAGGGAAGCTGCCACTTGTGGGAGCTTCAGAGCAGTGATGAGCTGTTTGACCTGGAACAGGCTGTGACACTGAACAGAGCTCTTTGTCTTTCCAAGATGGGGAGCTTGGCCCAGAGCCTTGGCTGTATCTCAGCCATCTCTGGCATACTTCAGGCTGCATGAAAGCCAAAGGTGACTTTGTGTTGCCTTTCCAATTTGGCTGCAATGTTCGGGCACATTATTCCTACCAGCATATTTAGCTTAATGAATTATCTCATTCCAAAGTACAGCTGCATTTAATTACTGAGTGCCTGACATTTGTACCTCAACCAGAATGTACGAGGAGTACGACCGACCCTCAGATCCCATGTTTTGAGCACAGAAACTCCCCTGGTGTGCCTGAATGGACAATCAGGTGCAAGCCCAGCATTCTGCACCACAACTATCCCAGCTCCTGTTATTATTGCTTAAATGTGGTCTTTCCACAGGAGTTCTTCCGGAAGATGCTGAAGAAGGCTTGCTGTTCTACTCCAGCACAGGCTCTCCACCTCTTGCACTCATTTCCCTATGAACTGGACACCTGTTTCTCGAGACACTGCTCCAAGGAGGGACAGACTCCTGACAGTACCACAGCTCCAGCTGCATCCAAAGGTTCTTGGTAGGGAATTGTGTATTCATGCTTACTGGGAAAGGCTCATGCCAGCTGGCTCCCACGATGGATGGCCTGATGATAGCAATGTTCAAGTTTCCTTTCTCTTGCTGAATCAGGTACTCTGACAAGGCTTTGGTGTAGGTATAAGTGTTGGGCCACTCCCCAAGCAGCTTGGGTGTGATATCTTGAATGATGGATTCATCCAACCACCTACAAGAAACGAGGAGAACATCATCATCCACCATGCAGGGAGAGAAAAAGACTCGGGCAAAACAGACCAGTGAGACAGGAATCCTCACCTGAAACAGAGGATAAGCCAGTCAAAGCTATTTAAGGTTTGGATTTCAAACACTATGTGGGAGAAGGTTGCTTTTCTCTTCAAGATGCAAAATAAACCCTGGTGAGCTTCACGCTACAATGTCCAGCTCCAATTCAGGTACCTCTACAAATTCACTTTAGAGCAATCTCTTGCATGGTTAATGCTTCACTGCAATCTGTAACATAAATATTGCCATGGTGTACAGGCCAAAGGAGCTCTCCCAGCTAGGAATCCCACTAGGCAGTGCTCATCCTTACCCAACACAGTATACCCTGTATACTCCCAAATATATTTCTGGATATTCTGGGTAACCTTGACTTAGCAAGTCATTTAACAATAGAAAAGTCTCAAAAGCTGGAACAACATCCTGCAGGGGTATTATCCCAACAGTGGATTTCCATCATTTGCAGTGTTAGATATCCCTTCTAGCAGGCTTTCCACAGGTTTGTTCACACAGGAAACTGCTGGTGCTTAAAAAAAACCAATCAAAACCAAACCACCAAAAAAAACCCAAAAGAACTCTGCCAAGTTGTTTTTTATTTTTTGAAGGTATTCAGGTACCTAATCCATCAGAAGCAGTTATGCATTTAGCTTTTAAAAAGCAGCCCTTACCAGCATGGAGCAGCAGGAAGGGCCTAACGCCCAAGCTCTTCCCTGGCACAGCACCAGGACCTCACAGCATCTGGGTCTAAAGGACAAGAACTGGCTGTGCTTCCAGAGCCCTCACTGCCAGGCCCTGACAGGCTCCCAGCAGCCTGGTGTTACACCACAGAATTGAAGATTAGCTCCTATAATCCAATTTGTAATTAAGTCAGAGGACTTACAGTTCAGTCTGAAGGGGTGGACTCTTCCCAGGGGCACTGCAAGGATACTGATTCCTGCAGATCCTCACTTCACCCCTCCTTGTCTTGAATTTCAGAAAAAGGCAGAGGTCAAGGGGAGGGAAATACGATGCCAACTGTCACACCTGAAGAATTGCTCGATCCTGTCAACACTGCAAAGACCTGGTGGCTCAGGTGGCACAGCACTTTTCAGATGGCTCTCATTGGGCACAGATGGAAAACTGCTGTATGAGAAAACACTGATTCATGGGGGAGGGCTGGATGCAGCAGATCTCTCAGTTTTGGGATGCATTAAAAATCTGACAATTTGTAGTATTTAGAATTTTTTTATTTAAATAAAAAAGCCCTATGGAGGCAGAAACACCTTCCTTTGCAAGCCTGGTCCTGTGCTGCAGAAATGAGGCACAAGAAAGCATTTAAACATAAAATATTAACTATGCAGAGGTTACAAGCAGCACATAATATTGATATAATTTGCAAAGCCACTTAGGCAACCTTGAACCTCAGGGTCTCAGCTAAACTCCTATTGTTTGAATCTGTGGAGTAGCTAATTACCATGCTACCAAAAGGAGATGGCTGTTTTTGCAGAGCCTGGAGGAAGACTAAGTTCATTTGGGAACTCGGGTTAAGCTGTGTGCAGGGTCTTTTTCCCCTTCTCTTTTTTGAAAAATTTTCATAACAGGGTTTGCATTCTCACAAAGCAAACACAGTGTAGAAGCAGAGGCAATTTCCCCTTGCTTGCCCTCATCCTTCCAGAAAGGTCTCTGCATTACCTGAGGACCTGTCCCAAGGGTACCAGGCTGCCAGGTGATTTGATTGACCAACATTCCCATCAGGGGAGCTGACCTGACAGTTCAGCAAGGAGAACTGCTCTGTGACCTACTTGGAAGATTCTGGAATGCTACCTCACAAATCTGTTGCTTCTGCTCACCGCTGCATTTGCCCCTTCCTAGCAAATTATGCAAATTAAGCAATTAATAACTTCTCCATTATATGCACCAAATTACTCTGTCACAGGAAAACACAACTTTCTGTGTTAACAACTTTGCATTAGTAAGACTTGTTCTTGTAAGCAATGATGGATCTGTATTTTCTGCAACAACCAAACCACAGCTTCAGCTGAGACTGCTGTGTGCTGTGTTCCTTACCTCAGCATACCCTTCAAAGCTGATTTCCTTCAGCTTTAGATTAAGGCAAACCATGCTTGATGCAGCAGATTATATGTTTCCCCTATTGGCCTGGCAGCACTTAGAAGTGTGACTTTTGGTTTACACAGCTTAAGCCTCAGGGTTTACTTGCAGGTTAAATATCAGAATACTGAAACAGCAAGATGTAACAGGAGGATAAGAGCAGAAAAAGAACATCTCCTTGAGATTTCAAGTGAATAAGTAATCGTAAGCATATATCAAGTGCACAGCCAAAAGCTGAAGAGATAAAAGAAATAAAGTATATTAAAAGAGTCAGTCCTTACTAAGGTAGCAGCAGAGCTGAGTGTGACAGAAAGCAGCAACTCCACTCCTGGTGGAAAATATACTCCTGCAGAACTTAATACTGGACCCTCATGGAACCAGTCTTTTAAAAAACCACAAAGAAACAGCAGTAACAGCAACTCTGAACAGAAATCCCACCCGATTCTGAGAGCAGTTCCCAGGTCTGCCACAGGATGAAGGGAAGCCAACACAGGAAGGGGCAATGCAGTTCCTACTTACTCTACTAAATCAAAGAGCTTCTGGGGCTCGGCTGGGGGTGGGTAGATGATCTCCTCGATGCATTTCCGGACACAGTTTGCATAGGCAGTGGAGATGTGGATGAAGGCCTCGAGGTTGCGCATCTGCCGGGCCAGCTCAAGGAGCCGCTGTGTGCCCATCACGTTCAGCTGCAGGGCATGCCTAAGGAATGCAGAGGAAACAAGCAAAAGGCATTTCACTAGGAAGAATGCATGAAGGCTGAGCCTTATCCAAACCTCATCATGGAAAGGGAAGTAAGGGAAGAACAGGGGACATGGTGGAGCAGAAAGTGTCAGTGAAATGCAAATACGATAACAGCTTTCAAAGCAACACTGTTGGATTCGCTGCTCTGGACACTGAATGTCTTTCAAATATTTTTACTCAATTTGAAGGGTCACAAGTAAGACTTCACTAAAATCTCTAAGTGTGACACATCTGTCACTCCTCCCTGGGACATGTACTTCTAACCACTGAGGCACTGTGGTTCCTACGGTACCCATTCAGTGTTCTCTGGAGGGACCACTGCTAACCCAGATGAACACAGGGTTTCAGAAAGCAGGAAAGGGTCCTTGCATCCAGAAAAAAACAGATTCATAGCATTACAGAATGGCCTGGCTTGGAAAGGACCTTAAAGATCATCCAGTCCCACTCCTTGCCATAGGCAGGGACACCTTCCACCAGACCAGGTTGCTCAGAGCCCCATCCAACCTGGCCTTGGACACTGCCAGGGATGGGGCAGCCACAGCTGCTCTGAGAAACTTGTGCCAGGGCCTCAGGACCCTCAGAGTAAGGAATTTCCTCCTAATATCTAATCTAAACCCATTCTCATTCAGTTTGAAGCTATTAATAATCAAAGAAGACACAATTAGAGATAACAGCTTAAGTTCCCAAGGAATGGAGACGAGAACTGATAAGCATAAAAGAAAGAATGTCCTGGTTAGCAAAGCTGACCTTCAGGCACCCAGCATAGCTAGAAGTTGTCCTAGAGACAATCTGCAACAGATCTCAGCCAGCAGACTCTGCTGCATGCTTTGTACTGGGAGAAGGACACTTTCCTGTACGGAAGGGAGAAGGCTCAGGAATATGCAGTCTGCTCAGCCCAGGAGTAGAAGCTTTCAAAGGCATGTACAATGTTAGGAATTATGCCATCAAGCACAGTGTACACTAAAAAACCCAATTATGTTGAAGAGAAACTGTAAATAGTCCAAAGGAATGAAAACATCAGCTAAAGAGTACGATCAATATTTGGATCACAGTATCTAAAGCTAGAGATACTTTTCTTTTTACACTCTGCTATTAAAGAAAAGCATTTTCTGTAGATTTCTATTTCCTCCTGCCCTTCTAGCAGGATGAATACTATTACTTGAGCTACCCTTCAGACAAAACTTACTTTTCAATGCACACTTCTGTTTGCCTGCATCCCTTTGGAGAAGTGCTGAACAGAACTGTGCTCATAATATGGGCCTAGCATGGATTTCTGCTGAGTTGCTCAGAGTTCCTTTAGCCTTCAAAGGGAATATCATCTAACCCTGGTGGTTTGTTATTTGTTTTGTCATCCTGTATTTTTTCTATTTCTATTAAAACAGCATCTATTAATATTTCAGTGTAACACAATTTCTGAGATTTCTGCCCCTCAAGAGTTCCATCTGGAGAATTCCCTAAATGTACTGCATGTTGATGCCAATAACTCATTTAGTGTCTCCACTGCTGCTTCTCCAGTATCTTCACAGCAATGCTTTTGCCCCTTCCTTATTTATTTGCTTTACATATTCTGTTGTAATCTTTGAGCTTCTACCATGTTGAAAAAATAGTTTTATCTGTGTCACCAAGTTGCAGCTTGAAATTCTTGACTGAGCAGCAATATTGTGCTTTCACATTTAACTTGCTAAAACACTTAACGATCTGATATACTTTATTATTTAGTCAGGAATAATTTGAGTTGAAGAACTTCTCAGATTTTGCCTTCTAATCATCATTCTCCTTGTTCTGCTAGAGATTTTGACAGATCACATACAATCATTCTTTAAATAGTTTCTCCACTGCCTGCAAGCTGATGACCTTTTCAACTTTTAACTTCTTTCTAGCTATCCTCCTTATTAAAAATGTGGTTTCCCTTTGATGTTTCATGCCACTGGGACGTATTTTTAAAGTGGGTTCATTTGTGCATTGATTTAAGAACATTTATGGCTACTTACATATTTGCTCAAGATTACATCAAGAGCTGCTTTCTTTCTGGTGTTTCTCTAATTGTTCTAAAAAGCAAATTTATGGTGGATAAAATGGATATCTATTTAGCCTATGAGCAAATAAAGACTGTTATTGTGAATTGTGTTTTCTACTATCACAGCTTTAGTGTTTTTCAAAAGAACTATGAGGATCTGGCAATGCAGATCACCCACCTCTGTTGAACTGACAATCTGCACAGAAGCATTTACACATCTAATCTTCTTTCAGTGGCTTATTTCTGCTGGTTTTTCTCAATGGAAAAGTCTGCCTGGACAGGCACTGCCAAGGGAACTCCTTCAGAAACCCAGCACTTTATTGTAAACAGGTAATTACAGTGAGAGCTGGGTGTTTTAAAGGTTGTGATGGGCTGTTTTCTCAAAGCACAACTCATTTCCCTCTCCAGCTACTCCGTGACAAAGAAAGGCCATTAACAACACCAGCCTTAGAGACAGACACAACACAGTTTCACTTCAAGCTGTCTCCAGTGCTGCCAAAACATCTCTCTGATGACCTAAACCACATGTTTCCCCACCTCAGTTTTAGGTCATCCTTAACTCCCTTACAGCATTACAACCCAGTCCTGCAGCTCTTCCTTCTGTTCCCATGGGAATGTGCCAAGACAGTTCCCTTTTGACATGCACACATACACGGCATTTTCAGAGCACACCCCCTGCATGTTCAGCACAGAACCACGGGAGCACGAACATGGCAGTGGGGAATTAGCACTGCAGACATGCAAGGGATGCTCTGAGCAGTGCCCTGGTGCATCCTGGATCACACCTGGCAAACACAGAAAAGCAGGACGTACTTGAGGGGTTCGTCAAAGCGAACTGTGGCTGCACAGTGGAAGACAACATTGACCCGGGTCAGAAGCTCCTCCTCATCTTCAGCACTGATGGCCAGCTTGGGCTGAGTGAGTTCAGCATTAATAGGCTTAATCTTCTCGTGGAAATTAGGGCAATCTTCTCGGACCCTGTCAAAGACCTTGAAGCACAAGAAAGAAACACAGAAACAGAGAGAGATCAGGTACAGAATTAGGCAGCTGAGATCGCTTTGATTAGCAGCCAGTCTGATTACATCAATCAGTGCAACTGGCACAGGTGAGATGATAAAGTAGTCCATTCACTTGTTCTCTCCCAGGGAAAACAGAAAAAAATATAGGGGGTAATGCATTGCTCTGAAGAGATTAATGAATCTCCTCTGCCACCACTTGTTTCCTTGGACACCCACCAAAATTCCTCTGTGTCCACATCTCCTGCAACCATTTGCTACTTGACCTCGAGGGCTGCCTGTAGGACCAAAACAGGAGCTAAAGAGCAAGAGTGCAGAGTATGGAGTGAGAAAGCCTTAGACTCAAGCTAGATGGTTCTACAAAAGACTTGCAGAGAGGAGGGGAACTGGGCACATTCTTGCTTCTCCTCTTCCTTGCTGATCCTTGCCTACTGTCACTCTCTGCTCATGTCAGAGGAGTCCAGTGGGGATCTGCTCGTGGGATGGAACAACAGGGCATCTCAGTAACTCCCACTGCTAAAGCTGTTGAGTGCCACCAGCAGTTTTGCATAACTGAACATGTGTGCAGCTGGTTGGGCTCTCAAGCCATCTTCCAGCCCTTTGTTTCCTACAAGTATGATCCACAGCTCTTTCCAAGACACATTTCAGCACAGCATTATTGTATGTGGGCCATTTCAACTGAATTAATGGAAACAACCATTAAGTCCAAAAAGATCCTTCCCTTTTCTTTTTTTTTTTTTTTTTTTTTTTTTTTTTTGGGGGGGGGTGGGGTGGGGGGTTGGGGATGGAGCAAAGTGACAACACGAAAGGTAGAAGGAATCAATAGACTAGAAAGGCTATGGGATCTGAAGAGGTATAATCTAGATCCCAAAGGATAATCACACCTCCAAGGTTAACAAGTCTACTGACAGGAACACCTAATACTGAGAGAGATTACTGAGAGGTGCAAAGGCTGCATCACACCACCTCTGGACACCTTCAAGAGCTGTATAGATAAGCAGTGCCAGCAAAGGCAGGGAACAGCTGAACCTGCCTTGGGGCAGGAGGATGGAGCAGCTGACTTTTCAGTAGCTCTGTGTTTCTGGGGTGTTTCCCCTCCTCTGTAGCCTACTAACCAGCAACACCGAGTTTGGAAATATCTTTACTACCATGTTTTCCTAGATATTCTTCTGCCTTTGATGTGCCCAGTGCTTATGAACAAGCAGAAATTCTGTGACACAAAATTAAACACACTAAGAGACATATGAAAGATTAAACTGATCCTAAGAGCAGTATTTTTTTTGTTTGACTAAGGGATTACCATCTTTCTGCTTATCTGACAAGCAAATCTAGATAAACCTTGAGGCTCTTAGGGATAAAAAAGTGATAAGAGAATTATTAGCCTTCCCCATTATGCACCACACTCTGTACTTACTTTAAATTGCCACACAGCTGCACATCCTTCATAAACCTGAAACTTCAGCCCAAGTTAGGGCAAGACAAAACCATTTCACTGTTCTCAGATGCACCTGAGTGCACACATCTTTCATCAGTGCGGCCAGGCCAGAAAACAGATCTCTAAACAGAGAGAGCCATTCATGAGCAAAGGTGTTGGTGAGAGCTGGCTGGACTGTAGGAACTGAATTCCTGGGCACCAACAGCCCTAATGTCTGCAAAAAACTTGTTTTCTAACACGGTGCTACACTGGCTCTGCAAATGTGCATAATCTCCTGAGAAATCACATGCCAGCAAACCCTGATGGGACACAAAATGGTAAGGAGGTTTCTCAGAGAACCCACATGAGATCAAAGCTATCTTGTGGGACTCTCCGGATATTACTTTGCATTTGTTTGTTCTGTTGCAAAGAGAGTGCAAAGCAGCACAAAACGAGAGTTATTTTCTACATGTTGGCATAAATAATGCAAAGGCAGAGAAAGAATGAATCAGCCCTTTCTCCATTTCAGTCATGGCATATAAAATAAGAGTAGTATTTCTGCAGTGCCAGCCTTGGACAACTGAATTCTTCCTACATCTCCTCCTGCCATTCCCACTGCAGATAATATCCCCCTTCAGCTTCTGTGCCTGCTGCTACCACGTGCCACTCAGCTGCTGCAGTTTTTCATCCCCTCCAATGATTCACTGCATTCCTCTGAAGGATGAAGGCAATTTCTAAATGCAAGCTCACAAGTCAGCACAGTGCTTTGGAAAGCTTCTGCACCACAGGAATATTCAGTACACTGTCACCATTAAATCACATAACAGGAGCAGCTGTTTAATCGAAGTCTGCTGCTTCTTTTATGGAAGCTGAAGGGTTCGGACTTGTCAGTGCTTTACAGGGAAATGAGGGAAGATTTGAAGGCAAAACAACTGCAGCTTATTTTATTCTGCTTCCTGCACTTCAATGAGTACTTAACATAAAGATGATGCTTGGTTTGAAGGTAAACTGTAATTGTATCTCTAAATTCTGATGAACTCACCAAGAGCATAAAATAATAAATCCCCAGTAACTGTGAGAGGCCTAAGGATTGTTCTGTCTTCTCTTTTTAGAAGCCATCTGCCAATATGAAATAGTCAGTGGACTGGTCTGATGTACTGCTGGAATGAAATGAAAACACTGGCCAGGTCAGCAGCACTTCTGAAGGGACACAGGAACTGCCACAAAATTACAATGAAGAGAAAGGAAAGGCCTTTGACTTCAAGTTGTCCAATACTAATGAAACTGAGGGAAATCAGTAATAACATTACCCTGATTTCAGTGTCTTTTTGAGCATCCTCATGCATTGCAGGGGCAGCACTGCTGCCTTGCCCAAACCAACAAATGAATCTAGCAGCTGCTATTCTCATTTTTAACCTCAAAACAGAATGCAAGTTCAGCACGGGCTGTGCTACCCCTCAACTGAGGGAGGATTTCTTATTTCTCATTTTTTAATCAGGAAATTCCAATTTATAATGCTAATCAAATTTCTGTGTTTACACTTTACATTGTCAAAAATGGGAAAACAGGACATCTGGAATTTCTCTCAACATTCTAGTTGAGTGTGTTTGATGGATCCTATTCCTGCCCTCCTAAGCTCTGACCTCCCTTTCCAAAGGACATCTGCAGGTCTTGGTGTCCCCTGTTCTTGCCTTAAAGCATATAATACTTCAGAGAGGTTTTTGCCTACCAACCCTTCAGTCAGAAATTTTTCCATGCCACAGAGATAGAAAAACCTCAAAGAAAGGGCAAATTGCACATCTATGGAACACCACAGCTGAAAAATAAAGGAACCACTGAGCAGTGCAAAATGCCAAAGGCTTCGCATCTTCCTCAGGAGGCATTTTCAGTGAAGCAAATACAAATTAATGAAAAGTAGAATGCCTAAGCCATGGTCCACTTTAAAAAAGGAACTTGCACGAGTTTGGTCTTGTAAAAGCCTTTCAAAGGTCTGAGTAGTCTTTTCTTTTTTGGACAGCACTCCTGGATCACCCTCAACCCCATCAGGCACTGGTGAGTGACCCAGAAAGCATCAAGTTTTTAAGTGTGGCCAAGAAAGGCAACCTTTTTTCCTCAGGTGTGTTTCATCAGGCTTCTCTAGGAGCATTGGTCACTTACATTGTAACACGAAAATTTCAAGGCATTACTGTGGGAGAACTTTCAAAATGGAGCAAATCCTGAGAATTCCCACAAAATGGAACTCACATACAATAAACCAATGAGAACATTAAGGTTGAGAGAGCTCACTTTGAAAAAAAAAGTAAAAAAGGTAAAAAGCTTCCACTCCTCAGATAAAGAAATGGAAGGGATTGCTTAGCATGATTCAGGAGAATATAGGCAAGAATTGTTCTTTGTAGAGGAAATACAGAATTTGCCCTAAGAGAGAATAAGGCCAAGGGGTAAAATATCATTGCAATAATTTCTTCAAAGAAAAAGGTGCTCACTAGCTGTATGGAACAATTTTAAACCCAGGGTGTTTGAAATCTCTCTTCTGAACAGAGCATTGGTGTACAAATACAGGGGAACAGCTTATATATAAATACACAAAATAACATCCCCCAGGGTGTGCATCCATCCCTCACTGATTTCAATGACAGCTTCATAAATATACAAGTGATCATCACAAATTTAAACTACTGAAAGTACCAAAGTCATGAAAACAACTCTTAAAAAAAAACTGATGTCTTCAGTTTAGTCCTGCTGATAAAATCCTCCAACACATTTAAGGAAGGAAGGTACACAACTATTTTTGAATTGCCATTGTAGCAAATTTGAGATATAACTGGGCAGCTTCAAAGTAATTAGCCAGCAATTAATCTTTAGCCTGGTAGATTTCCAGCAATAAACACCAGGATTATTCAGTCAAGAAATGTGTGAAAATGCAGGTCAGGAAGCTTTAATTGGGATAGAGCCTTTTTCCCCCCTTTTTGCACTCTCTGCCTCATTTCCTCTTCAGAAAATTGCTTTTAAGTACAGTTCTTCTCCAGGCAAATAAAGCATAATTCATCTCATCAGTTGTAAAGCAGGCAGCAGAGCATTCCTCATTACCGAAAAACAAATGGCTTATGCTTCAATCCAGAGCTATTACTTTCCCTTGATCAGAGCTAATGTAGTGGAAATACAGGACCCACCACCAACATCTAGTAAACAAAACAGCTGATTATTTAAAGATGAAGACTGCAGAAAAAAAGAGAGGGACAAAAACTTTCAATACAGGTCAGCTAAGACTAATATGTATATCCAGCTATTTGGGATGTGGTTTTGAATAGCCAGTTTCCTTGAAAATTGGCTGCTGACCAAGCCTGCTGTTTTCTAGCAAGAATACTCCAATTCCATGGCAGTGAATCAGGAAAACTTTCCAAGTCAGACGCTGTAGGCACGAGCATGAGGGGTTTGAGAGGCATGGAAAAGCTTCCCATGGCCTCCAGTGCCATCTTATAGGTGGGTGGACAAGCCATGGATAGAACATGGAGCTTTCTGATGTTTATCACAGATGCTCCTGGTGCCCCTGGGTGGTACTTTGAGATCAGCATCAAACATTTAAACTACTCAAAAAAAAGACAGATTCTTCAAACACTGCAGTGAGAGGGTACTCAAGTGTAGAGAGCTGAACATCTGGGAAATGAGTACAGTAGAATAATAATTCACTCTTCTAGCATGAGCTGTGCTAGAAGATTACCAGAAAGAAGAAGCCGCCACTGGTCACAAGTAAGGAGCTAGCCTGGAACCGGGGCTTTTCCCAATAAATATCCTACCTGTGGCCATGATGTCTTGAAAGGTAAGGAAGTTTTCTGGCATGAGTGCGAGCCATTTCCTGCCAGTTGGTCTCAATGACTGAAATTCATGCCAAGAATGTTGAATCTATGGATGTGTCAAAAGTACAGTGAATTGAAGATGAAGTTTTGCAGGAGGTTCCTGGAATGCCTTGATGAGAACTTCCTTCTCCAAGTGACAGAGGAGTCAATGAGGAGAGGTGCTGTGCTGGACCTTGCTCTCAGCAACCTTGTTCTCATCAAAAGGTTCAGATTGGATATTCTTAGAAATTCCTCCCTGTGAGTGTGGAGAGGCCCTGGCACAGACTGCCCAGAGAAGCTGTGGCTGTGCCATCCCTGGAAGTGCTCAAGGCCAGGTTAGACAGAACTTGGAGCAAGCTGGGATAGTGGAAGGGGGTTGGAATGAGATGATCTTTAAGGTCCCTTCCAACCTAAATCATTCAATCCTTTTATGATTTGCCCTGGGCAATTTCTCATTTCAGTATTTTTCTGTGGTGCTCACATCTTACACAAATACTTTGGCCTTCTTATGTCATCCCACATAAATTTTTGTTACCTTCATCATAATAACATAATTTTTTGAGTGGTGTTTAAAAGAAAAGCCCTAAATTGGGATACCCCAAGCCTGTCAAATACCTGCCTTTTTTTCCTTGCTATCACTTAACTAGGATCATATTCCCACAGTCAGGCTACAGGCAGCACACACAGTCAGAAAACAAATGGGAATGTTGCTGGGAGATTATCAGAAACTAATGCAATTTAGAAGACTGATAGGAAGAGCAGGGACACTACTAGAAGTGAGGGCCCTTGTGAACAAGAGACCAATCCAGTAAAGAAGAAAACAGTTGATATTCTAAGAAATCATCTAAGAAAGGATGTCTTAATCATTGTAAACCGATTTTCTGTAGTGTCACTATTCCAAGCAAGCAAGGAAGTAAGAGAGTTACAAGTAATCCTTGATTTCCATCCAAGGAGTCTTCAGCTTAGGGAAATTAAAACTTCTTTAAGAAGATAGAACCATCTGTCCAAATAGTGTCAGCTACTTACAACACAGTCTGGCTCTGCAAGTACCCCTGCTACTGGAGACAAACTGTAACCATTGCCTCTGGTCATGGTCAGTCCTCAAAAGAATCCATAGAAACCTTTTGGGTATGGTTGCAGAAACCCCTCTGGAATCACAGCTCAAACCTTCTCTCTGAATCCAACCTCTTTGTATGTTATTCAAAATACAGACTTCTTTTTAACAATGCTTGGCTCAATTACTTCTGATCGTTCTTAAAATCCACCAATTCCTGGCCATGGGTAAAAACAAAACAAAACAAAAATAAAGTTATAAAAAAATCAATTCCACTGAACTTTGTCAAATTATCTGGATGTAAAGAAAAGGCAGAGTTGTCCCAGGAAGTCTGCAGCAGCGTTCTGGCTCGCAGTCTCCCTTTTCCACTGGCTTGGGTCTCATCAAGCAGGAGGTGTTGTCTTGTTTCACAACAAAGGTACCTGTTGTCAGGAGGGCCATTTCCTGCCAGCCTGTGATAGTAACACGTCTGCCAGGAGCAGATGACGCTCACTTCCCCGTACAAAGATCAGAGCATTGCCACAGATGGCTCAGCTACACCCTCTCAAGTGTTCCTCCCTCTGCTGCCATTGCAGTTGCACCCTACTAGAATGTTCTGACAGGCCTGATGGTAAAAGACAAGTCAGATGAGGTTTCACACACACACCCTGCAAGACTGTTCCTCTTTCAGGCAGGGAAAGATGAGTTTTGTTTGCAGACAGGTAGGAGTTTTTCTGTGTTTTGCTGGTTTGTTTTGGTTGATTTTTTTTTTCTAACAATAGAGAAATCCATGTATTTTAGTATGGAAAGAAACATACACACATTTTAAACAGGATCAAGAAAGCCGTATCAAGTGTCCTTAAGCCAGGCTCAGGTTTTAGCTTGCTCTGGCATCTCAGAGACTGTTGAAGGGTAATCAACAAGCCCCACCTATCATCTCTGGCACTCTACTAATTCTTCCAGCTAAAGCCAGAATGTTAAAACCTTCTAACCACAGGATTTGTGCCTCAAGACATCCCTCACACTGACATGCAGTTTTCAATACATCTATCAAGAGAGAAGTTACTTTTTCAGCTCATACTGCTTCCAAGGGAGACCAAAGAGGATAATCCATGTAAGCTGAACTGGAATTCATGTTCACTGCCTGTAGCCTTTAGCTTCCAGCTCTAGATTGCACCAATTAATTTTATGTTACCCAGTCCATACAAGGCAGAAAAGTGAGCATTTGGGCTAATTATGCTTCAGTGTAACAAATCACTTGCCCATGTGTCACCAGAATGAGCAATGTTTCCAACCAGGTTAAACTATGCAGGGCCAGGAGTTGGATTTGATTATCCTTGTGGGCCCTTTCCAACTCGGGGTGTTCTATGATTCTGTGAACAACAAAAAGTTGTTTGTACACAAAAGCCTCCCCATCTGTCTGAGCAGGGATTACCAGTAACGAGCCTGTGTCCTTGGCCCTGGTCCCACGAGGTTATAAATTCCTTTAATGCTTTAATCTACCGGTGAAAAAACCCTGACAGAAGGAGTGGAGGAGAAATGAATAGAACATACCCCAAACAACCATCCTGAGGTACTGGAATGCACCTCTCACCCCGCACAAATATGAAATACACAATGTTCTGCAAATACTACTTGCATGAGGCTATACTATATATCCTAACTATATATTGAACTGAGGGAAGTGCAGCTCATTTCTGCACCTGTCCTGCTACAGTTGGTAGAGGCAGCCCAATGGTTCCCCAGATTCCTTGGAGAAAAAAACCAATCCAATACTTCAACATCTGCCCCAAACTATGTGATGGTAAAGTTAGGATCTCCAGGGCATGCAGCACAGCTACCACAGTGTGATAAGGTGTATGCAGGAGGTGCTGAGAGAGCACCAAGAAATGCTTCTCCTGGGAATGAATGAAGTGATTAAAGCAGCTCAAGGACAACAAGCTGCATGAGGATAAAACCAGAGTGTGACAAATGGGTTACTCTGGTGCTGTGTTATGCAGGCTGTGCACAAGAGGAGAAACTGCTTGTGTTTAATTAGAACTGGGAGAAGAATCTCAACTAAAATAAAATTATTTGTCTTAGTGAATATGGTAAACAGTATGATGTCAGCATGAATGACATCAGTATGATGCTGGCAGGGGAGTTTTGTGGTGCAAAGTCTTCCAAAGTCACCTGTGCCCAGGCAACCATGTAAGTAAAACTATAAAAATCAAGACTGCCTGAGTAACAGCACTGAAAAAGTCCAAACTTGGGTATGAATACAGCAGAAATGGGACCAACTAGGAGAAAAAGTAACTGGGGACAGACTGTCTGAGAGGAGTTTGGATAGAGAAAGTGAGGTGCAAGTATGGTCCAAAAATAGAAAACAGAAAGATATAAAATCAGGTACAAAATAAAAGAGGACACATTTGGTTTTTTTCTGGAGTGTGGACACCTACAAATGGTGATGAATCCAAGTCCACAGTGATGTGGAAAAGACCCGTACTGGATAACCTGCTGGAGCTTCCATCATGTCTTCATCTGAAAAGACCTGGTGTGGGACAGTGGAGAAAGCAGGAGCATAGACTTGAAGTGGGAAGGGAGATAAGAATTATAACTCAATAGAAGTTGGATGTGATTCATTATAATGATAATTAATAGCTTTATAGTTGTGCGTGCTTTTAGATTAGTTATCATTTAATTGCTTTATTAGCCTCTTAGCAGTATATTGCTTAATTTAATGTCATCATAATCTCTTAATTCAGGTTATGTCTCAAGCCTGGACCCTGAAGAGGAGAGTGAGGCTCGTAGGGTAACCTATGGCTACCTGCTTTGGCTTACTAGCCTGAAAGACCAGCTCTATCCTTCAATCAACAGGGACAGCCTTCAACCCACCTCCAGAAAGATGCTCAGCCTCACACAAAACCAACCAGTCTCTGTCTCCATCATCCCACAAATCACACCTGTAATTCCAAAGCACTTGTAACAGAATGAGAAAACACTAATCTTGGCGTTCTCAGATTTTCTGTGCTCAGCTCATGACATTTCTGCTTCTCACACTTGTACAGGAGAATGACAAGCCCACTGGTGTGTTTTGATCTAAGAGAGATTCTGGAGTTGTTTCGTGGTGTCATCCCTGTCAGCCTGAGGGAACCACGACAGCATAAACAGATCTTCACCCCTGGAGTCATAATTACAATAGCAGGACTCTCGTACTCCACTGGCCCTCCACCTTTCTCTGTGCTTTTCTTTTGCAGAGCCTTTTTCTGGCATTGCCATACCACTGAACCTCTACCTCTCTGGGAGCCTTTGTACCACCCACAAGCCAGGGTCCCCTGAGCAGCTGTATGAGGTGCCCAAGCAGGAAAGGAGAAATACTTCTGTGCTGCAGCTGCAGAAAATGATCTCTGAAGAGGCACATGCCCCAGTGGTGAACGTGTCTTGTATTCTCCAGCAGTATCCCAGTTAATGGCCAAGTATCTCACATACAGATTGCTCCAACTTCAGAGATATGCTGCTTTCAGACTCATTTCTACAGCAAAAAGGCTTTAGCTCACCAGGTCAGCAGAACTATGAGGAAAGGACAAGGAAAGTCCCAGTCCATGTGATTTTCCTTATGTGAAATATTTTATGGCAGCTCACCCCTTTCAAATGAAAGGCATTCAGTTTTGGCATCTTCTCTCTGGGGATAATAGCACAGCTATTATCTCCCTATCATTTGCCCAATTCATCACTCAGAGAATTTCAATTTTGTCTAATTCAGAGAGAGTAAAAATATACTAAACCAATAATATCTTCCTCCCTTTTACACTGGAAGTGATGACTCTCCAAAACACTGTGTTTCCTTCCCTCCTACAAGCCTAAAAGCATCTCCCAAAAAGGCTCAATTTATATAATAATATCTGATCGTCACTCTCTGAAACAAGAGAAATAACAACTAATATACAACACTGACAACGTGGGAGCCATCTGTGTCCTACAGGGTATGAAGATAAGTGATGTGCCACCATAGAAACAGCAGCTTAGGAGATCACGTCCAAGATTAAAAGCTGATTCCAAAAAGATGATAATCTACGTTTAGCATTGCAGCCATGGAAATCTACATTTTCTTGCATGTTGCTCAAAAGACCTTGCCAGTTTAGGTATATTTTACCAGGACAGATTCCAATTCTGAAACATTACTACAGAATGTTTTGTATTGGATAGCACTCACCCCTGCAGTTTAATATCAGTTACTGTAGCTAAGAATGGTTTAGAGCATGTACAATCATTTATTTAAAAAATGGACAGTTTTACTGTAACGCCAAAGGGAAGGAGAATTTAAGTCTCAGACTGCTTAGCACTGCTTCTGTTAAACCCAAGTGAAACTCTGCCTCATCTGCTACATTTCTAGTACCAGCAGCAGAGTATCCTGGACTACCTGTTACTGTCAGAGGTTGGGAATTCCCTACTACATTGCAGTCAGCCCTAAACTGAAAAGTTTGCCATACATATAGACTTTTAAATAATTTCCCCTGAGCTGAGCTGGGTCTGCAGGCCTAACAGACCTAAAATTGCATTTCAGCCAATAAAGCAAACAAATGAGTCCTGAAAAAATACTGCCGTGTAAGAAAGGGCCACTTCACTGAACCACTTTCAGTTGTCACACTGGTAAAATTGAAATGCTAACTGCCAGCTGGTGGGATTGTTAAACACCCTGAAAATGAAACATCAGCGAATCAAATGGCTGACAAGGAGCTCTTAAGAGATTACTCATAACTGAGCAGTAGCCCACAGTCCTGGGTGCTTCTTTTGTAGAGGAAAACCTGTTTCATGGGGAGAGACTTTAATCCACCCACTCAGCAATTGTTCTGTATTGGTCATGAAAGTCGCTATCAGCACCAATAATTAAACCGTGACCTTTAAGGGATGTGTGTTTTTATCAACACTGGTCGGTTGAAATGAGTCTAAGTTAAGAATTTGTCCCTTTCAGCTGTACTTATTGGTGGGTCTTCCGTCCTTAATGGTTTCCGCCTTCAAGGAGACAGACCAAATGTGCAGATGCAAAATTTCTTCTAGTCCAGAATTCTTTTTCTTCGTTCTGAGTTTTGAGTACCTGGTTTTCTGCCCTCTTGTGCTCAGTGGTAAATACGTTAGCATTTGAAAAAGGAACAGCTTAGAGAATCCCTTCCATAAGAGAGCTATTAAAAAGCAATTTCTTTACCAAGGAGAAATACTGTTGTCAAGCATACAGCAGGCAGCCTTGCTTCATCCTTCATTTTTGTGTTTGTATTATGGTTATTTTTCCTATTTCTGTTCATCAGCAAATCAGCTTGATAGATTAATTCTTTTTTGAGAGTCGGTTTTAGTCACTGGAGTCTGTTCACCGAGAACCATCTGTTCCCAAAGATTTCCCTCCCACACACCATGGCAGAATTACGCCTACAACCAGTTTCTTCTATTAGGAAAAACTACTGTTAACAAGCTGGGTGACAGGAGTCCCCAGGGAGACAATACAAGAACTTGCAACCTTGTTCATCATTGTTATAAAGCAATACCCATTACTCAAGGACTGACTCTGGAGGGTGAGTGAACCCATCTACCCCTTCCTTCCCACTCTCCTGCTACAGTACTAAGAGATCAAGACCTGTCCAAGAAGTGGGAATGGGGAGCGACTGGAGGATGTTGTGGAGGCCCTTCTTCCCCTCCCACAGCCTGGGCCCCAATTTCATGGAGTGTGTTTATGTGCCAGTTAGGGGCAATGCTCCTCAAATTCCTTCCTCTGCCTCCAACCTTTTCATGATCATGCAGAAGTCTCATAATCTTTCTGACTCTGACTCATCTCATCTACCTTACCTAAGTAGGTGTCTGGGAGAGTTTAATCAGATTAAACTGAACGAGCTACCAGATCTATTATGACAGTATCACCTCACATCAAATCCATGACATCTGCCAAATGACAGCAGTGAAGTGGAGCCTCATCCCAAGTGCAGGACACAGGCAGGCACAAGCTGGACTGTAGCCTATGCCACGCATTCCAAGACCAGGATCAAGTGCACCCCGGGCAGCTGTCACCTTCACTTCTGTCACTCAAGCAAGAAGCCAAATTGCCAAATAGCAGTGGAGGAAAGAGAGTAAATACATGCCTTGCCTTCCACAGGAAAGACTCTCCTGGGAAGGACTGAGAAAGGGAATTGCTGGTTTCAGGTTAAAGACAGCACTTCTCTTCCCTCTCACCTATACAACATTTTCCCTCAGTCCCTAAAGTGACCTGCTGAACCAACTCCCTGGAGCTGTGCTGCTGGCCTCAGAGAAAATCCCATCTCTTTTAACAAAATGTTAATCTTTTTAGAACAGAAATGCCATTTCTTGCCACTTCCTCTTCTCAGCGCTGCAGCTCAGAAGTGCTGGCACCACCCCAGTGCATGGGCTCAGCTGTGCCTCTGGACCTGGAATCCATCTAGCCCTGCTGGCAGAATAAAAATTAAAGAAAAGAAGGGAAAAGGACTGGTGAGTTAATTAAATGCAGCTCCTGTCAGAGGATGGGAGCACAAAAGCAGGTGTAGGCACAGAAATTATTCAGGGGCACAAGAACTACCGTGCAGGAGCAGAGTAAAAATGTATTTGATTTGAGCCACCATCTGACAAGAGCTACAAGAAATGTTTCAAAGAAAGACCTAATTCAGCAAATTGCATCCTCCCAGTCAGGTCTCATCATGGTTTATAGAAGGAAAGGAGTGGCTTAAGTGTTTCATTTACAACATTATCTTCTATATATGTTAAAATATGTATTTTCAGCCATACAAATGTTTAGTACAGCTTAAAGCCCCGTTTCATTGACTAAATATCATACATAATTAATTTAAAAATCTAGCCATTATTTAGTGAAGTAGTCTTTCCTTCTTCAGTGCTGAATTACTTTCACTGAACGCTGCCTTTCCTGGACACAGAGCTTATCTTACTTCGGGTTTATTTATTTTTAGCACAGATGTCTCTCACCACTCTGGTTTCATGTTCTGCTGATTCCCCTGATGCCAGGGATTTGAACATCTATTAGTACCTGAACAATCTGCAGACAAGCACACAAAGCTGACTACTTTCCTAGAGAGCACCTGCACTCCAGGGAACTCACTGCTTCTTCCATGGGTGCACATGAGAAGCAGACTGAAAGACGATGGTCTCAAAGTTGTATCAGTGACCAGGGAATGACACTGATTAAATGTCCCTCAACCTTCCAGATTAGATATTAGGCAGAAGGGAGAAAAGGGTAACCAAAGGTCTCCAGACATGTATTTTGGGTTTCAAATAGTGCTTTTTGTTAAATATTCTATTAATACCTTCTACACAGTCTTCTTCATCAGTAAGTTCTTTATAAAGAAGAGCCATATTTTTCTCAGAAGGAAACAGACACATAGATTTTAAGTGACTTACCCAAGGTCACCAAGTGGAAGGAGAACCTAGCTATTTTAAAGCCCTTTAGGAGGCAGTATGCCTTCCCTAACCAAGTGCTGCTTTCCTGAGAGTTGCCTTTTGAGGGCCAAATTAACATCAAAATTTTGGCACTGACTCAAAGACTAACCTATGCTTAAAAAAAAAATACAGTGCATGTTTAGGCTTGGGAATATTATCTCTGTGTAACTGGATCATAAGAAACTGTGTTTAATAAAGGCAAGCTTCATTGGGGTGAATAGTAAAAAACTTGGGTTACAGGCTTGTGGAAAAATCTGCTCTTTTTTGAAGGTTCCAGGTGCTCTCCTCTGACATTGTTCATTGCTGGGAGAGCCCTCAGGGAGAAGCACACGGGTGAGGCAGAGTAATGCCAGCCCCAGAGAGTACCTACCAGCCCTGGGAAAAGATGAAGTTAACTGGAGAATGTCTCTTGCCTTCAAGCAGGCTGGGAACATCACTCCAGCCCCAAGCTTACAAAGAAAAGAGGATACAAATAACTGCTTTGCTCTCCATGCCTTTCCTACCCACCATAAACTGCTTTTGACCCGTTCTGATCAGGAACTAACATTTATCTGGAGGAAAACTGCCCAGAGGTAGTAATCCTGATGTTAACATGGATAGAAAACACAGACTGGCATTCGGTGATCCAGGGGTTTCATCTAAACCAAAGGAAAGCAGGAAAACCTGTCCTCAGAGGACACATCTGAGAGGGACTGAGCAGTGACTGATGTGACCAAAGCAGACACTGGTAAATGGAAAAAAATTGATGGATAGCAACTAAGGTAGAAAATCAAAAGAATCTTCTCTGCAATGCACAGATGAGCACAGAGGCAGCTGTGTCAACTCTTGTTTGATGCAGCACAGACCCCAAATCAGTGCTGAAATGGTACATGAAAAACAGTCAGAAATAGTCCCAGATCTCAAAAGCACCTATTCCAGAGCTCTTCAGAGAGTCCATTTTGTGCAGATGGATGGGTAACACACAACTGGATGAGGTTAAATGTATACCACTGTTATAAACAACAGCAGGGAAGCGATGCCTGGGGATTACTGGTGCTTGTTTTTCCATGTCCACTTCAGCAGGAAGTTAATTTTTATCATAGACATAAGCAAGCCTTCAGTTTGGCCACACCTTTGGGCCTCTAGCACAAAAAATGTTTGATCTTACAACAGTTGCTCAGTCATCCCCTGCTCTTATTCCAAATAATTAATCCATCCCATTCTCTAAAATCTGGATCCTCCCAGGAAACCTAACATTACATTTTATTTTGACAAATTACATACCAGTGCATTTCTTCTGCAACCAATTCTGTCCAGCACAAAGAGTAATTTCACAGCACGTATTTCTGTACAAAAGCTGGGACTTCTACCTGAATTACTGCTTTCTCCTACTGTTACTGGAGAAATATTCACCTTTGAATCAAAACCAATGTACAGATTCACAGGAACACAGAAACATATCCCATGTGCACCTACTTCAGGTTATGCCCTGCTATTTAAAATACAAAATGGAACACATGGAGAGTTAATATCACATACAACTGGCTTCTCAGTTAAACTGAAAATTTAACATGAGAGAATTTGGTTTTCAGCCTGGTTTCCTAGGAAACATTTCCAGCTACTACTGGTGGAGGCTACAGATTGACTGTCAAGCCCACGACTTCCTTTGTTCCCAGTCCATCAGTTTCATTTCTTTTATCAGCTGGTCTTCCCTACTGAAACACATCTAATACAGGGCGCAGGGTTTCTTAATACATGCAAAACAATCAGTATTTCCCAAACAGCCTCCCCAAATGAGAGCCACAAAGTGGTAGCAGTGATTAAAGAAGAATAAACAAAATGAAGTTATTTGAATTAATTTAAAAGGTGATCTCCAGATTTGTATATGTTCGATTCTGCACAATGTTGATAAATATCTGCTAGAGATAATCTATGATTTGATTATTTATCCCTAACAAACAGATGGGCTTCTGCATTGCCATTTACAAGAGTATAAACACATTCTGAAAACAGAAACAGAACAAGGAAGAATTTAGGAATATGTGCACAGGTTTTTAACCAAATGTGCTGTTACTTAGGTGAGATTTTATAACCCTTTAGAACACCTGCATTATCTAAAAGTAAAGCACTACAGCCAACAAGCACTGCAGAAAATCAATCCCTGATGTCACTGCTCTTTGAAGACAAGAGGCAAAACACATTGGAGTGAATCTACAGGAGAGAAAGCAGGTCCCAACCCCACAGACACACACTGACCTGGGCACAGTGCCTTGGTCTGGAACCTTCCTGGCTTTGTTTCTTACCAAAAAAAGTGATTGCTCCAGAGAACGAGAAGGCAGCTGGATATTTTCATGCATGCAGAAATGAAGCCTTGCTTCCAGGGCTTAATGAAATTATGCAGACTCAAAGATGTATCACTGCTTCTCTTTCTACTTCTGTTGTCACTTGTTCTTTCTTTATGTCTTGGCAGGGAAAAACACAGGCAACTGTGGTGGTTCTCTTCTTCTCTGGTGAAAGGAGACTGGACCCCTCCTTTCTGCCCAGGACATTCACATGAGCTCAGATTACAGTATTTCTGCAGCTCCTCTACCTGGTCCAAACCCACCGTAGTGGTAGAAGGCTGGTATGGTTCTTTTTTTTTAAGGGCTATTATTAATAACATCCTCCAGACATCAGAGAAAATTTCTAGGAGCTATTCCCTTTATGCCCATGGGATACTCAGTCTCCCCTCTCAGCTGTTTCAGTTATAAAAAGCGGGCATAGAAGTGGGCATTGTTTTTGTGGGGTTTTTTTTTTGTTTAACAGACAACATCTCCAGTGTCTTTCCATCGTACTGTACATGACTCCTGCAGCTCATGCACCCAGTAATGATTAGGGCAATCAGGAGCAGATAAAGATTATGCTTTATGTTAATAACTGGGTGATAACCAAATAACCTCAAAACTGGAGCAAGACCTGCCCTGTGTAGAAAGCAGCTATGAGCTGAACCTGCCTTTGAGAAATGCCCTCCTTGATTCCCACAGAGCAACACTTACTCTGTGAATTTTCTCTTTAGACGTCCATACTTTTGGATTATGAGGATGAAGGTGAAACTTTTCCAATCATGTCATTGAAACAGGAATGCCAGTGCACCATCTTTCTCTCCTGAGCTAAATTTCCTGGAGATCTTACATTATGAAAAAACTGTGGGTAGCACAAGAGCAGTGTAATTTTTTTATACCAATCAACACTGAAGTTGTTGGAGAAATAAAAAGCTGTCCTTTCACTTTAAAGCCTGCAGCAAAATTTGCCCAGCTGATAGTGAACATTACAAAGGTTTGTTTATTTTATGCATTTCAGTTCTCAGCATGACACACCTTCTATCCAGGGATGTCAATGTACTTGCAGTGTACCTCAGGAGATGAAACATGTCCATCAACAAATTCCACTGTTTATTTATGGTTAATATTTCACAGCAATAAACATTAAATATGTTCCTATTTGATACGATAACAATCTGAGGCCAACACCTTCCTTTTGAGGCTCCCAGTAAAGTGATAACCTTTGAAACACATCAGCTGCCTGATGTAAAAACTGAGAATTGTCTCCATCAAGCAATTCAATAACTGATCTGTATCTTTATGACTACAACTTCTCATTATTGAGATACAGATACCACCTAAACCACTTCAGTAAGACACAAGCAAACGTGGGGTTAGCTCAGCATATCAAGACACTGATATGAGGAAGTTCTGCTGGGAAGTCTTCCCAGCTGGACGAATCCCAAACCACAGAGCATTTTTCTGGTTGGTATCCATGGGCTGCATGGTTAATATTCCAGCAGTGCACTTCAGCTATGAACTTGAAAAGAGGCACACAGAAAACGTAAGAAAAGGAGAATAAATAGTTAGTCCCATTTGGGAAAAGGGCAGACACTCAGGGGTAAGAGGTTTGTATTATGAGAGGCAGCAAAGATATACAGAGGGGTATGGAATAAAGGACTTTGCTTCCTACAGGGAGAGGGTCTTTAAGATCACCTGGTTTAGTGGAAGGTGTCCCTGCATGCAGAGGGCTGGAATGAGACAAGCTTAAAAGTCCCTTTTCCCTGCCTTGACTGTAACATCCTTACCTGCATGTTGGCAATCAGATGGAGACAATGCTGAAAGCTTCACTATTGACAAGGTAAATGATACCCATGGCTTTCCCCTCATCCACAGATTCAGTCATTTTATCACAGAACAGCACCAGATTGGTCCAGCCAAGTGTACCAAGGGTAAATCATAGAATCATGGAAGGGTTTAGGTTGGAAGTGACTTTAAAGATCAGGGATGGGGAAGCCACAGCTTCTCTGGACAACCTGTGCCAGGGTCTCACCACCTTCACAGGGAAGAATTTCTTCCCAGTATCCAATCTAAATCTATTCTGTTTCAGCTTGAAACCGTTTCCCCTTGTCCTGTCACTTCAGGCCCTTGTCAACAGAGTCTCTCCATCTTTCTTGCAGGCTCCCTTCAGGTACTGGAAGGCTGCAACTAGGTCACCTTCTCTTTTCCAAATCCATGCTGACCTTCCAGTCACCTCCTTTTCCTTCATGTACCCAGAAATGTGTCAAGAAAATTCACTCCACAGTTTTATTTTTTCAGGGATAGAAGCAAAACTGCCTGGTCTGGAGCTGCCTGAATTGTCCCTCTCGCCCTTTCTGACAATGAGTGAAGCATTTGCCCTTTTTTCCAGCCCTAAGTGTTCTCTAGAATGTAGAAATCCTGGAGGCTTCTGAAATAAATGTAATACACAGTTCTTCATGCGCTCTTTACGCCCCTAGCAAAGAAATTTGCTGCAAAACATACCCACACACAGAGTTCTAGTGCATTCAGCTTCCTGGAGATCAAAGCAAGGGCAGCAGCTTGGGAACTGCCCACATCCAGTGGGGAATCAACCATCAGGGAGACAGCTGCTCCCAGGCACGGATACAGCTCAGTAAGGAGCACATCAGCTTTTTGAACAGGTTATTGCCTCTCTGCAAGCAACCTGCCCAAGCAGAAATCTACACAGAAAAATGTTTTCCCCCTCCTCCACCATTGAGAATTTTGTCATGCTTTGTACGGAAATGCCCTTCCCAGTGCTGAAATTACTGTGGGTGGACAGTTCAGGTGGTTAATTCCTCTGGTGGGGCCACACATACAGTGCTAGAAGTGGCACAATTTCATTCACCTGGTCTTCTGAAATATGAGCTTATCACTTGAAGAATGAGAAACCCTTTTCTTACCCTCCTGCATCCCTACTGTTGTGTTCTCACAGCCTGCTTTATACCTGAACACCTTGAATAGTGAGTAAGGTACTTCTAAAAAAGCTTTAAAGAGGTCAGACTGAGAGCTGTTAGAGAAAGGACCATGAAACTTTTGAGTGGAGGTGTAATTACGCATACTTGCAGTGTGTGTGTGTCTTAGCAGATTTTGATACATCCTTAATAAATAAAACATTAGTATAAACTTCAGACAAGCACAGAGCCCTCTGGACACCCTAATTTTTCAAGATGCATTAACTAAAAAAAAGAGAACCTAAATAACTTATTCTTGCTTCATCCGAAGGGGAAATTTTCAATGTCGTGGAAAAAACTGGCAACTGACTGGAAATTTTTGCTGCAATGTAGAGCTCTAGTTCTGCAATTATAAAAATTAGAAACTCAAATAGTTAAAAAAGTAAATTGTTACTTCGGAAGATATCATCCCAAAATATTCTGGGGTTTGGGGGATTTTCCCCCCTCTTTTTAGGGCCCTGGGGTTGGAGCTCTCCCAAAGCAATCAAAGTAATTCAAGAAAAAAGTCCATTTTGCTTGTCCTTACCCATATTTCTTTGCTAAAAAACATTTGGGAGGCATTTTTTTTCCCCTCCCAACTAGGAAGATACTGACTGTTCACTGTAAACATTTTATTATACAGATGAAGTACTTGTAGTATTATACACAACTGTAATCCCAGTAATGCCCAGCTTGGAGCCAGACCCAGGCTCCTGTTTTGCTGAGCTCAGCAGTAGATTAAAGGCCTGAAAACACATTTTAGTGTTTTGCAGATACAAAACCAAAATAAGGGACCTTTTTCCCTAAACTAAGCTATGAAATCCCACTTTAAGGTGAGATTGCAACACAAGGAGACAACCGGCAGAGCAGACAAGGAAGATGAGAAGAAGACACACAATACTGAGATCAAAAGTATACATACAATTAGTCAGTATCAAAGGTTTGTCTGGTTTTTAAACAAGCCACAAGTCAGTGCTTGTTTTTGTTATTCATATTTGCTATTTCTATTTCAGTAGAACCCAGAAGTCTATCTGGACATCCCATGCTCAGTCCCTGCTTTTAAATCTTAATGCAATCAGACACTATCTATCCCAGAGCTTCATGTCTGAGAAGGAGATCACTCTAAATTTTCTCTCATCTAAATCATATAAATAATAAGCCACACACTTGGAAGAACTCACACAATTCAGTCTGCCCCAACACAAGGCAAGTTTCTGTTAACTCTTCAGTGGCACCCACTTCAACACAACCTCCTTGAATTTAGGACCAAACAGACCCAAACTGCAGCACAAGACTGATGCACCACTGAAGACACACCAACGTTCTTCAGTGAAAAAAAGTGGAAGCTTGTAGTAACTGAACATACATAGGGTCAAAAATCAGTCTAATTATAATTTTTGATAGAGTGAATAAAGCATGCCTTGATTTTTAAAATATTTAGCTAGACTAGCAACCCTTTCCCTTTGCCAACTCCAGATCAAACACAAATCAGGCCAGAACAGCAGGCTCTGGACAGCCACCTCCACAGTCCAGCATGAGGCAGTGAATCATCCCTGTTCCCAGAATTAATAGTTTCCCTCTGCAGAGTCAGACCAGCTCATTTTGGGAATTTGGCTGCAGTGAGTTTGTGCTGTTCACAGTCACACCACTGTTCACATTTAACTATGAATGGAAAAGCTGTTTCACTTCAAGAAGCAAAATTAATTTACAACACTAGTAATACTCTCGCTCCCAGCTCCCTTAAAAGAAAATAAAAGGCCTAATACAAGTCCCCAGAAAATTACTAAAGCCCAATTTTCAGGCTTGAGTTCCTTGGCACAATTCAGATATTCTGATTTGTGTGCACAATGACACGAGTCAGAACCTCACAGTTTTTTAAAGCAATCTCCCTAATATATTTGGCAGTTCTTACAGGTCTGGTAAATGTAATAAAAACAGCAGGCTGGATTTGCAGAGTAAACTGCAGTTGAAGGTGACCTTCAGACAACTTTCAAGCTATGTGATCCTCTGGAGGATGGATTTTAGGATCAATCGTGGAACACCCAGAAGATCAAAAGCTGTGGATTGTGAATATCAAGATGCACCAATGTGTCACAAGCAGGAGCTCTCTCCAAAGGTCCAAAGGCTCAGAGTAGTCTCCTCCCTTCTCCCCAGTTACTTCAACCACTTTATCCATATACTGGCCAGGGATTAGGTTTTGAGAGGAAAGTCAAAACAGAAGTTTAAAGATTCTGCCCCACTATATTCAGGATTTCTTCTTAAACTGCTGTGTTTTGTTCACACCAAAATTTGTTTCTTTGCAGTGTCTTCTGACAATATTGGTCTTAGCCTTCATCATTCAGTCATAGTCTGCTTCCAGAGAAGAAAAAAATACAGGGAAGGAAGGCCAGAGCCCAATTTAGGAAAACAGTCTTCAAGAAAAAAAATGGAAGAAACAGCTGAGGACAGAATGGAATAAAATCAGACACTAAGGACAAAACATGAGTTAACTTTACATTGTGTTGAACGATCAAATAGCCAATTCTGCTCTTCAGGTGCTGACTGATGGCTCCATTGCCAACACATGCCAGAAAAAGATGAGCCTGTGTTCTTAACTACGATTTGCAGGCCCTCAGAGGTTGTCTGAGGTCAGCTGTCCTCATTCAGCCCCAAGTCCAGGCAGAGAACCCACGCCTGCAGACGAGCCGTGGTACATGAGCAGCTCCGCTGGTGTCCAGAGCCGTTCTGAAGTGCAACAGCCCAAAAAGGAACCGTGCCAGCTCACACTCATGAAGAGCCAAGTCCTGGACTCCAGCAAAATGACAAACATTGTTGAAAAACGTGTTTGCTGAAGGCCTTGTTGGTGAACGGGTCACTTGGCAAAACTGTGAACACAAGGCATGCTGTGCAGCTGCCTAAAAGCTCAGCTCTCCTGTGTGCCTGAGCAAAACCAGGATCCAGGAGAAATCAGTGCCTCACAAAGGATGCCCAACAGGACTTCCCTAATGATGTTGCTCCATGGCCTTGCTGCCAGCAAAAGCTGCTGGAAAATGGCTCTGATTTCTGTTACTGATGTAAAACTCTCAAGCTTGCGTAGGAGAGCTTTTCTCTTCAACACGCTTTGTTCTTTTCCCATCCTCTTTGAAAATGCCATGCTCAACTCCTCCATCCCTCTAATGCATCCTCTCCCACTTCCTTGACTTTTTCCTTTAAGAGATGTAGACAGCAGTGGTGCTGATGCTGAAAGCTTTCTCCTGGCAATGAGACCTGGAAAGGCATAATTTTCTGGATGGAGAGATCTCCGACTGGCATAAAAGTAAATTTTGTGGATTAGAGAATTTAAAGCTTCCCTTTAGTCACTTGAAAAGAATTCTAACATTAGGATACTATTTCCATCTCCAACTTGACACACAAGGCTAAGTTCAGCTGCAATCACAGGGGGAAAGAGGTGGGTTACAGTCAGCAAGACCAATAAAACAATTACTTCCTGGGTTTGGTAGCTTCCAAACCCAGAAACTGTCCAGCTTGCCTATGCTCCAAGGCTGGAATCAGATAGTATTGACTTCCCAGATTTAGAAGAGTGATTAACTGCATTTTCAACTCTGTACCAAACACTTTTCCCTGTGTTTAAATCACTATCATCTGAAGCTGAAATACTGGCAGGGAAATCAAACTCACACATGTAATTATCCAGAACAAAAGGAAAACCTACCAGAATGCCACAGAATTGAAAGGACAACTTGTAAACTATTTATTTAGGCCCATCACCATTTTGAAATCTACCATTCATGAGATACTCAACCAAAGCTAAATGAAGGTACCAAGAGAAACTCTACTGATTCCAGAAACTGGGCCTTGGTTGCAAACCAGAAAGTACGAAGGCAAAAATGCAAATTCAAGCAATGTTATGAAGATCTTTTAAAGCTGTGACTCAACTGCAATCTTAGTTTGCAACTCCCATATGAGATTCCCACTTTCTTCTGTATGACACCCTTGCACATTAAAGAAAAAATATTGTGAAGTTACAGGCTTTAAGTGTCCCAAAATATCACTGCTTATGGAGCACTAAAAATGCATTTCATTTTACAGACAGCAGCAAATGCAGCCTAACTGCAAACTCAACGCTGTTACTGGCAAGAGAAAATCTTACTGATGATGGTTTTTTAATTGAATCATTCTCAAGGTACTGCCTGCTCATTTGCTTCAAGGGCTGAACTTCTGTCATTTATCAGCTGGCAGAATCTTCACTGCAGAAGCTTCACTAACACACAAATCCCTTGGGATATCCACCACTAAATAAAACAAAAATGGCCAGCTTGAAAAGAGAGTGCCCTTATACACAGATGTGCATTTGTGCCTATAGAAATGTGTGTGTGTGTGTGTGTGTGTTAACTGGGCTGTGGAGCACAGCTTTGTGTTGGCTGCATGAAAAGCTTGTCCATAACATTCCTTGGACAAAATGAGGCCTCTGACCATCAGAGTTCTCAGAGAGCAGCATACTGTTAGCCATAATATCTTCACAGCTTTAGCAGAATAACGGAATATTAAGATTTAAACATGTGCATGTCTCTTGGTAGGTATCCTACGTGAAACTGGGGAAATTCTCCTTTGTTTTCAGCTTTTTTTAAACTTTACTGCACGAGCAGCACATGCATTAGCATACAATTGGCTACAGGGATTTTTCTGGAATGCTTCTATTTGAGGCTCTGTTTTCTCCCCTGGAGGTGTTGCTGTTTAGATCACGATCTACTTGACATCATGAAGTGATTTGAAGGGGAAAAAAAACCCAATCAAACAAAAAAACCCTTCTGAAATCTGATGATTTATTGTGATTCCAGTCCAGGCCACAGAAAAGTTGCATGAAATCAAGAAGTAAACATAAAAGTGAGGGGCAGCTTTTACAGATTGTGCTGCAGGTGGTGGGTATGTGTGTAGAAAGACATGAAGACACAAACCATTAACCCCTTTGCTGTTGCAGGTGAGCAAGTAGGCACAGAGAAAGCTGAGCTGCACAAAAAGATCTTGCTCTACCCTTCATACAAGGCAAATTTTCTGTACACACACCTTGCAAGGATCAAGACTCTGCTGAGGTGGCAGCTGCTGCCAGGCAGGTGGCCTCTGGTTGATGTTGCACCATCGTGATTAATGCTGGGTTTCTCTTTTCAGGGGAAGATGAGGAAACTGATGTGTCAGATTTTGACACCAAAACATTTTTATTCACAGAATGATGAACACACTTGAAATGAACTGAGAAGCATTTTTGATTTCAAAGACTTAGTAATTTCAGAGTAATTCACCTTGTTTCTACAGTTTCATATCGCACTGTGTTCCTGTTTTTCATTTAGAATCGTATGTGATTTTAAACATTCTTAATTTCATCGTGATTTACTGCATACCTTTGTACAACTGGAGGAAACTGAAAGCTGCAGTCTGTTTAAAAGAGTTGACTTTACCACTGTGAATACCTGCAGGAACAGAAGGACTGAAGACAGTTTGCAAAGATGGAGCATTACGCTGTGACCTCTCCTTGACAGTGCTAAAACCGAGGTTTGAATTCTGTACCATCTGGCAGAGTTTGTGACCTGGAGACAAATGGCATCCCCAAGGCCTGTCTGGGTTTCAGCAGCATTGCTTCTTTTAACAAAAGACAACATATCACACCATTAGATCATAATCCTTCCTAGAGGTTCCAGTACTGCAAGTTCTGCTTTTAATGGTCAAGATCAGCAGGAACCATGCTGGTAACACCACAGAACTGCATCTCTGAGTCATCAGAGACTGATGTTTCAGGGAGAGAGTCATGCAGGAGTACAAGGAGAAGCCATGTAATGAGGGACACAGCTTCTCACAGTCAGAAATGCCTTTGTGAAGGGTCTAGAGCACAAGTCTTAGGAGGAGTGTCTTAGAGAGCTGGAGTTGTTTAGCCTGGAGAAAGGAAGGCTCAGGCTCTCTATAACCACCTGAAAGAAGGTTTTAACAAAGTAAGGGTCAGTCTCTTCTCCCAGGTAACAAGTGATAGAATGAAAAGGAAATGGCCTCAAGTTGTGTCAGGGAAGGTTTAGATTGGATACCAGGAAAAAACTTCTTCACCAAAAGGGTTATCAAGCATTGGAACTGCCAAAGGCAGTGGCTGAGTCACCATTCCTGGAGGTATTTAAAAGATGTGAAGACCTGATGCTTAAGGACATGGTTTAGTGGTGGACTTGGCAGTGCTGCGTTAACAGCTGGACTCCATGACCTTAAGAGGTTTTGCCCAAGATAACTGATTCCATGACTCTATGATTCTGTAACTCATTTGTTCTTCAAACACACAAAGATAGAAAAAATATGATTTCAGTCTTAGCTTTGAACACTTCCAGGGATGGGGCATGTACAGAATCAGAGAATCAATTAGGCTGGAAAAGATCGCTGAAATCATCAGATCCAACCTATGACCTAACACCACCATGTTCCATCAACCTACAAACCTCATTAACCCTGATCCAGGTACACATCCCTTTACAGTGGTCACAGCAGATTTCAGGGATGCTGTTCCAGATGGAGTGACACTGCACTGGTTTGGAAGGAGAACTTTTATTGCTTATGGTGATGAGTGAGGGAACAAAGACAGAGACAGTCACAGGAGATAGGGAAAGAAAAATCTGGAATGATTTGCTGGAATTTATAGGGCTTCGCTGGATGCTTGCTGATAGACACAGCACACTTCATGAGGAAATACTGAAGAGGCAAAGGTGTCTGACAGCTTTGAGCATCTGCTTTTTGCAGTAGCCAGGCCCATCCCAGTGCGCAGTTCCAGACAAAGCTTTGCAGGGAAGAGGTCTGTCTGTAGCACCCACTGTAACTGCAAGGGTTAACTGTGGTTGGACAATGGGAAAAAGCAGCAGCATTTTACAGTCACACCCAACTCCCTATTTTCAGCAGCCTCACTCACAGCCTCCCCATTTTCTCTCTGAGTTATCAGAGAAATTAATAAGAGCCTTTTCCACTCCGCACGTTGTCTGATCTTTCTGATTAGGAACACTGAAAAAATGTATCTGATAAACAGCCTGGCAGCAGCAAGCAGCCTTGGTTCACTGCATGCAGGGCATGGAAAATGCTCTGCTCTCCCAGGGACAACGGGAAAGCTACAATCAGTGACTCAGCATTAGCCCAGTAACTGCTCCCCAGGGAATCCAAGACAACCCCTCCAAGCATTCCTGCCTATTTCTGTGCACAGAGGGATCAGACAGCAAAAAATGCTCCTTGAAACAATTCCCTGCCACTGATAAACACCCATCTCCCATCAAGGAACGATTCCACAGCCCTGTGGAGCTTTGCCTCATGATCCACATCTCCAGACACATCCAGGCTGGAGCCAATACTGAAATTTGGAGTTTTTTGTGTAACAGCTGTGCTCTGTGCAAGGCAGACATGGCATTTCATTAAGCACAGGGTAATAGCTTGATTCCCTTAGGGACTTGCTGCTGGAAAATAGAACATCTCCTTTCATAAATAGGAAAGGTCACCATGCTTGCTTTGGATCTGATGCTGAGATAATTGAGTATCTGTTCATTACACATTGCATATTAATGCACTTATGCACCTGCATGTAAAACTAATTTTACTAGACCTGAGGAAAGCAGCCTTATATTACATTTCAGTGACTATTCAACTACAGAATGCAGTCAAAGAATTCAGATTTATGCCCAAACTATTTTCTGTATTTTACTTTCCATGTTGGATTCAGAAGTTGGGTACATCTAATACAGCTGCAACAATAAAACAGCTACTAGGGAACCTCACCTAGAGCTAACAACATCTCCAAGCTGTGCTGGCCAACTGAAGAGATAAGCCAATAGTATTTATACAGAAAATGCAAACAGAGCTTACAGAAGTCTTGATAAATACCTATGTTTATAATTTGCTCCAGTGTTTTAAAACACAAAAGGCAAAAACACACGACATTTGAGACTTGGTTGGTTTGGTGATGAAAACCATTACTCACTGTAATGACAGCTGAGGGTGCACTTGGCAGGGGGAGGTTAAGGGTTGGACTCAAAGACCTTGAGAATCTTTTCCAAACTAAATCATTCTATGACAGACTTGCAAAAAGCAACCAATGGGATTGTTTCCTTTTGTATCACTCACAAGTTTTCCTGGATATGAAAACAATCTACCCCCTGTTAAAAACACACCAACACCAAGCAAACTCTGGCTTTGGACATACATAAGAATTTTCTAGCTTAATGCCCCAAAACATGAAAAGGAAAAAAGTATGTTTTCTGCCAGACCTACGCGTCTCAAAGCCATCTATTTTACCTCTAACTTCTGTAGAAGGTGGACGATTCTTCCAGGCAAGTCTTGTTCAAACTTTTAGGCCAATACTCTATAAAGATATGTTGACATTTCTCAGATTAATTCCAAATAATTCCTTACCTGCTAGGGCCAGATCTGTCCCTTCCTCACATTTCACATCAGCTATGTTCACAAATTCACACTA
Organism: Eopsaltria australis; assembly: GCA_034509425.1. Lineage (NCBI taxonomy): Eukaryota > Metazoa > Chordata > Aves > Passeriformes > Petroicidae > Eopsaltria > Eopsaltria australis. Next base: position 415,332 of record JAVTVJ010000527.1, read on the forward strand.
GCATTAGGCATGAGCTTGAACTCTGGCATTTATCATAGCTGGAGGAGTCTGAGCAAGTTCACAACCTCACCACTGGCTTACGATCCAGAGGATCTTGACAATCTTGAGGGCCTCAGACCAAGTCAGTGTCTCCTTACAAATGTTTACATTAAATACAGCAAAGGGATTTGACGTCCTTCTTGCCACTAGAGATCTGGATTTCCTCACTGGGATGGCAAACTAAACAGGATCTAGCCACATGGGTGGAGGTCATGAAAAAAGGGAAGTAAAAAGATTACATCATTACTGTGTAAAATGCAGTGGCACCAATCAAAATCAGACAGATACAGGTTTGTTCAGGTACAATTCTTCTGGCTGTTTTTCTTAGACCCAGCACAAATGTGCAGCTGTTACACGAGAAGTCAGCATTTTGTTCTTCATGAATTGAGTAAAACACAAGCCCTGTGCTTCACCCAGCTAAATGGACTTCAAATTGAATTCCAGAATAAACCATGTGAACTTACCTTACATTTCAACATGTTGGCCACTCTCTCTTGCATTGACTGTCCAGCCTTTGGCCTGACAAGAATATAAACTGCTTTCACTTCAGGGCTGGAGCGCAGAAGTTTCTCCACCAGTACTTTGCCCATGAAACCTGTAGCTCCTGTGATAAGTACGGTCTTTCCATTGTAATAAGCTGAGACTGAAGACATGGTGCTTTCTTGTTCTGTCCCCTCCTGCAGCAGGTACCTGAGAAGATGCAGAAATAAAGCTTTAAAGGCTTTTGGGATAACCTTTCTAGTCACCTACAGCAGGCTCACATTAGTTCAGTCAATGGCAATTTTTAAAACTATTTTTTTTAAAAAGTCTTTATTGTGACAATAAACCACAAAAATCTGAGAAGCTTAAAAACATCAAGCTCAGCCTTATCCTCCATGTGACAGCACAGCTGCACACAGAGGTCAAACACAGCTCATACTGTCCAAGGCTCTCAGCAGGAAAGGCTCACTGCAGTGCTGAACAGTGTTTATCTGCTACTGTGAAGTGGCAGCCATGAAGATATGCAGCTATCCCTACAAGACAAAGGAGAAAGAGATTTCCTCACAAACACTGCTGTGTTTTCCACTTCAATTCCACTGTGCCTACGGCATTCCTTGTCAGCCATCACTCATCGACGTGCTCAGTCTTTTCCTGCTGCCTTGGCTTGGAGTAACACCATGAAGAAAGCTCTTCCTCATGGAAGATACAGTGCAGTGACATGGCTCTGCACAACTGCAATACCACATGCAGGTCACCACCCTTTATGAGCTGTTATGGCCAGAATTCATCCCAGGTCACTCTAGAGTGTAGATGTCATAGGATCCCCTTTGGAGATCCACTGCCATGACCAGGCTCCCACATGACACATCCCAGTTAAGTATTTTAATTAGATGCAATGGTTTCAGGCCTGAATGTTCCCAGCCATCCTGATTCAAACTCTTAAGTTGATTAAGTGCAAACAGGGCTGGACTGAATCCTCTTAGAAAAGCCCCTCTTCCCCTGTTAGCCTAACAGAAGCAAAACAACCATCTTCAAAGTGGGGCAGACCACAGCACAGACCAAGAACAAAACACACACTGCAAGGGACAGGCTCATGAAAAATACCAGTAAATGTTTTGAAAAAGGCCCACTGAATTTGAAACAAAAAGAAAGAAGAGTAGTAGAATGCTGTCAATCACATATTCAAGAACCAGAACAATGACCTTCAAGTACACCAGGAAAACTTCTCTTCCTCCAGCAGAAGCCTCAGAGACACGAACTAGGGAGTTAAGCCTAACAAAATATTACTCTTCTTTTCCAGTGCTGCCTGGGAGCACAGTACTCAGCATCAAACAAATGAAAATCCCCAAATTTCTTTAACCACGACAAATCATCAGGTGTAGAATCCAGTTTAGAAAATGGGTCAAGCAGAATAACTTCTGAGGGACACTATTTTACAAACTAATAGCTGTGGGTATTCCGGCTCAGTGAATTTGGTTATTAGCCTACTTTCAGATGTCGTCTAGATTATAACTTAGATGAATGCAGAAGGCCCATCTAGACCTATTAAAAACCTGTTCTTATTAAAGACTTGGCCACTTGGGAAGTTAAACCAATACGTTGAACTACTGGATAATTGACTTATTTATAACAAAATGTCACATCTCATTCAGGTTCCAAAAAACTGACTCATACTGGAAGACAGGAACTTGCAGAGCCTGGAAGCATGTGAAAGGTCTGTAGGGCCAGAAGAAGGCAGTAGTTCAACCTCAGAAATTTGGCATGACACATGCCCTGCAATGTAGAAGAATGAAGAAGTCCTTAGTCATCAGAGGCCATATGAATCCTACTAAACATCATATATATATAAGGACCACTTCCAGCCACTGGACATTTACTTTGAATTAGTATTCAGAAGATCATATCTGCACAAACAATGGTACATAAGTGGCATATATATATATATATATATATATATATGGGATTAAGCGTCTGGTAGAATTATTTGAACTATGGTCAGAAGTTGCAGTGAGGTGACCCGTAGTGAGGTAAAGAAGGATAAGATTATTTCACGGGCTGAGGTTCCTGGCTCTTCCAAAAGTGACTGCAGGTGAGAAAGCCACTGAATGGTGGAGAAAAGCCCATGCAAAGGCTTCCTGAAGCCCAATTCAAGTGAGTAATTACAGCAACTCATGTTTCAGGAGCAAGAAAGTAATCACTGATGCCACCCGAATTACTGAGCACAGCATCTTTGCAGCAGCACAAATCTCTCTGATGCTGACTCATCTCCAGCCAGAGCATGAAAAAACCACAAGCCAGGAATCCCACTGAGCATCTCTGCAGACACAAGTGCACAGGCTGCTCTGAGGGTACTGCTGCCTCTCACAGTCTCCTCTAGATCAAACACAAAGGACGAGCTACAGTGCTGCGTTACGAACAAAGCCATGATCTTGTGCCAAAGGACAAGCAAAGAGAAAGGTGGGAATCCTAATCCTACCAACCTAATACTTCCCTCCCACAGAAGAAAACCCTCAAATCCTCAGCAGAATAGGACAGGAGAGGCTCCCCCTGCCAAGAGCAGGTGTGACTGAGCTGCTACAGTGGAGAACAACTACTCCACTGTCCTCATCTTTCACATATTTCAGTGATGCCAAATCTGCATCCAGGTTGTAATGGTGTAATGCAGAGAGTCTGCTATCAGAGCCAGAGTGGTGGGAAGGGAAACATTGATCTGAACCTCACTGACTGCTGCTGCTGCCCACGGCAGCCCCATGGCCGCAGGAGGTCAACAAGGAGTGGCAAAACAGAGGATGAGCAATGCAGGTGGACTGGAAGAGGTGAGTATTTCAGTATGGTTTGGATCACTGCCCTATTCAATCAGGACAGCATCCATTTCAGATGCTTATCTGTTGAGATATTGTCTTTTCAACTCAACTGCATAAAATCTAAAAAAAAATTAGTTTTGTGCAAGAGCAAAGGACCATACGCCTATAAATGTATATCTAGATTCAAAAATGGTCTCTCTGGCATCTCCTTAGACTGGTTCTGATGAGCTTTTTCTGACACAATTTTATGCAGGGATGTAACTTCCATAAACAAGAGGGTGGGCCTGTTCAGATGAGTCTTTCAGACATAATATTAAACGTAATGAACCAGCTTCAACCAAAATTACACGTAATGACAAGCAATAGTTTTTGAAACAAAGCTACAGATAGCAAGAGTTCTTTAAGACAAAATAATTCTTGGCCACTTTCTGAAAATAAATTTTTAATCTTGGGTGAAAATATCCAATCATACATAAGACAGTTTTCTTTAATCAGGATTCTGAAAGGGTTATAATTAACCTGGAACATGCAGAGAAAGAAAAATTTCTCTCTTGCTTCAGAGAACTTGTATAGCTGAGGTCAGAAAAAGCAATATAAAGTGGTCACAGACTATTTCTGTCTCATCAATTTACTTCTTCAGTCTATTAATTATTTTATGAGTTTTAAATGGACAGAACACTGGGGATGCCTGCACAATACATCTTCATATAATTATTTTCTCTTTTACATTTTGTCCCAGGATGTATTACAGAGACTCTCCAAAGTAGGCAAGTAATTATAATACATAAAAGCAATTATTTCTAATACATGTTTTTTGCCTGAAAGCATTTGTTGCTAGTTTAATCATCAGAAAATAAATACACACCATGCATGCTAGAAATAGCTGAAATAGTGACTTGCTTTACATCGCACTGACTTAACTCCTGGCTCCTCAGTAACACCAGGAGAAGGTCACTCAGCTCCTTTCATTTCACTTTCTGGGCCAAACTCACAGCCAGGGAAGTTGCACTGCAATGACCAACGTTTCAACTGGGATTAACATGAATTAGCTTAGATTTGAGCCTTTGGACTTGAAGTATTTTCTGCATTTTCAGGAATAAGCAGCAGTGAATTAGAGCAGAAAATGCTGTAGTTCAACACTGCATACCATTTGTGACAACAGTGCTGCTGACACAAACAAGCAGAAAATACCAGCAAGGAGGAACTGAAGTTACATAATGCATTTGCAAAAGTCTTTAGGCACAGAAAGATTTGTGCAGCCTGTGAAGTCAGGGAAACATTACTGATGACAGAAAATGAAGCAAAGAGGATGATAAAATGGCTGTTCTACGGAAAAAATTGAAAGTTCCTTATGGTTTGTTGAACTTCCAGTTATTTAACATCACCTAACAGCAACAACAAAGATAAACCTCCTCTCATTTAGCTACAGAATTAAAAGGAAGTTCATAATCCATCCTTTGTACAGGCACTACAGAAGCTAATGCAGCATAAAGAAATAAAATCCTGCGATTCAAAGATGGGCACATTTACAGCCACACTGAACTCCTGATGATAATCCTCTTTGCAAAAGAGATTTTGCTCCAAGCAATTTACACCAAATATAAATGTTGTTGTTAGAAGCCTGAAGGTTAAATCACTTTTCTCCAGCTAATACATTTTAAATCATTTTTTGTTTGCCAACAGTAGCAATTCAAATCCATAACAGCATCCCCAAGTAGCAACACGCAAGGAGAAACTCATTGCTCCCGGAAACCCTTCACGACTTGAAAAACCACACCAGTTTTGCAATCCATTTTAATTTATAGCAGTTAAATCTAAAGAGACAGGGAAGTGTGACAGCATAATTAAGAGCTGGAGACAACAAGCAGTGTGCACAGCTGGATCCTGCAAACTGCTGAACGCTACGTGACAGGCAGGCAGACACGGAAACCTCTGGGAATTGTGGCTGCTGGGCCAAAGAGCTGCCCCCAGGACAGGTATGGACAAAAGCAGGAATTTCCAGATTGCTTAAGCATTACCTACACAGTTCCACAGATACCCCGACTCTCCCAAGCAGTACAAACTGTTTGACCACCATGAAGGGTGAGAGAAGAAGGAAACAGAAGGGCCACTGATGCAACACAACCCAGGAGGTGCCTCTTGATTTTTTAGTGAAACCTGTTAGTCTCTCTCAGTCCCACTCTGTTCTCTCAAAAATTAAGGAAAACAAGCCTGTAAACATTTTAGACCCGAGATGAGGCAACAGTGCTGGGGACATACCTACGTGTGTCCCACAGCTATGTCCAGTGGAAGATGTAAATAGAAAGGACAATCCTGTGCAGATTTATCACTACAAATGCGTATTTTTGTTTGTATTAAGCTTCAAAACAAATGCAAAACAAGTAATAATTGGCTGAATAACACAAGCTGAGCGAAAGCAAGACAGCTGTAGGGATTCAAACATAAATACATATATTTACCTTTCCCAGTTTCTGATAGCCACAGAGTCCCCCATTCAGTCTGGATTCCTCAGAGCACAAAGGCTTTCACTGGAGCCTTTTCTTTGGGAATATGTGTGTACTTGTGTAGTGCATGCATAGAAAACTGTTTTTAGGTTGTAGACAGAAAAATGTGCCAACTGTTTTTTTTCCTTAAGCCTCATCCATTTTTGGATCATCAAGACCACGATGGCAGTGGTTACAGAATACCTCATCCTGTGAACTTTTATAAGCTGTAACAGTGCAAATATTCCTCTTCCTCTATCCCTTCATAACATCTGAATTTGTTCATATCTTCCTTACAAGACAGAGAAAACCACTTATCAGCTGAGAAGCTCTTGACATGTTGTCAGGGAAATGTCTTGATGAGTTCAGGTAATACAGTAGCTGTGGTGACTGCACTACGAAGTTTAGCAGTACTGTGACAGCAAGCTAAAATGAAATTTCACACTTCGGATCTCAGATCTAACAGAGTGGAAAAAATCACCTGCTGTGTTCAGACACAGACTGAAGGTTAACCAACTAACTGTAATTATTTTTCTTTCCAACAGAAAGTCAAGCTCAGCAATCTGAGTAGTTTTATACTGGGGTTTAATTAAGAAGCGCAGTCTAGAACCCTACTCTTGCTTTAGTTGGAGCTGAAAGACAAAAATGTTTGAAATATTTCCCACTGAGAAGACTCTTAAAAGGATGACCAGATGAATGTGAGAGTCTATTCTATTAATTTCATATATATAAGCATATTTATAGACATGTTTTCAAGCCCAAAGATTTAAGATAACCAGCAGGTTAGGGTTTTTTAATTGAAACCCAAAAGAGAACATTATCAACAGAAAGACCACAGCTTTGCCTTTTCCTTCATCATTGACTCAAACCTCAGGCTAAATACAAACAAAATGCATTTACTTTTTTTCATTTCCCCCACATTTCTCTGTCTTTCAGGCTCAGAGAATTTGATGGCACCTGGCAAAGCTGTTCTGCCCTGAGCAGGATCAAACCCTTCAGGAGTAGGGAAGAAGCGTGACCAAAGCCTGCTGAATTCTAGGAAGTCCACAGGGAATTTTACACCGGTTATTGCACACTGCTAGCTGGCTAATTCTGCAGCAAACTGGGAAATCAGCACCTGTGAGCAGTTCTCCAGGAATTCTCTGCATCCCCTGCTTTGTTGAAGACAATTCTGGCACTACTGGAATCAGAACCACAACACACTGACAGATTTGCTGTTGGAGTCTTCGGCACTGAGTAACGAGGCAGTGCAAGGTGCAGAGACCAGGGCAGCTCCAGCAGCAGACCTGAGGCAGGGCCAGCCTGGCTGCTGCCTTGTCAAGACTCTCACTGTGCAGATGTGATGGATTCACAAACACCTCGTCCCTCCTTTGGAACAGCAAGAAACCGCAGTGAGGAGAATCTAGGAGGCTGCTTCCTCCTCCAAGGATCCATAGATGGTGCTTTTAGCTCCATTACACTAAGACATGCAAAGCAGGCACATTCTATCTTAAACCTCTCTGTTTTGTGTATTTTAAACTTTGATATTCAGAACAAGCCACATCTCCCTCTCTTAACTAATTTGTGCCAAGCAGAAATACAGAAGATATGCATCTTAAGCCAGGTCTCTTAGCTCCCTGGATCTCTGCAATCACAGGATCAGTGCGCTCTCAGCCCAAACTGTGGAGATGCTGTGAAAATAAACATGAAGTGACTTGGTGTAGCAACTAAACTTCTACAAATCCCTGCCTCTCTGAACAGCAGCCAAGAGGTACAAGGTCCTCTTGCCAGTGTCACCAACTGAATTATTGTCCACATTCTTCAGGCACATATTATTCACCTCCAAGCCTTGTGACATTTGTTAGCTACCCCTCACCTTGGATTTCTTCCTGCTAATCCTAGGTCCAGATAAGAGTCCTATTAGGAAGGGCTGACATGAGGTACACGCAGATTGCCAGGCTGGAAAAGTTGCTGCCAAAATACACAGCTCAGTTGGGCAGGGACACAAGAAGTAGCATGTAACCCCCACTAGGCTTGCTGCAAGAAAGGAAAAAGTTTTACTAACAGCCAAAACATACACTGACCTTGCCAAAGAGTAGTCTTTGAGGCAGGATACTTCATGAAATACAGAGATATTTGCTAAAATTAAGACACAGATCAGGGCTCCCACTCAACTACACCTATTAGGAAGGTAGTAGATGTTAGCACATGGTAGCAGCATGTATTTTTTCTACAGTTTAACAGCATTAAACAACTTCTCTGTTGTCATGAGAGCAAAGAAAAAGCAGGAGAGGTGTTTCACTCTGCTCAAAATTTTAGTTCTTGAAATCTCTGTAGCACAAAATGCTATTTTAGGAAAAACATATTCCCCCTCTCCCCTGGCAGTGCAAAACAGCCTGAAACTCAGCATATTTGGCTTCCTGAAAATTTTTCCTGGCTGAGTACTCACAGCCTACAGAGATTCTCTGTTAAAATTGTTGCCAATTCTCTTTCTTGACCCCTTTCCAACAGGATGAGAAGAGAGAAAAGGTGGCAGTCAGAGAAACAGTAGAGCCCAAGGATGCCTGTTTTATCAGAAACCACAGTAAACAGCGCACCAAGGTGGCCTTAATTTGCACTGGAAGCCAGTGTAGGTTTTGGGAGATTGCCACCACATCCATCGTAGCTTTTGCCACCACATGCCTCCTCTTTGATCTTATACTGAAAGCACGCCAAGAAACCTGGATTTTAACAACTGAATGGGAGAGATGTCCTGTGAGAGAGACAATCCTTAATAACCAGAAAGGAAAGACATCATGCCTGGGGATGCAGTGTGAGCCTTTTGACAGAAGGAAGTTACATGCAGGTACAGGAAGGAGATGGTAGGTGATCTCTGCTGGGAGGAAAAAAATCTTGTTTAGATGATACTTCCTTGGGAATTATTTGATCTAGCTGCAATGTCCTAGAAACACAGAGGATAAAATGGTTGCTGTCAAGACATAAAAACTGAGAGGCTGAAGAATAAATGCAATAGAGTGATCCTGTGTACCCCAACTCCAAAGAATGCAAAGAGATCAAGTCTAAGGAGACTGGATGATCCATTTCTTACAAATTAAAGTCAGGCATTTTTGTAGATTTTCAAGCCCTTCAGTAAAATTCAGTGTTCCAATTCAGGTAAGAAAGTCACAGTGTTTAGCAGGACAGAAAGAACTTACTGTAAGTATTTCATAGAACAAGTAAATCATCCTTAGAAACAGTGGCAGAAGATGAAAACTATTATCTATGACCTAGAATTCAAATGAAGAACTCAAGGAAGAGCAGAAGAAAGACATCTTTGCACTGCCAGGCTTCCCAGTTGGCTGTGGGATATCAGGCTTGCCAGGTGCCAAACAATCCATAAAAGCTATTAGCAGCACTAATCACTACACCAAACAGCAATGCCCACAGGTGATACTGAAATCCTTAGATCATCTTTACACTACAGAACAGTTTTCTTAGAGCAGGTTAATTCTTCCAGATTTAGACCACCTATAGTTTAACTCTGAGAGAGAGCCCAGGCCAATTAATTTACTAAACGTATATATTCATAAGCCTTAATTTCAACACTCTTCAGGTCTGACAACAAGCCTAAGACAATCAATGCAGTGTATTCACAGTGGAAGCTCATCCCAATCCTCTGCTGCTCTCTTTCATGAAACCCAAAATGCACTATGCCTAAACACAGAGGGTTTGGCAGCAGCTTTAAGGTTTGCTAGAACTTTAAACCTTTAGCAACTCAGGCCATATTCTTCTTGTCCCTTTACATGTGCAGAAGGAAATCTTGTGGGATCATGCTGTGAATTAAACAAATACACCGGACTGGTTTATGATGTGGCTTGACAAAGAGTCGTGTCAGCACTGCTGAGGGTGTTGTGAAGCAGCAGTGGGATGGGAGGCAGGGGCAGGAACGAGCAAGAATTTGCTGGTCCTGTATCACTGCCAGAGCTTTCCCACAGTGAAACACTGGCCTCTCAGCAGGAACATTTCATCCACCTTTTTCCAGCAAGTACTCCAGTTCTACTGTTTAACAATCTTTAACAGTTACAGCAACTTTACCCAGAATTTGCATGATGCCTTAAATAATTTCAGACTATCTCTCCATCTCCTCGTGGATGTTTTGCCAATACTCTGCTAATTCTCCTTCAAAGACTTTCTTTTCTTTTCCCTTATTTATAGAATCATAACTTTGTTTAGAATGGAAAAGTCCAACCTGCAGTTTTGTCTTCCGAACTGGGAAACTTATGGTAGGAACAGATCCTCTATGGCCACAAAGCAAGAATGAATAAAAATAATAAAAGAAACCCCTGATAGCCACCATCAGCCTTAATCCATCACTTCTATGAGAGAGTCACAGCAGGTAGTGGAGAAGTGAGAACCAAGGATTACTTAAAAGGGAAAATCTCAGCCCAACACTGAAGAGGTCTTTACAGGGCAAGGCTTTAGGACTATGACTCATCTGAAAAAATCAGCTGTTACCAAAATTCATCTGCAAGCAGTTAGTTTGGTCCAGAAAATCAGCCAAACTCTCAGGTAACATGGGAACATTTACTGCCTAGTGTGGGGATCAGCTAGCCCCTCCTTTCTGTTTGCCATGAGGGAAGTACTGTAGGGTTTGCAGTAGAAGCCACTGGTTATCCGGAAATAAAATGGCTCTAAGGACACATGCAATCGTGGCACACCATAAAACACACAAAAAGAATTGCAACAGCTACAGACAAGTTGACACTGTACCCCAGGTGAGCTTTTTGTTTGACAGCTATTTCTAGTAGACACACCCTGCTCTTTCCACAATGGGTTTAGTATTTTTCATTTTCAGTTCAACATTTTATCACAGAACAACTCCAGCACAGCTCAAGTTTCAGCCTATGAGAGCAGAACTACTGTGCACACAATATAATCTATCAAGACAATTTGACACTCCTTTGCTAATGCCCTAGGAAAAACAGCCCCTTTATTCCAGAGTTTATTATATCTTTATTTTCACGGAAATAGCCTAATAATTTGATGCTTTCATGTTCTTCTCCACATATCAGAGCAAACAGATCTCAGGCTGTAAGTCTTCCCTGTCACCTATCTTAGAGCAAAACCATTCAGTTCTGCAAGAAAGCAGAAGAAACCCAGGATAAAAATTACTTTCTCTCCCCATAGAGGATACATTTATCTCAGCTATATTCAACATATTTTCTTGAAAAGCAGTGTAAAGCCCAAGTGAAAAGATGTATGTTTTACTCATGCTACTTGTCCCCCCACTAACCAAGGACAATATTGACACAGTCAAGATATACAAGAAGAGCTGGCTGTTCTTACTGTAAGGACTTTAAACCACAATTCTAAGCAAACAGACTGAGCAGCTTTTAACCTCCTACTAAAACCAGGCTGCCGTGACTCCCAGGGTATTGTAGGGAGCAAGGTGGGAGAGAAGGGCATGAAACACCTTGGAAAGAAAAATCAGTGATCTCTACCCTGTGCCTCCCGTCTGTTGGGATCAGCACAGGGAACCTCCTCGCTCTGAGACCCAGGAAAGGGCCCTTGTTTCCAACGAGGCTTCCAAGACCTGCTGGAATGCTGGACCACCTAAACACTGCTGTAGATCGAGGGACCAGCCCCAAGCTACCTGCACTTCATTATTCCCTATCCACTGCAACTTCCACTTCCCTTGCAGGAGTCACTTTAGCCCACAGGCTAAAAACTAATCAAGTAACAGTTTGATTATCTTTGTAGCATGACACCTCAAATGAGCTAATTAGGGCTACTGTGATTCCTAGGGCAGGTGTTTCAGAGACTTTCAATGAAGAGAGAAATTTGTGTGAGTTCCAATGGAGGCATTTTCTCCCTAAAAAAATTACATTAAGAGCAACCCAAATCCCATTCCACATGAATAAACACCTTTTCACAGAAGTATTTGTTGCAGAATAACAGCTGATGACTGTTGTACAGCCAATGGATGAAGCACACCTGCTGATCTGGAGATCTTCATGGCAAAGCTGAATTAAACATTAATTTTATAAAGGGTTGGGTAAATGTTTTGCTTTTCTCTCTTATTATAAAACCTACTTGTCATCTCAATAAGCTTCCAGAAATGATGTATTTTACTCTCCCTTTTCTACCTAGAATACATGTCATGGTTTTCCTTTGAGAGCACACACCAACTTCCTCCATTTCTTACACACAACACAACAACATTCCCCCTTTGTCACAACTTACAATCCATTATCACTATCAGTTGTGCCTCCTGACAGGCTGTATCTCCCAACTGAGATACCCTCATGCAAAATCCTGGCACGTGCTGTGACCTCCACTCTGTCAGAGCTCTCTGGATGCAGAGCAGGAGGTGGATCAATGTCACTCATCAGAGCAAGATGCTTGGCCAGTGACCCCAGGTCACAATGATCAATGAAAAGATCTCTGAATTGCCATTCCCTGGACTCATTCAAAGTGGTGGGGGAAGACAAAATGTCAAACTGGTCTTTAAAAAAACACCCACACCATCCTTTTGAAAACCAAGATTTTTTCATAACCCTCCATCCCAGTACAGAAATTAGAATTTATTTTCTTTTATTCTTAACCAACATAAAGATAAATGCTGAAGTTAGGAGAATTCCCCAAGGGAAGGAAACACCGAGTTTTAAATCAGCTCTAGTCATTCCTCCTCCTCATTTCTTCTCAATCAGTGCTTGCTATGTCTTCTACCATTAAACTGTTCCTCATGTATCTTTCCCAGTCAAATCTTTTTGTTTAGACTGTTCTTTAAAAACTCTCTCTGATTTGCTGGCTGTTATCAGAGTGAGATGAGGCACAGAATTATAGTTCTCCCTCACAGGGAAGCACCACAACACCTTTGCCTAAACACATAAAACTATATTGGCTTCATCTCCATCTCACGTTTCAGCAGCTTGGGGGCTTCTGCTGCCCACTGACCACAGAGCAGCATCTGCCTTTTTCTCAGCCCACCTCCCTCCTTCTCACCACCATGCCACAAAGGTGGACTTCATTTCATTACCCACTGTGAACCCTTAATCTCTTTGGACTGCCTGTGTAGAAAGTAAAAACTGTCTTAGCTTGCTCATAAAATCCACTGCTCATTCTGCCAGTTACACCAGTTGCAGAGGCTGGAAAATCCTAGGGCAGGACATGCTCCAGGCACTGCTCTCTCCTGGCATTGCAGAATCACAGAAGGAAAAGTAGTCAGAACTGCAAAGAGAGATTAAAGTAAAAGTCTTCACCTTGGAAAAAAAAAAACCCAAAACCAACTAACCAAACCTTCACAAGCTTTTTAAAACCACTGCACGTTTCCTGCAACTTCAAGGTCAAACGAAACTCTCCATTTTTTAAGCTGCTTTAAACTCCCCATGGAAGTGTCTATATTTAAAATACAACATTTTAAATTGTATATTATTATACAGTATCTGAAAGTATTTGAAATAGGTCTTTTTTGTTCTAATTATCACTTTTGTTTTTTCCCCATTTTGCCTTCTCCTTCCCTTTGCTTATGAACCGTGGTAAATCACGTATCATACTCCAATATAATGAAACCTTTGAAAAAATCTGATTGCTAGTTTTGCCCAGTTTGAGGGGAATAAGTCATTATTTGCAAAAATGCCAAACACTGATGCATGGGATGTGACAAAACCAGCGTTCCATCAGTTAGTTCTTTTTTTCTTGCTAAATTACCCAAGTCCTGATATTCATTCACAGGTATTTGGATAGAAACTGTAACTTCAATAGAGGAAATTCTCTTAATTTCTGCTACATCTGTGTGGAAAATATAAATTTGCAAGTCTGCACTCAAGACCTCTCAGGTGCCTGTGCCTCACAGAGGAATATGAGGGAGAAAAGTGTTACTCCTGGTACAGGAAGATGGAGCGTGGCACTGGATAGGAAGCATCCAAGGGGCCTGAATGTATCATTGGAAGTAAATAATCTGGTATTTTGGGAATGCCATGGAGACTGGGAACAGACCCATGGACAATAAAAGGCAAACGTCAAGACCATCTTCAGGATGGGCAAGAAGAAAGAAACTTCCAGAGGTAGAAGATGAATCATTCTGTATTTCTGTAATTCTGTGTTTCATATTACTCTGATTGTAACCACATTTCATAGCATTTTTCCTTTGAAAAAGACACGGAAGAAGAAAACAAACACATAAAAGGGGAAAAGGGAGCTGAAGTTTAGTTTCTTTGCTGGGCTGGCATTCAGTTTTGTTTGCTGTAAATGGTATGCTGGCCTCTGGCAAATATCCCCAAGTACATGCTTTAAAAACAGCCTTCATTAGCACTAATGAAGATGATGAAAAAAAAAATCAAAACTCAATACAAATCAAAACAACTTAGACATTATAGACAGACATAAATACAGCTAATTTTTCCATGTAGTTAATTTTTCCAAGCTAAATAAAGAACTCTATCCAGAAAGAAATAAAAATACTTACAAAATCACAGAGTTTCATGGAGTTATGCAACTTCTCTATAGTTGGGTTTGGTTTTTATGTACTAATCAAACACCTCGGTTCTGAGTATGACAATTCCTGGTTTTGAACAATAGATTATCATGGAGCCCAATAATTATTTTGGCCAGAAAGGCTTTCGTGAAATGTCTCAGTCTCCTGCCTCAACCTGCTCCCCAGAAAACAATTCCTTTTCATCGAGGGAACACTGCCTGCTTAGTGACAACCAAAACCAAATATTTTTATCTTTCCAGCATTGGGAAAGCCTCCAAATAGCTACTGAATGACTAAAACCAGGGAGTGTCCAAGCAGGGAGACTGATTCAGAAAAAAAGGCTTTGTCTCTGCTCTCTGGAAGCCACAGCCTGTGAGCTGGCTTGTTCTATTCCTTTCACCCTTTACATCTTTCTGAAGTGTTGTTTTACCAGAATGAAAACCCCAAATGTAATCTGACTACTCCAGTGATATTTCCATGAAGGTTTCTGTGGGAAGCCAGGATGAGCAGTGGCTCTGTTCCATGCACGGCCAAGTACTCTTCGTTCTGGCTGATGCTGCCACTCAAGGTCAGTGATGTGGGCAGCCCAAATACAAAAAAAAAGAAAAAAAAAGACAGCAAAAATACAATGGAAAGAGACTCTGACTCTCCTTGTTGGACACTCCTCTTTCTGCCCACTGAAAATATGAGGAGCCAGAAGTACCCAGCCCATAACTCTGAGGTCTCATGTGCAAGAGCAGAGTGACCACATAACACTGTTATACTGACACTAGCCCAAAAATAAAGAGTACACAAAGTAAGAAATTAATCAGCTTTTTTCTCACCTAGAGGAGAGAAATTTTTAGAGGTGAATGAGTGTTTCAGATAGATATACCATATAAATAAAAGAATATGTTTAATTGAAGATATTCTGGTGTGCCAACAAAACAAAAGCCAAAAGGTATTGGTCAGCAAAGTGCTTTTTGAGAGGGAGTCTTACCAAGTTCTTTAAGGGAAAATATTTTCCTGGCCACCAAAAGATAAATAAAAATAAATTTTGTCATTGTTTTGTGAAATATTTTACTTGTCCTGATCTTCTGTCTTTCCATCATCCTTGTGCTGCTCTGGGCTTTTTACTCCTTTTCTGCAGATCTCTTTCCTTCTCCCCTGAGTGCTTTCTCCCTTAGCTCTGAAATAGTTCACTTTTAAAATAGATGTAGAGGAACTGCTGCTTCCCTAGAGCATTCCCAGAGGCAGCTGTAAAGGACTTTCAATGCAATGCTGCTTCCTGGGTCATCCGCCTGACCTGGCCTTTTCTGCTTTTCTTCATTAAGTCAAACCAGAAAAGACACAACATTTAAAAGCCCTGTAAAGCGGGAAACCTGCATGGCTAAAAATTGGAATTCTTGGATTCTCTGTAAAAGACTGCAGAGAAATGGAACCATAACACAGCTGTCTGAATAGCCATGGTAGATTTGAATTAACTTACTTCAAGATGTACAAAATGCATCTTTGCTGCTAAGAAAGTTATTTCATATCACCCTGCAGCTTTTGATTTTCACCCTTTGTTGGGTGGGAAGGGAAGGGAAGGGAAGGGAAGGGAAGGGAAGGGAAGGGAAGGGAAGGGAAGGGAAGGGAAGGGAAGGGAAGGGAAGGGAAGGGACGAGTGCAGCCAGAGCTTGCTGAGGACTAAAAGCAGCTCCTGGGTTAAGGGAGGGCAAATAAAGGCAATGACCTCTGAGGAGACTTTAGAAGAAAAAAAAAAAAAGTGGTTTTCTGTGCACTTGAAATACTGATTTTCTAATTGTACCAGAATGACCAGTTAAAGAGCCGGTCCTGCAAAGTTAATAACCTCAAAGGATACCATTAAGCACCCAGGTTCTAAGCGTGTTAGATCTCTTGGAGGCACGAAAATGGAATAGGGTGATAATATGACTCATGACTTCTCACTATTAGGTATGACAATTCTGTAGCTATAGAGGCTGAGACTTGCATAACCTCCTTCTTCCAACGCCAAAACTGAAACAGCCAAAACTGCCAGTGCAGCTGCACACAGTGTGCACTGGATTTGTCCATTCTCTCCCAAAAACCACAGTTAGTTTAGAAAGGTAACAACAGAAATTGCTGTTAAAGTGCAACCTACACTTCATCATCATTTGAATCAGGATTTCCTCGCCTGTCCTGGTTAACATGTCACAGATAGAATTACACTTAAAGCCATCTAAGAAAAACCCTTATCTGCAGCTCTTCCTACCCAGGGAGGCTGTTGGTACTCCCAGAGCAGCTGGTACACAAACAAATTTCATCCAATTTAAGAGTGGCAAAAGAAAAATCTGTAAGTCTTAACATTAAAGCACAATAACATCAGAGCGATATTTCCTTCAAATCACTCACACAGCATCATATCTGCTCTTAGGCTGCCCCTCTCTTCAGTGAGGGATGATGGGATGAGTTTGGCAGAGTGCTGGGAAGGGAAGCTTGCTGTGCTGTGCAGAATTAAGCACTGCATTAAGGCCAGGGAGGGGGCAGGAAGCAAGGAGGGTGCAGAACACAGCTGGAGAGACACATAACACAGAAAATAAGTGGTTAACAGCACTCATCTGGAAGCTCAAGAAGGCTGGAAAGCCTGATGTTTTACTGCCAGTGAAGCTGCTCTGGAGGCACCAAACTCCACCTAGAGCTAAGCTACAGGCAGGCTGAGGAACACTTCTAAATCAATCAGCCCAACTAATCCAAGCCTAGGCTTACGGTTCTTCTAATTCACAAGTCAGAAAGGCATTCAGTTACAAATATAATGTGCTGGATAACCACTGGCAGAACCTGTACAGGCCTCAGACTGTCTTCACATGCACTGAGGAACCAGGCTTTTTCTCTGTCACCGAGTATATACTAAAAATACTGGGTTTAATCTTTTGGCACTGTTAAGGGAACATTTTTTTTTAAGGCCAGGTTCGTTTATGGTTTTATATGGGAACAGTTAAGTAAGGGGCTCTTTGAAAAACCTGATACAATATAAATATTTAATCCTTAAGTAAATTCTTTGGGGACCTTGCTCCTCTGTTCTCAAGCTTAGCATCTACCAAAGGCAACAAAAGAAATTAAAAAGTTCTGTTGTCATTCCTAAAAAAACAAAGGAACTCCTCCACAGGCCAGGTATTTATCAAGCCCATTTAAAGACAGCAATACACACTGACATCAGCAGAGGTTACACCCACACACAGGGGATGTGAGCTGGAGTCAGAATTCACTGCAAAGGTTTGGGTGGCAGCAGCATGTTTAAGTCAGTGAGGTACTGCCTTTACAACTACTTTCAGACACAAAAAAAAAGTCAGCTTTTAAAGAAATACTTCTAATCTTAGAAAGCTTAAAAATTGACTTATTTCATAATGGTGCAATATTTACCATTTCAATGTCATCTGAGCATATGTGCTCAACCTTTCATTGAATTTTTCTACTCCAAACATCACTACAAAGTAAAATACTAATTACTTCATTAAAATCTTCTTGCTGTGTGTACAAAAGGATAGAAATAGGATAAAATCCTATGACAGACCTGTCACTTTTAATTATTTCATAGGTGCTTTTTGTTTTTCTCATTGATTAAATTAGAACAACAGTGAAAGTAACTTCATGAAGTTTTCCATTCTCAAAATTATTGATTTCTCTGACATGAAAGTCAGAGCCATTAAACACAGTGATTTGGTTGTACTCTCCATTCAGAGGAGCTCTCCAAACTTGTTTGTGCCAAGGAACATCTGTTCAGTGAGGGCAGCTCCAAATTTGCTCACCTGCCTGGCTGCCCTAACAGCTACATTGCCATCCATTACCTGCCACCAAAGCTGCAAAGGACCAGGAAGTTCATGAGGAAAAATTGTTCCTATCTTACAGCTGCTCATGGACAATTCTCAACTGTAACTGCAAATATTAGCAAAGCTTTCTTTCCCAGTCCCCTCCCGGGATTAACAGATGGTAAAATATACAAACCCCAAAAATCCTGGCTCCAATGCAGACTTTGGTGAAGGACTGCTCCTTCCAACAGAATCAAGGATCCAGGCCATATCTCCAGGCCACCTGACCATCCTGTCACCATCAGAAACACCTCCTCATTTTTTCACAACAGCCTGGGAAAAAAAGAGGCGTGGATTTGCCCGTTTTCAATTGCAACAGTCATCTAATTGGGAGAGGACTTGAAATCTTTGTTGCCCAAGACAGCTCATATGGCATGGAAGGTGTTACCTCCTTCTCTTCATCAAGAGGAGGTAACACCTTCATCTCCCCTCGTGGTCCAGGGGACAGCAGCCTTCCCTCCATGCACATCTTTGACTCTTCCTGTCAGAGAACGCACTTGTTTTGCCGAGCACCAGCTGCACTCTTCAGAAATCTGATGTCACCAAAAGTGACTGAATTGCTGCCATTCTCTGCCATGAATCTCTGCTGTCCCTCCCAGTGCAGGGTAAGGCCAGTCCCATGTCACTGCGTGGGAGTGATCATCATGTTGACTATTGGGCCACTTTTAAAATCTTTCACACAAATACAATATAACTCAATCTGTCCCCTTGCTGCTGGCAGCCCTGCCTCGTCTGACTGGGTACCTGCAACCTTCTTCCTTC
Organism: Eopsaltria australis; assembly: GCA_034509425.1. NCBI lineage: Eukaryota > Metazoa > Chordata > Aves > Passeriformes > Petroicidae > Eopsaltria > Eopsaltria australis. The sequence continues at coordinate 434,161 of JAVTVJ010000527.1, forward strand.
TCTCTCAGCTATAAGCCCTTTACATGTTTCAGCTCAAAGCATGGTGAGGTGTGGAACAGAAGTACCCAGAAGTCCTGGGGGACTGCAGAGCTAAGAAGGAAAGCAAAAACTTCTCTAGCAGTGAACAATGAATATTCTAAAGTATTTCTAGATTACAGAAAGAAAGGAACAAAGAGAGATCAAAGTTGATCCTGCTTCTTCAACTGAATCAGCAGATTGCAGCTAGAGAGGAGGGGCATATTTGTTTTCTAAACGGTAAAATGCAAACAACCACACATCATTCTGCAGCTACCATCCTTAATAGCACTCTTCACACAATGCTCTTCTGTCACAACTAAAACCAGATCCTTTGTTTTTACTAATAAAAAAATCAAAACACCAGGGTCAGAAAACAACAAACTAACCCAAAAAAACAATCCCTTCTCCGCACAACAAAACAAAGATACCCGAAGGCAATCCCAATGCTGTCAGTGCTCTAAAGACACAGTACACTCACCAAAGCAAAACAGATGGAGATGTGTTTACCAAACCCTTTCGTTTGTAGCATCCAAACCAGCAGCCAAGGGGAGAACATCCTGAAATGACCCTGAAGCAGCAGAGGACTGCAGGGATAACCTGGTCTAGCTGTGATCAAGCTGCTTCCAGCACCAGGAGTGCTAAAATCCGCTCCAGATAGTGCTGCTCCTCAATTAATTAACACTGCTCGTTTAACCCACATGCCAGCTGACACTCTGGATGTCCCTTTGAAGCTCTCAGCTCACACCATGTCATGGTGCTGTCAGACCAAGGTGCAGCACAGATGTGCCCTTAGCTGACACAACCTCTTAACCCTCTTTTTTTTAACATCTCCATCTAACTGCAATGTCCTTGCACACGGGAAAGGCAGCACCTCAGCCAGCAAAAGTAATAGGCTTGGAGCAAACTCATGCTGCTGCTTGCCCCAAGTCAAGCAGAGCAGTGAATTTGTATTCCGGGGCAGTCATTTTGGATCTGTGTGAAGAAGAAGCCCTGGTGGCAAGCAAACAGATGTGATTTGAAACAGAGAACACAAATGTGAATATGTGCAACACTTAGGGCTGCAAAAGACTTAGAGCTGTGGGCAGTACCTTCCTATTTTGACCATTTTACATCCAGGGAAATGGGTCTTTGCAACACCAGAAAGACTCTTAATTTTTAATTAGTCAAACCATATTTTGACTAGATGCAGCTGTTATAGGATGAAGGTTTCAAATCAGAATTCATGCTTCAGCCATTTCCTATGCCTACCTGTTGATTGTCAGCTTGCCCTATTCACCAGCAAAACCAAAGAGCAGAGTTCTGTAAAGACAACTAAAAAAATCCACTAACACACATCAAAAAACGAGCCCAAAACTCGTCAGATGCTGCAGATTCTGCCAGGAACTTGTCAAGGGGGGAGGAGGGTGCATTTCCTCCTCTGTGCATTGTCAGAACAGATTTTGTCAGCAACTCAGGGAAAGTTTAAATAACAAAACTTCTTTTTGTTTTGCCACAACTTTATTTGAATCAATGTTCTGATGAGGAAGAGTGTGTGACTACAGGAGTAAATTCTGCCAACTAGAAGTCTTTCCACATGGGTACCAAGGCAATGGGACAGCAATGTAAGATTCTCCCAAGGTGAACAAACGCAGCTTGGTTAGGAGAAATGCAACCAGGAGAAAAGATCAAATCCACAGCATAAACATTATAAGAAATTGCCAAACAACTGAGTTTTACTCAGTGCTGGTACTTAAAAGGTTTTGGAAAACCTGTCATTGCCTTTTTCAAAGTTTGTGATAGTTTTAGATAAATCTGTTAGGATTTTGGTGACTTTCTCATAACAAAATGAAAGGTAGAAGGCTTGTTTCATTTCTGGAATATATATTGTAGGAGAGTTTTCCCAACCTAAAGGCTGCATTCCAGTCAGCAGCAGTGTGAGCAGTGTCAGTGCATTAAGCCTAAGATGATGTCTATTTACTGTATTATCAAGGACATTGTGACAAGAGGCAGTAAAGCTTGTCATTACAGGTCAGCTCTCATCCTGAGGGCTCTCCCCAGCTCCATCCCCCTGGAAACAGGTATCTCAGCTATTGTGTCTAACCTAGATGGATATGATCTGATTTTGGCTCTGGAGATTAAAGTGCTTTGTACCCACTGCAAACTAATACTTCACCAAAACTGACCTAGGACCTTCTTCCTAGATTGGCTCCTTTAACAAGAACCAGCGCTCTCCTCGCAACACACCAGGAGGAATCCCACGCAAAAGTGAGAGGAAGATGAAGTTCTGCAAGAAAAAAGGGTGTAGGAGCAGGAAGGCATCTGTGATGCACTCTGTAATGAAACATCATTGAGGTGCAGGAAGTGAGACATATGCTCTGAGTCCCAGCTGGCTGGCAAATGTGTTTCCAGTCCTGAGGCTTAGGACTGTTTCAAAAGCAGCTGGCTGGCAATACAGGAAGTTCTCCTAAGGTGAGGATAATTTTTCCAGGACGGAACAAAGGATAGAACTGGTGCTCCTTATTACCTGCTGGGAAGAGACCAGGTCTACAGTCTTGGTTTAATGCAAAACCAGGGTGATGTGTTTGCTAGAGCAGCCACAGCATCATCCTGGTGTGGAAGGAAGACAGCCCAACACGTGACGCTCCCACAAGACTTGCTATCTGCTCCTTGAGCAGAAACTGAGAGGCAAACCAGAGATCTTAGTCACAATCTCATCTGCAAAGCCAAAACAGACAAGTACCTAAATTGCCACTGCTGTCTCTGTAAAATGAACAGATATTCTGAAAACTATCTTAATTATATGTCACAGGTTTAACACTCCAGGGCGATAAGCGGATTTTCAAAAGGAGAGAGAACTGTAACTGTTTTATTTCAAAATTTAAAAAGTGAAACAGCTTTGCTTTAACTATTATCGCTTTGGTTTATCACTTGGGGAGAGGTGGGCTTACAACCTGGACAGTTTAACCAGAACAGTTTTCCTCCTAAAATTCACCAGTGATTTCTCCTCTCTGATTTTTCAGTGCTGAATTCTACTGGCAAATAATCCTTATCCAACAACTGCACCTTCACCAGTGTAATCTGCCCAGACTGTTTCCTTTTATGTTTCAAAATAGTGTAGAAAACCCACTAGTCCTTGCTTAAGAAAGGAAAAGACATGGAGAACTTGTAGAAGGAAGCTTCTTTTTGTTCTGCCCAGCTCCCACCTGCACACACAGACAAAATTCAGGAGTAGAAGTGGGGAAGCTGGCCCAAAATGAGGCACAGAAATGTTTCCAGCCATCCACATCTGAGTTGCAATGCGCTCCCCTCCTTCTCCTCACCAGAAGGGTGTGAAAAATCAAAACAGTGTAACTGCTCAGGCTCTAGCTTCTCCTTCCCAATCCACAAAGGAATGCATCCTCTTCAATTATCTCCAGGTTTTTCTTACCTGTCAGCGCTTGTGTTGTGGTGTAGCAAGGTACAGGACACTTAACAGATGTGCTATTATCTGCAATCTTTGCCACTAAAAGCAGGACTCTCCCTTTCTGTATCTCTTGTGTTAATTAATCATTTCTTTAACCAATGGAAAATTTAGAAACTATACTACTGCTTGTGCTATTTTAGCTTCTTGGACTAACAAGCTAATATTACTTATGTGCCCTTCAACTTTAGTTTAAGACCGTGGATACAAACCTGGCTGAACTCTTCACATTACATGAGCAAGTGAATGATTGTGACACTGCCCTCAAAAGTCCCGGAGAGGCACAGAGAATACTCCACAGCTCACCTGCAGCTCATGTAACTTGTTTGGTCCGCGTGTATCTTGCAGTATTCGTTACATCCTCCAGTGTTTCACAAGCACCCCAAATTATGTTAGGAACTTTGCCTTATCATGGGTGTGTGCTGCTGCACCCACAGAATGTGGACAGACAGAAAGGCAATTTTTTTGCCCAAGCAATCCCAAGATGGACTGAATCCATGCATCAGCATCTTTGTAATGTAGTTTATAGTGCACTGCCCAGTGACGACATCCTTGTCTTGCTGGTGTGCAAGGATGGCCAGTTTCTTTCTGACAGCTACATCTAGATCACTTTCTCTCTTCATGGAAAAGCAGGATAACAAATCCCTGCATCACACAAGGATTGTGGTTCCTATTCAAGAGCTGCCTTGGGGCTCTAGCCTCAAGGAACAGCTGTTACCTTCACCTAATCTAGCAAGCTCTGTTCTATTGCAGAATTCACTTGGCAAAAAGAAGGCACTGTGCCATGGAAAACTAAGCAACCAGTACAATATCAAAGCTGCAGATTACCATTTTGAGGCTGATACAATGGCTGTGATGATAACAGCTGATAAAGCCATAGAGTGGAAAGACCATGCAGAGCAACCAGTGATTCTTATGGAAGGGCGGAGGGTGATGAGATGAAGTGTTTATCACTTTGTTATTGCTGTTGCCTGACATCAGGAGGAAAAAAAGGGTGAAAGAATGTATTACACATATCTTATCCAAGACACATAGCCCTTCCCACTTTACAGCCCCTACAGACTTAATTTTTAATTACAGTCTTCCTGCTAGATTGATCAGGCTGGAAAGGAAGAAGACGAAGAGTTGGCAGGCAGAGGGTTTTATACTAACACATATCTACCGATATTTTAAGAAAAAAGGACAAAGAAAACAACAGGAAAATATCAACTAATGGTGTTCATTAAACATAAACGTGCTTTTTGCCAGGACCCTTAACTTGCAGCCCCTTCCTGGAAGAAAAAGAAACAACTTACAGCTCCAACTATGGTGGTACCAATTTTTTCAGTGATTTAAGAAGCTCCCCTTGGTATTCTTAGAGTTTGGCATTCTGTAGGCATTTGGGCTTCAGTACCTAACAAATGGAGATAATCATGAATCAGGTAATTTCCTTAATGTGATTTAAGACTGCAATTTCTTTATGGGTACATTCAGAGGAATGAAACTATCCCTTCCACGGGTAAAAAGGTGCAATTCTCAGTCTAAGAATCCATACAAACCTAAAAAGCAAGGAGGTGATATGGCTGGCAGAAAACAACAACCTCTTTTTTATCAGAGAAACAGTGTTTTTTAACCTGTTAATCTATTTCAGAAAGTTTACCTGCTTGGTTCAGAAAGCTACAGAAAACCCTCTTTTCCAATTCCCATCACGAAATTGCAGCCTTGGGGCCAGAACTCCTCACTTAAGTCTGTGCCAACGTAAAGCAACAAAACAGTTCTTGACCAAAAAAGCTCAACTGTTTAAAGCAGTTCCTGGAAGGAAGGAAGTTTTGACAGTGAAAGTATGCATATCTGGAAGAAAATATATTCCAATTAGTTCTACTTAACACATTGCAACAGGAACAATAATTTATGTATGGCAGTTTTGTAATTAATTACGTGTACCTCTCTGACACACCCAGTGTGACACAGTATCACATGAGCTTTATAATAACCTATCTGGGGAAAAAAACATACCTCTAAATATCATCCATGTATTTGTAATCTTCTTTTGCTAATGGGAAAATATGCATGGAAATGAAAAATCTGTTTTCATATTTGCTACTCAAAAATTTAAAAAGAGGCACAAGCTAGCAATCTACAGTATATCATCTTCTACTTATTTTAGGATATTAGAGTGGAGGGGGAAGCAAAGGAAAAACTTTCTGTAGATCTCATTTACAGAAAATGTGGCATTACATAAAAAGCCAATCACAGCAGGATTCCTTCCATTTCCCACATACCTTGAAATGCTTCTAGGAAGCCACATTAAGAGTTATTTTTAAGGAAGATTTATGACTTAATAAGAACTTCTAATTATGCTTCCCACTCTTCCATGTAATTTCTGTGAAACGTCTTTAAACAGCATTGAGCAAATGCCTCCAGCTATCCCTGTCTGGCTGCTTTTTAGTTTTCATCTTCCCTACTCTGGAAAAGGAACTTAGTTTATGTCCCAGGTTTAAAAAGCCCTCACTCCTTTTTTCTTCCCGCAGGTGGGCAGACAGGATAGGTGATGGAAACAGTTAAATTCTTACCCTCTCCAGCAAGTGGATTTGTTAGGTGCACACACTGCACATGAATGACAATAAAACTCCAGGTAGCAGCATTTGACCTGCGGTGGCTTTGAGGGAAGGAGAGCAAGGAAAGGAGCAGCTGCTCAGTTTTCCCTGCTGGAAATCACTCTTTGCATAGATTACAATAAAGATGTTCTCAGCCTGACACTATCAAATTAGCAGGCAACAAACACTATTCTTTCCTGATATTTCTCTACTGGTTTCCTGCCACTGATCCAGGTCCCTGACTGTGGCCACAGACACAAAAGACTCCTGTGGGGGTCTATGAATCACTGCCAAAATCTGCAGGTAGAAGGGACAGAGAGAGAGAGAGATTGTAATATAGGTAATATGTTGTAATTTCCACAAATCAAAAACTGTTCAGAAACACTGCTTATGCCAATTCCATCTATTTACTGCCTAGGAAAGGAAGAGATTCATAGTGTGCACTACAACAGGTGCTGAGACTGGAAGGCAGGGAGAGTAACATCAGGTCTCAAGCTGAAGATTTTATAGATGCTGGTACCTTCTGCTGTTTTTCATGTCATCCTAGCTTGGGGCAATATGAAGCACTTAAAACAGTCAGTAAATTGAGTGGATGACAAGTCTTGGTACTTATTTGAATTTTCCATGTCTTTGCCCTTAGGTTTTGATGTTGTAATTCAAGATTGTTCACATGTCATCACTCCTACACAACACTTATCTAAACCTAGCCTCACCCCTTGAAGCTTTCACATCAGCATTTATTAATAAATAAAAAAGAAAATACTCTAATTTTTCTATATTGGTAGACACACAGCTTAAAGAAAAATATAAAATCAAACAGAATTCAAGATGAAAGAAAAACCCCCAGAAAGCCAAACAGCTACCATTAAATATAAAACAGAGTTATCTTTTTAGGCTCTCTGAGAGAGGTCACAACAACCTTGAGGTATTAGCATTACTGAGACACACAATGAAGTTCATGAGGTGTTCTTGTTGTCACATACTTCTCATGAACCTCTCATGCTGGGATGCTGTATACACATTAAGAACTATTGCTTTTCACCAGAAAGGTAAAATACCATGTCTGCTACATTGTGCTTGGTACAAAAAAAAGAGTAAGATATTCCTTCTCTCCTTTCCTCCTTCTGGTGAAAGTTCTTCAAAATAGGGTAAAAGAAGGCATTCTTCTTCATCTTTTCTTATGCTTACCAGGAAAAACAAGATAATCCCCTAATAAATAAATTAAATCTTTCAGGAAACACATGACAAATAGAAAACATGGAACAAACCCAAATGAAAAGATGTGTATACACATTTGCTAGTTTATTCACCTTTGACTTTGCAGCAAGTATATTTCCATCTCTGAGACCTGCTAGAGGGCAAAACATGTGGGAGGATAATGGGACAATTAAAGTTTTATTGGGATTTTAAAGAAGAGAGACAAAGCAGTACGTGTCGAAGAAGGCAGGGGTAGTAAGTCAGCCTGAACACAGAATCATGATTGCACTGTGGTTAAGAGGTACATTTAGCCCTAATTCTGAAGATCATTAATTTTAACAACTGCTCAACTGAGCCAAAAAAAAAAAAAGATTAGCACCCTGGCAGGGATGTAAAAAAACCCCACTTTCCATCCTCTTAGAGATGTTAGACAACCCAGGAAAGAGGTGTTTATCTTATATGCAGGGCACATACACACTGTATTGTCATAAACACACAAAATGGTTTGGGTTGGAAGGGACCTTAGAGTCCATCTCATTCCAATCCCCCTGCCATGGGCAGGGACACCTTCCAGTAATCCAGGTTGCTCCCAGCCCCATCCAGCCTGGCTTGGAACACTGCCAGGGATGAGGAAACCTGTGCCAGGGCCTCACCACCGTCACAGGGAACAATTCCTTCCTCATATCCAACCTAACCCTGCTCTCTGTCTGTTGAAGCCATTCCCCCTGTCCTGTCACTCCAGGCCCTTGTCAAGAGTCTCTCTCCATCTTTCCTGTGGGCTCCCTTCAGGCACTGCAAGGCCACAGTGAGGTCACCCCAAAGCCTTCCCTTCTCCAGGCTGAACAATCCCAATTCCCTCAGCCTTTCCTCCCAGCAGAGCTGCTCCATCCCTCTGGTGAGCTCGGTCTCTCCTCTGGACTCACACCAACAGGTCCATGTCCTTCCTGTGTGCTGGGAACATCAGATTCTCTATTCTAGTTTGCAGCACTACTGCACTCCTGTAGGTGGATAGTCAGTAATTCCTAGGGACTTTCTTAATTATTTGTAATTCCTGTTTTTATCAGTATTGGTATTCAAAGATGCTACTGTTTACTTCACAGCAAGATGTAGGAAACACCCAGCAGCTCTTGGTTGCAGTGCCCTTCCAGGAAGACTAACACAGTTCCAGGAGTAAAACAACCCCCACAATCCTTTTAAATAATTTGGAAGAGGACAATAATAACAAAAAAATTTCTTAAATTATGCCAAAACCTGTAATTTCAGCTTTTGACACCATGCCCTTCCCGTGATAAAACCACAAATATCTTTAATACACAGGTCAAGGATCCTCAGGAATGATCCTTACAGCTCTCTGCCCCAAAGAGCCTTGTGGGCTGAGGTCACAGAGCCCCACGAGCTGGGGCTCCCAGGGTTTTATCCCCTTCCCTCTCCATGACAAACAGCCTATTGTCCTGCCCACAGAGCAGCAGTGTTTGGGTGCTGTGGATCCTTCGGAGGCAGGCAGAAATGTGCCAGAGCACAACATTTGCAAAAGTTGTTTTACTGGAATTTTTCCAACTAGATCTGATTATCAGATCCCCTTTTGCCATATATGTAAATGGATTGGCTTAGGCTGTGAAACACAGTGCCTGGGTGCCTGGCCAAGTGTCAAAACAGTTTCAAAGGCACAATTTTGAGTAACAGTGACAAGGTGGTTGTTTTGATTCTCCCTGGCGCTTACGGGGAGCAGGTCTTGGTCAAATGAAATGCATGACAAAAAAATTGTCCAATGTTCATAAATTTAGAAACAGCTCAGAGTTAAAAATCAGAAAGACAGAATGACAAACCAAGTTAATATAGTCTCAAGCCAGCCTGAAAACTGACTTTCCTAAGGAATTTTTCCTTCTGCAGAGTTCCACTCAAAATTAGCAAAAGAAAAATTTCTAACTTTTCCATCTCTATTCTGAGCCTGACTTGTGAAATGAATTTTTAACAGTAGCTTTAAAAAACTTCTGATTTGTCTGAAAGGAAGCCTGTTGGAGAGATGACTATGTTCCATAACGTTATTAGGTTTTAGCTGCTCTCATGAATCAAGTGATACCAGGAGTGCTCGGCTCTGAAGCCAGTCAGGAATTATGGAGATGGTGCTGCCCTTTCCAATTTTCAAATGCACATTTATCAGGTCTTGTGGGCCTTTTACAGTCTAGTGAAGCTTTAATTCTAAAAGATACAGACATACAGCTTAGTGGAAGTGGCATCTTCAGTCTCTGTTTTCTTATCTTCTCAAAAACAGCTTTGAGAGTTAAGCACATGGATTTTGCAGAGTGCTGCACTCTCATCCCCCATTTTTATCAGCTGTTCAGCTTTGAATAGCAGTTCAGTATTCACCGTGTCAGCAGTACTGCCCTCCAGGAGCTGCATCCCCAGCCAAACCTCAAAAGAAAGAATCACTTCTTGGCATAGGCAGCTCCTCACAAGCTGCTCCGCTTCCTGCCTACCACTCTGGGTCGAGGCTCAGCTCCCAGCACCCAGCCACAGAAGATGCTGCCAACAGGAGCACAACTGATGCTCTCAACCCACCCAGATCCTCTCATCTCAGAGCAATATCCAGAAATAGCTCCAAAGATCTGCAGTGGCTTTGGAGAAGAGCCACTTGTGCTTTGGTAGGAGTTTTAGGGCACAACTGGAAGGCATCTTCTCACAGTGAGAACTTTTGCCTCAGAGGGAAATGCTCGGTGGAAGCTGGTTTGTTTTAACACCATTCCACAATGTGGTCTGTAGCACTCGAAGTTTAGCAGCTCCACAAGCATGGAGCAGAAATTCCTTTTGGTTGTCAAGTATTTGTTTGACTCAGATCACACTAAAGCACGTTTAACACGACTGGGATAAAAGAGGTTTTACTTTAGTGTACTGCTTAGTAAGGGGGAAAAAAACCCTATAAACAACCCAAAAGCCAACCACATCCAAAACTAGATTTAATTGCAAATTAGCAAGGACAATTCAGTAGCACTTAGTGCAACCACAGATCAAGAGAGGAGAGTCAATGGTTCTCCAGAGACTCCCCAAGATACGTAATTTTGTAATTAACGACACTGTTTTCTGTACTTTAGGGTACAATATGTATCACCCCTTCTGGAATGAAACACAGGTTTTGTTTTGCGGTTTGTTCTAAGCACACTGCTGACCACAATTACAGGGAAAGAAATTATGCATTTATATATCATCTAAATTAATGTTTTTTTGAGAAGCCTTCCAAATCTCCCAACTATCAAATCAAGTCCTGTAAGTAATTCAAGCATGCTATAGGCCATACCCTACCTAACAACATGCCACTTCTAAGAGTAAAACCAAACCAAACCAGAAAAGCTTTGTTACCACTGGAAGATCCCCTCAGAAGCAAAACGGAGAGAAGGAGCAGGCTTCTCTCAGGAAGGCTAGTGAAGGCCTTGGGGCATGAAGTGCAAAGATTCTTCCAAGTGCATCATGGAGTTGTAAGCTCAGCACTAGTAGAAGATAAGGAAATAAGGCAATTCATATGGGGATAAAGCCCTGGTGGTCTATGTTTTGAGTGGTACTGAATTCCCACAGTTGCTGCACCAAAATCGTTGCATCCCTTGGCCAACTTGGCCATATCTTCTTTCTCCTAGAAGTGCATGTCCTTTAATTATTTCTGGGCAGACTGCAATAATCTGTAAGACAGGTGACGTTATACACAGCTGCTGTAAATGCTCCATGATTGTAAGGATGGCTTTTCACTTCAAGTGCTGTTTTCTGAACTCATTTATTTCAAAAGAAACAGTGAATCTCAATTTCTTACATCTAGATTCATGCTAGAGCATAATTTTTTAAGCTAAGAGCATAAAGAGTTTTTTTTTTTAAAAAATTACAGAAACGAATCCGTTGTTAGGAAACCTCTTCAAAACAATACAGAGAAATTTCGTAACACTCATTTTTGGAACATACTCTGTTTGCTTGACTACATTTCATAAACTACAAATGGGTTTAATTTTATTGGCCTCATCTGAAAAATCATTGTTAAGAGTTTCATAATGAATGAGCTCGTAAGAGAATTACAAGGACATAATGCATGCCATAACATAGTAAAGAATAAGACAGGCTGACCTCATTAAACCCATGAATTTGGAAAGTGTTCCTGTTCAGGACAGCATCTGAAGCACTTCTTTCAACTGGAAACAAATTATAATGTTCTAAAGGGTTACTACTTCAAAGAGATTTAGGACTATATGTACCTGTTTAGATAACAGGACTTCAGCTGAATATGAATCACAGAAGACACAAAATACTCAAAACCCCAAGATGCTTAACTGAGAAATATCAATAAATAAAATACAACACTGTCTTTAACTCCTATGATAATTCACACCTTAAGTGAACTTCAGATCTTTGCACTTCACCATCAGATACACACTGTAAGTACCTGCACCAGTCTGCATGAAAATAAAACACTCATTGGGTTGTTGTTGTTGTTGTGCATGCCACACTTCCTTTCCCTTCCTGCTGATGAACACCCATCTGCTTCCACTTAGAGGAAACTTGTCAGACAGCAAAATTAGGAAGCTCCAATATATTTAATTTCACTTGGCCTGTGGGAGATAGTCAAAAGAAAGATTACAGCACTACATGCCTGTCCAAATTTGCAACTAAAAACAATTACATTCCATGATGCTTTTAATGAAAATTAAAATGCAAGTGAATTGTTTTGGAAATCAAAATGCTATGTATTAGATGTGGAAGTCCTTGGAACAGAGACAATAAACATTCCCTACTCAAGGGAACAAAAACCAATAAAACAAGCCCCTTAGGAGATGCTTATGTATAGGACTGCTACATCTTAATTTAAAGTTCACTATGACTGCATTGAAACACATAATTCCAGGAGCTGTAACATTAATTAAGATTAAATCACCAGCAGCTAAATGGTGTTTATTAGATAATGAAACTGCACAATGTCCACAAAACTACACATAAAGCCACATAAAGTTAATCTGGTTTGAAATGGTAACTACCCAGACCAAATTTGCTAAAAGGTGTTTGGACATATACTACTAAAATCTGTAGTTTACACATGATTGCCACAAATCTGGGGAAAAACTTATTTCCCTTTCCATCCTCAGCAACATCGAAAGACAAGCTCAAAATTAAAACTGAGGAAAAAAAGGGGTGTAAGACAACTGATAAATTAAAATTCTTCCTTGTGCATGAACCAGTTGGTTCTCATCCCCTTTCTACTTGTAAAATACAGGGACTCAAAGTGTAGGGAGCAAAAGAGCACTCGACTGCGTGTCACCAAAAAATTGGTGTTCTGGTAAAAGCTTTGAGCTGACACCATGGACACAAAGCACACTGTGCCCAAAGGAAACAAGGTGCTTAAGTGTCCCTAAACCAAACAAACCAGAAAGATCAAAATGAAAATTACACAGACTTCAGCCAGACCTAGTCATAATCTTTTTAGGTGAGCTGTGATTGTATTTCGCATCAAGACAGATGGAGAAGATTAAAACAGCTACATTTTCTGGCAAGTTTTGTACCCACAGCACAACAATTTTTGCAGTAAGTAAACCTCTATGTGATTTCAGTGGCTTCTTCCTTCACCTAAGTGAAAGAAACACTGCCCTGCTTGTAAGCAAATTGAATTGACAGCTTATGAATGGAGAAAGCTGAATCTAGAAGAATTAGTAGACATCATCCAACGTATCATATATTTGTTTTAGCTGTAGCTAAAATCTGTTACAGACTATGCTCATACTACAGTATTCCCATCCTTACCAATACCAGAATAATACTTGCAGTAATATTTTTGTTGAACAGTCAGCTCCTGGACTCCCTGATTACATGTAAATTTTGCTCTTCTAGCCTCAATTACTGCAGTGAGAAGACTAAAGCTCAGGAATTCAAAAACATTTTCTCATTTGTCCAACTGTTTTCTCATTCAGTGCTTTCTCATGGTTTTTGAGGACATGATTTATGTTTCCTGAATAGCCAAGCTTGGCAAAACTAGTGCCATTTGAGGATAACAGAACCTAAGGAGAATCATCCCTGAAGCTAAATCAAAATGTCTATGAGTCAGGCACAGAGGAAGGGTTCTAAGGTTACACACTCCCAACTCATCTGCTCAGTTTATAGGCTTCATTAAACAAAACTAAATTTACAGCGGGCAAATTTAAAAAGAAAACTGACAGCTCACTGTACAATTGTATTTATACAGCATTTCGTAACACTTTGTAGCAATAAAATGAAGCTTTTTCAACAGTTTAAAAAAACCCTAAACTAATACAGTTGACAAGACTCATACCTGAATGAAAACCATTTACTTGAGTCATTTAATAAACTTACATTCAGCATTATAATGCATTTCCTTTTCAGTCTGCAGCATACAGGAACTAACACCATGTAGGACAGCACATTCCCTTTACTGAGCTTCTGAAACATTCTGGTTCATAAAAACACACTGAATGCCTTCACAATTAGAAGATTTAGTAAAATGGTATAATGCAGAAAACCAAATGAGGTTTTGCCCTCAAATTTGGCCAAACTCTGTTTCTGCAGTTTGTAGCACTTGCAGCATGCAGACTGACTCTGTCCCATGGCAAGAGGCCACAGAAATGCACACTGCTGCTCTGGTAATGCCTTGTGGTTTGGTTTTTTGCTGTTGCTTAGCAGTTACGAAAACAATCCTCTTGACAAGGTCAGAATTCATGACCAAGAAGTGTGGCAAGCAGAGCAAAACTTACATAAAGAGCTCTATCTTTTGAAGTAGCAGCTGAGGCTTTAAAAAGAAAGTTATGTATGTAGTCATGATAATGAAGTTACAAATAATGTATTGTCTAGTAGGAAATCAAACCCTGACACTTTTTTGTTCCCCTAAATTATTCCGCACTGATGCACAAAAAATGATTTCTGCTGGTTACCAAGTTCTCTGCAACTCCAGTTTACTTAAACACCTTTTTTAACCATGGAGAAAGTAAACCAAAAATCTTCAGTGACCATAAACCAATACATATGACCCATTCTGTTGGACATCCATTGCAGATCTAATCTATAATAATCTAAAATAACACCAAAATATTAAATGACACCATCCAAGTTATTCCAGCCCCAATGGGAAAGACAGACTGCACTAGCATAGCAGAAAGAAGTGACAGATCAGGGTCTTGAGAGCACGTGTTAAGCTTTCAGGTCATGAAGAAAGTGAGCATTCCATGCCCAACATTTCACTGGTAGGCCTGGCTTGTAGGCAAAACCTGGCCTGCAGCACAGTCCCATGTAAGTGTCTCCCCAGCTCTGCCAATTCACCATCAGCAGTAGCCTGGAGCCAGAAAGAAACCATCCACAAAGACAGAGTTTTAGAGAAGAGAGGCCAAAGGACTGAGTCTTACATGTGAAGCATGAGACTCAACAGGGTCAGAAGTGGCTCACAGCCTTCAGGACCCCTTTGCACATAAAAAGTTTGCCTACAAACACCATGTTATGCTTTGTAATCTCATGTTGGTGTCCATATAAAATTTCCACTAGGAACAGCATTCCAAAACCAGGACAGACTGTACGTCTGTAATATGTATAAAGTTCCTGCTGACTCCTGGGTTAAGTAGTTCGTAGCCAGCTTAACTACAAGATTTACAGGCACTGGTGTGTTTCCAACAACTCTCGAGTGCCCACATGGTGATGACACTAGTCACAAATCAACTAGCTTTGTTTTAAACATGTTTGGGTTCAAAAAAATCAACTGTGCAATGTGATGCTCCCTGATGATAAAGCTTTAGCCATATGCTTCACTCCCTATCCTTCTCTCCAATGACACAAGTGATTTTATTTGCATGTTTTTATGGCATAACAACAATCTCTTCATTCCTTTCAGTTTAGGACACCAAGCACCCAGAGAGAGGTATTAGCAGGGCTCTTCTGCAGGGGTAATTTCAGGAGAGGGGCAACTAAGTTACAGCCTGAGGTAGAGACGAGTCTGTTCTGAGAACTCACCGAAAAATAAAGAGAAGGGGTGGGATCATACTAACACCATGACTAACACTGGGTAAAAGGGGCCCAGAAACACTTCTCACCTATTCTATGGCAACAAATGCCCTTCAGTAAGCTATATTTCTACCACACCTTAAGAGGCCTGAATCTCTCAAATAAAACCCTGTCTAAAGTCTAAGCACAAAGCGGAACTTAAAATGAACAAGCCACTTATTACAAGACAAACAGAACCATGAAATCCAGGTAAAGCTACAATTTATTTCAAAGCTATGTGACTGCAAAATCAGCTCAGAATTCCCAGCTGGGCCACTCAGAGAAGGAAGAGCAGATCATATCCAAGGAATTAAAACGGATTTATGCTTTTGTTTTCATAACAATGACCCCTTCAGCTTCTTGAGTAAAATGCGATTACGCATGATTGATTGCACTCTTACCTTAGCTGCTGTCACTCCATAGTTCTTAAGTTCATTTCATAAATGCTCTTGCATCATGTACAGGGTTTAGCCAGAATCAGGTTTGTATATTCTGATTCCTAGGTGCTTGTGGGTTTATGCACGTAGTCTAACAATGAGATTTGCTGGCTGCAGTCACACACAGTTCACTTTCAGGCAGCATAGCCAAGAAGATTGGTACTGACCTTCCCATCCTGTCTGCTCAGACATCCCTTGTGCATACCCTTACTTCTGATTGCTGCCCCTACTTCTGGACTGAAAACTGAAATATGAACACAGACATACTGCTATTACACGAATAATGTGATTTACACAAGAAATGTTTATCAGGAACATTTTCTCTTTGAAATATATTTTTGAGATATTGCACATGTAAATAATTTCCTTTTTTTTTTTTATGCCTCCTCTGAGATCTATACTAGGTTGTAATTAACCCCCCAATATATCCAGCAGAGGCAGAGACATTCCTAACAAGACCCTTTCCAGTAAAACTGCCACAGTGAACACTGATACTTAAATTAAGCTACAATAAACATATTAAATCCAGAGACTGAAAACTGTGTACACATCTAAAACTAACTTACTGAAAAACTGAATCCCTAAAAATAAAATTATTTTGTTGAAATTAAAATTGACACTTGGTGGGGGATTAATAGGAAAAGCAGGTATTTATTTCATTACATATTAGGAGTTCATTGCTAAATACAGATATAATTTATTACATAGATGATCAATGGCAACTTTTGTAATTACAGTCATGGTTTGGAGAGAGAGCAATAGCAACCATAGCAATACTCAGAGCAGCATTTCTACATTTCATTATTTTTACAGCATACCACTTTAGCACAGAAGAGTGCAGTAAATCAAGGGTAATGCCAATTTTAATCACATAGACATAGCCTGGAAAAGTCTTTCACAGAAACATCCTGAAGGAGGAAATTATGACCACACATCAAGCAAGGTCTTGTTTGGTTTAGTACTTTTGTTCAGCTTATGTCAATTAAAATCAAGAGTTTAAATCCAGGTTTTCCTAAGCCAACTTCTCCTGGACTCAGAACACAAAATATTTAGGGGTTGGCTGGGTTTTTTTCCCCCTGTTCTTTACATAATCCCAAGCAACCAAAACGAGATCCGAACCTCCTTTAACAGGCTTGACCTAGGTCTGCAGAGTTCCTTGGCTAAGGCAGTAAGTGAAAGAAATAAAACTGGTTTGGAACTGGAATCAGCCCTGAAGTAATACAGGGACATTTGCATGCTCCTATCCCTGATGCAGTTGGCATCAGTGTTTATCTGAGAGTCAGAGAAAACACAAAGAATGACCAACATACCATTGCAATACTTTTTCCTGACCAGCCTCAAGGGAGGGAATTCCCACCCACGGGTTTCTGGCAATGGGACTTGGGCTGTGGGTTTGGGGAAGTAAGACTTTGGGTGTTTCTTTCTAGCTTGTCAAAGGTTGACCCCATTCTGTCTGTCTTCGCTCCTACCCTGGATTACTGATAAAATCATGATCCCAATTATCCCAGCTTTTAGCTGACTACTTTTTCACCTTTCCATGAGTTGGCCTCTTCAATTAAATCTTGCAGCACTCACAATCAATCACAGTCAGATTTAAAACAAGGATCAACTCAACTGAAAACAAACATCAACACCAATCTGTGAAAACAGATCTGTTATGATTCTGACAGCTGATCTTCTCACATCTCTTTCTCTCTTACTTTTGATAAATTATGTTTCAAAAAAAGATTTCTATACATTTCTACAGTTTCTGGAACACCTACAAAGAGAGAAGCAATAACTACGACAGATGCCTTTCCCTGTCACAGATGCTCCTAAATCATCTCCTCAGCCTCCACTGGCCCTGCTCCAGGAGCTCCATGTCCCTCCTGCCCTGAGGAGCCCAGAACTGGACAGCACTGCAGATGTGCCTCATAGGGCTGAGCAGAGTTAATCTCATGTTCTTTGTTAACAGTGAAGTGAGAAACACAAGTGCAAAGCACTGCCTTGCTCCTCTTCATTCAGCCTGTGCCACACTGGTAGACCTTTGTATTTGATTTCAAATATACCACATTTACCCAATTTCCACACACATTGTACCATGGGGTATCACTTGTATGTTCTGCCATGTTCCCTCTGCTTTCAAGCACTAATGCCCCACTCTTACAAAGAAAATGCACATCTCCAATGAGTGTATGAGTAAACACAAAGTGCAGGCTTACTGGACCAATAAAATCAACATTTTCTGGCAGAAAACATTCTCAAGAGGATAGGGACCACATCACCTGTGGCTCAATGTATCTTGCTCTTGTAGCTTGGAGTTCTGGTGGAGAAATATTAGTAGAACTTTCATGTTTATGCTAAAACATCACAACATATATTCCCTTGCTAACACTACACCATATATTTGTTTGCAATATATTAAAGAAATTATTTAATCAATGAAAAAACACTCAACACACAAAAAAAAAAAGAAAAAAAAATTTCTACAGTTGTAGGTTTACAATAGGAGGACAATGAAAACAGAAAATTGATATATTTTACTCTAACAGTGCACTCAGATTCTATAAGAATTTGCTTTTTAAAGAAACTGAGGTAAATTTCCATAAAGCATGAAAAACATGGTATTTTAAAAAGCTAAGGCAATGAAGTACGACCCTTTCATCATGGAATTAGTTATCCGTAGTGTTTTCCTGGCCTTGCTCTTCCTGAGCTTTCAAAATAATTATCAAATAGATGCAGTATCTCTACTAGTGCAAGTGGAACTTTCTTGTTTGCTAAGATTTTTGCAAAGCACTGTATAGAATAAAAACCCATCTACCTATGGGATACTCCAATGAAGAGTCTGTAAATGATTTAAAGGAAGCTGCTGCTAGCAATTATGAGCACTTCAGATGAAAAGCATCTCAAACAGAATATTTTGGGCACTATACATTGCATGGAAAGGACATAAGGTTGCACACAGCAGGTAAGATTTCTGAATTCTGAAAGACAGAAAAAAAGAAAAAATAAGTGCGAGGATATGCCCATTTTATTTTATAAATGAGTCAGCAGCACTGAGTGACATTTTTACAAAGCTGCATGGAGCAAAGCACCAAATGCTGCCAATGCTACTCTAGAGTGATAGTATAGACAACACACTGAACATTATATAACTAGAGTAAAAATCCATATGAGGACTTGCATGCATCTCAGAAAAGCAAATCCTACTATCTTAATTAATTCCAACAACCAGATACAATAAATTCAGCTTACCCCTATTACCCAGGAAACAAGGTACAAGTTTCCTGCTGTGTATCTACGAATGTTACGAGACCTACTTCTAGAATTTCACTTTTTATTTAAGGGCTCACAGTCACAATCACATCAGTCACACTCAGTTTAGGTGTATGTAGAAACTAAGAACTGCTCTCTTTGAAGGCACCCTGTCATTTAATGAAAGACTTACAGTACAGTCACTCTTTTAACATTTTGAACACATGAACCTCAGATCAGAAACAAGTTTGTTTGAGGAGGTCCAGACCACCTTACTACATCTCCCAGAACAAGACATACCTAGGCTGCCAGGGAAATTAAATGTTAGTGACAAGCAGAGGAGTTGGGTTTTGATAAATGCAGATTATGTCATTTCAGAAGGCAAGAACTCCCCCATCTCCAAGGATGCAATCTATGGTCAGCAATGGGGTCTCTGGTATTACATATTATTTCTTTTTTTCAACAAGCTTATCTAATTTTTAAGGTGAAATACCAACAGCTAGATGTGCCAACCTATAACCTTTAAGACTGGAAGTTTAAAATCATATTGAATGTCAAGAGCAAAGCAACCTGTCTTCCTGTGTATATCAACATCCTGGTCTGGGGGAATTCTGGCCTTCCAGAAAAGGTGACAGAAATGTGTTCAGTATTAATGCAACTTCAGCCTGTTGATGATTCACCAGCATAGGGGTGACTATTGAAACACAAATACTCCTTACTTGAAAACCAATGCTGCAGTAAATGTAGCATTGACGGGCAAAAGTTTCCAAGAGGAACCTGAGAATTAAGACACACACCCCCCATCCAAGTGGAACAGTACAAGCAGCTAATGCATTTGTAGGCTGTGACTGACCTGCTGTCAGATGACAGCTTAGTTTTGCATATGTGGTTGATTCAACAGTATTACTGTGCTGGCAGAGTCCAGAGATATCATCTTTAAAATATGGGTGGGTTGTCATCACATCATCTTGGAAGCACACAGTTGCACCTTCTTTATCTGCTTGCTGGGAACTCCTTGGCAAGTTTATCAGCAGTAATCAATGCCATATCAGTTCTTAAAAACCCCTGAGCCAGCCAAAGCATTAGGCTTTCCCCTTAGTGGAAAACTCAGCATTCACAATGGCAGAAAAACAATCCCAGCTGTACATGAGCCAATACAAACATCCAGCAGAAAAAAATGCTGGGCCAAAACACCTGAGGCCCCATGTATGGAGCTTTCCAGTACCAGGAACTGATACTTCTCCACAGCTAAGCTGATTTGGACCCTGTAGGAAACAGCAGAATGCCAGATTTGAGACAGGTGCCTGTGAAGCATTGACTTTAGTGTAAATACAGACAGCTTTAGAACATGGTGGAGATGGGTTCAATTCTACTCTGAGCCAAAGAGATTAATACACAGCTAGCAGTCTGCCTGACACTACAGAGGAATAAGGGGTCAGGAATAGGCCAAAACAAAGGTGATGAGATACACCTCAGGCAGGAAACCTGAGCCTTTGTGGACACAGCCTGAGCTCTCTCAGCTTAGTGAAATGACAGCAGAACTAGGCAAAGGAACAAAAAATGCCTGGGAAAGGACACAGAGATTAATAAATAGGGGAAATGAAAACTGAGATATGAATCAAGATCCAGCATTTCCTACCAATCCAATATATTGTTTAGGGTACCTTGAAACCTTGAATTCAAGTATAGCAGAAACCCACTGGCCACTTTGAGGATGCACAGGACAGAGCAGTAGCCACTGAACATAAATGTAAGAATTAAGAAAAATTAAAACCATAGCTAGAGAATATTATGGCAAATGCTACTGGTTATCTACAGAACCATGATGGTTTTCCACTGAGCTGGCAGGTTTGAGTACTGCATCTACGATTTGATGGTTGCTTTGCTACACATAACAGAGCATAGCATGAACACCCTGGTACCCCCTGGGCTCCTCACCCTCTCCTCTCTGCAAGTGTCATTAACTTTATTTCAGATGCAAAGAAAGGCACAAAGAAATGCAGAGGGGATCACTGATATTTTGTTCCGTATTAGGAATGTATTGCTCAGGAGTATCTAATGAAGGCAGCAGCAATGACTCAAAGGAGGTCACTAGTAGAACCCAGTGTCATTCAATGTCTCTAACATCTTGACCTGGGATTTCATTTCTTCCTGCAGCAGGGCTCCATAGGGAAGCAGAAGCAGAACCACATCAAAGCAATAATGTACATTAATGGAGAAAGGATCACAGGGCATGTAAAGAGCTAGGCTGAGAAGTTCCAGCTGTAGTCACAAATAAAGAAGAATCTACTGCACACACTGCATGGCTATGAGAGCTCCGAGGCTGCATAAACAGATCTTTTATCAGAAAAGCAAGTAGGTTGTTTCTTCACAGTCTGCAGGGTCACAAGTTAAGCAGCAAGGAAGCACTTACATGAGCTGAGGGTTAACTAAGGGTATAATTCTGTCTGTCACATTCAATTTAGGAATGTGAATACATCAGAGTTTGGGTGTCTTATTAATGGCCTGAGGCCTAAGCCTCTTCAACATTTTTTTGTCCAACAAAGGACTTTTACAGCAACGACATTTAATTCAATAGCCAAAGGAAATCTAGAAGTAGTCCTGGACTGTGATGCTCCCCTTGACTTAAAGCTAGAAGCAATGAATAAGCTGATGTCAGTATATGCAACAGTTTTGCTAAGGGCTCCTTCTGTAACAAAATTTCACCCTCAAAATTGTCCTTAAAATTAGGTTTAAACAGAATCATGCCATGCATTTCAGACCAACTGATAACCAAAATAGAAGAGCTCTGTGAGCGTGTACTACATCAGAAAGTGCTTTATGTCAGGCAAGGAAGTCCTTTTATCTCTTCCCCCCACAACAGAACACTTCTGAAACTCCTCCATTATATATCCACAGCTCAAGTAGGGGACTGTAGAAGAAACCTATTCATTTCTGTACTTACAGAGAAAGATTTTTAATACTAATGCCCAACAAGACCATGTGTTAGTGAATAAGCAGTGACAGGTGGTAAAAGCAGATGGTTTTGAAAAGATTTGCGGCAGTCCCTGGCTCCACCATCCTAGCAGCTCCATGGGGTACTGGCAGAAGAAGTGGTTCCCTTCTTTTTCTTTCCTTTCCTTACTCCAGAAAACCAGCAGCTGATCTCACTGGTTGTCACAAAGGCAGGAAAAGACAGGCAAAACTCACTGATGTACTCCATCCCACCTCCAAACTGGTTTTGCCTCTCTGCTGAAGCCCAGCTGAACACAAGCCGTCACTCTAGGCTGAGCAGCCACGTGCCCACCTGACAACAGACAGAAACCCACCCCCAAAGTTTGCTGGTCCCAGCCAGGAGCAGAGTGGGCAGAGCTCCTGGGTTTGGCAGTCACTCACCACAGACCACGACCACAGATCATGAGCACTTTGCTTCTGCCCACACCGGAGGATGGTACCTAAGGGAGAGCATCACAGCACACTCCAGTGCTGAACCCCTGCACACACATCACAGGCCAGAGCTCTGCTCAAAGCACCAGCACCTCCTCCTGAAGGCCCTAGTGATGCAGGAGGCATCTCACACTGCAACCCTGCACAGTCAAACTTTGACCACTGGTGAATAACTTCATGTGAATCGACCATGGAGCGATACTGCAACAGGAGCAAAGCTCAGGGAAGCACTATTCACATTACATCTCAACCCAGAGAAAGTGGGCAAAAAAACATTATTTCAAACGTAAAACAGCAGCAACAGAAAAACATATTTCTAATGAGTGTTGTGTGTTTAGCCAAAGCAATGTTGATTGCTACAGATAGAACCTTCTCCAAGTTACTGCTATTTATGCTCAGGGAGCAAGGACAGCACGAGCGTCACGCTTTCGTTTTGGGCACACTGCTTCAGCTGGAGCACAGCACCAGCTCCAGCCAGCTGTAACTCTCCTCTGAGCTATCACTGAACACCTATAAAGATGACTCAGACCATTTCTTAATCTCCTAATGAATCATTATATGGTGCCACCTCTGGCTACTATCAAAACCACCTGTAACCACCCCAGCCATTAACTCCACAGTACATCCATTCCAACCAAAGAACCTTTTAGAACCTCTGCTCTGTTAATACCCACACATTTTGTGAGTAAATTAAGAATCTCTCAAGATTTACTAACGTGTAGGGTAGGAACTACCCTCCTGAAAAGGGCTGGTACTTTTCCTACACAGCATTTCCATTTTTCAGATTTTCCTCAGAAACAGGAGTGATTGACTCAATGTCAATGTAACACTTACTCTTGTTTTACATTTCTTTAAACAATACAACTGCATAGCTTTGTAAGAACCTTTTTCTTGTTGTTTATCTATTGCATTGTTTATGGAATTGCAGTCAATTAACATTTTCATCATTTCACTCAGTATCAAGGTAGTTTCTGAAGGAATATTCTAGAGAGGGTTGCAACACTACAGTGGAATGATGTTCAGCATCCCCCGAATAAGAAAAGGCCTTTTTGAACCATCTACAGCAAAATAAATCCCCATTCTTTACATGAAATCAGGGAACCCTTCTTTCCTTCAAACAACCAGGTTTATGGTTTCTTTCAGGAAGATAAAACAGAAAAACAAACAAACATAAAAAATGGGGGAAAAAAAAGAGCTGTCAGTCTAGCCAGTCCCAATTTCATACAGCACTACAGAAACAGTACTGAAAACGGAGTCTGCTACAAAGGTAAACACAAGCCATTCAAAACTGGCATCAAAACCTTGTATTTGTTTCCAGAGAACACCATGGTAAAATTGCCTCTTACCTTTGGACACAATAAAACATGGATCTGGGGTTGGACAAAGGCAAGGCTGAAAGCTGGCTTTAGAAATTACATTGGAAGCATCCAGGTGTGTGACTAGTGCTGCTATTCTTGGATGCATTAACCAGTCACCAAGTTTTGTATTTTTCTATTAACCCCACAAGACAACCACCTGCTTCTCAAAGCAGATATAGAAGACGGATACTGGTATAGAGGGTTAAAAATTAAATGAAGTATGAGGAAAACTTTACATAACCGTGTTTTATGGGCACAGCTGCACCACAATTACATTTGGGAAGGAGGAAACTTTGGAGTCAAACCCAACTGCGTATTTTTGAGCCACAAGATACCTTTTTCTGTAAGCATGTGTAGAAGAACAGAGCCCCAAGCAATTTCCAGCCACTTGAAACTACCTAAGCAGAGGTACACACAAAGAGAAACACATTCAAGCAACTCCTGCAAAACACAGCTAATATAAGCTTAGAACAGAACACAATTATAGCTGAATTACAGGTATTTTTGCCAAACCTTCAATATGCCTCATGCTTTAACAACAAATGTAGCCACAGATTTGAGGGAGAAGGGTTTCCAGTTTTCAGTAATTATCAACAGAACATTAATTACATGCCTGTTATTACTATTTCATTTTGTAAAGACCTAGTTAGCTGTAATTTTAACACTGCATGTCACTCAAAGATAGCTCCACTTTCTAAAGAAAGCTGTAAAGCACCATGAGAATAAGAATTTTAAAAAAATACAAAAAACACCCCAGACAAAATGTCTGCTTCAAATGGCATAAAAAAGGGAGATATAGGCTTACCATTGAAAATCTGAACGGGAAAGAACTGCAATAAAAGAAAAAGCATCTACTGTAGTTTTATCTTGAAGGACAGAAAGTTTCCTCTTTGACTCAGCCCATCAGACCCTTGAAGGGTATGTCCACACAGGTGACTGGAGACAAGCAGGCACCTCTCCTCCCTCTCCAAACCGGCCAGATAGGAGCCAAATTAAATCTGGAGGCCGTGCAGAAGCATCAGCACAGCACCAAGCGAGCTCATGAGGCTGAACATCCCCCACTGCGAGGAGGAGCAGCCTGCTCTTCCCCCAAGCACACGATCTCCGCCGATTCCTCGTTGAGTCAGACGCAGGAACTCATCCAACTGCAAGCCAGGCCAAGAGCAACAACAAGGGAAGATTTGCATTTGGCCAGGAGTGACAGTCCCATCCCAAGCGGGAGGTCGGGAATGCGTAGCCAGAGGTGAGGCAAGGCAGGCAGGCAGGCTGACCCCCTGGTCAGGCAGGAGCCCACATTTAGGGAGCAAGGTTTGGGGAGCACCAGCACAGGTGAACAGCTCCCAAACGAGGGCTGCCTTTGTGAAACAGCAGCCTGAGCCAGGGAAGTGAACGTCCTTCAGATTATCCTTATTTCCAGACACATCTGGTGATGCCTGACTCTTTCCATTACCTACTCCTAGTAATTTAGATAATTTTAATCTCCTTGGACAATATTAAAACCTCCATTTCTTAAGCCTCCTTTGTGGACTAAGAACCTTTAGGGAAACTGAATGCTGTATTCTTTCACAGTGATAATGTAGAATAATGCAACCATAGGACAATGCTAACATTATCCCCTGCAGCTGTTATTCTCAGTATTTTCTTCCAAACACAGCAAAACCAAAAAACACAGTAAGATAAGCAACAGTCCCCAGATGAGTCAAGTACTCATCAGTACAGTTTTCTCCACCCCACTGAGTTGCTCACATGACCGTCCCTTGTATGGGTCAAAATCATTTGCTATTGGGGAAAAACCTCGCAAACCCTTCAGAACAAGGAGCTTTCTATGTGAAATGTATGGGGGAAAAAAGTTTTTCCAATGACAGTCTAGTTCTGCAGGCTGCTCCTCTGCAGCAAGGATCTACACTCTGCAACAGGACTTGAAATCATCAATATCCAGAAGATTTCTGAAGACAACGACCACTTGTTTGTGTTCTCTACTGCACCATGCAGACAAATTACAGTTTCTGTGCCTTTGGTCCTATTGCCAACAGTCCCCGTCACAATCCTTCTGCCCTGTCATCATCCATGTTCTCCCTGCCAGCACTCCCACACCTTCCCAACTCACCCACCTCCCCAAAATTCAGGTTTGTCAGATCTGAACTGACTTTGGGGAAGGCACAAGAAGCTTATCAGTCAAAGCTGCCTCTTGTAACACAGCCACAAACCTTGTGCTTCTGTTAGCAGGCCATTTCCTATTACTTTTCTAGCAGTTGATCTCTAGATATTTTTCCCCAGCTGACACGCTATGGGTTCTATTTACTCAGCCTTTCCTCACATGGTCTTCAAGATGTTTTAAAACTACATTTCCCCATCACTAATTTAAACAAGCCTTGATAGGGATTAGACTTGAATCCTGAATTGGAAGAACTGAAGAACTTGCAGGTTTGCTACAATCAGATGCATTCTCAAACATACTCTAAATATAGTTGAAGGCTGGCCTAAATCTGCTATTGCTTCATGTTTAATTCAGATACCTTTGAGTGAATGCATCCCCACCCCCCCCTCAATTTTCTCATTCCCAGTTCTCATCACCTATGTACTGAAATTTAGAGTGACTTTAACTTAAACACCCCAAAACACAGAGGAAAGGTTTTAAACACTACAGTTACGCAGAAACGAGTTGTCAGAACAACACAATAGATCTAGAGATTAAAGCACTACTTTGCAACAGCGATTTTACAACTCCACTAAAGCAACTATCAGTGCAATTTTTAAACTATGTAGTTCCTTCAATCAGAAGAAAACTAACTCAGTAATGAACAGAACTTGCACTTTTCTAGTAAAGAACATTACAGGTAACCAGGAAGTGATGATAATTTCGATACAGCGGTGCGAATCAAAACAAACCCCAGGAGCAGAACTCTGTGCCACCAGCTTCTTAACAAGTGGGGATGAAGGTGCCCAGAATGCCAGCACAGGCAGAAAGTGACACTCTAAACTAACAAGACAAAACAACGTGAGCTTTGGTATTGAAAGCTTCTGAAAGGCCTTGCATTTTATTACGTTTCTGGGATCATGTAATAGTTCAACCGTACACTTGTTTTAATACAAATTCAAATGAACCAGGATTAGAGTTTATATGGATTTTGGAGCATATTTTTCTAGTCTAATAATGACCTTCAGAGATCACAAACTCTCAGTCTAAATAAAGATGCAAAACTAGCCTTTTGACTGAATTTATAGTGCAATATTTCTGGGTGAACTCCCATTTAGTTTTACAGCTTCTCCCCACAAGATAATGGTCTGTCATTAGTTATTTGTTTCCCCAGCTATGCCCTTAAAAGGCTCCGAGGCAAACATGTAAAAGCAAATTATTCTGAGCAACAACATTACTGTAAAGGACTGTATAAGACAAGACAAGGTCACATGTCCCTAGTTTCCAGAGAACCGAGGATATCTTCAGAGGATCCTGTACCAAAATTTGCGTTAAATCTTTGTGGTGCCCTGCGGGTGGGGGGGGGAGCAGGGATAGCCAGTCATTTCCCAATCAAGAGACAGAAAACAGCATCAAGACTGAGTAAGGCACTCTCCTCAACTGATTAAAACTCTACTGCTGTCTAATACCATACTTCTATTAAAAATAACATAAACAGAGCATGGGCCTAACAGCAGGAAAAGAAAAAGGAAACCCTCCCCCCAAATTAGATTAGATTTTTCTTTCTAACAGCACCGCACTGACGATGTACCCGTACCCGGAGCCAACCCTGCGGCGAGGCAGGGCGGGAGCCGCTCGCCACATCCTCTCCTCATTCGCAGGGTCGCACCCCGGCTTCAACTCGCTCAAGGAACAGAGGAAGCTCCAGAGGGGCCGGGGCCGCCGCTGCCCCCGGGGAACCGCCCGGTGCCAGGGCTCCGAGCCGCCGCTCCCGGCTCCCCGGCCGCGGTACCTGCCCGGCACGGCCCCGCCGGAGCCTCCCGGCCCCGCGGCAGCCGCTGCAGCCGGCCCGGCCCCGCCGCCTCCCGGGCATCCTCCCTCTCCAGCGTCGCCTCCTCCTCTCCCTCGCCCCCACGCCACCTTCTTGGGTGTTTTTTGGGTGGTGTGGGATTTTTTTCTTTGCTTCCCTCCACCGTGCCCCAGCGGGTTGTTACCTTCAATTGCCACTCTTCCGACTAATTCCTGTTTCCAAACCGCTGCCCCCCCACCTTCCCCAGCACGCAAGCAACTCCCGGGCAAAGAACAGGAGGATGAGGAAAAGAGAAAAAGCAAGCAAGCAAGATTAAAAAAATCCCAAATAAAATTAACAAACCTCTCGTGGCGCTCCGGGTGTGACAGTGTGTATCCGGCCAGGGGAGGGAGGCCGGCAGCAGCAGCGCCTGCCCCGCTCTCCGAGCCCGGACCGGGGGAGGATGCGCGCCCGCCTGGCGTGCGGAGCGCGGCCGCCTCAGCGCCGCGGGCTCTGCAGCAGGAGCTGCCGGGCACCGCCGGGCTGGCAGAGCGGGGCCACCCCCGGCAGCGCTGGGCCCCGCGTGTGCCCGTGAACCCCCGCCTCAGGCCGCCCCTCCCTCGGCGGCCCCCGCCGGCATCGCCCCTCAGCTGAGGGGCAGAGGCGCGCCGGGCGGCCCGGCCGCTCCCCGCCGTGGCCGTGCCGCAGGGGGTGCGGGCACGCCGCGCCAGCCCTGCAGGAGCCAGCGAGAAAAGGCTCCCTCGCTCCCTTCCCTTCTCTCTCCCGGAGGGCTCCCCTCCTTACCGGGCTGCCGGGGCTCCTCTGCCGCCTCCGGGCTCGCTGGGGCCGGAGCGAGTGGCGGCGGCGGCCCCTCCTCAGCGCCTCCCCGAGCCCCTTCCCCACCCTCGTCCGCCCCCGCTCCGCCTGCGCCGGCGTGAGCCGGGCCGGGAATGCGGGAAACGCGGCCGGGCTGCGCTGGAGCCCCCGCAGGCATCCAGGGGAGGGCGGGGAGCCCCGAAAGCTCCTAAATCCATGGCGAAGGGGCAGGGCGAGTGGTCCCTCGGGTGTCCTCCAAGGTTATTACACCTCCTTACTCCCGTCAGTTTACAGCGGAATTTAGGGTTGCGATTAAAATGATTAGGAACGATGTTGTGCACAGAAACAGAGTTATAAAATAGGCATATTAAGTTAATTAAGCAATTTGTCTTATAAGCGTTAGGGAAAAGCCGAGATGTGCAGCATACCTACTCGGCCCGGAATACCTGCTTTTGCCACCAATATTAATTTTCTCAGTTTGGCAATAGAAGATACACCCTCAGATCTATTCGACTCAGCATCAAAATCAGCAAGATGACGTTTCTGCATCCTCTTATTACACTAATTAATTTTACAAGGTTGTTTTTTTAAATCATTTCCCTCCGTTTATTAGTGCTGGGAAAAAGCCAGCCCCAAAGAGGTTGAGTGAGCTGCTCACTGGTGACTGAATGGGTATGAGAGCTGTCAGCAGAACACCCCACACAAAGCGATTAGGTACTCCTCCCACCTCTAGCTCCTTCCTTGGGGAGCTTGTAGGCTGCAGGTGCCTGCCGCTTCCACCTGAGACCTACCAGTGCCTGCTGGCACATCTGGGCGCGATCTAAGTCTAGGCGCAGTCTCCAAAGCCTTCCCGTTTTCACCTCATTCTGCTAAGTGTCCTTACAATGCACATGCCACTCCCCTTTGTTATAAAGGAAGTTTAGTTTTCATGAATTTGTGTGTTTGATAACGCGTTGAAAGTTGTTAATTGTAAGGTTATTAATTGCGAGAAGCTTGTTAATTGTGAGTTACGGGAGTGAAGTTACACGTATTGCTGTATACGTGCATTACTGTGTATGGGATGTCAAGCCTTCGGGGGTGGGGGGGTTCATAGGGAGAGCAGAAGTAGCTGAGTCATGCAGAAGGTTCCCCAAAAAGAATAAATCATCGTTGTCAGAAGAACCACCAGTGAGAGAACTGTTGGATGCCACCAAATAGACTGAATGAACCAATTAAATGAAAGGACTGGGTATAAAACACCGACCCCCAGAGCCCCTGGGGGTGCTCCTATGAAGGCTCATGGACTGGCAGGGGTACCCAACTCCACCCGGGATTTGTTTTACGGACACTCCCCGTACTCTGCCTTTTGCTGCTTCAATTTGTTCGAATCCCGTTAATAAAACTGTTACTGTTCAAATAAATGGACCCTCTCAAGTTGTTTATTTCACCCTTCATGTGACACAGGGAAACGGGCTCTAAGACCCAGGCGGACCCTAAAAATCCAAGCAGGCCACAAGGTCTGTGTCACCTGCTCTCTGTATTACACCTAGGATGGGAGTAGGGTTCTACAGAGCTGTGCAGGCAATTCATCCCACAGAAACGGGTGGGATGGAGAGCACCTTGCCTTCGTAATCCATACAGACGGAAGAAAAGCTTCTGCCTTCTCCAACAGCAGGGTGCTGTCACAATAGTTTGGAGCACTTGACAGGGGAGTGGAAGCGGCGTTTCAATTTCATTTTTTAATTTACAAGGAAAAACAACCTACATCTTCTTTTACAGTTGGACTCTGATCTTAAGGGTCTTTTCCAGCCTCAGTGATTCTGTGACTCCAGCAAAGGAGTTTCTGATTTCATTCACTGGAAATGCAGCAGGAGGAAACTTGCAAGGAAAGAAACCACAGGAAGTGGTTTTACCGGAGGAGACTCCAGCTGTCTGCAGAAAGTGCCTGATGGTTGCTGCAATGATTCTGAGTAAACAGGGGTTTGGTTGCCTGCATCACAGGCATACTCTGTAACACAAACATCAGCCTTGACAGGCTGGCCAGGCCTCTGCTGAGACTGAAAACGCCATACCTGAACTGATGGTGACTGTTGGACTTGAGGAACAAGTAAACAAAGAAGTGAACTAAAAGAACAGTCAGCGTGGGGTGGCTTTGTCAAAAGACCGTGATCGTGCAGTGTGAAAACTAACCAGAGGGAAAGTTTTTGGAAAGCCCAGAATGAGAGAGAACTATTGCTAGTATTATCTTCCAGGACACCAAATAGGGAGCTTGATAAGCAGCAGCTCCTGCAGAAACTCTTCCAAGAGACATTGTATAGGAGGCAATACAAATCTGCAAACTTAGCAAAATTCCTTTGGGAGATCTCCAAAAAGCAGGAAGAATAGAAGAACAGTTCCCAACTAAGAACCAATTAGAACATTAAATTGCTCGTGTGTCGGTTGGTTCATGACAGCTTCCCAGAAATCTCTAGAAAAAAATGCTGAGAGCATAATTTGATTAAGGAGATGAAGAAACAACAGGGAGGTGTGCCAACCTGAGAAGGCTGCCCTTTGAACCCAGGAAATGAAGGTAGCAGTGAAGCTTTCAAATATGTCAACAGCTGGGGAGAATGTGGAGGCCTCAGCTCAAGAAGCAATAATAATCTGTCTGAAGTCTTGTGGGAGTTTGTAGGGAAAAAAAGTGCCACATGCTTTTTTGGAATGAGATGGACAAGGATGAACTTCGTGAGAAGAGCATGGAGTCAAAACATCTGCAATTTCCTCTAAAGAGGATTGCAAGTAGTTTGATACACTGGGAAATATGCTACAGGTCCTCAAAACTCATTCTGGAGCATCTATTTTTTTGTTGTTGTTGTTTTTATTTCATTTAATTAAAAGATAAGCTTTCCTTGGCTCCTTCCCAGACATCAGTTTTTCTCTGAATTCTTGCCAATGCAAGAAATTCAATCTTGGTGAGGTACTCACTCTGAGCAAAGCAATCATTTTTCCATTAAGCATCCAGAGGGGAAAACATGCAATAGTAATTAACCTTGGATTTTCCCCCAGAAACTTCTACCTGTGGCTTTACAAAGTAGCAGCTTGACCTATGAGATTGGTGTTGCTTTGAGGCTGACCAAAAAAAGAGAAAAAAAAAAAAAAAGGCAAATGCAATAACAATTACATTTATTCTAAGCAGAAAATCATGTCCCTATTAAAAAAAAACTTTTACCTGCTACTCACTCCTACTTATGGCTGCCCAGCTTCAATGATCTGAGAGGTTGAATTGAATTTTTTTTTTACATAATGCTTATTTAGGAGCAGAATGTTAAATGGACACCTGTTATCTCTATGGCTCCCAATACCCACTTCTTCTATTTCTGATTTAGCACGTCAGCTTGCCCTCCAACCTTTTCTCCAATTTGGTTGTTCCTCTGGATTTGTAAAGGGTGTATCTTCTGCAGTTTTTAGATGCCCCAGACTAAATGATTCCATGATTCTATAATACAGACCAAGTGAAGCAAACTGAAATGTAATGGGAGATGTTGATGATTTTTGAATCATCTATAAGACAAATACAAAAATCCTGATTAAAGAGTCATAAAGGAGTCAAACTCCAAACAGAATATTAATTGCCACATATTGCAAACATGTTTTAGAATATCATTTTCTTACTGATACATATTTATTTATTTATTTTTCCTTGTGAGAGGGAGGGAATTAATTAAGCAATGTTGCATTTATTTTCTTAATACAAGGAATTCACATTTCACAGTTTCACTTTTTTTCCAGTGATGTGTTAGCCTTCAGCCAAGGTACAGGTGAAGATTAGGGACTCTGAGAAGAAAATTTAAAATGTAAGCCTACAATTAATGCAATTAATATTTAAAAGTAAGAAGATGTTATGAACAGATCTTGTCACCTGCCAGCCTGATCGAGTTGTATTAAAACCTGGCATTTATGATGAAGGAAAATCATAGCTATGCATGGAAAGCTGCCAAAGAGACTTTGGACAGGTTGATTTCTTAAATAACAGTAATTTAACCCACTTACAGCTTCCTCATGTGGACATAACACTCTTGTTAACCAGAGAAGGTTGCCAGTTGTTGAGTGCAAATAATAAAAAAAATAGGAATGTTGATTTTTTTTGAAAAAGGATCTTACTAGTGCAAGGACTGCAGTGCACAGAGGGGCTTGGGCTCTGCTCCCAGGGAACAAGGGGCAGGCAAGAGGAAACAGCTTCAAGTTGTACCAGGGGAGGTTTAGATTGGATTATAGGGAAAATTTCCTCACTGAAATGTTTATCAAGCATTGGCACAGTCTGCCCAGGGTCGTGGTGGAATCACCATCCCTGGAAGTGTTAAAAAAGATGTAGATGTGGCACTTGAGGACATGGGTTAGGGGTGGACTTGGCAGTGCTGGGTTAAGGGTTGGACTTGATGATCTCATGGGTCCTTTCCAACCAAAATTATTCCATAATTCTGTGATTTGAAATTCATTGCTGCTTGCCACTGATTTAGTGGCAGCACCGAGTAACCAGCAGTAAAATGTTGTAGTGCTGCAAATGATTAGTTAAATATCTCATGTTTTCAGGGCAAATTATGCCTAAACAAATAACAGTCTGTGCATGTCTTAAGTGCCTCACATCACAAAATGCCAAGCCACTTTGCATTAAGTGATTGATGCCAGACACAAATAGGCTCCTTGTCACACAACCCTGAATCTTGCTTTTTTAACTATAGACCTTACAATGTTTATACTGTAATCTTTCAACTTTTTCATAGGAATCCAAAGGTAGATTGATTATTTCCTGAGTGGCTGATCTTTAAACCTGTAAATCTATGCATGTGAGCAGTTTTCTGCTACGGCAAATTTTTTATGATTTTGATCTATATCCAAAAGAGTCGCATCTGGAAATTAGGACAGAAATATGAGCTGACAACATCCCAGTATTTCCTGTGTTTCAGAAATGAAACTGAGCTTCCAAAACCTTACAGAAGTCAGGACAAAACCCAGTTCTGGGGCATGCATTTACAAGACTTTTTCATTGTATTGGATTTTCCCATCCTGGAATACAATTAGAGAAAAATGACTATGAGAGAATACCTAGTGGTATTTTGCAGAGAGTCAGAAATGTACACTACATTTTCTGAAGGCACTCAATTTTTTTATATCTATGAGATCTTGCTATCCGTCATTCCCTACTAATATCTGGTCAGTGATATTCCAGATATTCCTTGAGAATACTAGAGAATGTGCAGACACCTTGGGAACTCCTCTAAAGAAAGCACAAACCCAGTTTATTCATAAAATTACTATAGAACATTGTATCATCATAATAATCAGCTGCAATATTCAGGTTGTTATTTCTATCTCATTTAGTAGTATTAATTTTTACAAGAGTAGATGTTCTGTCCTTTTGCAGTTGGATAACACAGGCTCTTCCCTCAGACATTTTCAATTCCTTACTGATATTTCTTTCTGATTCATTCCTTGCTATAAATTGTCTTTGCATGAGTAGGGACTTTCAGCATTTCAGCAAGAGATTCACAGTGTGGCCAACTCTTAGCAGACCATTAGAGGAAGACTTAAACCCCAAACAGATGGTAAATATTATTAATTAATTATTAAATCTTGGGCTCCAAAACACCTAAAGAGTTCCAGAACAAATGACTGTGCCATGATCTACTGCACAGGGGCTCACCTATCCCTGACCACTGCCCACCTTCTAGAAGCATCATCTGTGTGATCTCAGCAAGCTTTGAAAGAATGGGGTTTTTTTCTGAGTTTTTTTACATCTCATGCAATGTCAGAAAAGAGTGAAGTGAAATTGAGACAGCAACAATGAGAGTAAAAAGAGAATCAAGAGAAAAAATAACAACATAGAAAATAACCTCAAGCTATCATAGTGTAAAGTCAGAAGTTAACGCAGCAAGAATTAAGATGGTCCTGTTTAAACAGCGAGTTCTGAGTCTTCAGGACAAATGGAAATGTCCGGCATTTATTGGGCCTGCAAAATTGTTAAAAAAGCATTGTTTGAATTCTCATCAACGTTAGGCAGAAGAGAAGGGAAGTCCTAATGGAGCCAGGATGACAGCTTCCCACTCTGAGGGGGAGATTTGCTTGGCAGCAGGAGCCTCTCTGTTCCTGAACTCCTTGCAATCCTCATCCATACCAGACATCTGGCTCTGAAACCCCCAGTCATCATTATTCACTGGAGTCCTAGCATGACATTTTCTTCAGCAGAATTTCATATGGCTTCTGTGGCATGTTATTGTTTCTTTTATGAATGATAATAAGATTTTCCTGTAGGGAACGGGGGAAAATTTAAAAAAAAAAAAAAATGAACGAATGAACTCCTGAGGAAAACAGAAAGGAATAAAACAAACAAAGATCAATCAATAAAAACAGCTCTAGATTTTATATTACAAAATTTCTCCATCTACTTTACTAAAAGATCATCCTAGCATCTTGAAATGTTAATATGGAGGAGTAGAGAATTAGTATCATGTTGACAATGGAAGACATGGGTAACTGAGAGGAAGGTTTTTAAAATGCTTAAAATTAAATTCGTCTTTCTTCATTTGTACTACTTTCAAGATGGAATTCACATGCAAGAAACAATCCCACTGCTAAACACTTGTTATTACCTTTGCTTCAGTAAAAATGTGAGAGTTAGGGGACATATGTGTAATACTGCAGTCCAAGGAGGAAAGGAAGGAAAAACTAACATAATGCTCCTGGGACTTCTGAGGAAAAAGAAAGAGCACTCCTGCCATGACTTTAAACTGCAGTGGAAATATATGCTGGCTATTAATCACAGCAAAGTTCCAAGATGTATGAAAAGGAGATCTAAAACCTTCTGTGTGTGAAACAGCATTATTCATTGTTCTACAGGAAAGCAAAAATGCATATACACAACACTGGCTCATAATTGTGCATCAGGTGGTGCAGCATTAACTCTGCCAGAATCAGTTCCATGGGGGGATGTACCTCTCAAGCTTTCTGCTGTTTCCAAAGCAGCACTTCTTGCAGGGGATGGAGCATTTCTTTCTCAGGTGATGTGCTGCCAGTGTTTGGGGCTGCACAGTGCCACTGACTCCGTGCTGTGATGAAAATACATCCTTGGAGGTCAGTGTGCTCACAGAATGAACTGCTCCTGATATACATTGTCTGACTATTGGCCAAAGCTTTGGTCATTCTTGAGCCCTGAAGAGCCTTTTACATGGTGAATGATGAGGCAAAGAACCCAGTTGTTTTATTTTTGACTGTTGTACATTAACTACGATCTCTTCACTTTGTTTTATTCAAACCTCAGTTTCTCCCAATGGAAAATGAATATATTAAAATCTGTCAGCCTCATAAATGTGGCAGGAGGACTAATCAATCTGCTTTTACAAGAATCCTGAGAGACTAGGAATTTTTGAAACTGTTTACTTCCGGAAACCTTTTTCTTCTTGAGCTGCCTACCAGTTTTCAAATATGTTGCTCCAGCTTTTCACAAACATTTTTTTTAAGCTGCAGATCATTTAAAGCAGAGGAAAATTCTAAAAATACTCTCAATGTGTGAATATAGTCCCTCAAAGTTGTTTTCTTAGCTGTATTTATTAAAGCCATAGCACTTCAGGAATGATGTAAAAATATACATGAAGACTTACAGACATTTTTCTGACGTGCACCTTTCCTGACAAATAAAAACTGTCAGCCTTTACCAGTGTATTACCTAAAACTGGACATCTAGGTGCAAGTTCATGAGGGCTTAAAGGTCTGTTGGATCAAGGTCCACATTCTTTTCAGAAACAGATGTTGCCATAAATAAGCAAGACCACCTCTGTTTTGTAAGAAGGAAATCTGTGCATACAAACAAGCAAGCAGATTTTCAGTATTCTGCAAAAAGTGTGAAATATCTTGTTTATATCACTCTTTCTGAAATCCCAAGGAATTTCTCCAGGAGACAGTATACTTTTGTGGTTTTTTCTAAGGAAAGCTAGATAAAAATTATCTTATGATTTCCGTGGAAATATTAACAAAAGCTAAATCTTGAACATGACTTTTAGAACTAGGACTTGGAAATCTCTGTCTACTGGTAGCTTTGGCAGCTTGAAAAAGGAGACAGCTCATAAAAACTGCTTCAAACTTGTTATTAAATGGCTCAAGGAAAAAAATACATGTATCAATTAAATAAATTTTTTAAAAGAGGCTTGAAAAAGTATCATTGGGCACAAGATGCCCAAATGTCTTGAAAACTTGGCCCCAAATAAAGATGCTTTTGAAATCTTGCTGTGAGTTCAAGGGAACAATTAGCAGAGCAAATTAAACACATCACTTGAGGGATGATGTTTAGCCACACATTTTGGCAACTTCCAGCTACCACAAACTGCATCATATTCTCAGAGTCTAATTTAGTATTTCGGGCTGGGGCATCTTCTGCCCTTGGAACGCCATTCTTCTGAATTCCGTAAGATGGGCACTTTCCTACTCTAGATTTGTATTTTAATGGCTTTTTTCCTAATTGTTCTGCTTGTTGCTGTGAGTTAAATTGCCTGGAAGCAAAATCTGTGTGACTCAATCATTTGTAAATGCTAAACAGAGATGGAGACAGGGGAAGGAAGTAGCATGAATAAAATATAGAAATAAAATGCATTGCTTTGTCTGACCTGCTTTAAATGCTAGATTAATGTCTGCTTGATTTAGTTCTTTTTTTCCCCTTGTTCATCTAACAAATGGCAGCACTGTGTTGAACACAGTTTGTTTTTACCACTAAAGCCCTGGATCCCACTAGGGATTATTAGTACTATGACTTGAGTTCTAGAAGCTCAATACCATGAACACAAATCTTTTTAAAGAGAAAAGATTTCATGTGCATCGCTCCTGAATTAATTTTACTCTAAAGCACCTTCTCTAAATTGGAATATGTTTCCTATTCATTTCTTGAGCTATTGTGTTTAAATAAAAGCTTCCTCATGGTCTATTTAGTTTTACTACCTGTACTTTAACCACTGGACCAAGGAACACAAAGACTTGGAAGTCATGATGCCTGCTCTCTACCCAGTTCTGTCGTTCTCCTACCACTCCCTGCTGTTTCAATTTCCTCAGCAGAGAGGGAAGAGGTGATAAAATTTTCATATATTTAAAGCAATTTATACCAACTCTGTGGCTGTTATTAAATTCCAAAAGGTTGGCTTTTACTTTCTCTCTTGTCATAATAAATTCCAGTGCAGGAACATTTTACAAATGATAAAGTTATTGCAGCCCATCTTTTAGAAAAAAGCCAGAAAGGATCCCAACCTGTCAGCTTCTTTTCCCAGAGAAGCTGTGGCTGCCCCATCCCTGGAAGTGTCCAGGGCCAGGTTGGATGGGGCTCTGAGCAACCTGGGATAGTGGAAGGTGTCCCTGCCCATGGCAGTAGAGAGGAACAAGATGAACTTTAAGGTCCCTTGCAATAGGATATGGTTCTACTATATAATTTAGCTGTAAGATAGAGCATTCTGCAGACATTCATTAGTAGAGCAGATTGAAATTTGCACTTCTATTTTTTGGTTAAGTTTTGAAATTTGTCTTTGTTTAAATGACAAATGAAGATCAGTTTGTGGAACCAGTTTTCCTTTGGTTTTGTTCTGTAGACCTCAGAAAATGTCACTGAAGAAAATTGCTTTAGGGTATTTGCCATTTTTAAATTGCATTTTGAAAGACGAAGTGTCAACCAGAACATTGCATTTAAAAAAAAAGAAGTTATTATTTAATGATTTTTCACTAGTAACAATAAGAACATTAGTCATAGTGCTACCAGTAGTCTACTTTGATATGAAATAAAATATTTGAGGTTTTTTAAAATATTATGGACAGTTGTATTAATGATAACTGAGATATCTTCTGTAGACTGGATGTTACTTGTATTACTACAGCATAAATGTTCAAGTGTTTGAGGGGGGAATATTTCACCTGGTACAAATTAGCTACTTAATTATTTGGTGAAGAAAATATTTGGTATTTAATTATCCAGTGAAGAAAAGGAATATTTCAGCATTGTAAGAAGACTCTGAAATGATTCAATACATCATTAAGATACAAATCATGCAAAAAAATAAAACCCCACGCATAAGCACCGAAGTTATTTGTGGACAACTTTTGAAATAAACACTTTTCCTCTTCATCTGATCTTCCCAATCCTCTTGAACCACCCCGATCATTCATCCCTTTCACTCCTCGTTTAGAGTCTCTTTAGCTCGGGAGCCTGGCACTGTCACCCGGATTCACACATGTGATTGTCACATGTATCTTTCTAAATAGGAAAGAAATAGCACAAATTGGAGTCCTGGCCTCCATCTGCAGCCACCTGATCTCATCTCCAAATCTTCCTTCAGCTGCTCCTGATGCCTCTGAACACACACTGAATAAATTTGTCACTTACTGAGGAAACAGCGAGGTCACCTTAACTACACATAGTTCAGAGAGAGTTGCTTAAAATGTGTTGTAAAAGAGAACAGCTCATCCCAGTGATTGTGATGTCCTGTGTCTGATCTGAGTAAGGCCAAGATGAAAGAGAAAAAACAAATGAGAAGAACAGAGAAGGATTACCCTCATCTCTGAAAGTATTAATTAGATAAATAAGAATTTGCACTGAGATAATCTGTGAGCATGTTCATTCTCAGGAAAGGAGGAGGATGGGGGGCAGTATGGGAGGGAGGTGTATTAAATTTCTGTGAAGTTCACATCTTGATTAGAGTGAATGATTAGGACATTAATTAATACAGACTTCCTCCTCCTTCTCCAATGGGCAGCTCCAGACAGAGCAGACCTGTCTTCACAGAGCACTTCTGCAGTCCCTGAAAAGAGGGAGGCTCATGCAGAGGCTGACACAGAGCATCCCTTCAGTCCTGAAAGGCACACTGGGCCAACTTCTCCATTTTCCCTCAATGATAAAGCAATAATCTTATCCTGTATTCCACATGTACCTCTAAGGGTGCTGCAAGGTGTACCTCAGAGCAGCAAACCTTTCCACAGTGTATTTGAATGCAGCTTACAGGATTTTTCACCTGCAATAAGGACTGCAACAAAAAGAAATTAAAAATCACTGCTCTAGATGCAGACTAGTAAGATTGCTCTTGTGGATCTAAAGGTAGCTGCTGTGAAAAAGCCTTATATGCTGTTTCCCATTTTCAAAGCTGTGCAAACATGTGAGATTTAATCCACTGAATTAGCTCTGTGAAGCTTAAATCTTCCTGCAGCGTTGCACTGCATGCTCTGACACACTTACACAGCAGTTCTAGGATGCACCCAATTACCAGTGCCTTACTGTCCACTCTGATTTCAGCTTATTGCCCTGCACTGCTTTGGCACATTTTCTCTCTTCTTTTATTTCTCCTTTCAAAAGGATTCTTTGCTGCCATCTACTTGGCACAGTCAATTACAGCAGCACAAAATGCTACCGAGCAGAGTAGTAACATCCAGCCTTCTCTTGAATAAGGTGCAAAGCAACTGTACAAGTATTTGCCTGTGTTCTTTTTCTTTGCTTGAACACCTTTTAATGACAGTCAAATTCTTTCAGCAGAACACTGAGGTGACCATTCTGCTGCTGCAAAGTTCATCAAAAGCAGTTTTGGAAAGTGCTGAAGCAGGGCACAGCTCCTTTGACATCTGTGACAATTCACAGTGGCATTGTGCAGTTGCGTTTGGGGAGATTTATTTTCCATTTTGCTTTGTTGTGTACTCAGATTTATTTTGTTGATAATGCGGGAGAATATCCGTGCATGTCCAGATCTGTATTTCTTCCTGAAGCTAAGGAAAACATATCAGAGGGGTTAGTTCACCTTATTCACCAGCAGGGAGGAGTGCAGACAAGGGATTCACCAGGGAGCTGTTTTCTCCATCACCTGAGGGTGATGCTGATGAGGGATGAGCGGTGTGACGGCGCTTTGCTGTGAAGGAAAGAGGTCTGCCCCTGGAATGGGATGCAAATGGGAGTTTCCACAAGTTGCAGAGGCGAGCTGCGGGCAGCCGTGTTATCCTGGCACAGGTGTCCGTGCGAGCCACAGCCGAAAAGCTTTTCCCTTGCGATTCAGACGGCAGGAGAGGCGCAGTCCGGGCTGAGAAGGGAAGGGCATGGCCCGAGCATCTTTCGGCTGGAGCAGCGCGCTGGATCCTTCCCGGCCGTCTGCATCCTGACTCTGGGAGACCGAAGGCTCAGGATGGTACTCAGAGCAGAGAAGGGAAGTGCCGACAGCAGGCTGTGTGTTCGTGGTTTGATGGGTGCAGATGAAATTGCAGGCAGCAAGAGCTTTCTCAGCTGGCACTTCTGTGAGCTCTGGTTTTGGCAGATGTTTTCAAGGTTGTTAGCGGACTCTGCGAGAGTGAAAAGCTTTGTTAGGGCAAAGGAGTTCATGTTGCCCTTTGAAGTGTGGTGCAAAGAAGAGCATGCACTTGGAAGGGGAAGATCAGCGAAATCTTTTCGTGCTGGCACAGCTGATTTGAGAGCAGGGACGTTTCCAACCTGGCTCGGCCCTCGGGCTGGTTTCGAGCTGGGCTCCATGAGTTTCCTTCTTTTGCAATTCGACAGCGGCATCCTGTGGTTGTTCTGATGAGCTGACAGTGCCCAGGAAAAAGCCAAGAGATTTTCTGGCCCGGCCCATTCGTGTGGGAGCAGTGCAGGGAAGAGCCCCGCTGTGGATCCTGGCTCTTGGAGACTGACAGAATGTGATGCTGCATCTAGCGGGGAAGGAAGAGGAATAATTTCATTGTTGGCTGTGCAGTTTATAGGCTGCAAAAGAAAAGGCATTCTTTCTTCCTTTTAACCCTCTAATCCCAAATTAAGTCCTTCTGAAAGCAGCAAAACACTGAAAAATCCTTTAAGCAAGAGGTGGCTCAGCTTTCTCCACAGCACCTGTGCCAAAGGAGAAGAGACTTTTTCCCGAGGAGCCCGGGGCTAGGAGGGTGTCCCCCTGCCAGCACATGGCAGAAGGTCTGGGTGGGACTCTGAAGGACCTTGAGGCTTTGGGAAACTCGCTGGAAAGCTGAGGATGTGCTGGGTTTTGGGATAACAACACCTCTGGCTGATGGTGCTACAGCCCCTGAGAGGTTGAGCCATTTTCCAATTATTGTGTAACTTGGCCTAACCTAGATATATTGACAGGAGAACATGCCAGAGTGTTACTGTAGAAAAAATACTGTTATATCATCAGATTTGGACACTGCTCAGGAGACAGATGGTTGAGAATGTTGTTTAGTGATCAATTGCCAGCAGAAGACCAGCAGGGTTGCGAGGAAGATGTGATACCAAGTCTCAGAGGGATTGGTATCATCCTTTATCACATTCCTGTATAAAAACATGGGGGAAAAGAGGAGCAGGAGCTACAGAAGATTCACAATCACGGTAGCATTTCTCCCACAAAAGCTCCTGGGGAATTAATCAAAACTGAAGAAAGAATGTGGCACTAAGTGCCATGGTCCAGTTGACAAAGTGTTGATCAGTCAAAGGTTGGACTTGATCTCAGAGGTTTTTTCCAATTTTTCAAAGCACAGACTTTTTTTTTTTTTTTTATTGTGGATTTCCTTTCTCTGATCACTGGTGGGACTTTTGAACACCAAAACAACAGTAAAGAGAATGAAATGGAAAATACCTGCTCGTGCCAGCAGCTACAACCTCTTGAGGCAGTAAAATCCACTTTTTATGTGTTTATAGAAGCGCATTTCTAAAATAAAATCATCTAATTATTTTACTTGGTAAATGTGCATGTGCTTCTGAGTTGCTGAATTTTATCCTTCTTCCATTCATTTCCTGGTAGAGTCATCAACAACCATTTCTTCAGGGCTGTGTTTAAAGGCTGTTCACTGGGTCCAGAACAGGGGGTTTCTCACTTGTTTTTTGACTAGAAAATAGAAAGTATCTCCAAAATAGCTGTTTCATGATTTCAGCAGCACTGTTTTTAGGTGCTTTGATTAAACTAGATCTGTTATACTGTAATTATCCAGCTGTATTGTGGATTTACTTTAAAAGCTGTGATTAGGTAAATGCCTTTTAAAAAAATCAATACATCAATTGAACTAGGAGTAGTGAAGTCAATATTTTGTATGAAATAAATGTTGCTTTTATTGCCCAGAAAAAATACTTCTACATTTAGGGAAAGCAAAAAGTAAAAGGGCCTGGTTTCATGAGGTATCCAATTTAACTAACGAAAAATTGATTTTGGGCTTTCCAAAAGCACACTGCAGGGGTGAGGGCACGGCTGCTTTCTGACCCCTCAGGGTCAGTCCTTGGACCAGAGACCATTAGTGTATGCTTGAGGAAGCTGGTGTGAATTTTCCTTTCTGGATGTGGCTGCAGGGAATGGTGCAGTGCTGTGTAAAGATATTCTTATTGCAATGCAGAGTCCCACTGAAGTCAGTGGGTTTGTATTTACAGACTGTTTGAAACATCAGCTCCACAGCATTGGCTGTTAAAGGCATGGATTGTCACCATAGCCTAGGTTGAAGCAAGATTAATATTTTTTATATGTGCACAATAATGCAGCAGACTTCATTCTTCTGAATTCTTCTACGTGTCCATACTTCTCTGTCAATAGGAACTACAACAGAAACCCACTGGAGCAACTGCAGAGCATGGAAATATGAGAAATAAGTCAAACAATAAATTTCTATCCTAAAGCTTTAATAC
Source organism: Eopsaltria australis (assembly GCA_034509425.1). Taxonomy (NCBI): domain Eukaryota; kingdom Metazoa; phylum Chordata; class Aves; order Passeriformes; family Petroicidae; genus Eopsaltria; species Eopsaltria australis. The sequence continues at coordinate 477,197 of JAVTVJ010000527.1, forward strand.
ATTATGTGGTGTGTATTTGGGAAATGAGGTATTGTGATTTAAGGCCTATTCTGCTTAAGTTAAATTGCTGTGAGAAAGAAGAGAACTGAGAATGCAGAATTAAAATAGGCTTTTCTGAAGCTCTTCTGAGCAGGAATGAGTATCAGTCTATGATACCTGGAGTAGGGAACTGCCAGGATCTGCCTTATTGGAGTAGAGAAACTTCACAAAAAATCTCTCATGAATGTCACAAAAGTTGCATTCACTATTCTGGTGTATTGCCATGATTGTGTCCTAGATGAAAAAATCTTTTTAGTTCTCTCCATTTCCTCTGCAGAGTCACTGTGGTGGGGGTAGGATCAGGCATAAATATTTTGTTCTGTGCTCTGCACTTCCCTGTCTCATGGTCCCTTTAATCTTTCTAAGCAATTTTCTCTCTTCTTTCAGGGGTGACTGAAATGATCCTTTGAAGCAACCAGCTTTGATGTTTGGGAAAAAAAACAAATCAAAAACAAAAGAATGCTCTAATTAAGGAAAACATCAGTTAAAGCTCAAGAAGAAATCTAAGATTTGGATCAGTTCTTTCATGTAAGCCTGACAACTGCACAGCATTAGCGGAGAGGCCTCATTAGGGGGTGTTTACCCAAAGTCCAGATGAAGGAGCAGAAACGCTAGTGAGTGAGCAAAACTAAATATTTGTCACCCTTCACATCACACAGGTTGTCATCTACTGCCCAAGTAGTTCAGGAAAAGAGAACTTTTGTTTACAGTGAGGCTATGAAACACTGTTTCAGAAGTGAAAATGGGCTCAAAAGGGTGTGTGTGTTCTCCACTGTCGGTTTCACTGAGAACCAAATCCTCTGGGTCCTTGTGCTTGCCTATGTGTGTGCTTAATTGCACCTGCATGGCTTAAGGAATATATGGCAAGATTAAGAAAAAGGTTTTTCAAGGCCATTTTCTTCTTTGTCCAAGTTTTTGGTTCTTCTCCAGTGTCATCCCTGTTACAGGGGCTAATACTGATACCTTGATGCTCACAGTATGGTAGGCTGAGGAAGTTCTGAGAGTGCAAACTTCACTTTGTGTCTCCACATTTTGTGGGCACCTGCTGCAAAATGCTGAATTTGGATATTGTGGGAGCTGAGTCAGCACTCCTGCACACAGCATTCCCCCAGCTCATTGTTCCAGTTGTGGTGCCATTGCGGGTAAGTGATTTCTTTCATTATGAAAATTGTACACGTTGTAATGAGATTTTGTGAAGGGTCTCTGCAGGGCTGGGGAGGATATCAGGGTGCCTCAGCCAGACAGTTCACAGAACCCACAACAGTAGTGAGATATAGTTAAAAAATGCATAATTGTGGCATGCCCACACAGCACCCTTTGAAAAGCTGTTGAAGTGGAATTATATAAATCACTTGCATTGTTTTACTCACTTTCCTTTTTTTGCTGAGTGAGGAATAATTTTCTGCAGTGAGGCTGTGTGCTGCTGAGGCTTTTTGCAGATATTTTCTTAATTAATTCAGTAGTTTTGGGTGAAAATGCTAGCAAGATGGGTGGAACTAACTTGGTTCCAGCCAGTTTGGGGTGTGTCCAGTTCCTGGCATGAATGGTCTTCATTTAGTTATAGGATTTCTTCCTCTGGGCCTGTGGATAGTTGGTTAACTGCATCTTTAAAAATACAACCACAAGCCCTCCAGCTGGAAAGCTGCAGACCCACAGGAGGCCCAGTGGATTAAATGAGCACAGAGGCAGAAGGTGACAGCACTTTGGCAGTCCCAGCAGTTTACTGCCTGCATTAATAATGTGCCTATGCAGGAGAAATCAATTTGGAGAAGTGATGGCTTGTGGAGATAGCACTGTGGTGTGAAGACTTTTCCTGCAAGAATCCATAGGCTTTATCCTTCAGTGGCTGTTTGCCATCAAACACCATCCCAGGGGACTGGGCAGCTTTTGCCTGGCCTCTTCAGGTGCTTCTCTTCAGATGCTGCTGACCTTGCCTGGCTTACACATGGCTCTAACTTGCTCTCTCCATGGACTGCAGGAGCCTCCTCAGTGTGGACTCTTGACTGTTATGGGACTCTGGTGTCTTCCTGCTCCTTCAAGGGCTCCTCACAGAAATCACACTGCTGGGGCTCAGCAAGAACCTTTTCCCCTGGGCAGAAGGATCTTTTTATGGACAATGTTGATTTTTCTGAGGACAACAGATGGGACAATTCCTGAGTACTCTGGTCATGAGACAACACAGTGCTTGTGCAAGTGGAACAGCTTCTACCCACTTTGCAGTTATCATGGTGGTGCTCCAGAGATCTTCACAGTATAGCTGAGATGTGGATGCCTATGTGGCAATTATTTTCTCATGCACAAGTCCAGCACGGGTTAAATAAAGGTGCTTTCTGGGAAAAAAATGTGCTCTGAAGTACTGAAATCCTGAACTGCTAGTAGAACAAGGAAGAGATTGTTCTTTGCTTCTTCAGCCATCAGACTTTTGCTGACAATTATTTTGGCATGCCTAACACACACACACACACACAATGATTGACCATACATTTATGCAACCTTCTGAAAAAATGAGGATTGTGCTGGCGTGTGATTCTGCAGCCCTATCTGGTGCCCTCTGTGACAGAAAATAAGATCTAATAGAGTAAGTCTTGTTTTAGTTTTACAGCACTCTCCCAGAACATTTACTGGCAGCAGATTATGGTGGTACCATTTTAAAGTTGACTCCTTTGATCTCTTCCATCAGATCTGAAAAAGAAATCTGTTCCCAACAGATATTTGTTGGGGCTTCTTGGCTGAAGCACCTTCCCAATCTTTTGACAAATTCAATGTCTCAACACTCTGAATCTAACACCCACCACCCCTAAAATACTGTCAAAGCAAGTGGCTTTCTTTAGAAATGCCATTTTTCCAAGTTTGGGATGCTGCAAATTCCTCTTCAGCTGCATGAAGTCTAGCTTGTGGGAGGATCTGATGATGTCCTCTCTTCTATGTTCATCTGTAGCATATCAGTTGTTCCTGCCCTGTAGCCTTGATGGCTGGTTGTGAGTTACTGTTCTTGCAGATGGAGGGAAATATCTGCCTCCAGTAATACATGTGGAATGAAGTTGCCTGGAGTGGGCATGCTACAGCTTAACCCAGGCCACTCTGGCAGTGTGAGATGGCACTTTTCCACAGCCTTCACCCAGTATCAGGACATCATCCTTTTTCCATTGACTCGTCCTTCCTGCAGCTCTGCAGTTTCCTGTGCTTGTTCTGGTGTGAATTTCCTTCCATCTACAATTTTGTTGTGCATCTTTTACTTCAGGAGGCAAGAGGTTTGCCTTTGTTTTGATAATTGGGGGCTGCTGAAGACACAAAAATGTGCTACCACCCTTCATTCCCCAAAGCCCTACAAACTCCTTCTGCTGCCAACAACTCATACACTGCTGCTGTTTTCTCTGCAGTCAAGAAATAGACAACAATTACTTTTAAAGTGTAATAATTTGCCCTGAACATTGCCAAGGAGGACTCCTTTATATGATCCTTACTTCTCCTCCATTAGATTCCTTCATATGCTGTCACCATTTAAAGTCATTCTAGTTAGAATGCAAAGTGGATCAAATTGTTACAGTAAGTGGTGATGTCCAGCCTCCACTGGAAGTGGAGGATGTGAAGCACGAGCAGTCCTTTGGACCACGTAGGTTGAAACTGATGGTACTGTGACATGATATAGTGGCATTAACACGCAAACACAGCTGTCATTTTTTGACATTTATTGCTTCTTGGCACTGTCATTCCCTTGCGCAGGACAGCTGAAGAAGGTAGGAGACCAGTCCCTGCCAGGTACCCCAACCAAGCTACGACTTGATGTGGCTGAAAAGTCAAGGTGCAATTGATTTCATAAAACTTCCTTTGGTTTAAACCCTTGCAAGGTGTACCTAAAATCCCGTAGCTCAGATCAAAACTACTCCTTTCCAGCCCTGGGGAAGCCAGTGGTTTGGATGATCCAGGGGCCGTGGAGCACACTCCAGGCCAGTTCCAGCCGAACCTCTGCCGGCACCGCTGCACGCCCGGCTCCGTGTGCCAAGGGAAGGAGGTGCGATGCTTCCCAGTGCCCTTCCAGCCCCTCCAGCACTGGACCACCTGCAGCAGCATCATTTCTCCCTGCCACCCGTGAATGTGCCGCTGCCGATACCTGCACCTGCACCTTTCCCGTAGGCACGAAGCGTCCGTGTCGCTGCTTGGCCGTGTCCCTCGTTTCCCTGTGGCTGCGGCAGGGAAGGGGCCGAACCGGGGGCTACACGACGAGCGCAGCGGAGCCGCGGCACGGAGCCCACCGCGGGCCACTGCGGGGCTGGGGGCGTGCCCTGGCGGCCGTGCCGGGCCGGCTCTGGGCGGCTCTGGCGGTTCTGAGGAGCCGCTCAGAGCCGGTTCCGCCCTGCCGCCCCTCCCGGCGGCGCGGGGCTGTCCCCGGCCCGCCCGTCCCTCCCCGCCCCGCCGGCGTGGCCGCGCATTGTGCGCCAGCCGCTGCCCCGGGCCGAGCTCCCGAGCGCTGCTGCCCGCTCCGCACCCCGAGCCTGAGGGGCCGGGCCTCCAGCTCTGCCCTCGGGGGTCGGGCGCGGTGAGTGCGGGCCGTGCGGGGCGGGGGAAGCGGGGGATGTCAGCCCGGGGCTCGGCCCGCAGAGCTGGGCCGAGGAGAGCAGCTTTGTGCTCGGCCCCGTGGTTGCGGTGCCGGCGGCTCTCGGTGGGCGCGGGGGCTCCTGGCTTTGTCTGAGTGAGCTGCGGTGAGTCACGGCCCTGGCAGCCCTTCGGAAGGTCCCTGGCAATGCTGGAGCTCGGGCTCGCAGGTTTGGCTCCCTGCGTGAATATTCAGACACTGCTCTCCTCCTCTCCCATTCTGGAATAGCGATCTCAGGTAACTGGAGTTGGCTGTCAATGCGATTCCTGTGGTCTGGCTGCTGTAAGCTTTATTCACGCAAGTAAGACCTCCATGCGTGAGTACAGTATTTTTTTGCAGGATGATTTTGCATGTTTCCACGCTGAAGTGCACAGCCTCCGATGGCTCCTGCAGGAGATGCGCTTATCCCTTTCAGTGTGTGTGTGTGTGTCTGTGTGAGAGGTCGCTGTTAGTTTTGGCAGCTCGGAAGTGATCATTGGTAAAGGTCGGGTGTCTTCGTGTTCTTCAGGAATGCATTAGGCTGGATGTGTGCCTGTCTTTTCATATTGCAGAAGCAACGAGAGAGAACAGCCTTAAAAAAAAAAAAGGTTAAAGGAAATTGTTTAGCTTTCCGTAATGCTTATCATTTCCAGCTAGCATGCTTGTAAGCAAGTCGTGGTAAATTGCCGGAAACAATTAGGTTTTGTATTTGCTAGCACGTTGGTGAATAACGGAAAGATAGGTCTAAAGCCAAATTTTGATGTTTCATTTAAAACAAATTCTTGTCATTTCTTCTGTCTCTTGCACCTGTAAGACTTTAGGAAAAGGCTATTATGAGGTGATGATTAGGCAGCTTTCTTACAACTTTAATTAAAGGAATAGTTCAGTATAGGCCAGCTATAGAATAATGGACCCACTTGTCTAGTACGTAGTTGAATGTAGAGCTGTGGTACTGCCTGGCAAAACTGTTCTTTGTCTGTAACTTCTCCCCTAGCCAAAGCAGAGTTAAAACTTCATTCTGCGAGTCAGGTGAATACAGTGTGTAAATCTAGTTCCTCTGTGGTACACTAGTGATAAGTGGCTTATTCTGAAACATGTATTGACAGGAATTTCATATCTATAATATACATTGTTGATTGAGTGACTTAATGCTTCATCTTTGTGTTTCTTATTAATAATCTAATTAAGGGAAAACTCTGGAAGGAATATGGAATTAAGATACAGTCCCAGTGGAACTCAGTAAAGAAGACATTGCTGAGCAGACAGAGTGTAAGAGGAATTTCTAGATGTACTTACTCATCACCCAACACAGAGACAGATTTTGAACACTACTAGCTTGTATTTAGGCTCCAGAGTTAATTGCTAGATTTTCAGGACTTTCTTTTCAGTATTCAAACTTTTATATCCAGAGTGCTTTGGGAGACAGTGAGGGAAATGTGTCTCTGTGAGCCAGATTCTCAGTCTTCAGTGCATAAGAAAATCACATCCTGAGCACTTAAAAAATCTAATCCTTGGGTTGCAGTCATAACTCCTACCACTTCCATTCTGAAGGCACTTCCATTTAATTTTTACAACAGATCACAGTTGTAAAATCTAGCCACAATAAGGCACATCAGTAAAATTACTTTAATTATTTTTTTTTGTAATGTAGAAGCCATTGGGATTGATGAATAGATCTTTAAATACTGTAATATAACTGTATGTGGCGCTTAATCTCTGAACAAAAATAATAGGTAATGGCTAGAAATAGTATTTCCTCTTTCAACAGTAGAGTTAAATATGGATGTTAACTGCAGCAAGATAGATTGGTCCAGAGCTGGAGGCTCAGATCACTCATGCTTGCTGACCTGGCCAACTTCTTTATTTTCCTTCAAAGTATCATTTTTTGCGTGTGTGTTTGATAGTAAATCACAAATGCAAATCAAAAAGCTGTTCTTTAAGGTGAAAATTGGAGCTTGTTTTGCTGCACCATAAAGGCACTGCAATTTCTAGAATGTGTTCTGATCCCATGTAGCTCAGCACAAACTGCAGAGCTGTGTTGAGGCTGTGCCTCTGTTTACATGAGTGGCTGGTCTCACATTTTGAGACATCACAACATCTTTGCGCCAGGGGAGAGCTGTTAGGTCTGGTTCTGATCATTTAGCACTGTTTGAAGTGGTTCAATGTCACTGCTCAATAAATGCCTTCGTAAAAAGGTCGGTGAAAAATCTGCCTCTCCAACAGCCCTGTCACAGCCTCTCAAGGAACTGCTGAATTGTGAGAGCTGGTGATTATCTGCCTACATCTGTGGCCCACGACTCACTGACACTGAGCACAAAGAAGAGGAAAAAATTACAAATGTCCAGCAGCACATGCTATTGTAGGTGTTGGCTTTTCCCCCAATTTCATAGGATAAGACCTGTGAGTTTGAGGTGTGGCTAAAAGAGTGATTAATTAGCTAGTGCATATTTAGCCCTTGGAAGATGGAAAATAATGTGTGGATATTATTTGAATTAAGTGCTGTTATTCCCTGCTATTAAAGAAATTCCTTGTCTGCCCTGTGTCTCAAGTGGGAGCTGTAGGCAATTTTAAAGCATTATTTAAGCTGTGGTTTAGGTTTGTTTAACCAGAAGGGTGAGGGAAAGTCTTTCAATAGGAAAAAATAGTAGGTAAAGATTTTCTTGTTTAAGCTTTTTTTTTTAGTAGCAGCAAATCTGTGTATATGGGAATGAGGAAAACGGAGTTGAATGGAGCCGAGTAAGGAGCTGTTGTGTAAGGTAAAATTCTGATACTGTTCTCTTATGCCATCCTGGAAATACATTTGCATTAAAAATTTCCAGGCAAACCAAGCTGTAGGACCAGTGCAGAATGCTGAATGAAACCTGACAGCTGACTGAAAACACCACACAGTGGTGCTGGGCATTCCTCTGCTCAGACAATTCAGTTGAAGATTGTTTCTTTTAATGATTATGGATCTGAAACGAAGACTGGTTCTGAAAACAGATGGGACATTAATTTTATTCTGCGTTATTTTCACTTGAAAGATGTTTGCTTTCTCTCACATTATCCCGCAACTGCTTGAAAACTCACAGAAACTGCAAAGTCCGAGTCTCTTTCTGCCCATCAGATAGCCATAATGTACTCCTTTGTGTTGCTCAGAATGAAATTCAATCTTCTTGGGAGGCTGATGAGTGATTTGGGGCATAGCTGTGATCCCAAAGGTATTGGGTATCACCACAGAGGTACCTTTATATTGCTTGTGCTCTTTTGGGGAATGTGGTGATGCGTTTCCTGCACAAGAGTAAAGCATGTTTCTGCTCAGAAATAGTCAGATGTAGAAGCCAGGATGATGGCAACTGGGGAAGGAATGTGAAAGGGACCATGGAGGGCATCAGGAGAGACTGGTGGGTTTTACCTTTTCATGTGTCAAACTTGGGTGCCTGCAGTTATTGGCAGTGAACTGTCCCTGTGCAGACAGACCAATGATGCAGAACAATCTGAGGGGATTGAGGCTTGGAAAGGGAGAAGAAAATGAGTGGTAGGTTAATGTGTGTGTTGGGTGTGAAAGAGCACCTGCAGTCACAGGGCTGGAACAAATCACAGGCCTGTGCTTGGCTGTGGCTGCTGCAGCACAGGCAGTGTGCACAGACAGCACAGGAGTCTGTGACATCCCAGTTATGGATAGAATAACAGGCTTTACACATCCAGTGTGGATGCATTTGGCTCCCTGGCATAAATGTAAGGTACTTGCCCTTGGAAAGTTCCTGAGGGAAGGGAAAGAGCTGATTAGGAGAGCAAAGTGACTGATTTCTGAGGAATGATTAAAAATGCTTAATATAGATTATCTGAGAAGCAAAGACTCCCATTGATTTTAGATATGATTACTCAAGAGACAATCTCTTAGCCTTTGCAAGAGAGTGTGATTAGACATAATGGGCTGCAAAAGAGAACATAACTTCGACATCAAGAAAAGCTGCTTGCAATGAAGCTAAATAATCTTCCATGAAAAATGGTGGTAACGTTGTTTGGTGTTGTATAACACTCACATAGAGCTGGGGAAAGTGTTCTGCAGGGCTGGTCACTCAGAGTCCCATCTTCCCTGGCTGAGCTGTGCCTGGGGATTAGGGTGGAGGTTTTGGAAACAAAGCCCTTTAGTCTGCCAGGTCATCTCCTCTGCTGGGAGTCAAAAAGGCTGCTGAGCCTCCCTCTGCAGTCTGCTGGAAGGGCAGTCATTCCCTGGTACCTTGGATTTGTAGGGATTAATTAATAGGTCTCATTCCATCTTCAGCCTCTGATCCAGGAAATACATGAGCATTTGCTGGAAGCTGACACGTGTGCTGTTGTTCTGTGAGACAAACACTGGAGCATCTTGAATTCCGCTCTGAATTCCCTGAGGGGACGAGTCAAGTGGTGGAAGGTGCTCCAGTGGTGAGCACAGCAGACTGGGCTGCAAATATTACTGGCTTTGCATTGACTGTTAATTTTTGTCCTTGGACCCATGCTGAATTCTCCTCTTAAAGAAAAGCTGAAAAGCAACAGGCTTGGGGTGTTCTCCTGTTTTAAGTGTCAGCCATTACTGGCAGAAAAACCTAATGGATAGTCCTGGGCAGTAGTTGCCTCTTCCTTTGCTGAGCCCAGTAATAGGCACGACTCTGTTGTTGCTAAAAAGTGAAGAGCCATTTCAGAGGGTTTTATGGTGTTTTATGGTGTTACTGCACACTCCTTATACTGTTCTGTTTCTGTCTTCAGGTATGATGTGGATGGATTCATGAAAAGTCTGATCAGGCCACTGAGAAGTCCCATGTATCATCTGTGTCTCCTGGGTGATTCGATGTTGCAACAGGCAATCTTCCCTCCACTAAATTTCTTGTATCCCACAATAAACTAGAGTTTATATAAATTAGACATGCTCCTCCTGCAGAACTGGTGGAGTTACAAGGGCTCCAAGGTGGTGTGTTGTTGCTAGATAGGGAGGAGTATGTTTATTCTGATTTAAAAATTGGAGACAGTTCGTCTGTCTTCAGCATGAATGGTTTATTGAAGGGCAGGCAGGTAATACATGGACAAGCATTTTCTATATATTCTAGTAAAAAACTGCTATTCCTTTTCCCATATCCTTGCCTAAAAGCCCCTTAATTTCAAAGTTATAATAACTTGGAGGGAAGGGGGTCACATTTTCCATTCCAAGCGAGGTTCCTACCTTCCCTGGCAGATACCTGGCCTTCAAACCAGGACACCTATCAGTGTAGTCTGAATCAGTCCAGTTCACAGTGCCAGGAAAAATACATTTTTGTGGTAATTCTGGCATCCCTGAAGACAGAATGTACTGAAAAATTTGAGAGAGACTTTGTTCTTATAAAATATCCAAGCTGGTTTTGTGTAACTGAGAAGCAGCTTGGAAAGTTCAGGTAAGAAGCCAAATGTTGGCCCGAATTAGTAAGATTTGCTTGCATGAATCAAATTTGGCATTACAGCATGCTTCCCAAATTAATTCTGTCATGTATAATTCCAGTATGAGTTGATTCTCTGTTTTATTCTGCATGACTTCTGTTCATTTATCATTATTAAGCTATTTCCTGGAGATACTCAGGCTTAAGTGTATGCTTGTATGACCACCAGAATTGTCTGCAATTATACAGACAGAAAATATTAATCCAGGAAAAAAGGTAAATTTTTCCCATCTGCTGTGTGTACTGTGTTTCAGTCACCATTTCTCAGTTTACCTGAATATTTGATTTGAAGAATGATCCCAGCCATAAATAAGATACAAGGTTTCTGCTTGGCTCATTGTATTCATGTACAGTAAATTCTTTCTTTTGCTGTTTTTAGGGTCAAGTTTTTAACATTGGTAACACACTCCTGGCATCGTATCTTTTCAGTTTTTTTGTTGGGAAAAGAGTATGCAAAAGAATATTTATTAGCTGATTTAAATTCAATTAAATTCATTTCTCTTTCATGGCGTTTTTAACAATGCTTAATGAGAGATGTAACTGAATTGCAGAGCTGTTATTTCCCTCTGAGTACATCGAGGTATTTCCTGAATTCTCATGAATGTTTCTCGATCATTCGCATTTTAATCCTGGCCTTCGTAATTATTTTGTAGCATGTGGGAAGTCCCATGGATGCTAATTCTATTAGCCTTTGTCATGCTTATTTAACAAATAGTTCCAGTTCCTCATTTATCAGCCTTAGTATCTATTGTTTATTGGTGATTTTTTTTCTGCCTTTAAATCCCTGGGTTGAGGCACTAAGACCACTCTGTGCTAGGCACAGTATAAACACAAAGCAAAGTGCATTCCCTGCCTTGCACATGAACACTTCTGTTTTATGGCTAAATGAGGGAGATTCCTCTTAACTGCCTTGTACTCAAACCTCTACAGACACTCAGGTGCCACTTCAGCAGCATTAAGAAAGTAAATGTCCAGCTTAGGGAAAAAATTAATTAAAACTGAGCACCACTGTTGCTGAAAAGAATTCTTGTGCTTGTTGGAAGATGCAAAAATTTAAGTTTATAAAGACTACTTATCATCTGCATGCATAGGCAAAAATGTGATGCTCTTTCCTCTCTTCCCTGCCTTGCTTTTCCTCTCATTCAAGCAAATGGGCTGATAAATGCTTGGAAGGTGTGTGTCCCTCCTGTTAGTCTTCTTGTTTGCTTGCCTTCTTTCAACAGCTTCTCCATTCACAGTGTTAAACAACAGGAGAAGAAAAACACTTAAAAATTAAGAGACTCTGATATCGTGTAATCCTGTGAAGAAAGGTGTCCGGCTTACCCCACTGATGGTCAAACTAGAAAGGTTCCTTTCTTGTCCTAAAGTCAGTTATGGCAAGAAGAATGATAAAAGCACACTGAAATTGCAAATCATTGCATTGCTGAACACGAACTCCTGTGTGTGGAGCACTCTGAACTCTTTGAAATGCGATTTTGTGGGCAGCAGGGGTTCAGAGGCAGAGCTTGTGGGTGTCCGGGTAGTTAACTGAGCTAGGCTCTTTCCTAAGCATTTCTGAGCATTCCTTGTTTTTCCTTTGGTTTTCCATGCAGACACACAGTGTTTCAGAGTGAGCATGGTGGCTGAGCCACTACTCTTAAACCAGCGGCCACCACTCTGCTGGGTGTGTCCTCCCTAGGGCCTGGTGTGACTTTGTTGGGGAATTAAGTGGAATATGACTTTCTGAAGGACACATTATGTATCCAGATGATGTATTTCTTGTACTGACACTGCTGGTGGAAAAAGAGTATGAGGCTTGCTGTTTAACTGTTCTGGCAGAGCTGGAGGGTTCCCGTGAGCTTGGATAATGTGTTAGTCTGCAAAATGTTCACCTTTACATTCCTCTCCAAATGGTGTCATTTTTCCATCAGCTCTTTTCCTCTGTCTTGCCTGGTAAGAGGCTGATGCTTGAGGCTGAGTGTCTTTTTTGTCCAGGCTCACAAAACTCACAGAGTGCCATGTTTGTAGCAGGAAGCCTTTGTTCTCTCAGGAGGTCATAACTCTTCCTTTGCTGGAAACAAACTCATCCATCCATTTGTGTGTGAAAATTTCAGTGGTCTTGGAAATTTTGGTAGGAATGACAACATCACAGTTAAAGTCTCTTAGACCAACCTGGCAAATGAAAATGGGGAAGCAAAAGACACCATCACCCAGACTGAAAAGGGTTTTATTTTAAAAAGCTTGACGTTGTGTAGAACTTTGGCTGGTAACCTGTTGAGTGATCCAAGATAACTTGTTTTATCAGGTGAAGGAGAATGGAGAAGAAGTCTTAGGCTGTTCTTTATATTGATGAATTAGGTTCCTTTTATTGCCTTCTTTTTGTGGGAAGGTTATTTATCCTTAATTCATCTCATACCAGTCTTGCCCTCAAGATGATCCTGAGGTGTTTGTGTTTGTATGCCCACAGCCATGGCAGCTGGATGCCAGTGAGGATCTGTGAGCCTCCTTCAGTCCTCTGATAAATTCCCAGTGCCTACTGGCGTGATCCAAGAATCAGTGAACTCATCCATTAGGCTTTTCTCTGCTTAAACCACTCTGCAGGAACAGCTTCCAAATCACACTCCCCTCTGCAACAGACAGGGATTTCTTCCTTGATTTCCTTGCAGCTCGTGAGCCAAACTGAGATCACACCTGCCTGCCATTCATCTGCCAGTGCTGCTGGTGCCAGACCAGCTGTGCAGCAGCAGTTGCTTTCTGTCTGGGGTGAGGAGTCTCAGGAAGTGATTAGATTGAAAATATAATTTGCTCTTCAAGCAAACTGAGGTCCGAGTAGATCTCCTTCCCCCAGCCAAAAGAACTGTGGGGGAGAGGGGGGATGGAGAAGATAAGATGATAGGAGGGAAATAAAGGGAGGAAAGAATTGAGCTGCATCCTTGCCATCTGTCTGCTTGGAGTGGTGCAGCTGCTCTGCCACTCACAGGTTGCTGTCTCTCCACTCCGTGCAGACAGCCAAATACCTTGTGTTGTGAACACAAATAGCTGAAGATTAATGCTACTAAATAGCCTGGTCACAAAATCTACCCCGAGGCAAAGCCTCTAGCTGCTTAAAAACCTTAAGAATCCTCTCCCTCTCGTTTTGCACTTCTCTTCAGAGGCTTTAAGAATTTGGGAGCCAAACATTTCAGCACACATGCTTTTTCTGGGTCAAATGCTGTGTCTTTGCAGCAGTCAGTTTTGGAACATTGATAGGTTATGCAGAAACAAAGGGGAATGGCCAGTTGCAGTTACAGTGCTACTGCTACTGTGCTTAAAATTTGTTAAGGATGTGTTTAAATGCTTCATTAGCTCAGGGTCTGTCTCCTGCCCAGGGCTGCGCAGTTTCTGACAGTCCCAGCTCCAGGGATATGTGGAAGATACCCTCCTTTTAATTGTGAAGAAAGTGTTCTTTGCATCAAGTGCTGTGGAAAACAGAGAAGCATGATCTGCAAGGTAACAGACACAAAACTAAACAAAAATGCCAAAGTTGTAGTGTGCTCTTGTGAATGGCTATAAATACCTTTGTTGAAATCTCAGCTGGGCACTCAAGAGGTATCTGAGGGATTCACCCAGGGCAAGGAATGTGGGGTTTCCTTCTCCTCTCCCAGAGCTGCAGGCTCTCATGACAACGTGGGTCCTGATCCAGTACTGCTGACATCAAGAGAAGAATATTTTGTGTACTCAACTTAGAAAATCCAGCACAAGACAATTTTGGATACTCCTCTCCTGGTGTTACTAATGATAAAGATTTTCCAGAGATGAGATGAGTCCCTTCCTGAGCCTGAAGGACCATTCAGGCAGTTGTTAATCCCTGGGAATAGCTCTGCAACTGAGTCATTACTGAAAATCTGAATATGGTTTAGGGGCTCAAGGTATCTCTCATAACTGTTCAGAGAGGTCATGATGGGATGGCAGTCTCTACATCACACATATTTGCAGTGTAGGACTATAAATTAGTGATGGCAGGAGCACAAAAAGACAGCTGAGTTGAATCCAAGTGCTTTTTGTCACAGCCCTGTAATAGCTGCTACTTCTCTTTAACTCTTCTTTTTTTTAGTTTATTTCCCACAAAACCATTCTCTGCACAGCTTATCCAGGCTCTGGCTGGTTTCAGTCATGGAGAATCCATGGAGCCAAGGACTTGCCAACCTCTCTGTGAGTCCAAGCTCTATACTCACATCTCCTCAGATTTGTGAACTGAGAGACGAGAGACCTGCTCTGTCTCCTCCCACAGTAATGTGCCCTCTGATGTCCAGGCATATCATCCTACTGGAGAGGAGGCAAGAGCTGCTTTTATGTCCCTTTCTCCTGTTATTCTCAAGGGGTTCAGGCAGCAGTGTGTGCTCTGAGAATGGCAGCAGATGCAGGCTGTGTTTTCGTATTTCTGGGTTTCCTGGGGAAGCTTTTGACTAAGCAGCTGCCATCTCATGCAGAGTCAGAATCTGAGTCTGAGAATGTGGTAGAAATGTCAGAGGAAATATAAGAAGTTGCTGCCCCCAGCTATTTGCTGCCTTTCTTCAAAATCTGCAAGGCTGCTGGAGCAGAAAGTATCTTAGTATTTCATCTGGCAGCTTCAGCAAAGCTTCTCCTCCCTTGGCAGCAGAGCTGACACTGCTGGATTTACACAGCAACAGTAAAACACAGCCCCTCAGCCATCCTCGCTTTGGTAGGGCAGGAGGAGGGGCAGAAGGGATAGTAGTGGCATCATTTCTTAAATTTCTCTTTGCAGACTTGAAAGCCATCTCTAATTAGCTTAGGATGAACTGCCTACTTAATATTCTTATTCATTTTCCTCCCTGTTTCCATCATATTAAATGCAAGTGACAATTACTTCTGTTTTCAGGATTCATATGGTAGAGTACTATCCATGGAAGAATTGAACTATTCTAATATTATTGGAATAATATAATACTATTATAGAACTATTCTAATATTCTTCTAATATATTTTTTTAAGTTTTCCTGTAGTCACAGTGGCCCTGTAAATTGAGAATTACAACGTTTTCCATTCCTTTTGCCCAGTCCCTGCCATCCACTCACAGTTTTTGTGAGCATCTCTTGTAAAACTCTACTGCAGATTCTGCATACGCCTCTGTCTGGTGCCATTGCTGCCATTGTCAGGCTCTGTGATCCCCACCATGGCAATAAGTAAGCCCAGCTCTGCTCTGAAAATAGAGCCATGTGAGAGGTGAATTCCTGAAAGGTGGTGTGCCAGAAGCCTGGTGGTTTGAGTGGAGATGTTCATGATAGCCCTGGGGATCCTTTGAGCACGTTCAGCAAAGTCTGCAGAAGCGTGGAAAGAGACAGATAAAGTTGGCAAGAGGATTTGTGGGTTGTGACTTTGTAAATCCTTTTTGCCGTGCAGACTATAAATTCCTGCTGCACTGGAAGTCACTCTTGGCTCTGCTGTGCTGTCAGATGGATCTCTCCCCCTCTCCTCATGCTCCTTCCAAAGCCTGCTTGCTGCTGGCTGTGCCAGGAGCGGTGGCTTGGATGAGAAGGGTGAGGTTTGTTTCTCTAAGCTGGCTGTGAGTCCAGGCTGCCCAGGATCCATCACTGTCTTAATCTCCTTAGAGGGTTGCTGTTGTTCTTAGTAGGAAGCTGCTATTCCTGAAGGTGTTTTCCACATGTGGTCTGACACCTCTGCAGACAGGTTGAGCACAGGGCTCACTGGGTGAGGATGACTCCAGGCAGGACCTCCCCACTATTCAGGAATTGCTTATAAATAGAAGGACAAATTGACGTGTTTCCTTTTTGTTTTCCCACCTCCCACAGTTCTTGGGAATGAGGAAGGAAGCCAATAAGAAACGCTGGCATTTGGCATTTCAGTCAAAAGCAAAGGCAGATGAAGTGGAATGCCTTACTTTTTTTTTTTTTTTTTTTTTTGTGGTGGTGGGTACAGAAGTGTTGCTGCAGAGGTAATGCTAGGCTGCTGCACACAAAATCCTGCTTGGATTTGTTCAGTTCAGGGGGGAAACAGCTGAACCAGTGACTGAGCCAGCAAAGGAGCCCCAGCGGGTTCTCAAGTGAAATTCTTACAAAACGACCTCGTTTGCACTCCCTGCATCCACTGGCAGTAAAACCCTTTAAATGCTACTTCAAAAATTCATGAGTTCAAGTGCTTTAATGGAAGCAAAGGAGAGACCTTTCTGTTTTGTCCTGAAAGAGCTCATGGAGAGTTCAAAGGGAACTTTAGTGTCTGGTTATGCTGCACCCACCCATCCAAGAGCTCTTCTCCTTGAGTTATCCTGAAGCTTTAACGTTTTATTGAAATCACTGTGGGATGTTGACTTTAATGTGAAACTTGTAAATGGGCGGCCTGTAAACCAAGGCACTAATACATCAAAAGTGAATTGTCCATCTGTGTCCACAGGAATTGTTGCTCTGGCCTGGCTGTGTTTGTACCTTGAGTTTTTGCACCATATCCCTCGTGTTGGTTTTGTTCATGTCCCACGTGCTGCTGAGAGGTTGCTTTCCCTACCTCGGCCCAGGTGCTCAGGACCCCAGTTCAAGGCTCTGCAGCCTTCAAGCTGAGGGTGTTTTCTCCAGTTCTGCAGCTCTCTGCTGAGCTGCTCATGTTCATACTCCTGAACGCACTGCAGACAAAATGCACTGACTTAACCTAATACCTCTGAGTTTGCCTAAAATTAGTGGTAACAGAATGAAGCTGACACCCATGGAGCAGACAGAGGTGGGAGTATAAAGGGATTATTTAGTTCTCTCAAGCACAGGAAGGATTAACTTTGAAATAGATATTTTTAAACACATGCAGTCACATCCTTGCAAAGTGGGTATGAAATGTCACAAAACAAGAGCAAGAGTGATTTATACCCAGGATGAACTAAGGCAAAATGGACATCTGTGTATTTTTAGTTAAATTTATCAGTGTATTAGAGCTGGTACTAATGGCTTTGCAAAGTGCAAGGCATGAAGAACTGTACTCAGAATGTGGATGCATGTGAATACCACTGTGTGTATGGTATATGTATGTATGTACATAGATATATATATAGATATATATATACATTTATACACACACACACACACATATATATGATTTTCCTAATAGTCTTCTAGATTTATTGACCAGTCATTTGCAAAAATAATCTTTAAATTATGAAGGTGTTTATGTTGGGGTTAGAAATCACATAATTCTTAATTCTGTGCTGCACCAGTTTATCCTCTCTGGGGTTGTTAACTGTGTGAATAGCCACCTCAGAGGGGCACTTCAAGACCAGTGCAGGGCAGGCAGTGATACTGCGCCCATCATTTGAAGCCCTAAGGAAAGAATTCCCAGTATTTCTAAATGATGCATTTAAGACTTCCTTGGGCATTCCAGGACATCTGCTCTCCAGGGCTGATCACAGTAGATCATGCAGCATATTTCAAACCTGTTTCTGTCACCTCCTTAATGCTGTGACACTGAACTGCTTGCACTGTCTGTGCCAGTGGAAACTCTCTTGCCTTCTGTAGAGATAAGTGTAGCTTTTAATGTTGGTGCCAAGGAATTGCTCCCCATGAAGAAAATAAAACAGAAAAGGGAAAAGTGCAAGAAGAAATATTTGAGTCAGCAGTGAGGTAGAACAGCATTGATTATTGTGCTTATTTTACTTCTGTGTGTGTCATTATGGGTTTATTAGTGCACTCTTGAAACATACTGTAAAACAGCAATATTTACAATACTGATCTTTTGTTCATCTTTTGTTGCAGAGCTGGCTTTTTTTGCAAGGGCCTTTTTTCATCCAGTTTGTATTACCTGTCAAGAATTTTCATGTTGACTCTTGGAAACCTGCTGCAGAGTCTTCCCTGTTTACTATTCAGTCCTGTTTTCTTCTTCCTTTAGCAGGTAAGCACATGTTTCTGCAATACCAATTCCACCTGGAAAATGTTTCCAAATTCAGACACCTGGAGAGTTCATTTTGTTGGACTCAGTAGGGTTAGCATCTCTCCTCCAACATTTCTTCTGCCACAGGAAAATACCTGAATAATAGTGCAATACTTTGGAGTCTTCAGCATCAGTGCATGTCAGTCTGCACCTATATAGCTTTAATGCAACTAAAAAATGCTATGCATGAACTTCCAGCTGGGAATCTATTTACAGGTGAATCAGGATTGTGAGCGAGCAGTATGGAAAATTGTTTGAATTTTTGCTGAGAGCAGCCTTTAAATAACTTTATGTCCTTGAGGAAAAAAGCCCTGAAGAGGAGAGGCAGAGTGGGTGATGGAAAGCTGGGGTGTCACCCACCACAGTGCCCTCAAGCTGAACAAAAGCATTCAGCTACTGTTCACCAAGATCACAGTCAGTGCTGCACAAACAGATTTGGCTGTGCACTAAAGCAATGAGGGATTCTCAAATGACCCACAGATGATTGATAAATATATGGGCATGGCAAAAAGGGACACTGAACAGCTGGGATTTAGGAATGTCTTACCCAGCTGCGGCTTCTCTGCAGGGGGGCCTGGCCAAACCCTTAATATTCATTGTTAGAACTGGGTTTGTGTTTGAGATTCAAGGTTTTTAGGAAGAAGAACATTTTTTAATGATTTCTTGAAATCACTTTCATTAAATGCTAGTCATGAAAGGAGAGTGTGTATGGTGGTGTGCAAGTGCTTTTATGTGAAAGGGAAGTAAATGTGCTTACTCTGTCTCTGATGTTGTTCTGTTTTCCTTTTAACATTATCATCACATGTAGGAACTCTTGTTTTTTTCAAAACAACTTACAAATTTCCTCAGAAAACAATTGTCAGTTTCCTCCTGCAAAAGTATTTCCTTTCTGAATGCATAGACATTTATTTACTTTATCACTAAACTGCAGAATCTAACCTCTGCCACGGCTTTGGCTTTTTTCCTGTGTTTTTTAAGGAAAGAGATATTTTCTAAAAGGTTGGCTCTTAAAAGATTCTGTTTCAATTTCCTTGGTAGTAATGCATGCTTTCTTCCCAATCTGTATGGAGTGGGAATGGCAGGAATTCCTGTTCTGTGCTACTTTATTGCAGTGATAGCTGGATTTTCCTACAGTGTTATTTGGTCTCATCCCAGGCTGCAGGAGTAAATGGTCCCCTATAAACTGCAGTTTGGCAGAACCTTGCATGGCTCTAATCAAAGTCACAGTGTTGGGTTGGAAGAGACCTTGAGGATCATGTTGTTCCAATCCACACCTTCCACCAGACCAGATTGCTCCAAGCCCTGTCCAGCCTGGCCTTGAACACTTCCAGGGATGCGTGCAAGGCTGCAACATAGCAGAATTTATCTTTTCTGTAAACTGGGCACAGATGTTTCAAACTGAGAGAAAAATGAGACCACTCATTTTCACTTGTGCTGCACTCTTTTTTCCCTTAGGATTTCCAGGGTGCTGTTTAGGTACTGTCACTGTGGATTCCCTGACACGTGAGTTAAGGATGTCAGTGGCAGACAGGGGGTATTGTACAGTGGCAACTTGATAGTCCCAAGCCATCAGGAGTATGGGCATCACTTTTCATAAGTGATTAATCTGGAAAAAGGTGAGGGAGGAATTACTCAGGCAGGAAATCCCTGCTACCTCTGCCTGCATTATTTCAAGCATACCCAGAAATTTTCTGCTCCTGAACTTTAGAACCCTCCCTAAAACAAATACCCACATCTGCTCTTAGCAAAATTAACAGTCTACCAACTAATCTGCTACCAAACATGAGTTCTGTCAGCTGCAACTCCAAATATAGCTCCTAGGAAGATTCAGCCACTGCCAGCAGAACTAAAAGCTGCTTTCATGCTTCACTGAAATATTTTAAACGTTCACTGTGTGCAATCCATCTTTGGTTTGTTCATCGTTAAACTTTTTATTCTTGGTATTCTAAATAACTCAGAGTAAACAGAGACACGTGTGTAAGCCCTCTGTTCTTAGTGGAGCATTTGCAAACCATCCTGTTATAAACTGTTCATAGATTGCAGTGTTACCTGTAACCTTACTGTGATGGACAGTCAGATCAGAGTTCCCACCATGCAAGGAGACATTATTAAGCATTATGCCTTGAGCAACTTAACCACCACCCTGACAGAGTGTTTGCTGACTGGAAATATGAAAAATCACTGCCTTCCCACAGCAAACCCACAGCAAAAATTTTATGACCACTTGACTTTATTTTTTTGCAAAACTGCATTACTTAGCTGGCAATATAGTAAACTTTGAGCAATGCTTACAGTTTTATTGTATTCAAATTGCATATTACAATGTATTTTTATAGTTACAAGTATTACTTGCTCTTCATTATGGTGTGCTATAATTTAAAGATCTTAGAGGTCTGGCTGTGCTGTAACAGGGGCCATAGACAGCAAGTACTGAAGGCTTCACACCCCCATTAGTTTACATCTGCAGGCTTTGTAAATGTTTGCACATAGGTCTTACTTTCTGGATTACTCAAGATTCTGGATTATCATAGCTTTGAGAGAAAGACAGAATGTTGCTTGTAGCTAACAGCTGCCCACCAGTGCAGTTCATTAGAAACTCAGTGAGTTGCTGAAGTGGGTTCTTTATCTTGGTGACCTTCCAAGGCAATCAGAGCCTTCTTGGAAGACCTTGAATCAGAAATGTTTGGGTATAAGAAAAATAGCACCGTGCAGCACACACTTCTGATCTCTCAAGGTTCACAGATTTGGAAGGTGTGGTACCATATATAATTGTAGAAGACAGCACTGAGATACTGTAGCTGCTGCATCAAGGTCATGGTGTCCTGAGATCCAATTAAAATTATGCAAGACAGGCAGTTTAGGAAAGAATTCACATTGAGCTCAGGAAGGCAAAAAATCATGTGTATTATGAGCTCAGTTACTTTGTAAGATTAATTTTCCACTATCTCATGATCTTGTAATAAGAGCACAAAGTATTTTAAATGTTTGATTTACTTACAGATTGAACTCTTGAGACCTTATTTTCTAAATCAGAATTTAAGATTTGACTTCCATTTAAGAGCAAAGCTGTGAGCTTGTCTTGGAGTATACACTGATTACAGTGGGATGCGTTTAAAAAAAAGTTTGGATGTCGCACTCGGTGCCATGGTTTAGTGGAGGTGTCAGGGCATGGGTTGGACTTGATGATCGTGAAGGTCTCTTCCAACCCTGTGATTCTGTGACTAGCAAAACCAAGGCTGTCCTAGGACTAACCTCAATAAACAAAAAAGTGTCCCTGAGAATGCCTTTTTCTCCAGAGGTTGCAGAGAGTCAGTGGGATGGAGGAGGAAGGGTGTAAATAGACCCTGTTTGCTTTCATGCTTTCTTTACTCTCTTTATTCTTTGTTTTCTGATGATAAAGGAGCTTTATGTAGATACTGTAGCAAAGGAATTGATGAGTCATGAAGTTTACAGCTTCATTTCCCCCTGGCTCTTTTTATTTTTTCCTGATGGTTGCATCTCCTTCCTTTCTGCCTCGCCTGCTGGCTTGGCAGGATGTGCTGTGCCTTTAAGAAGTGCTGTCAGAAGACTATTTCCTGAGCTTTGGCATGTGTCAAGGCATGCCCTAGGTTTTGTGGTGTAGTTTATGAAGAACTAAAATACATTTTTCTAGGGAGATTTTTAACCCCTTTCTGCCATAGAGGTACTTTATCATTCTTTTCTCTGGTTGCAAAGTGTGTGCACCACTCAGCATCAGTAGGGAGTTCTGCTCTCTTCTCCAAAAGAGACAGGGAGATACAGTGAAGTTGTGGGCTACTTTCTTCTTTTCCAATTAAAATTTTTATTTATTGAGTTGTTTTGTTTTATGGCAAAGCTCTGACTGGTGAATAAAGCTGAGATGGCAAATTTCTTACTGTTTATATCCTCCCACTGGAACCAATACCACTGCAGTGCTCACCTGCAGTAGCAGTGTGGTGTAGTCTAAAACATGTTGACCCACAGCAGTCACAGCTTTATTATAAATTTCATATATTGTGAATTTCTTCATGTTTCCCATTGTGAACATTACTTTTTTCCCTCTCATCATGGTCAAAAAGAAACTTGTAAGTAGACAATACAATTAAACTGCAAAAATTAATATTACATTACATAACATGCAAGATTTATTTTATTTTATTTTATTTTATTTTGTTTTATTTTATTTTATTTTATTTTGTTTTATTTTATTTTATTTTATTTTATTTTATTTTATTTTATTTTATTTTATTTTATTTTATTTTTTTCAGCAAATCTCATTCTTTTGAAACCAAATGTATGCTTGGGGAGGACTGCCCAGATTTTTTTCTGATGTTTTCTAGGCACAGCAATACAATCTTTAAACCACAGGTCCCAGCAAGAATGTTGCAGACATCACTGGCATATAAGGAGGTAACTATGGAGTAATCCTTGTGATTTTAAAAGCTGTGTTTGATATAAGGTCCTGGATCTTTATGTTAACATGGTTTTCTAGTAAAAGCATAAATCCTATTCAACTTTCAGCCTGTAATTTTCTACCTATATATTGTTTTAGGCTTTGAGATAGAAGTAAGTCCAGATGAGCAGAAATTCTCCTGTGACTTTGGCATTCTGGTGGCTCTGGGACTTGCTGTGCAGTCACCCCCAGGATGTGGGCCTCACAGATCAAAGAATTCTTTCTAGTAGGGACAGGCCAGTTTTTACAAGGAGAAATACTGGAGGGGAAGAGAAGGAGCTAGGGCTGGCAGTGCCTTCCTCACTGAGTTGGTTGTGTGGCTCTGATTAAACTACTTAACCTTTGAGCTGCAGGTTTTGTGTGAGCTGAATAGTGGCATTAGCACCATGTACAGCCTGCTGGGTTTAAATGAATTAACCTACCAGTGCTTTACAGTCTCAGCTCTGTGACTGTGCTGAGTGCAGTTGTTCTGTTTAAGAAGTTTGTAGTGCTCCTTACTGAGCCTTCAGGAGGTCTCCTCCCAATCCTCCCCTCCTTCCCAGTGAGTCTGGCAGTGCTCTCATCCCTCTCCATGGCCAGTGGTGAGCAGTCTGTGCTGCTGAGCTGCTCTGGAAGCAGTGCTGTATTTATTGACAGTTCTTCACCAAGGGCTGCAGAAGCACAAGCCCTCCCAAGGAGTTCTGTGTCCTGCATTGCCCCAGAAATCCCCAGCTCCCAATTCCCTGCAGCATCCACTTGTTCCTCTGCTGGAATGGGAAACAGAGGTCCAGTATCTCCTGATGTCTCTGCCACCTGCTTATGGGGTGGCCTGGGCAAGTCACACCACCTCTCTCTTTTTCACTCTCAATGCTGAAGTGCAGATTTTATCTTCTCCCTTCATCCCCAGGAGCTGCTGAGGCCAAGGTAGTGAATGATGTGATGTCAGGCATGTCCGTGGACTCATAGCACAGTACAAATATGAAGTGTTACTCTGCAATTATGGGTGGAGGTAGCCCTTGTTGAAAATCATTTTATCATAAATCAACATTTGATCAGGTGTAATCACAGGAAGGAGGAAGGAGTCTAGAGAAGGCCTGTCTCCTGTTACAAAGTGTTCAGGCCCACCTGTGTTTTTGGTGCATGCATTGACTCTGAGTCTAGTACTGGTTACTGAGATGGATGCAGTGGCATATAAATAGAATTACTTCTACAGGTATAGTATTTCACCATACAGACAGAATCAAAGAGTTAAAAAATCCAAGGGTTTAATCCAGTATAACAACATTTTGCAAAACCTATCAAATTCACAGAAAGTGAGAAGCAGAAAAGCAGCTGAGCTAGGTGAAAAATGAAATTAGAGGGAATTATATTGCCACTTGTTTATCTAACTAGTTGTTTCACTTAATAGGGCAGACAAACATTTTATTTGAGGCCTTAGCAGAAGCTTAGACTGAGTTGTGTTCCCCTGCTGTCCCCAGCATTGTTCACAGAAATGGAGTGCCCTTCATCCTGTTTGGGTAAAGCAGTATTTTGCTGGAGCTGTGTTTGCTCCCTCATTTGCATGCTATGGAAGACATCTCATCCCTCAGAATACAGATATATATATATATATATGTATAAAATTGTATTTGTTTTCCTTTTGCTGCCATATAAATAATAGATTGTTGTTTGTTTGAAGGATTTAAACATCTGGAAGGGACTGGGGATGTCCATAGGTTAGATTTGGAGCTGAAATGTTATATGCTCTCTACTGTGATGCTCGTTTGTATGCTTGAGAATTTTGGTGTGGTCAGGGCAGTTAATACAATGCTCATTCAAGCAGCTGAATAAAACCACTATGGGTAAAACTGGCACAAGGTAAAAATAGATTTATTTCTCTAAGTAGTTCTGCAATTGCTAACACCAAATACAAGTTTTGGAAGTAAATATTTATATGCAATAATCAGTTGAATAGTGAGAGGAATTGTTTTTTACTAAAATATGTCAGTATATGATGTACATAGGGCAGAGCTCTCTGTGAGAAATTGAGTTTTCCTGTAATGTATGCTTTGTCATGTTATTTGGACACCAGCAAATCTGGTTATAGCCTGAATCTAGACAACAGCCTATCACAGATGAAAAGAGTAAGGAGAAAACAACAAGGAAAAAAAAAAGGTTTTTTCTATTGCAGCCCCTTTGCAGTGAGTGGGAGGTTGCTCTGCAAGGAGCCTTTGTGGCTTTTACCAGACAAGTTGCAGACCAATGCTGTAGCAACAGAAGAGCAGTTCTTACATTCTGGGTCAGTCTGTTGCAAACTATCCCAGAAGATTACTCAGGCACTCCTGGATTTAAAACAGAACTGCAAGTGAGTGACAGCAAACTAAGCATGGGGTGGAGTCGTGTAGCAGCATATCCTTCAGCTCCACTGCTGCAGTCAGGGAGAGGAAGATTTTTCCTTTGAAGATAAGACACCTGGGGCTTTTGTAGAGACTCACTATGCCCCAAGTTGTGCAGCTGTTATCTCAATTTAAAAATAAGACAAAACTAATAAAAGGCAGAGGAAGGCAAAGCATCTGGCTCTTCTGTGCACCACCAGAAATCCCTCAAAATGCTGAACCCTAGACCAGCACTTTCCATTCTGCAGTAACATTGCTCACGGATCCTTTGTGTGGAGCTTTGAGGCAGAGCAGCCTCTGAGGGTGTGGATGTGGCTGTGTGAGTAAGTCTGAGTGTTCAGTGTCGTAACACAGCAGGGCACAGGCAGTTATGAAACTTCACAGTGAAGTCTCAGTGCGTCAGTATTGGTTACTTGGGTTTGTTAGGTTTTTTTATTTTTCCTGTCCGCTGCCCTCCAGTTTCATTTCCATTTATGAGTGCAGAGAGAGGGGGGAGAGGTTGGGAAATGCTGCAAGACCCCCCCCACAATTGCTGGAGGAGCCAAGCCATTCCCATGACAGGTGGAGCACTGCAGTGCTGAGTGAGATTCCTGGGACACAGTGCCTGGGGCCACGGGGAAGGGAAGCCCTCACTCTTGGGGCAGCTGTGGCTACAAGGGGCCCCTTCAACATGCTGCAGCAGCAGCCAGGAGTTTGACTTATTTTTTGAAAGGACTGGAGAAATTATTAACCACAGTTGATGACGTCAGAGTTGATCTGATTAAAGGTTTGTTTTCTTGCTGGCAGAGGTGTGCTCCCTAGAGACTGGTTCTCTCTTCTTTTTTTTTTAAGTTTCTTTTTTGAACAGCAAATGGAGGGAACTGCTCGCACTGCCGCCGCTGCTCCAGCCGCGCGTGTGTGTGTGTAAACAGGATGGTGTTTCTGTAGCTGCCACGCGCAAACACACATTTGACCATGAGGACTCTTCGCAGGTTGAAGTTCATGAGTTCGCCCAGCCTCAGTGATCTGGGCAAGAGAGAGCAGGCAGCCTTGGATGAGCGGGGGACCCAGCAGCGCCGGGCCTGCTCCAACGCCACCTGGAACAGGTAAGGTCACACAGGTGCTGCCTCCTGGCACTGTCCCCGTGCTCCTGCAGTGGGGTTGATGTGCTGCTCCGTGGGCTGCGGGCTGGGCTGCCTGGCTCCCACCTTGGCAGGCTCACAGGCTGTCTTGGCACTGGAGCTCCTGCTCAGATAAACACAGGAGTGCCTTTTTTCCCCTGCTCTTAATCTATCTCTGAAGGCTGACAGCAAAGAGAAGTCCCTGCCCTCCCTTCAGCCTTCTTTGTGACGGACGATTTGTTTCACAGGGTCCAGCTACAAATATATCTTTGTTTCTATCTAGATATTCTCATTCAAAGTTTATTTGCCTTAGGTTATTTTTTTTAAAAATTGGATGTGCACAACTGTTAAAGTACATACTTCTTATCTGCATATCTATGGCTGTTGCTGGTAGCTGATACAGTTATGACAAAGTCTACTAATTTTGCTCATGTTTGTGTGTGTGTATGTACACATGCAAGCACTTGCACTTTGGACAGGGAAAATAAGCCCTGATTGTTTTCTTTATTGTGTTTATACATTTTTAATTCTATGGCAGTTTTACAAGAAAACCTATGCAAACATTTTGTTGTGAATGTGTCAAGTAGCTCAGCTATTCAGAAAGCATCTTAATGTCCATTTTGGTGACAATCTTAGAAGATTAAGCCTCTAAATTGTTAGGAATTAAATTCTTGGGTAATTTTTGATAATGAAACATCACCTCCTGGATCACAGCTTGGAAAGTGTCATCTGTAGTATTTTTGTATATAATTGTATGGCAGTACAACTGTAGGAAGAAAAATACCAGTGAACTACAGAAACATTTGCAAAAATTCTGAGAAAAATAAAATATATACCATATCATATATTCTGTCCTTCTTACCATGTGATTTGTGGTTTCATGTCTGTATTAAGAATTAGTTGTTGAATGCCAACACTGCACTAAACCCTGAAACTGTGCTGATCACAAAAGAGTCTGAGTTTCTTCTCAAATATGCTGTTTGTATGACCCTGACTTGCACCTGGTGTGTGGATGGATGGTGATGGTGGCTCAAGGATAGATTGGGCCACCGTGAGTTGTGCCAGTTGGGACTTTATTTGGCCAGCAGCCCTAAGGGAATCAGCAGGGAGTAAGAGACTCCTGGATGGGGATCAAGGTGGTAGAGTACAGTCCCCAGAGCATTTTTGTGGTGGTGTGCTGACAGCTTTTGTTGGCAGGGGTTGGTTTTTCCAGGTGTTGCATGTGGGGAGGGAGATGAGGAGGCAGATGTGAATGGAGAGCAGCTCAAGCACCCAGCTTGCTGGGAGGCAGAGAGTTCCAGGCTTGGGGCTGCTGATACTCAAACCAGGGGATTTTCCTAATTGAGGTGAAGCAAGAGTTTGTTACTTTTAATTTGGACAGGACAGGTACAGCTCTGGCCAGAAGTGCTTGCCAGTCAATGAGCTGGACATCTGCACGTTTCATCCAAAGAATTACACAGCTGTCCCATTGCCTGTGCCTTGAACAGGTGTCTGTGAGTCGTCCTGTCACTGCTTTGCATGAATTCAGTCCTAGCCCTGCTTTCCAACCCTGGGTTGCCTTTTCCCAGAGTGTGGATTGCCAGGCTGTCCTTTTTGGTGGCATGTCCCCCTGAAATGCCTGAGAGCACTGGTGGGGTTGGGCATCACGTGCCAGAGGTATGGCAGGTATTGCAGATATGAGCCAGCTGCACTGCATGGGCAAGGGGAAGGCCCTTTGTTTCTTATTTATTTAACAGTGCAAGGCTTTCTTCTGAGTAAAACAGAGAGTGAGGGTAATTCTTCTTTCAGGCTCAGAAAGACTTGTATCATCTGTTGCATTTAAGAAACTCAGCTATTCTACCGGCTGTAAAACTGGGTCTTTATCCTGGGGAAGGGCAGGTCTTAAATGACAGTGAATTAGATGGGTTAAGAAATTATCCACCATAGCTTCTGCCTATCACCAGTGCATGCCCATCTTGACAAATACAGCAGGACCTGGTCTTGAGGGAATCTGTGTTCAGCTCTCCTTGGGAGACTGTAATGTTCCTGGACATCTGGAGTTTGACTCACCAGAAACCTGCTCTGGGTTTTTTAAATCTTGGGTTGTGGAATTTATTTTATTTTTCTGCTGCAAAATTGAAACAACCAAGCATAGGACACTTTGCATACTTTGGTTTACAGGAGTATTCTTCCTTCCAAATGGAACGATTGCTTGTGCTGTTTCATTCTGTGTAAGAGCTTGCTGATCAAGGAAGTCAAGATGCACCAGCAGAGCTCTCCCCTCTCACCAAGCTTGCCTGTTCTATATTTAAATGTCTGCTGTTTTCTTGCCTAACGTTAGCAGCTGTGCCTGGGTGTGGCATGTGTGTATCTGCTTTTCAAAGCAGCTTTGAATCGAGTTCCTGGGAACTGAAGTGGGGAGACACAATTGAAGCACAGCATGCAGCAGGTTCGGCCCCACACAGCCCAGCCGATCCCACGCTGAAAGGCAGACCTTTGAGGCACAGCAAGGATGCTGCCCTGGCCATGCCCAGGACTGAAAAGCTGCAGTGCTGCAAGTGGGGCCTTTTGCAGGACAGCAGCTCTGTCACTGCGGGCGTTGTTGGAGGAGGGGGTGGATGCACGGCTGCCCTTCTGCACTTGTCCTGTGTGTGGCCACCGTGGCCCAGTGATGTCCCCTCTTCACACCAGTCTCAGCTCAGACTGTTCATACCTGAGAATTCTTCCTGCATTCTGACACCAGGGGAGGACAACCTGAAGGGGCCTAATTCAGCTTCCTGGGGGAACGTAGCACTGTGGTAGCGAGGCAGGTCACTTCCTCCCTGACGACTTCCCTTCACCTCTGAACTAAAGTGCAGGGAAACTTCTCAGCACTGTTACATCAAAGGAAAATTGCTGCCAAGCTGCTGTGTGCTATTAGGCAAATGAGACTTGATATCATGGCTTTTTCAGAGCTTGCTGTCCCATGAACCCCAGATCTGTGCAGTTAACTAGCAACCAACAGCAACACAGCGGAACAATACACTTTGTTACAGCTCACAGAATTTGTCCTGGATTAAAATAGTTTAGATTTTTTCAGTAGCACTGTCTTCAGTTCTTGTTCTCCCCCCCAGCCAACATTTCTGCTTCAGGCAAGAAATGAATGCTGACTAAACCAATTGGACTGAGAAACCCAGGGGTTTGAATCTTGGGCTCGCACGCCAGGGGGGCCCACTCAGGTCAAATAAAATCCATGGCAAGGTTTTCATTCTGACTGAGCTAGCACAGACTGCCTAATCAGGAGCTGATACTGTCTGAGTTGTGCTCTGGGAAAGCCTCTAGTCAAAGGTTCTTAGATTCTCTTTGATATAAGAAAATACGGAAAATTCACAGAGACATGGAGAAGTAGGAAAAATAGCAAGGAAAAGGAGAAGAAAACAGCTAAGTTGCTTGTGACATTAGTGAGATCAGCAGTAAATCCAGGGAGACCAAATACCAAATCAGAAAGGATTTTATGGCCTGGGCTAATTTTTTACAGGGTTGTAATAAGCACAACAACTTGCTGTAAAATAACTTTTACAGCCATGAAAACCGTATTTCATCTCCTAATTTAAGATTAACCTTTTTTCAGATCACAGGAACGCTTTTCCAGTGGAGAAAGTATTCCAGAAAAATACCAGCGTATTTTTCTCTTTCTTCTGTTATTCAGTGTTTATTTAGAAATATTTAGAAATATTTCTGCCTGTCTGAGCATCACCCTTTTCCCCCTGACCCTTTATTTGAAGCCCTCTGTGGAGTGTTTGGCTGCATGGGGGGCAGACAGAATCTCACTGTGGGGTGGGAGGGAGAACAGGGCTGGTGAAGGAGACTTCTCACAGGTCCAGCCACTGATGCTCCATGGAGCATTTTGCAGCCATGCCCACAGTAACAGAAGGTGGTGATGGTGGTAGTGGGGAATTGCTGCTCTCTACAGCCCTCCAGAATAACTTATACTGACTTGAATGTAGGAAACCAGTCTTTGTCCTATAATCCTTAGAGATACTAACTCTTAGTAACACCTCTGGGAAGTCCCCTCACCTGTCTGTCTCAATTTCCTGCTGTGTGAGAGCAGTGATTATAGTTGGTGAAAGGAGTGAACTAATGCTCCCAAACTCTTTGAAGAGGGAGTTTTCCAGACCAGCTTATTTTCACTTGTATGACCAAGTGCTTAATTGCAGCCTGTCCCCTCTTTGCAGGATGCCTTACTTTGGGTAGAAATTCCAGGAACATAAGTGAACTAGCATCTGCAAGCTTATTTTGGAAGGGTCAAGGCCTCATGGAAAGCTGGTGGAGTTGCAGCTGTGCTGATAATGGGCTCTTCCCAACTGGATTAAGCTAGTTCAGAAAAATTACGTTTTACTCTGGAGCAAGGGTGTCTTCAAGAAGGTTTTGATGCAAGTATATCAGGTTAATTATTGTTAATTAGCTGTTCATGTAACTGCAGAGGAAATTTGCCCTAATTTAGTCCCTTTTGAAAGTGAAAATGTTGTCTTTAACTGCCTGGTAGTCAGAGGGTGTGATTATTCACACGGCATTGTTTTTACTTCTGGACTTCACCTGGAGCTCTGGGAATGGGAGAATTTGCAAACACTACATAAAAATCACTGTGATATTTTCACCCATGCTGTTTGCACAAAAAGGCAGTGATTGCTTTAGAGAACTCAGATTATCTGTGTGATGTTTATGGGATGTCAGCGTTGGCCAGTCCTCCTGCTTTGCCAGGAAATGCTGAGCTGGGAGGGTCATGGCCACAGGTGAAACACACAGAAGATCAGTAATTAAAAGACCTGCAAGCCCAGCTTTGGAGTTGTTCCTCATCTCTGTGGCCAAACTGATTCTGACCTGGCAGAAAACTCTTTTAATCGCAATAGTTTTTCCCTCTTGGCTTCCAGATGTCGGTAAAAGAACAGTTATGGGTGGTACTGGAGGGAACCAGGCTCCCACCCCAGTGGTGTCTGGATGGACAAATAGCAGCTCAGGAGAAATGTATCTTTTGGTGGTATTGAGCTCTATAGGCAGTAGACTATAATAGACTGATACTATGCAAAAATCAGAATAATCCTCCCCACCCTGCCCACCTTGACCCTGGTGCTGTTGGGCTGGTTGGGAGTGCCATCAGCAAGCATCCAGCTCTGTGCTCCAGGGATTTACACCTTGCACATCCCTTCATGGTGAAGCTGATGGTGGGGAAAGTCTGTGCTGTGTGTACTGGAGCTGCCATTCCCTTTTCGGACAGCTGGAGCCACCTCCTCCTCTGGAGGTTCAGTCAAATGTGGATTGAGTTGTCTTTCAAAAGAAGTGAAGTTTCTTAAGCTGCTGAGTTAATTTTTTGTGGCTGTGAGTGCTGCCTTGGTTGTGGGTGGTTTTCTTTGGCAATCTGGAGCTACTGTGGGATAGATAAGTACAGTACATTGCTGGAGCCATCTGACACCTTGTCATTCTAAAGGCAACCCCCCAAAAATCCTGGTCTCTTCAGTTTTCTCATCCTGATTCCCCCTCCTCCAGTGAGCCTGCTCTGGAGAGTTTTTTGGTCTCTACTGGGCTCTTTTTTGTTTCCTGCAGTACCATGTTCCTGTGCACACACTTACACACAAAGCAACTACAGAGAAGGTGTTCACAGTAACATCAGAGCATGAGTGTACCCATTATTAACTTTGTAAAAAAGTTACAGAAGGGAGTTTACAAGGCATTTTCAGTTCAGATTAACTATTGCAATATAAGTTTAATTAAGTACAATACTGAATTAAGCCTCAATGAAAGCTGGTTGCAGGCACAGGTAAAGTTGCCCACCCACCTCAAGCATCTTGCAGGGCTTCCTTCTGTAAGCAACAGCTCAGATTTTCTTTGCACCAAAAGGTTGGACCACTCTGACCAAATATTTTCAAACAATTACTTGTTATAGAAACCCATTCATTTAAGCAAGGTCTGGCTTTGTTTGTTTTCATCAGCTTAAGGTAACTAAGAAGATTTAAGCAAACTTTTCATTATCCTGGCACCGAGGCAAGTGTGGAGGGCCAGTTCCAGTGCCATTCCCACGTAACCTGCAGGCAGGGGCTGTATCCTGCACCCTCCATACCAGCACTGCTGTCTGTGATGGGAAGGAAAGGCAGGTGATCAACTTAATGAGGCCAAGACTTGTTTTCCAGACAAGGATGTTGTTCCTCACTACAAGGGAGATCACTACAGGCAGATTAGAAGTTCACTGCTAGGATGTTTTATGTAGATGGTGTTCTACTCTACAGACAATAACTTAAATCCTCACTTTAATCCTGTCCCCCTTAATTCTAGTTAAAAAAGCTTGCTCTCTCTTACTTCTTTGAGGAATAATAATGGACCTGTTAAGCTGGAGAGAGAAGACCTCTCCCTCATTTAGAACAGGGTTCTAAATGAGAGAAAGAGAGGGAGCATGTTGCCTTTTGGAAGAGATATTTAGTAATTCTGTGCAGAACTCTGGCAGGGAACATTGCAAAGTTAATTTCTGAATCAGAAGAGCATGTAAAGACTTCTTGTTTTATTCACTACGTTAATCTTACTTCCTATATTACTCATAATATTAAAACACCCAAGTCACTTCACTGTATACCAGAGACATTTATCTGCCAATTTTCAAATAATCATAAATTGAGTGTGTCTGTATGAGCCAGCCAGAATAATCTGGGTTAGATCATGAATGTGTGTCTGTGGGTGTAGGGGGGAAAGAGGGACTGCTGGGGCAGCAGGAGTGTGTAAGGCCTCAGAAACACCTTCAAAGGAACAAAAGAGAGAAGAGGGTGATGGTTCTTATTTCTGTATCTGCATCTGTATTTCTCCACTGTGGGTCAGACCCTTCACCTGCCATTTTTGCTTTCCTTTTCTCTTAGATGAAGGTGGGCTGAGCTTTTCTGATAGTGCATCTCTTACAATTTTGAGCCTGCATTTTAAACCTCTCAGTAAGCAGTGCTGAGTTTACCTTCCAGCCAGGCACTGAAAGGAGCTGTCTTTTCATGTACCTGGGAAAATGTAACGTGGACATTGGCATTCCCAAGGCACTCTCTGCAGCTGCACAGCTCCTGCAGTGACACCCCCTTGCAGTGAGAACAGCTGGACCTTGGCCTGGATCAGGCCACAGCTGACCAAGTGTTCCAGCACCTGAAGGGAGCCTACAGGAAAGGAGAGAGACTTTTTACAAGGATGTGAGGTGACAGGACAAGGGGGGATGTCTTCAAACTGACAGAGAGTAGATTTAGATTGGATATTAGGAAGGAATTCCTCCTTGTGAGGGTGATGATGCTTTGGCACAGGGTGCCCAGAGAAGCTGTGGCTGCCCCATCCCTGGAAGCATTCAAAGCCTTGTTGGATGGGGCTTGGAGCAATCTGCTCTAATGGAAGGTGTCCCTGCCCATGGCAGGGGGTGAGACAGGATGGTTTTTAGGTCCTTTCCAACCCAGGGCATCCTGTGATTCTGTGATAAGCTCTTCCACCAGTAGGAATCAAAATTCTTCCCCCTGAAGACCTCATGAGCAGATAGCACCTGCAGCTCTTCTTCACAAGGCATAGTGACCCCACACCCTTGTACCTTCAGGATGGGCAGATCTGGTCCTTGTCCTGCTTTCCAGAGCTCTAGAACTGATTGCTGCTGCCTTGCACAAACTCCAGTGCAGTGGAAGCTGTTAATTATCTCTGCAGTGAGCCATAGGGATAAAAACTAAAAACTAAAAACTTTTAAATACTTCGAATATACTTAATATGTGAATGTATTAAAAGTTATAGTTGACATGCTTAAAGTACTTAAAAATATTGCCCTAAGTTTTTGAAATTATTGATTTCAGATGTGCAACTGTAGAAGTCACTGAGTTGGAACAAATCAAAAAGAACTGATTTTCAAAGACATTATATATTTTCTAGGCAGTAATTTCCTTTGAGGCATCCGGGATGGGTGGAGTACTGGAAGCCATCTATGACTTTTGAAAAGGTCCTGAAGTGTCTAGACAGAAATGCTGGGATAATTGTGGAGGTGATGCCCTTCTGGAATCTTACTGGGTGCTAATGACTCCTCCTGTCCTCTTTCAGCATCCACAATGGAGTGATAGCAGTGTTCCAGCGTAAGGGTCTCCCAGACCAAGAACTTTACACCCTCAATGAAGGAGTCAGGTAAGAGACTTGGCCTCACAAGATGTTCTCAGCCTGATGCTCAGCACTCTTTGCCAGCCCTGACACTTCAGAGCTTCTGCAGAGCATTCAGGTTTTTGTCCCAGTGGCAGTTTCAACCAGCACAGTCCATTCTGCCTCAGTAATCGCTGCTGCTGCTGTGTGTCAGCATCTCACTGTGAGCAAAAGCTGCCTCCTTCTGCAGGAGGAATTCAGCCCTGAGCAGTGGGGGTTATTTCAGAGTCTCTCTTGATGTGCTGGTTTAAAACTAAGGAAGGGAAAACCTGGACCCCTCTAGTGATTCAACCCTATTGCATGGCAGTGGTGCTGCCATTTCCAGAGGTGCCACTCTCAGGTGCTTCCCTTACCTCCATGGAGGTGATAAAGCCTCCAAGCACTCAGTAAGACATGGCAAGGAAAGATGTCCTGGCTGGTGGTCCCTTAGATCTGCTGCTCCTTCCACACAGCATGAATGAATGAGAAGTTACAGAGCTGTCCTGTTGACACCGTGGCCTGAGTAACAGGCAAGCTGACTAGAAATACACTGATTTTTCTTTTTCTGTTTTATGGAGGGCTTTGCTGCCACATGATAGGCCCATTTCTTTTTGTTCAGGTAGGGATAATGCTGCTTTGTTGGTATCTCAGTTGATAGCTCACTTCAGGGAGAGTGCCTGGTGCCTCATACCTGAGCTGATGATGAAATCACTGATTTGACACATGCCAAAAATACCTGTGTTACTGCTTTTGTTATTTATTTCAAAATAACTTTCTTTGGGTTAATGTTATTATTGAGTGCAAAAATACCTGATTCATAAACATGACCTCAGAAGTGGAACAAGTGTACACCTGCCTTACGATTTTTTTAGATGCATTTTCCCACGAGTACAAAATGAGAAGGAAATCCATTATTGCCACTGGGCAGAATTCAAGTGTGGAAGCATTCAGGTAAATGGTTAATATTAGTTACTTTTTTGAATAGTTACAGGACAGTAAAAAAAACTTATTTTACTTTACTGCTTTAATTAGAGCAGATTCTGGAATATTTTTCATAACAAACCCCTGAATATCCAAGTTGACTCACAGATCAAGTATAAATATTGGAACAATATTTGCACACCATTGTTTTTGACTCAGGAATGTCATGTATGTTCAACTACCATGTAAACAAATCTGTAAAACAAATATATAAAACTTCTGAATACCCACCTCAAGGTTTTGAACCCTGATTATTTAAGGAAACATCTGTGGGTACAATCTGTACAGTACCATTTACTTTTCTTCATTTGGCTCATAAGAGCTGCCAGTTGTTTACACCAATGCCTTTTGACATTGTTGTTGCATTCCTGTGGCATTAAAAAGTGGCCTTTAATACAGAATTATATACATGACCCTCAGAATCCTTATTGCAACAAAATCAGTGTGGGAGCTGAGTCTGTCTCACACTGCCGTAACTCCTGAATTCCTCTGCTAAAGATGATGAAGCACAGTTAAGTCCCAGCAACAAAAACTGGGAATATCACCAGTATGTGGCCTGTCCATTCCTTCTTCTGGGCCCTAACTGGGTGATTTAATAGGAGATTGAGTCAAAAGTCTGGTAATAAAAATCTCCATGCATATATATATATATGTGCTGTTTAGTTTTCTCTTGGTCCATGTCTGCAATATTAATAATCAAAAATAGTGTTTTCTCCTTTTTCATTTCATGTACCATGTGTCATTTCAAAGTGTTTATTTTGACCACTTTTAAAACAAAGAAGAAAAAGAAGCAAGGGGAAGCACAGTGGAAGCTGGATGTCCTGTATTAAAGTTAATACATATTTATAGCTGCCTCTTTGCTGAGTTTCAGGATACTGATGTGATGCAAACATTTTAGTGGCATTTCCTCTTTTGCAGCCAGAGTTCAAACCCAGTAACATCACTTGTTTGCTTCGTTTAACTTTATTTAACATCTATAATGCAGTGTTACACTTTCCATTCTGAGTAATGTTGCAAGACCTAATTTTAAAATTGAACCAATGAAGCAGCAGCAGGGAAAAAAGTCAGGAGCTATTTTGGCACATTTTAAGGGAATTTATATTATTGTCTTAACTTATTAAGTCATTAAACAGACAATGAAGACCTGGTATCAATGATAGAGAAGCTTTATGAGTGCAAAATGCCTAATTTAAAAATCAGATGTACTTGAAATAAGATCTGCTGTCTGGTCAGGGATCTATTTTAGGTTTAGTCAGATTTTTACCTGGATTCCACCATGATGTCCACATGTCTAGATAAGGTTGGTCAGTAATTAAAATTATCTGGGATCTGACAGCCTAACTGTTTTGTTAAAGGAAGTTAAGTAAGGATGAAAAAGAAATTGCAAGCAATGTCTTGGATCCAGTTTTGTTGTGGATCTCCTTTACATGAATATATACAAAGAATATCAAACACCAGTGTTCTGATCTGGCCTGAGGGTCTCACTTGTTTCACTAGAAATTAAATAGCTTGAAGTATCTGTATTATCAGGGATTCAAAAAGCAAGATGCATGAATTGGGCTGTCAGTTCTTCTGCCCTGTAAACAGGGAATTAATGCAGGCATAGAGCTGCCTGGTGTGGTGCATATAATTACCTACAAGCTGGTTGTTTGATTTCAGCTGGAAAAATGGAAATGTGGTGGGATCTTGTTTTATCAGAGAGCTGGCTAATGGATAAGTAGAACATACATTTTTATTCCCTGACCTAAATACCAGAATTTATCAGTAGAACCTCAAATACTAAAAGAGAAGGTAGTTGCACTATCACGTCTACAAGACTGTTAGGAATCCATCTTGAGCTGCTAGCTTGAGGAGAGTGTAGAAAATGAAGCAAAATCTGTCAGCATAAAGTACCAGTATTTTTTTTTTAAACAGTGTCACAAAGAGATACATGAGAATAAATTGTCAGTCTCATAGGAAAATTCAAATCTGCAACTTTCTTGTTAGTTCAGCCTAAAAATGGTCTGTCTATCCATATTCAAAGTAAGATGAACCTTTGGTGTCATCACTTGTGATCTAGAAAAAAGTCACCTCACTGGGCAGTAAATCTCCACTTGGAGTGAACACACTACAGTTTGGCTGTCACAGCCTTGTTCTCCTTGACTTCCCTTAAGGCACTGGGACTTGAGCAGCCTCTAAGAGAGGTTTCAACCCCTGCCAAGGGTTTGTCAGTATTACTGTTGAGGGCAGAGTCTCAGGGTGCTGCCAGAGCTGTCTTCTCCCACACTTTGCAGCCACACGCCAAGGGGGCTGGTGCTCCAACATCTCTCATGACAACAGAAGACCTATGGATAATGCCTCAGCTGGCTTTCAGGACTTTTGTCCATAAAGAATTTGTCCAAATTTATCAGGTTTCTAGCTGAAAAGGACTTTGATGCTTAGAACCACCTGAAAATGCCCTCCCTTCTGTTTATTTTTTACATAATTTCTGCCTAGACCGTGCAGAGCTGTGAGGTCAGTGTGGACTTGTGCTTAAGGATAAATAAACCAAGATACCGTATTTCAGCCTCCTCAAGACTGACATGCTCCTCTCTTCCCTGAACTTTCAGGAGATCTCAAGAGGCCGTGCATTGTAAAAACATCAGAATCAAGTCCTGTAGGCTTTCATGGAATATAGGCATATGCTGGATTTAGTTTAATGTCTCTTTGTTAAATAATTTCATCAATCAGCTGTCAGTTAAAGATACAACACGAAAGGATAGACAACATGCTGTTGAATATGTAATTCACATAATTGCCCATAATTCATAATTGAAGTGGGTGTTTAGATTTTAAGTCACATTTGACCTCACTTCTTCATGGAACCTGATGTGATCACACAGACAGGTTTTCCAAAGAGATTCAGTTGTGTTCAGAAAACCCAGCTGGGGCTATGTTTCTGTAAGGTCTGAGCTGTTGTTTGTGCACCTAAATAGTGACCTGACTGAAGAGAACTGTTACCTAGCATTCAGCCTGTGAGATTTAAATAACAGCTTTTTAGCCATGCAGTCAATTTTACCTGGATACAAACAGGCTTATGGACTGGGTTGAATTCAGTTTCTGAATTTGAGAGTTTGTGGGATTTTGCTTTGCATTGGAGTTTCAGTTGCTCTCTGAGGTTGATTTGTAGGTTTTAGTGTTGAGGAATAATGAAAGGCAGAGCTAAACTGGTAAATTCCTACCTGCCTTTTCATTGAAACCATATTAAGCTTCAGCTGTCTTGAGTCTTTTGAGTGAATGTAGGATGGAAAGCATCCTCTTTCCATCAAATCATACTTTCCTTTCATATGTGCAATTGAGGCATCTAAAATGACAGCAGGTATTTTTCAACACACAAAAATGCTGTTTTGAGTCTTGGTATTGCTGACCCTGTTTTCTCTCTTTGTAGTTAGTCATTAATGACAGTCTCTGTGCTCATACTGAAGTAATTTGCTATTAGTGACTTCCCCTCATTCATGCAGTGCACAGCTAATGTGATTTGCTGATTACACAGATTTTTTTCTTGCTCTTTTTAATACAGGCAGTTACTGAAAACAGAACTGGGATCATTTTTCACTGAGTATCTGCAGGTAGGCCTGTGTTTTCTGTATTTAAATCCAATTCTGTTTTATGCTACTGAGAAAAATAATTTTGCCCACTCTAAATGATGACCTGGAGACCCTTGAAACCATTCAGAGATGTCCACTGACTTCTCTGTGTTTTTGAAATGAATGGATTAATGAGACTTGGATTTTGTATACATACATATAGTCAGATAGTGAAAGTCCAGCCTATCACTGTGTTTCTGTAGGTCATTGCTGTCTTTCTTGAGGTTTCAAACATTCTTTTTAGCTTAAAATTGAAGTCCTTGAGTAAACCAGCAAAGTTTTTTGCAGTAGAGTTACTGGGAAAAACTTTAAGAAGTTGCACTGTCTATTGAAGCAATATTCTTTCTGCTTCTCTAAGTACATGTTTTGTAGGTCAGTCATTTGAAGTTTGAGCAGCACTTTGTACTGCACAAAA
Organism: Eopsaltria australis; assembly: GCA_034509425.1. Classification (NCBI taxonomy): domain Eukaryota; kingdom Metazoa; phylum Chordata; class Aves; order Passeriformes; family Petroicidae; genus Eopsaltria; species Eopsaltria australis. The sequence continues at coordinate 516,160 of JAVTVJ010000527.1, forward strand.
TACATCCTTTATCCTAAAAAGAGCAGGTGATTATAGCATGATTTCACAAGTGTCCCAAGTCATTTAAATAAGATGGACACAGCAAGAGTCCTTTGATGATTAATTTTTAAAATAAAAGACCCCTTTCACTGTCTAAAGTTAAGAATGAACAAAATGTGAAATATGATGGCTGTAGTGAAGTACAGAATTGAGTAAAGGTAGTCTATATTTTATTTACAGAATCAGCTGCTCACAAAAGGCATGGTGATCCTAAGGGACAAGATCCGGTTTTATGAAGGTAACTTGGGTTTTAGCATGGCTGTGTGTGGCACAGGAGTTTCAGCAAATGCACTCTGGAGACACTGGCATGCTTTCCACTGTCTTCCTGGGACTATTGATTAGCATGTCTCAGTTCATTCCCACAGTTTTTGGGTCCTGCCTTGGTGTTCTCATTAACCTTCATAAAAGGGAGGTGATTTCCTACAGCATTGAGGGAGTCAGGAAAGGATTGCCTCCAGCAAGGACACTTCCTTCTCTTTCAGTTATATCCTGCTCAGGAAAAGTGGAAATAGACTGAGATAAGTAATAAACAAAAAACTAAGCACAGAGATCCCAGTTAGTTTAAGTATCTAAGTCCAAAATAATGCTGTAGCTTGTTTTAAGGGTTATTCTGGAGTCCTGCTGACATAAATGAGGTCAGGCACTGTCTCTCTTGTTTTAAAGTCAAGGCTCCATTTAACTGTCTACATCTTCTGGAGGTGCCACTTGTGGAAGTAACATCAAGGATAAACCTCCACCTGGTGTGTTGCTTTATAGGTGAGGACTGTGGGGATCTTGCCCCATAGCAAATTCTAACTGCATTGCTTGAAAGTTACAGTAAAAATTAGAGCCCTAACAGGATTGTTCTTTTCCATAGATCTTGGGTGAGTTTTTCTGTGTAAGTGGAAAAGGGAGCAATGGAAAAGCTACAGAGGATCAGTTTGATGGGATGCTTTAGAGAGCATCTCCACAGAGTGTGGCTTGCTCTACTGCTCTGCAGCTTGAAAGGCAGGAAGGAGCACAGTGGGGTAAATTCCTCTGCAGGAATGCTTCCACATTTAACCTGCTGTGTCTCCTCCCCCTGCTCTCCTCTGCAGTCCTGTCCAGCAAGTATTGCTGCAAGAGGAGGATGTAACCTGGGTTACAACTCTGTTCTTCACAGGGCTTTCCTGGGTAACCTCAGACTCTCTGAGTTTATTAAGAGCATTAGATGAGTCACCTGAAAAGACACAAATATGGAAGGATCTGGTACACCAGTATGAAAAATTAATTCCATGCTGCTAATAGTAGCTGCTACATGATTCATCTTACATATAGTGGCAGATTCACATTGTTTCCTGCATGTTTTGCTTTTTGCAGCTAGCTGATTACAACCAAAGCTCTTCACTAGTTTGTTTTATGTTTTTGCAGGGCAGAAACTACTGGATACATTGGCTGAAACCTGGGATTTTTTCTTCAGTGATGTCCTGCCCATGCTGCAGGCTATTTTCTATCCTGTGCAGGTGAAAAAATTACTCTATTATCATAGAATCTTGAAAAACTGGAAAAAGCAACTTTACAGGTTCATCAGCAGATTGATGCAATCATTAATTCTCTCTCCTTGGGCCAGCCTCCCAGTGCAGCTGTTCTGTACAGTCATGTCATGCAAATCAGTTACTTATGCAAATGGTTTGAAGTGCTTGGGTGGAAAAGATGAAGGGGAACTTTGAAAACAAAAGTGGAGTGTAGGGAGGCTGGTTAGTCTATCTGCCAATCACATTAAAAGTCAAAAAAGGGTTATGAATGATAAACTGAAGTGTTGCACAGTGAAATAAGTGGAACTGTGTTGATTTAAATGTATGCACTTCCTTCTCTGCAATGGGAATTTTGTCTTTGAAGTATCTCCGCTTTTGAAAAGGCATTGTATTTCTGAGATCAAATTCTGTGCTATGGTAAGAGGACAGCAACAGTCAATGGAGTTTCACCAGTACTCAAAATCTTACAAAATAATGGAAATTCAACCAATTTGCAGCCCTGGCTTCTTTTTTTTTTTTTTTAACTTACGATACATTTAATTTGTGATGTACTGTTAAAATACAAAATATTCATATATTGTCCAGCTCTCATCCCACCCCAGCCCTTCATCTTCTCAACACACAGCCAGACACAGTTACCATCTGTAGAGTTCATTATTGCCAAATCAAATTTACTGTGCAGACTTGGGGGCTGCTCTCTGCCCTCTGTTGTGCTTCCTTAGTGTTTCATTTAGGGTTACCATTCTTGTACTCACTCAGGAGTGCGGGAAGGAATTTGAACAGAGGATTTTGAAACTCATTTTCACACTGCTCATAATCTGTCTTGCTTTCTTTCTGTTTCCAAGGGAAAGGAGCCTTCAGTTCGTCAATTGGCTCTTCTGCATTTTAGGAATATAATTACCCTCAATATCAAACTGGAAGATGCATTATCCCGTTCCAGAGCTAGAGTTCCACCATCTATTATTCAGATGCTGTTAATACTTCAGGTAAATTGGTTACTTTTCTCAGCCTGTCTTTCTGTACTGAAATGCTGTCTCTGATTTTGCTCATTCATTGAAAAATTCTTACCCAGAATGCCAGAGCTCCTGTGCTCATAATATCTATATCCTAATATTCTAATATCTAAATATCCTAATGTCTAGTGTCTAAAAAATCTAATTACTTAATATCTAAATTATCCAATAGTATAATAATAATATACTCTATATTAATATAGAATATGTGCTAATATAATAATAAAATAATGTCACATATAATGGTATAATAATATGATAATTTTAATGTAATAATGAAACTATCTAATTATCTAATATCTAAACAGCGTAATATCTAAAAGTAGGGACTGTAGAGATGCCATAAGATCCAGAGAGTGTGAGAGTACAGACTTGTTTTGAAATTAGGTTTTGAAACATGAAGATTTGCAAGCTGACAAGTGTGTGGTGATAACAGGATTTCCATTAGATGCTGTGTGTTGCTGAATTAGCAGCTCAGGATATGACGCTTCACATCTGGAATAGGCATCAAAGTGAATATACAATTTATGGTTGAATCATGGTCATATTTGGCCACTGGAGTCCAATTCTATCAAAATTGGTGATACAAAAACATTAGGACCAGATACGGGTATTTGCCTTCAGTGGTAGATTTTTTTCTGTGTGTGTGCAGTAGGAGGAGAAACAAAATGAGGAATTCCAGCCAAAAGGCAGTTTTAAGATCTTTTAATTTGCTTAATTAAAGAAAAGCTTAAGGTATGATGAGGAGAAAAGGAATGAGGCAGAAGGGAAAGAGAGAACGACTAGTGGATTCTTAACGGGTGAGATTTTCATGGCTTCTGATTTTTTTTATATACATTTCTTTGCTTTACATCACAGTATGAATTAGTTCTGTATCTGCTGGGTCAAAAAATGGGATTTCACCTCTCAGTGAAATCAGTGATATCTCAGCTATCTCAGTGTCCGTTTGTTTGTGTTTAATGGTGTGTTTAACCTGATGGTCCCAGAAAAAGATCCTTATCCTATAGGAATTGTCTCCCTTCTCCTAGCCCCCACCTTCTAGAAGCTTCTTGAAACTGCTGGCTGATTGTGACACAAAGAGGAGAGGGGAGGGGAGGGGAGGGGAGAGGAGAGGAGAGGAGAGGAGAGGAGAGGAGAGGAGAGGAGAGGAGAGAGAGGAGAGGAGAGGAGAAGGAGAGGCGAGGAGAGCGAGAGGAGGGGAGAGGAAGAGGGAAGGAGAGGAAAGGAGTGAGGGAGAGGAGGAGGAGAGGAAGGCTGAGAGGAGAGGAGAGGAGAGGAGAGGAGAGGAGAGGAGAGGAGAGGAGAGGAGAGGAGAGGAGAGGAGAGGAGAGGAGAGGAGAGGAGAGGAGCCTCAGGGCAAGGCTGGAGCATGGACTTCACTGTGTAATGAGGCATCAAGGAATTCACAGTGACTGAACCATGACCCCAGCTGTGTCAGCAGACACCAGAGACTCCACACGAGGCAGTACCATTGCAAAACCTTCTTCACAGGGACTTTCCTTAGGCCTCAGCCCTTCCAAGGTGTGAGGTAAACTGCTCACTCTAAATCAGACTTCAGCAGCATTGTTGCTAACAGGTCTGCAAGCTTTATGGGATTACTTCAGGGAGTCTGTGTTGGCTGTGGGCAGGATCTGGCTTTGAATGGATTCAGTGGTGAGCTGGCAACTGAGTAACATCCTGGTTTTTTGTTTGCAATTCTTCAGCAACCAGAAGTGTTAACACTGTGGATGCCTATTTAGAGCAAAGGGTCAAATCCATTCTTGTTGCAAAGGTGTTCATGGAAATCAATAACCAAGTGAGAGGGAATTTGCCCCTGAGTGTTTTCTTCTGCATACTTTTCCTGTGGTTGTGTGGTGGGGGTGGTGAAAGTCTTTTCCTGGCAATAGCTCTGCTAAACTTGTGGCTTAAAATCTAATGGAAATTGTGGGAAAAGGTCAGAAGAAAATCTGGGAATTAGCTATTTACATACTTAGTGGTGTTAGTCAGTAGCTGGAATTCAGAGCAAAGACTTTTTTATGAACTGAAATGTCACATTAAACAAAAGCAAATTTTATACATTAGTGATATAATGGAATTTTCTCAATTTAATTGAACTCCATGTGTTAATAGGGCTGGAAGATAGCAACTCAGCTGTCAGCACATGGTGATCTTGCAGGCTTTGATTTCCTGGGCTGAGAGATGATGTCTTGATGGGGATGTTGTCTAATACTGACTTCTGTCCACTGTGAATACCTGTTCCATGAGAAACCTGGTGACACTGGAGCAGACTCCCATGGTCAAACACCAGTGCAGCCACAAAAATCATTAGCTCATTTTCTTCTGCTCTCATTAAGCAGAGGAGGGGGAAAGAAAACACTTTAATGGGATTCATGAGTTGAGGTAAGGATTGGAAAGAAATACTTCAAGGGCGAAACAGGCTCAAAACTTTCAAAGGTATAAAGAGAAAATTTATTAACAGAATTAAAAGAGGATAATGAGAACTAAAATAAACCTTCAGAAGACTTTTCCCCTCCCCCAGCTCTCCTTTCCTTCTCACTGACAACACAGGCAAAAATACGGAGTTTTTGGTCAGTTTGTTACTTCTAAAGATCTTTCTTCAGTTTGATGAGGGAGAGGAGTCTCTTACTATGCCATGGAGTCCTTCCCATGGGAGACAGTTCTATGTGAACTTTTCCAATGTGGTTTTAATTGTCATGAGTTGCAGTCCTGCCCTAAACAACCCACTTCAGTGTGAGTCCCTCCCTTGGGTAGAGAAGTCTTCCCACAACTGTTTTTTTTCTGTGGACCATCAGTTCATGGGGTGCAGTTTTTAAGGATGAACTGTTCTAGTATAAAAGCAAGGGTCCTCCTCCTCTGTCTCTGGAAGCAAGGGTTCTCTCTCTCTGTTCAAGCCTCTCACTAGATCACAGCTTCTCAGCATCTACATGTTCCAGCATAAGCACCTTTTTGTCATGAGCTGTGGGTGAATGCTGCATCCCCCCACGCACTTCATGAATTGCAGGGAAACAGTTTGTTGTATTACAGTCCTCACCATGGCTTGGAGAAGAATCTCAGCTCTGACACCTGGAGCACCTCCTCCTCCCCCTTTCTCCTTTGCACTGACCTCAGTGTGGCCATGTTGTTCTCCTCACATGCCTTCACTTTTTCCTCTTCTTTGACTTGGGAGAGAGTTTGTAGGTTGTTTGTTTTCAAATTCTATTAATTCAAACAGCTTTTAGAGAGTTCTGCAGTGCTGAAAGGTTGATCTTGTCCAGGCTCCACATCAGGGAATCGCTTGTCGTGCTTTCTGCTGTGTTGGTCACTGTGCAAGCTGCACCAGCTGCCAGCTCCACTCTGTGCCTTTTCTTCATGTGAGGCACTGAAAAAAGAAAACTTGTTGCTGCCATTTCTGTCTTTTGGTTTGCTGTGGGGCAGGCTAAACGTGCTCAGGCAGACAAAGTCTGTCGCTGGCCATGCCAAGATGGTGGTGGCCGTGTGGCTGCTGCTGGCGTGGGCCGCAGGGCTGCTCCTGGCCTTGGCCACTCTCAGGCTTGGCCAGGGGCTGCTCCTGGTCACTCTCAGTCTGAGCTGGGGGCTTCTCCTGGTGCTGGTCACTCTCAATCTGAGCTGGGGGCTGCTCCTGGTGCTGGTCACTCTCAGGTGGGGGCTGCTCCTGGTGCTGGTCACTCTCAGGTGGGGGCTGCTCCTGGTGCTGGTCACTCTCAGCCAGGGGCTGCTCCTGGTGCTGGTCACTCTCAGCCAGGGGCTGCTCCTGGTGCTGGTCACTCTGAGCTGGGGGCTGCTCCTGGTGCTGGTCACTCTGAGCTGGGGGCTGCTCCTGGTGCTGGTCACTCTCAGCCTCAGCCGGGGGCTGTTCCTGGCACTGTGGGGCCATTCCCGGTGCCGATGGTTTCAGCCGCAGCCACACACGGTGCCAGCATGACCCCCAGCCATGGGGGAGAGGGACCAGCAGGCTCTGCCAGGAAGGGACCCGGCCCTGCCAGGATGGGGCCCCAGCTGCCCTGCCAGGACAGGCCATGGCAGGCTCCCTCACCGTTCCCCAAAGGGCAATGAGAAAGGAGCACTTCGCTGCGTTTTTTTTTGTTTTTAAATATGTCATCACAGTGGAGTTGCTAACTTCTCCAATTGGAACAGCCAATATGTCAGTCATCAGAGCCTCGAGGGATTGGCTCTGCTGGACACAGCAGAAGTTTTGAGGAGCTCCTCTGTCAGAAGCAGCCTCTGTGTCTTCCTCTGCCCCCACTAAAAAGCCAGCTTGTGTTAACCTCACACACATGGATAGAGGATGATGCCAGCGATGTTGTCTCTGGACCAAGTGTTGAACTTAGTGCTAAGATTCCCTGTTTCTGTCCTCAACAGCCTCGTGCAGCTCTGTGATGTAGGTAAAGAATAGCTCCTGTTCTTTAAGACAGCAGTTGTACTGTCAGAGGCTGAAGTGCACCACTGCTCTGTTAGACTGGATTGAAGTGGCAGAGCTTTAGGAACTAATGCAGGGTGCATCTGGTGTCATGTTTTTGCTTGTCATGGTGTAGGGGAAAAGCTCTGTTACTTTGTCAGGAGAAGACACTTTCCTTATTGGACTGAAAGGGAAATTTTTTAAAGAGGAAATGGAACTGCTCCATTTAAAGGAGCAAAGATCAGTCCTCAGGTTAATTATTAGACGTGGGTTCTTCAGTTCAGTAGAGCTACTTCTCACCAGTGCTATAACCTGGTGTAATTACAAACCAGCAATCTTTCAGGAAAGAGAGAGCTCTGGGAGGAATGATATTCCTGTTCTGTCAGTCAGCAGTAGTTCTATCACAGCTTGGAAGAAGGGCCTTATATCACTCAAAGTGTGAGTTGCCAGCATAGCCTGACTCGGTTACAAAGCACAAACTGAAATGTTAATCCTCTGTGAGTGCTCACAGGCAGCATAAGCTGAAATGCCTCCAGGATGCTCCTGTTTAAGTTGCAGGAAGTTCAAGAGCAGAGTCATGGGTGAAGGAAGTGAAAGAACTAAAACTGCTTTTCAGCATGGAAGGATGCACAGGAGCTCAGTTTGGGTGAAATGAGGGTACTGGAGGGAGAGGGGTAAAGAGAGGAAGAGTTCAGAAAAGAACTTTGTGAACCAAAGAGAGCAAAACTACCACTATCTGACTTGCTTCCCAAAGTATATTGACAAAGATTACCCTGGCTGCTGAAAATGGAATATCTTATCTCCAGGTATCTCTCCTGAGGTCTGAGAAAGCTGAAAGGGAAGAATTATGGCGTGTTCATCTGCATCTTTCAGTTAATGTCAGGATTATTTGAATTCACAGAATCTCTCAGGGTGACCTGACATATTGGAAAAATGGAGCAGAGCACAGCACAGTATCTCTTGTGCTGAGGGAGGAGGCCTTGTGAAACATAACACAGTATCTCTCATGCTGGGGGATGAGGCCTCACGAAATATAAGCTCTGAAAAGAAAAATAAAACCTGTGGTTTCCTCTTTGGCTCTCTGTGCTTAGTTCGAACTCCCTTGCCCGTTGTCTCTCTCTGTAAAGGAAGACAAAATAAATGCATAAAGCTGCCCAGCGTGAGCTTTTTGTTATTTCTGCAAAGTTCCTTCCATTTTAAAGGAGTGGAAAAGTACATTGCAAGACCTGAAAGTGAAACGCAGAGAGTGCTGTTTTTCCATCTCAGCAGCCACACATCAAACCAAGGACAGCATAGTGGTTAAAAACAAAACACCCTTTGCTATCAGAAAGCTGCAGCTATGGAGGTGCTGCAATACTGTGATGCAGTCAATTCTTTATGGCCACAGGTTTTCACAAGGGGTGGTTGCTTTTGGGAGGCTTTCTTACTGGGTCTCAGACCTTAAGCATAGGTTGAACAAAGTGGTATGGGTGTGAGGTTTCCCCATGCTTTTAATTTCTTTTTACCTTTATCTGAGTTCCTGGTTTAGAAGACACAAAAACAGGAAACCAATAAATAAATGTATTGTAGATTTATATAAATATAAATCACCATGTCAAAAATTTGTGCTTTCTCTGGATTGTGCATAAATTTGGATTTTTTCTTCCTTCCTGGTGAAAGGGTGGTTTGTCTGTGTTGTTTGCATCAGCCCCATAAGTAGTCAGGTAAGAAATCTTGCAGGCAGGACACAAAGGGAAGATCCCTCTGTTGCTTTGTGCTCACACATGCAAAACTGAGACTCTGGCGCCCAAGATTCACACTTCAGAGTATTTTGTAGCTATGTTTGTATCTGTGCAATATTCCCTCTTTTTCTAGTTTATTTATTGTCTCTATCAACAAGTGCAGTTTGCAGTAGTTAAATTGTCACAGGTTTGTGGGATATTTCTATTGTTTCTCCTCTGAACACGTGAGAACAGATGTCTAGGCAGTATGACATTAATGCAGCTCTGCTGAAGCCCTTGTGTAGTAGAGCTGAAATTGGGCAATATTTGCCTGAAAAGCTCTAGAATACAATTGTACATATATTGATAATGTTTAAAACAGAAGCAAGGAAAAGACTTGCTCCCTGGAGGTGGCTGTGTGATATTATGTGGGTTAAATTAAAGCACTGAGGAGAAAAAAACAAATTTTGTTTCAGTGGTAGTCATATTGCCAAGAGGTAGGTCAGGGCAGCTGTTGGTTTCCATTGCATGTAGCTCTCTGTGGGTGTTGTAAGAATTCTGAATACTGCTGGATTTTGCCAGAATGTGGAGTTGCCAAGTCCTTGGCAGGTGATGGATGAGGGAGGGTCAGCCCTTCAGAGCCACTCCTGTGATCACATCCCAGATCCACAGACTGTTTGTGTTTGGGGAGTGCACTGGCTGTGAACTCAGATTTTGTGTGCTGGTGTTCTTTGCTTGCTCTACACATTGGGTTGCTGAGAAAGAGTATTGGCTCTAGATCCAGTCAGTACTTTCCAAGTATTTCAAATTGGCAAAGACTTATTAATTGAAATTAAACTGTTGTGTAGGAATGTGTTGTTTCTAGCAAAGCTTTTGCTACAAGCCACGAGGGCTGCCTCAGACCCAGGCTTCCAGGCTGCTGGACTCCTAAACCTACATGTTCTGGGATTGATGGAACCTCAGCCTCCCCAAGAGTAACTGCAAAGTGTCAGGACAGACACATGATCTGCTGCTTTCTGGCTCACAGGGATGAGTACTGGTGATGAAAATGGTATTGCTACCAGAAATTTTAAAAATTTTAAAAAATCCAGGAGGCACAGCTGCCATGTCTGCTCAGTCTATTGAAGTGTATTGCAGAAAAGAAGAAAGTTCTTGGAGTAGATTCAGTCACCTTGGAAGGGTGAAGCAGCTTGGAAGGATGCTCATTAATGATTTAAAAGGGGAGTGTGACTGAAAGGCAATGTCAGAAATCCTTACAAGTGGGTAACAGCAGTCAAGTTAATGTTTGTGGCTCTTCAAAAGCTTTACTTCAAAACAGTCTGGATGCACTGAGGGAGGGCTCTGCCATCCTTTTTCTCTTTGAGTAGCTGCCTGAAAATAAATGTAAGATGGATTTTCTTAAAATAAATGAGAAAACACCCAAGGCTGGGTAGAAGTCTTGAATGCTCAGACTTAAAAGTCATCAATTCCCCAGTGAGGTTAGATGAGTTTAAAGTGTATAGATCAGCAAGAACTTCAGGAGGGAGCCTAAAAAAAATAAGATTTATTCTCTTGGACATTAAACATCACATCTTATTATTTGGCAATAATCACTCCTAGGTGATCTCTGCATGGGGCTGCACATGCATTTCTGTGCATGTGTGTATTTGCCTGTGAGTGTAATGTGACAGTCCTAAAGCATTTGTGAATGCAGATAAACTAAGTCCAGCTCAAATCTGTTCCATAAACAGCTCTTCAGATACACTCATCTTTGTGTTGATTCATTTGCTCAGTTGTTGGAAAGTCACAGGAGCTTATTTGACTGCTCTGGCCTGTACCCAGGGGTGTCACTTAGGTGGGAATTGGACAACCTCTAGCCCTAACCCTATAAAAGGAAGAAATGCATATCATTATTCTCCTTGGGTCTTTATTAATGAACTGGCTGCTCAGCTTCTGCAGAATTCTAAGCACTGTATTTAAAGCCTCAAAGTAACTTTCTTACTTTCAGTCATTTAATATTATTTATTAGTCCTTATCTTCTGCTTTTTCTTTTGCAGTCCTATGTAAAATGTTTAATTACAGTTCAAAGAAACATAAGACATTGGGTATCTGTAGGTCAGGCAAATACTAGCCTGCTTTTAGTGTTTGGTTCTTTCTGGAAAGAAAAATCCTACTGCTGCCTATCCTTGTGAAGCCAATCCATTTGATAAACTCACCAGCTGAACACAAACCATGGCTGGGTGTTTTGTGTTCCTTATCTTTTGTCTGTGCCTCTGTGCCACCATTGAAAGGAAGGAAGAGACAGAGCAACTTCTCCCACTGACATTGACATAATTTGGCACTTGCTGGAGATTAAAGTGAATATGACAAGATCTTTCTTTCTGAGGCAGTAACAGGGATCTGAAGTGCTGACTTCTGTCAGTATGGCAATGGCAAGCTCCTCTGCCTCTCCCTCCCATGTGACTGCTGTTGCTATGAGAAAAGCAAGAGGTACAGGCTTTACCAATATGCCAGTGCTTTAGGATAAAATGAAGAGAGGAAAAAATAATGTGAGGCAACGCTATCAAGGGCTCATAAAAATACAGCCATGAATTATGCAGTTGCATCTGTCCAGCATGTGAAAAAAGGATACCAGTGCCTAGGAATGAACATGTAATGCATAGCTTCCCATGGTTGTAAACTGGTATAAAATTATTAACCTAACAAGGGTTATTCTGAGTTAGAGCATATAATAATGTGTGATGTACCAGTCCTGCTTTTCCCACTTCATTCTGCCATGAGGTAACACCTGTTCACAAACACACATAATATCATCTGAGAGATTTACCAAAAATGAGTCCATTGTGAATTCTCAGCCCCCTCCACTGGGCTCAAAGAGCCCTCTCAAAGGGCAAACTACATTCTTCCAACTTGTTCCAGTCTGCAAAGGTGATTTCTGTTTCTTCCCAGCCCAGGCACATTTTCTTGTTTTGCCTTTGGACTGCAGCAGAGGAACTCCCATGGGGAAGGGGGCACAGAGACTTCCTGCAGATCAGCTCAGCTCAGTCAACACAGGCTTCAACAAAGCTTATCCAGTAGTGTTGGCTGAATAATGTGTCTTCACTACAGATATTATCCTGTGTCTGCCTTGTGACTTTTAATGTCAGTTTTCTCTGGGAGTGGTTGGGCAATGATTGCTATCCAGTACGTGTCAGATTATCACCATTGCCTGAGTGTTTCTTTCTGTTATATTGAGATTTTCTTTTCTTCAAGGAGCCTGCTGCTTTTAAGCAGAAAATAGTTCTATTTCTTAGCTGTTTGCCTGTGTGGTTAAGACAGGGCAGACCATGAGGCCAGGACATCACTTTGCTTTCAGAACTGACCCTGTAGATGCATCTGGCAGTGTTTCCTTTCACATAGCACCAGGTCAGGACTGTTTCAGCATTTTGTTGGGTGAGTCCAGCCATCAAGGGTGCCCCTGTGTCCCCTTAAGGAGGATGCCCCAGCAGACTGAGGTCCAGAGGGTGTTATGTGGCCATGAGCTGAGCCATACACAGTCACTTCTTGTCTGTGGGCAGAGAGGACTTTGCTCTTCTGTTCCATTAGGTCACCAAGAGTGATCATTGCTGAAATGACTTTGTTAGATAATCCAGAAGTTTGCCTTTTCCTCCTTTCTTTCCTGAGTCCAGAAGTTGGTAACCTAAGCACCAACACATGCTGTGCATCCCTTAGTGCTGTGTCTGTTCCTGGAAGGGCCTGGGGCTTGGATCCAGATCTGGCTTGTTTGCTCCCCTGGGTCTGGAGGAACACAGGTTTTATTTATGTTTTATTTTATTCTTCTTTATTTTTCATTTAAAAGCTATCCAGCAGTTTGTCAGTTGAAGCAGAAGACAATCCTTTGCACCAATACTTACTCATGTACACATGCTGAGCAGCTGAAGTGTTAAAGCTCAAGGTGAGTGCTCCAGCCTTTAATCAATGACCAGTCATTGATTTAGCACATCCACAAGTTTCAGGTGGGCATGAAGTTCCTCCACTGTGTCCAGTTTTTAGGGTACCTTTGGACACTAGAGACACTAGAAATTCTTTCCTGTGAAGAATTACTAAATTCTTTCTAAAGTCCTTTCTAGAAAGGACTTTATATAGATACTGATGTAGGTAGGTGTACAGATGTCTATGTATACTTTTCTATTTATCTATCTTTACATACAGGTATATGAAACATTTATAATAAGTATACTTTTCTCCATTCCTAAACTTCTACCAGAAGTGCCTTTCTACTGAATTTGGTGTTATACAAACAGGTCATTGCACATGTGGCACAGGGGATGGGGTAGAAACCTCTGGTGGTGATGCCTGAAGGATTTTTTCTGCTTTTCTCCTGAATATTTCTTACACTGTTCCCTATATTCACAAGTATCATCATGCACACTTGTGATGCTTTAGGTGATAGTTTAGCCTGGTTTCATGGTGTTTATAGGGCTGGGAGACCAAACACCCCTGAAACCACGGAGAGTTAGAGACCAAACACTCTGTTTTCGTGAGCCCTCAAGGTCTCCTAGCAGGACAGATTTTGTAAACTAGAAGTGAGCCCACCCAGGCCCTTATTGGGCCCTCCTGGTAGATCTGCTGATGTGTAGAGTCTTTAATTGTACACTCGACTGGGGGGACGGGGCTTTGGCGACGCGTTCTACCTGGACGGCAGAAGCCATGGAATGGGATCCTATTAAAATACCGAGGGAAACGACCCCCAACCCTCTAACCCTGTCTGAGCCTTTATTTCCTAAGACCAGAAAAAGGCATCAGTGGGGAGACAGGAGTATAAATGCACCCTTGGGCTTGGCATCTAAATCAAAACAAGCTTCTTCTAGGCTCCTAAAGCTTGCTCTGGGCCTCCAGACACTTCTCTAGGCTACCTGGGCTGGGGTGATTCATAAATGAGTGACAGTGTCATTCAGAACATATGGAAAATTTAGATTGGGAAAGCTGAAATTGTCTTTGCTGAACTTCAGGGTGTACTTGTATTTGATAAAGTAGAAGCCCAGAGGATGCTTGAGTAGCACAGCAGGAAGGAATCCAGGAAAAGCAGTGTTTTGCAGGGTCAGGACAGGATCTGCACCATCTTATGCTCGTGCTCTGACAGAAGCTCCACAGCAAGTAAATGGTTTAAGGGGAGCTTTGAACAATGGTCAGTGCAGGAAGGGTATCACAGATGACAGAGCATGTTTGTGCCAAGTCACAGAGCACAAGTCAGCATTGGCTCCAGTGAACACTACATATTTTATGAGTTTTCAGTCTGTTTTTAAAAGAATCCCTTGGAATGCAGAGCTGAGGATTAAAACCAGCAGCAGGCTGTGCCAATACTGAGTGGTTTTACACTGTAATGGTAGAATTTGGTGGCCACTTCTAAGGTGGCAACTGAAAGATGCTGAAATGAAAAAGAGGTGGAGATTAGCACTGCTTTGAGAGAGCAGGAATGAAGGTTGAGGGCAAGATTGAAGAAGATGATGCAGGTGGTGAGGGAGTTGGGTTTTTGAGAAAAGAGTGTTTCTCAGGAGCAGGGAGCCAGTGGGCTCTCCAGGTGCAGCAGTGGTGGGGATGAGGTGAGTCTGTGCCCTGCAGAGACTCACCTGGAGACTCCCTGGAGAGTTGTCCCAACAGCTGTAGCTTGGGGGGTCTCCATCCTCTCAGCTTACCACAGGAGCCCAGCCCAGCCCAGCAGAGCTGCTGGAAGCCTCCTTGAATCCCTGCAGGAGCACCAGTCCATCCAGAATACAGCTCTGGCTTTTGAGCAGTTCATCAGGACATGTAATTCACAACCAAAAGAACTGTTCAGAGCTGAAGGCTGATAGGAAATCAGGCAGTGTTAAGGTGCCACCAGGCAAGGACACCTGTGTTCCTCATACAGCTGTGCTGGTGGTCAGACTCGTTCTGTGGGCAGCGTGGCACTGGTGTGTTGCTTGTGAGGAGCCAATTTATTTTTGATTTTTCTCAGCATTGATTGTCAGAGGCATGTGGGGGAGAGGGTGCACATGTGCCACATGCAGGAGACAGCTGGAAGAGGATGGGAGAAAGCCTTGTCTCTTCGTCTGGCAACCGTTTCACAGCTACCATGGGACAGGCAGTCAGCAGGAGACACTGCACTCTCCAGAGAGGCTTCTCCAGTCAGATGGCAAAAGGTCACCACCAATGCACTGCAGTGGGACATTGGACTGGGCCAGTGCTCTCCTGCCAGCAGGCAGAACTTGGGGAGGAGCCAGGGAGTATAAAAGTAACTGCATCGCAAGCTCTGGGGGCTTTTTCAGACTTGGGGTTTTACTTGGTGACTCTGGAGTTTTTTTAGTTGGGGCTTTTTGAGTCTGGGGGCCTTTTGATTCTTGTGGTTTTACTTTGGCTCCAGCCTGCTGAGGTCTGCTCCATTTCCCTGGCCCTAGGCTGCCTTTTGTTCCTTTTGCCCTGGCTCCAGCCTGCCTTTTGGCTCTCCTGCACCTGCTGGCACTTGCTCACTCTCACATACCCACCTTCCCTCTATCTGGGCACTTGGTGGGACACCAGCTGACCTCTGAGTCTCGTGTGTAGCCTGTGTCCTGCCCTGTCCTGCCTCCCTGTGCCCCTGAGTGCCACCCTGCTGCTGCATCCCTGCCTGAGCCACCTGCATCCAGCCCTGCCTGCCTCTGATCCAGCCCAGTGCTGAGATCCCCACCTCGACCCTGGCCAGGGCTCTGGAGCTCCTGCCTGAGCTCACTCACTCACTCACTCACTCACTCACACTGTGGAGCTGTGCCTCCTCCCTGAGAGCTGGGCAGGCTCCCCAGCAGGCAGCATGTAGCACACCCCGTTCCTTTTCCACTTTCCTTCCTCCTTCTCTGTCTTTTCTAGCCCTCTTTAGTAGGGCAACTTCTTTTTTTGCTGTTGTTTTTCATTACCAATAGACAGTTCTCAGAGACAAGGTTGTCTCAGTTGGCTTAATTTCATTCCAGACCATCTGTTTTTAAAAGAACTCCTCGAAGTTCCCCACAGTTGAACGTGACAGTGTTCTTTCTCCATAGCTGATTTTTAGCTACTGTCTTTCACAAGCATAAAAAATACTAAAATGGTAGAAAAATAAATAAAGCCCTACAGCAAAGCCTGGGCACGAGCAATGCTAAATATCACTGGCTTCTCCCACTCATATGTGTCATGTTTAGGAGAGCATTTCCAGAGGTATTTGGTGTGGGAACCTGGAGCAGGATGTCCTAAGCCCTGGCCTTTGCTTGGTGTGATCATGATGGGATTGTGAATATGTAGAAGGGTGGCAGGCATGCTGCCTTTCTGAGGGCTTGACTGAATCACAGCAAGAAACACTGGAGCAGATCTCAATAGGCCAGTAATGACTTGTAAATAGTATGTGCACCTTCATTAAGCCTTCTGCATTATTCTGATGTTATTTTTGCCTGGTGGTGTAGCTGTGGGCTCATTCTGCTGTTCCTTTGATGTTTGAAAGCTTTTGGATCCACTGAATATGCATTTGTGTTCAGATTTGTATTTGCGGCTGTCCCAAAGTTTTTCAGGACATAGCACATCACCGAGGATTGTTACTTGTTGTTTAAAAACTGCTGAACTGGAATTCAAATTCTGTCCAAATTCAAATTCTGTCCAAATATGAATTCTCTGTTGGCCATTATTAATTTTCCATTCATAAACTTTTAACAAGTGTCGAGGCAGCAGTGAGGCAGCGCGGGGGGGTGGAGTCAGCCATTCAGAAACACATCTGAGAGTCACTCTGGACTCTGGTTGGTGAGTCACACTGAGCTGTGAACACATCCTGAACCTCAGGATCCTTTCACATGCTCAAGGAAGTGTTGCAATTTTACTCATCTGATCTTTACATTGCTCTCCTGATACTTTGATCCCAATGAGTTTCTTTTTGCAATAACTTGGGAACACATCATGAAATCTGCTTAATTCTGGCAGAGTTCCTGCTGAGTATGGCATTTAGGATCTTAATTCTGCGGCGTGATGTGTCAAGCATGTGGAAATGTGGATTTGCTGCATATTGCAAGAGGTATCCTACACACGAGTGTACGGGGCTCTGCTCAGACAATGCAGGAGCACGCGCTTTGCAGCTGTAAGCTGAAGGGAGAATACAACTCTGCAAGGTTTTTCTGTCACCTCTGCAGCCTAACAAGTCTGCTTGTGGGTGGAAGTGCAGAGTTAACAGCTAAAGGCTAAGCATTTTGCCTGTGAGTGACTCTTACCATGCTAATTATAATGTGACTTTTGCCTGGAAAGTTAAAAGTGCCAGGGGAAGGATGAGGAAAGAGAACAAACTTCTTTACTGTAAATACTGGTTGTTGAAAATATTCTGCAAGAAATATTTCTGAGGGTCTCAGTTTCACCTTTTTCTTAATGCTGTTGGTATTGCTGAGATGGCAGTGACACCCTGTGGTACCAGATGCTATCATTCAGGAAGTCACTGTAAGATTCAAACAGCAAAAAGTCCAGGGATGTTTTTAATTCCTCTTCACAGATCATGTCGTCTATCCTTCTCTGAGTGCTGTGCACTAAAGTAGGATGTACCTTCCTGGATTTAAATGTCCTGGAAGTAGCTCTGGTCTGATTCACATCTCATTCATTTACAGAAGAGGAATCAGCTGTACCAGCAAACCAGGATCACATTACAGGGCACCTTTGCTTTCACTCAGAGAAAATGCTTGTTCTCCTCTGGTTGCCCTGATAAACCAGGAGAGCTTGTGATTGGAGGGGGCAGTGCTCATCTTGGGTATTTCCTCTTTTTCAGGGGGTTCATGAGTCAAAAGGTGTGACTGAAGACTATTTGAAACTGGAATCCCTGATCCAGAAAGTTGTTTCTCCTTACCTGGGCACATACGGTCTGTACTCCAGTGACGGACCCTTCACGCACTCTGCCTGTATCTTGGGTAAGAACAACACAGATTTGGTTTGGCCCATCACAGAGGACTTCCCAAAACCTTGGCTCCATGCAGGGCCAGGGCCCACACAAGAGGTGTCTGCTAGGGCTTAGATGAGAACATCAGGCTTCTTTTTCTAGGCCCGTGCTCTTTGCAAGGTGCAGAGTCACAGTGAAACTTGCAGTGGCAAAAGATGAAAACAGATCATCGTAAGAGTGCTCAGTAATAAAAATCAGTAAAATGAACCTAGAGTGTGTTTAGCATTTCCATTCTACCGTTTCACAAGAGAGCTTTAACACAGGATGCTTTATGGACAGTGAGAGGAAGAAGCAAGAAGCCACTTCTAAAGCACTCATTTTTATTAGCGTTCATTAGTACACAAAGATCATACAAGGCTGTTAAAATTAGGGAAGAGAGTAGGAAATTGTCATGGAAAAGAATAGCACATAAGCCTTCAAGCATGTAAAAGCTTTCTGCAGAGTAGAAGGTAATACACTGTTCTCCATTACAATGGAGATAAGAAATAGAATGGATCTTAGAGAGCAGGGGGAATTCATATTATGTAGTAGGAAAAATCTCTTAATTTCACATGAATTGCCTCTGGAGATTGTTGAATCTTCACTCCTGAGACACTTTTTACATGTCACATACATCAGCATCCATAAGGAGCAAGGGGGAAATGTGGGTTGGCCTGGTGGCAGCTTGAGATCCCTTCAGCTTATTTTCTGATTCTTGGAGCTCTGAAGCCTTTGGTGACTTCTGTGATGGCAAGATTGAGCCAGGATGAAGGTGGAGTATCCTACATATAGCAATTCAATCTGTTGAAAATACAAGGGGGATACTACCAGCATAAATGAAAAAGGAAATGTAGTAGCACCTGAGTAATTTATTGTAAATACTGTGATGGCCTGATGGAATAGAGCAGACAGAAGGGAAAATAAGTTCAATTGGGCGTTTTCTCTGCAGTCAATTCAATCTGTTTGCTTGTCAGAAATGGTCAATAAAGTAGTTGATTTTCCCTTGAAGCTGAATGGCAAAATGGTTATGTTGCAGCAGGTGTTTAAGAAACAAATGAGTTTTACGTGAATAAATAGAGGCCGGTTATTTATGGAAAATGGTTCAGGATTACTACTTTGTATTCATTGCTTGCCATAAAAAGGCCACAAGCATTTAAATGGAGCCCCAAATTGACATTTTCTAAGTACAGACTTCTGTATGTAAAGATAGAAAAAATGCACCCAAAGAGAATAAAGCAGGTGTGAAATGAATTGTTAGTAAATAAATGTCTTATTACACGAGTGCAGAAGATAGGAAGGTTTTGGTGGGCTGGGCACTTCTCTTGCTGCAGTCTGGGTTGTAGATGTAGAAATACTCCTGAAATGGACATTACTATAATCACTGAACCTGGATTCAGGGGAGCTGAGTGTGTAAGTAGCTGCTTCTTTTAAACTAAGGCATCTAATTCTCTTCAGCTATTTTGCTAGCATGTTGCATGTTGTGACCCAAAACCAGAGTTCATAGCCCCAGGAACCTTTTCTGTTTGCCAGTTCGAATTCCTAACAAAGAAAACGTCCAAAAATGAACTTGGATCAGATGATTTCACTGCTGAGGCAGACACAACTGCAAAATACAATCTTAACTACAGAAATTGGCTTTTTTTTTGTAGTACAGCATATGATTGGAATTTGTGTCCAGGTAAGCACATAATTACACAGCAGCATAATTTTAAGAGATTGGAATATGTAAAGGAAATTGCAGGGAACATATACCAGCATCCTGCTTTAAAGCAGAGAGTTTATTTGCCATGGCTGTGATCGACCTCTAGAGCATAATTTGATCCCTTGCTCCAGTTATGTCTCGTTCATGGGATGGCAAAGTGAGAGCAGCAGAAAGAAAGCTTCAAAAGTGAGACCTATTATGCACACCACTTTTTCTTCTTATACCGCAAGTGAATCTGAGCACTTAGACCTGCACAAAGTTTGAGTGGTGGTCGTTATGCTCATGGTCATTCTATTCCTACTGCCAGAACACTCCAGAACTAAGCCACTGCCAGAGAGGGAGCTCCATGCTCACTTGCTGCCATCTGCTGCTTATTTTCTGGGAAAATCCCACTTGGTTAACAGCATTCAGGCAATCATTGCTGGACTGAATGCAGATTTGCTCCCTCAATAAGACATCTCTGTGGGCACTGCCCTCTAGTTAACATTTTCAAACATGGTTGGTGCTCTCTCCTGTGTGATGTCTGAACAAGGCTTTGAAAGTTTTTCCAGAATGAGTAGAAAAACTGCCTGTCTTAATCCTCATGCTCCAAATTTGAAGCGATTTTATTTTCCTAGGATGAGTGGAAAAGTTAAATTTCAGCTACTAGAAATGAGTAATTACTTTCATAGCCTGAAAAAGAACAGAATTGCACCTTCTGTTCTTGTTTGAAGGAAGTGTTTACAACTGTATACCACCTCTCCCACAGTATTTACCATTTCTCTCCAGCTGCTGAAGTTGTGTGATTATAAGGGAATCTCAGCTATTATTTGTAAAGATAGATTTGGGGCCTTCAGTATGCTAAAGAAATCTAGTAAATCTGAAGCCAGTGAATCTACAAAACCAGCAAAATGTCTCCCAGAAAAGTTTAATTCAAGAAAAGCTTATGAATATTCAGGAGTTCACATTTCTTTTGAACGCTCATAATTATTATTACCATAATAGGAGGCTTTGTAGACATGACTCTGGGTCTTTGTTCACAGAGAAGCGGTTCTTCAGGCGCTCCAAGTCAGGTGAGATCCTTGCCAAGAACCCCGTGGTGCGATCGAAGAGCTACAACAATCCCCTGCTGACGCCCGTGGCCGAGTATGAAACTGAGAGCATCGCTGCCAACGGCACCGGCATCCGACGGCACTCTGTCTCAGAAATGACCTCCTGCCTGGAGCTCCAGGGCTACTCCAACCTCACCACCATCGTGGACAATGGCTCCAAGAGCTCCATGACAGCCGTGAAAAGCTCACTGCCAGGAGAGCAGGAGAGGCCCAGCACTGGATCGGTGCAGTGCTCCAGCAAGCTCAGCGCAGCTGAGCAACAGAAAGGACTCTTCCACTCAGTTGGTGACCCACACAGGTCTTTTGAGCTAGACAGAGACACTTCCTTACTTCCAGTTCCATCTTCCAGCCCTGAGAACATAGTGGATCAGATTTTGGAGTCAATCGACTCTGATTCTGAAGGCATTTTCATTGATTTTGGCCGAGGCTGTTCCAATTCATCGGCGTACAATGTGGATGTGAACAGACAGAGCATCGTGTGAAGGATATTAGGAGACAAACCATGGGGTTTAATATTATATATGGAAGTTACTAAGGCAGTGAGTTGGACTGTGAGCTGTCCATGCCTGGGCAGAGCCTCTCCCAGGTCATCACAGCTGTACTGAACAAACACAGGTTCATAGCAGGTGAGAATCTGCTAAGAGGGAAGCAACTCCAATGGCTTTTCTCCATCCCTGTCACCCTGCAGGTGGATTTCCTATTTCTTCATAAACGTTGGGATTCAAAACTCACAAGAGTCTGGTAAAATACGTCTGGCAGTGTTTGTTCAGTAAAACAGCTCAGCAAATAGCTGTGCTCACTTCTAATTTTCTAAAGAGATTTTCTGTAAATGATGGGTTGTTCTCTGAACAGTAACACCTCAGCCAGAGTAGAAACATACCCTTTAAAAAACAAACAAATATGAAAGGTTGTGGGCTTTCATCCCACAGAATACAATAATAAAGAAGTCTCTTTTAATCTTTTTCTTGTATATCCTGTAGGCACTCCTTTGCCTAATGGTGAGTTAGAGTTCTTGAAGAAAGGCAAATAAACAGAAATATGCTTCTTAATGTCACACAGCGCCTGGTGTCTCATTTTCTGCTTCACTGTTTCCTTAGCCAGTACCCTGTGCATGTGAGTTGTCTTGCCACAGTGATAAGGTGGAATTTTGTCTCTCCTTCAAGTTTATGTTTAAAGGTGTAGGCAGATATGATTGAAATTTGTAAAACTGGATGTGGTGGTCTTACTGGCCAGGCCCTGTGTTCTTGACTTGAAATGCTGCACAGACATGAGAGTCTGTAAATTTGTGATCCTCCTACCAGTAATCCCAGTGCAAGCAGGTCGGGGATATGGAAGTCTTAGAGACAAACGACAGAGTCATTACGAAGGAGAAATACGTGTCAAAGAGAACAGTGCAGGTTCTTGCCAAAATACATTTATGAAGTGATGGACTTTGAACTTTTCAAATCCTGCTACAGGGCAGTGTCACTTGAGCTTTGCCCTAAAGAGGCATTCTGAATATGCCAGTTATTCCTCTTCTCCCTTCCACTGTTACTATATACTTGTGGCACGTTGTGTCCTAACTCAAGAACCAAAAGCTCTTCTTTGCCTAGTTGGCACAGGCTCCAAAGTCCTATGAGGGGTAATACAGAGCAACAGATAGCACTTCAAGCTCTTGTCATCTGGCACTGCAGGGTTAACATTATGCAAGTGGGAGACTAAAAGAGATTAACCTGATGAACAGCTCCTGAGCTCTGTGGAGAAGCAATACAGCTCACTGGAGCGCTGCTGGAAGTAGCAGAATAATTGGCTGCAAATAATGCTGTCCAAATAGAGGGCTTTTCTGCCATAGAAATGGAGAAAATTGCTTTCATTATTCAGTTAGCTCCTGGCACACTGTTTTCAGTGGTGCTTTTGACTAAATCTGAGCCTCCAAGGTGTGGTGACAGAAGAGCTGTGTGCCACCTTCTCCTGAGGCCATTGTACAGACACGTGAGTATGTGAGAGGAACTGATTCCTCTACAGTTCTGGTTCCAGATGTATGGATTGCCCCTTTACTAGGATAATGTGCTGTAAGAATATCTTGGAAATGAAGGTGTCAGAAAGTCTGTAGTGTTATTTTTGAGCTCTGGTCTGCAGAGGTGTAACTGTCATTCCAGAACTTCGAGAAAAGTACCAAAATTTGGAGGCAGGAAGCAGAAACCCGGATATCAATCGAGCCAGCAGTGCTGCAGAGAACATATGTAGCCATTTTAATAATACATAAATCCTTGCCATCATTCTCTCCAGGAGAATAAAACACTTGGTTTGCAGTTGTAGTCTTGTTTGCGCCTTTCCACAAAGTCAAAAATATATTTTTTAAAGGAAAATAAATCTGTTTTGTGCTGAAGAGCACTGGAGGTATCCAAGGTGGATCCCAGTCGCTCCATATGGCCTGAAGGATCTCAGGCTCTGCCTGTTCTCTGATGGTACTGATGGAATAAGGACCTCTAGAGGACTGAGATTATGCCAAGAGGTTGAACTGCCCTAGCTATTGAGAGGAGTCCTAGAATGTGGTTCAAATGTTGTGTGTGGTCCCAGGATAGCACGAACAAGTGGATGGGAACTCCCCCAGGTGCTGTGCTGTTGGCCTAATTGCTCCATAAAAAGAAATGGTTAAACTTGGCTTCATCAATCAGGCTAATTAACAACAAACATGCTTTTACCTCAGTATTTAATAAGGATCCTTATTGGTGTGCCACTTTGCCCAGGTGACATGTGCCAAAATGCACACACACGATAGATCACATGTACCATTTTATAGACCTAGCAAATTAGCATATCCAGCAAAAATTCCCAATTAGAGGCTGAATGAATAGTGTGATATCCCCCCATCCTAAGGAATTCTCCGCTGGATGGGCCTAATTTTAGCTTACAGGATGTGTTCTAGAGAGGACCGTGGTCTATAAAGGATAATTTAGGGCTGTCCGGCCTCTAGTCCAGCCTTTAGGACGTTTGGTCTCTTGGTTTAACGGAATACCAGGACTATGTTAAATTATTGAACTAAGGAATTACAAGTATGCATGCTAAAAGCACTAGGGGTACGTAAAAGCTATATAAAAGCTATATGAAAGGTATACAAAAGGTATGTAAAAGGTATATAAAAGGCAAAAAATCATCATGGCATCACCTGGGATCCTGAGCCCTGCCCTGCCCTGCCCTTCTTGGTGTCTCTGTGCCCCCTGCCTGCCGAGGCCTCCTGTGTTTCCCACTGCAGCTCCGGAGTTTGAAACATCTCCTCCACCACCCCGGGATTTTTGCTCGTTCCTGCTATTCCAGCTTGCCCCTTCTGAGAGTCCTGCTGGGGCACCGGTGATGCCAAAAGGATTTTTTTGCTTTTTCTCCTATATACTTTTTCCCCAGTTCTCTGTATCCACAGTATTAGCATGCATGCTTGTAATGCTCTGGGTCTGATAACTCAGCCTGGTTTCTTGGTGTCCTGCAGCTGGGAGACCAAACACCCCAGAGCTGCAGAGTTACAAGACCAAACATTCTGCTATGGTAAGAACTCAAGGTCCCCTAGCAGGAGAGATTCTGTGAACTAGGAGTGAGCCCACCCCAGCCCCTTATGGGGCCCTCTTGTTCGATATGCTAATGAGTGAGGTCTTTAATTGTGTACTCGACTGGGGAGAGAAGGCATTTGTGATGCATTGTGCCTGGGTGAAGGGATGCATGGAATGGGATCCTATAAAATACCGAGGTAAACGACCCCCAACCCTCTCACCGTGTCTGGGATTTTCTTTTCTAAGACCTGGAAAAGGCATCAACAGGACCGGCTTGTAAAGAAAGTCATCCATCCCTTCCCATCTTGGGCAAGCCACCATTACCGTGTGCTACCTGGGCTTGCACCACAGCGCCCCCTGCAGCCCCGGAGGAACCATCGCACCCAGAGCGCCCCCTGCAGCCCCGGAGGAACCATCGCACCCAGAGCACCCTCTGCAGCCACTGAGGGATCATCACACCCAGAGCGCCCCCTGCAGCCACTGGGGAATCATCACACCCAGAGCGCCCCCTGCAGCCACTGAGGGATCATCACACCCAGAGCGCCCCCTGCAGCCACTGAGGGATCATCACACCCAGAGCGCCCCCTGCAGCAACTGAGGGATCATCACACCCAGAGCGCCCCCTGCAGCCACTGAGGGATCATCACACCCAGAGCGCCCCCTGCAGGCACTGAGGGATCATCACACCCAGAGCGCCCCCTGCAGCCACTGGGGAATCATCACACCCAGAGCGCCCCCTGCAGGCACTGAGGGATCATCGCACCCAGAGCGCCCCCTGCAGGCACTGAGGGATCATCACACCCAGAGCGCCCCCTACAGGCACTGAGGGATCATCACACCCAGAGCGCCCCCTGCAGGCAATGAGGGATCATCACACCCAGAGCGCCCCCTGCAGGCACTGAGGGAGCATCACACCCAGAGCGCCCCCTGCAGGCAATGAGGGATCATCACACCCAGAGCGCCCCCTGCAGGCACTGAGGGATCATCACACCCAGAGCGCCCCCTGCAGGAACTGAGGGATCATCACACCCAGAGCGCCCCCTGCAGCCACAGGGGAACCATCGCACCCACCCTGCCCACCAGGAGCCACCAGCACCCCCTGCCTACTGTGACTGAAACTGCACCAAAGGGAAAGGTGCCTGAGGCTGAGCAGCTGTCGCTGGGTTTTTGGTTCTGTTTGTGGTTAATGCCAGAGTTGTTCTGTGATTCTAAGTCCTCACCCCACATCTGTACCAGCAACTTTGTAATTGACCCTATTTTAAAATCTTCAAACCTCCTTGGGGAAGGAGGGTGAACAGAAATTATTCTGAAGAAAAAATTGTATACAGCTCTTCTGTAGAGAATTTTGTAAGATTTGTGAGGGGAAGAATGGGTCAAGGTAAGGGAGAAAAACATTTTCAGTTTCACTGGTTCAATTTAAAACCTGATTTGTCATACAAATGCTTTCAGTCTTTGGCAAAATTGGCTTTTGAAATTATTTTTAACAGCTTTTTGTGTCATCCACTCCAGAAGTGAGGAGTGTTGGCAACGAAGTACACATTGCAGCTAACAAACCAAGCAGTGCACAAGTGGATAAAAGCTTTCTGAAGAAAACTCCAGATCCCCAGGGCATGTTAACTGAGGGGATGAAGAAAGGCCTTTGTTGCACAAACATTCCTGCAGCTCCCCAGCCTCTGCCGTGCACAGCGAGGGGAAAGATGATCAGCTGCACCCTCTAGGATATGATGAACATTGCTGAGAAAAACAAGTTTGGGGTGTTGATTATTTTTCAGATTAATTTCTCCCTCACTTGGGTCAGACACCAAAGGTTCTGTTCCTTCACAAAATGGCATTTGGGTGCCAAGTTTTACTCTGTCAGATCTAGATGCAGCCTAACATATCTGTGGTGGCACCAGTCCCTCTTTGACTTCCTGTAAACAAATAATTTTTGATTTTGGGGTTACATGATGTGTGTGATAAAGGAGCCAGAATGAGCCTCTTTCCTGGGCCTGGAGGAGACCCTGGGACTCATGAAAGTTCATCCAGGTCACCAGGGATGGGCTAGGAGGGAATTGTGGGTTTGTAGACTGTGTTAGACCCATTAGGAGTGAGGATTATTGTTTGTAACCTTATAAGGCATTGTTTACCTGTTACCATAAAAGGTAAAAACTGTAGAATAGCCCAGGTGATTGGGGAACACTGCGGTGAAGCACTTCCTGTTTGTATGATGGTGTATCCTGTTTGTGTGGTGGTATTTAAGGGATTTTCACTGCGCTCTAGAGGTCTTTGCATGTTGTTATCTCGCGTGAAGTCCATGCCCCTGCTCAATCCCACAAACAGGGCTGCACATTTCCCTTCCTTCCACCTCATCCAACTCATCGCCTTTTTCAGACTGCAGGTTTCAAACCCAGGTGCCTAAAATGGAGGGTCGTGGTGTAGCTGACACCTGAAGCAAGGGATCTCTCCTTCAAAAGCCCTAAGAGCCCACCACAGCAATCATGTCTGGGGATTGATAGTGATTTTCACCAGTGAGGTAATTGGCCCTCAGTAGCTCTTCCTGGACTACAGTCATGTTTGCCATATTTTAGCCAACAGTGTTATTTCAGAAACAAGTGCATTTAATCCCTTTTTCTATCAAAGTACTAGCAAAAAGCAAGATTAAAGGATAAACATATTGATATAACCAGCAGTTGCTGTAATACCCACATGTTCATTTACTGTTGCCTAGCTGAATTCTAAGCTATTAAGGAAATCCTCATGTCATTTACTATTATTTTAGCAACTGATATCTCTCCTCAGTGTTATGAATCGTGTAAGTGACTTTGTTCCAGTAATAGATGCATCATCTTAATGCACTTCTTAAGAGTTGAGCACTTGATGTGTTAATGAGGTGTGCAAAAGTACTACACAGTATTTTCTGTAATTGGTAACAGAATATAGCATTATTTTTAAGTGGGCCTTATTATGTCAAGCACAGCATCAAGTGATACTAGTGCCCACATCTGCAATTTTTGCTGATCCATGGGTTTTCTTGCTTAATAACTCAGGGAATATTTGCATTTGGAAAGGTCAAGGGAACATGAAACATTCTCAGAGCTAGAGATTTCTATTCATTGCAGATTGGTGTGCTGCACAAGCTTCCACGATTCATACTTTAACATTAATCCTAGTTTTTACCTGCAAGCATCAACCTTCTGCCTTACATATAAAAGGCAATTTAAATTTTCCATGGGCTAAGTCTTGAGTAGTGCAAGAGGTACTTGTAGCAATTTCATGAAGTGGGATGAATTGTAATCACTAGATACAGGTTTTGAACATACCAAGTTTGATACGGGCTTGTGAAAGAAGAAGAAAAAAATTCCCTGTTTTCTCTGCAGTCTCAACCACCTTGCTTCCTTCTAGGCCAAGAGTGCTACAGCAAGACAGTACAACTTGTACAGAAGTAACAGACTTGAGTTTCAAAAATAGGTCCAAGTTCTTCAACTTTGGATTAGTAGTGATTAGTGATAGTAGATAGTAATGAGCCCAGTGGTGAAAGGTATAAATCAGCCAGCCCATCTCTGCAGTCCACCAGGCTGCTAGAGAAGGATTTGCAGGGCCTTCTTGAAGCTGCACTGGACTGAGGTCCCTTGGCAGAAAAAAGAGGGAAATCAAAGACCTGTTTTCACAAGCCAGTCCCTGAATAATGCCTGTGAAAGCTGTCTGTGCTTGCTCAGCTGATTCCAGGAGAGATGAGTGTGCACAAGAGCTCGTGCTGCGCAGGCCCCGCGTTGCACTGGCAGTGGAGTGGATTTATCAATGCACATGCAAACTTAGAGGGCTCAAAGAAGCCTCCTTGCAAAGCAGATTGCTTGGCAAAGCACTCTGAGGGCTACAGGTACCCAGTTCTGAAGCCAGAAATGGTTTAGTAGAAAACTGCAGTTGTATTTTTCTGTGACAGTCTAAGGCTAAAGAAGCAGGAGAGTCTATAGAGGTTTGCATTTTCCCTACCTGCTGCTGAGTTCTGTCCCTGCAGTCATGCCTGATGTGGGGGAAGGGTGGATGACTTTCCTGAAAGAACCATTGCCAAAACTTGCCAAATTCAAATTGTCAAACCTCGACCAAAGAAAATGGACAAGGTTTGGGGCCCATGAGCTGCGCTGCAGATCTGTAACCAAAGCAGCAAATTCAAAACCAAATGCAAGCTGGAATAAATTGCTCTGAATTATATTAAAGGTCTCTCCCAGCCTAGTGATTCTGTGATTGTTTTGTCTTAACCACTTGTCCAATTGAATGGTGTAATTGCCTTCAGTAGAGCTTGGAGGTGGCTGGAGATGATGGGGCATGTTGGGAAGGATCAGATGACTGAGCCTCCTAGAGCAGTTTCCAGCAGCTGGCACATTCCCAGAGTAGCTGACAGCGGGTGGTAGAGACTTAAATTTCAGTCAGTTTGTGGAGGTGTTTTACTATATAGTAATTTTCTTCTGAAAGTGTTTTGCGGGGTTCTTTTCAGCATTGTAGTTGAGCAACCAAAGAGATGGTGATGTTGTTATATTTTTAAAAGGTAATAGTAATTGGCTGTTTCTACCCTCTGTATTTCACAGTTTAAGTTCTTTAGGTAGTGTAGTGACTGCTTCACTCCTGTGGTACCCATGAATCACAGAATCATCAAGGTTGGAAGAGATCTTCAGGATGAAGTCCCACCATCAATCCAGCATCACCACAATCACCCCTAAACCACATCCCAAGTTACAAGTTATCATCATAGCTGCCTGTAGAGCAAAAGAAAATTAGCCAGTGTTATAGAAGGTAAGTGGTGTTTTCCTGGCCTTCCTGCTTCTGTGCAGAGCAAATGAAAGAGGGAATATTTAGATTTCAGTAAAAGTAATGGTCTCAGGAGGACCTTCTCCTCTGCAAACACAGCCACTTTTTACCCCACAGGTTTCAGTGAGTTGAGGACTTGTCCATCCTCTTGGCAGCTGGAAGTTGGCAGCCTGTGTGAAGAGTGCAACAAAATCTTGTCACAGAGGATGAAGAGGATTTGTTCTTGTCTCAGGAAATAACCAAATATTCAGGAGGCTGTGGAATGCTGGGTGTGCCAGGCCTTCATTTGCCCAGTAGGTGTCATCTATAGCATTAGGCAGTGATTAAAATTTGAAAAATAGAGGCTTTAGAACAAGATGGGTTAGGACCAACTTCTGATGGCACAGCTGTGTGTTTTCTCCTGTTCCTCAAGTGTCTTAAAGACAATATGTGGCTTTTGAATATCTGTAAGTAATAAACCACCTATGGCTCCCATTTAAATATAAAATCTGGCATATTACAAAGAGAATAATTAACAAGATTTCAGGACTGTTGCAGTTCGGCAAAATGAGATTGCCAAGGACAAAACTATCATAGTTTCATATTGCAACTCATCAGCTTTACATCTGCATGAGAGCCTCCTAACCTTGTTACATTGAAACCCAAACATAGTTATGCTTATTATTGCTCAACAATTTGATTCTGTACATCAGCACCCTGTTTTGATAGGGGAGGAATTTCACCTCTGGGAATTGTCAAAACCACAGTAATTTGCCACCCTCTGACCTTGGTCAAAATACAAATACATTAGTTTCACTGTCTGTAAAAAAAAATAAAATAAAGGAGTACCTGGCATTAGAAAAGTTCCTTGGGATTAAATTCTGGTAAATCCTATAAAATGGTTGTTTTCAATTTCCTAATGTAATTTTTTAAAAATCCAGCAACACCAAATGGCATTTGGTCTGCAGGCTGTGTTGCATAATGGGAATGGGAGTCCTGGACAGCTTTGGCACAGGAACAGACCAGAGCCCTGTGGGTTGAAATCCTGAGTTCATGGAAGTCAGCTTGGCTCGAAATGTCCCCAGAGGTAGGTAGGGACTCCCACATAGATTTAGTTCTCCCACTCCTCCCAGGCTGGGAGACAACAGGAATTTGGCAGCTGCAGTTGTCAGGACACAGTTGTCTCTGACCCCTTTACTTTTACAAAGAAAGTACAAGCCACAAGCATCCCTTCAGCTGATTTGCCTGTCTGTGGACACTTGAGATGATGGTTAAAACCAGACTCCCTCTGTCTGTACTGGTCACATGCTGAACACCAGGTGTAGTGCTTTGGAGATTGCCATTCCCTAGGGATTTATAGCTCCTCTCATGTAGAACAAAATGGTGCTGCCCCATGTCAAGGTGCCTTCTTTAAAGAACAGGTAACACCTCTTATCCCAGTGTGGGTCATTTGATGCTGCTTAAGAAAAGCAGGAGCTCTGGCTCTGATGGCCATGAGCTCTGCTGGGGATGGTGATGGGGGACTGGGGCTCCTGCTCCCCTTTGCCTTCCTGCCTCCCCAGCAGCAGCCTGGGCAGAAACAGGGAGGGACTCACCTCCACCCCAGCCTTTCCCTACAAGGGGAATGGATTCTCCCAGACTAAAGGCTCCTGGGTACCAATCCCTGATGATGAGACCCCAGCTCTGCCCCCAGCCCTGGAGGAACTGGTGAAATCCTCCATCTGTGTCAGAACTCCGTCCTGAGTGCCAGACTTAACTACGGCATTAAATCAGCTCACATGAATTATTTAGAAGGGTTTGGAGTGAAATTCATGTTAGAGAAATATATGTTTCAAATTTCCTGACTCTAAGAGGAGTCCTGGAGGTGTCCCCTGCAGTTACTTTGATAACAGTTTCTCTTTACAAATGATAA
Source organism: Eopsaltria australis (assembly GCA_034509425.1). Lineage (NCBI taxonomy): Eukaryota > Metazoa > Chordata > Aves > Passeriformes > Petroicidae > Eopsaltria > Eopsaltria australis. Next base: position 546,672 of record JAVTVJ010000527.1, read on the forward strand.
TTGCATGATTCAAGCTTTTGTACAGTGTGGCCTTGTGAACTCTTCTCTTGTATCAAGGAACAATTTTCAGGTAATTTCCATAGCAAAAAGAAAGTGATTATGGAGATAATCTGTTGGAAACACACATGCTGGATTTCAGTTTAAAACAATAAAATGGAGCCATGAAATGAGAAATCAAGTGTTACCTAGCTGACAATATATAGAGAATAAATTGCCAAAGCATTTTAGTTTGCTGAGCTTTTAGGAGTTGAAAATTGGTGCCAAGATTAGTCTGATTATCAGAATACCTCTAGCAACGAGCACCAAAGGGGAAAGGGAATACTTTTCTACCCTGAATCTATGAATAAATGTAAGAAGATTGAACAATGTCATTAACTGAGGGGGGTCCTTTCCAGTTCTTACAAAAAAACTTCCATAAATGAATATCACTTACATGATGTGTGCAGATGATCTGTCTGAGTGTGCTGCAATCCTTGAGCAGCATTTGTCACAGAATCTCTCAGAGCCTTATAAACTTTAATATATTCATCCAGCCATGAGGAGACCAAGAATAGAAAACTCCCAATATTTTATTTGTATGAGCAATGTGTACTTAGGTGGCAAGTTGAACTTTTAATGGGATTGCTGGGACAATCACACATCCCCCCTTTCATTTCCTGACTCGTTTGCATTCCCAGCTGTGGAAAATGTAGGTTTGTAGCACTCTCACTTTTTGAGAGGCCATGGGGGTGTTGGATCATGGGGGAAGAAGGTGAGGGAGAGTCACTGCCAGCACCTGGAATTTTTGAAGTGAGAAACTCAGGTTCAGTAGGAGCTCTACTGGCCTGGAATGTTCCTTGCTGCAGGCACTTGTTGCTCCAGGCTTGGAGCTTTTGCTCATCTGTATGCAGGGACAGAAAGTCACATCCTGGGCCTGTGTCTCTTGTTCTCCCTGGTGCTGCTGCAGCAAAGCACCCCCAGTTTGGAAAATGAGAGGAAGAAAGGGAATGTAGTATTTAAAGAGATATTGGACTCACTCATTAAATTATTTCAATCCTCCCCCAATGGAAAATAATGAATCTCTGATTTTCAGGGCCTTGGCCATGGTTCTAGCCTGGGACCCTGTACTTGCTTACATTTCCCTTCTGTCTCCCTGAGAGGGAGGTAAGCAAAGCATGTGGAGCTCCAGAGTTCAAGGAGAGAGCCAGGGCAGCCTCTCACTGAGCACTGCTGCTTAGCAGGGTTCCCACAGACACAGTGGAATGGCAATGAAATGGTGCTGCTCCCAGTGGAACCAGCACAGCACCAGTGCTGGGATAATCCAAGTTCCCACCTCGGCAACTGGAAGAGTGTCAGCTGCAACTGGACTGAGTCAGCTGTGTTTCTAGCATGGATACTGAGGGGAAAGGTGATTTGTTGCAGCATTTTAAGCCCAAAGATGACATGCAAAAATGAATTAAAATGTCTGTGGTAACTGCTCAATCAAAGGTTGAAGTGCAGCATTTCTGCTGCATTTAAACAGCAAAGAATTGTCTGCAATTTGCCAGCCCAAATGCAAACACGAACTTCAAAGGGCAGTGGCATCTTTTTTTATTTTTTTTTTTACCTTCTCCCTGGCTAGAATGTATTATAGCAAGCTTGTGTATGCCTTGTATTATTTTTTCTTGTCATGACAATTTAGTTTTTCTTTGCTTTTTTAGGGGAGGAAAAAAAATCGGAACTCTTGCTTTAATGATCTTCACCATGGTGAAGTTAAAAGTGGCTTACAGCAGGGGAGTCTGGCATTTTCTGTTTGCACCAGTCAGTTGCTAGTGATTGATCTCATTTTCTAAGCAAAATAAGCTGCAGTTGGAAAAACCTGATTAAAGTGAGTAGAGTTTTATCTGATGTGGCTGCTGCCTCTCACTTCCAGTGTAATGACTTTCTTTCCAACTACAGATGATGTGCAGAACACAGAACAAAAAGTACATATCAGTTTATAATGCTTTTTTCTAAAAGTTTAAGTGATCCTAATAGGCCATCAAACTACTAGAAAACTGGATTTTATGTGGAATAAACTCCTGATACAGCTGCTGTAGTTTGTGTTGCCATCCTTACACAGAAGTCTGCCATGAGGGAAGCCACTTGATGGGCTGGCATTATCTTGAAATCATCCTGCAACATCTTGCAGAAAATTGCTGCTGTGATTGTAAGCTAAATACAAAAAAAAAAAAAAAATTGAGGGGTCTTGACTTTGCTTCCTGACATCTGAGAGTTTAGGTCTTAGTGGCTTCTCCCTCTAAAGAATATGAAACATGAAAACATCTGAGATCCTGACACAAAAATTGCTCACTCTGGCATTGCTCTGTGTTACTTCCCAACAGACAGAAGTGTTCCTTTTCCTCTCATTTCTGAGGGACAAGAGACAGTGAGGAGAAAGAATAGGTGAAATTCCATTTGAAGAGGTGCAAATACAAACCTGACAGGCTTGGAGACAACGCGTTTCATTCGAATGGCTTTTTGCAGAGCAGATCCTCTGCAGGATAACTTACAGCTTGTGAAAAAGTCCTGTGCACTGCAGTCAGTCTGCCATGGTAAAATAAAGAGCCTTGAAGCTGTGAAGTCTGGCACAGCTGTAAAAATAACTTGCACTGGGGAGGGGAGGCTGGGAACACTGCAGCTCCTGGTTCTTTTCAAAGACAATGCCCACACCACAGCAAGGAGCGTGGAGGCTGCCGTGACTTCTGCAAATCTCCACCAAAACCTCAATTTAAATGACTATCAAAGATTAAAGGCTACACTCTCTTGCAACTGCACTAATTAATAAGGCAACATGCAGAGCTCTGTAAATGGCTTCTGGCTGTTAGCACAGCACTGAGTTTAAAGGTTAGGGTCGTGGCAGACAGAGGATGATGATGATGATGATGATGATGATGATGATGATGATGATGATGATGATGATGATAAGGACATATGATTTGGGGGGGGTTTCTGGCATGAGGGAGAGGTGTCTTCTAATACTGGAACCAATGTTAGAAAAAACCAGCCTGCCTTCCATGTAGCAGGGGCTGGGAGGGAGGAGGGGGCAGCTGAGCTCTGGGGAAGCAGGAGTGCAGAGCTGAGTTCCCTTGCCTATGGCAGCCTGAAATTAAATAGAAGTGCTGCCAGGAGGTGAAGACAAGGCAACACACTCCCAGACAAAAAAATACCCCTTCCCCTGCCCCTGACAAGAAAACCCCAACCCTACTTCTGCTCTGCATAAGCAGTAGCCACTGTGGCAGGCTTTAAGCAGCTATGACAGTGTTTTGCTTTAATTTGATTAATTTTATTGGGAAGAAGTTCCATCCCTTCCACCAGCCAGAAACCAGCCAGTCACCACAAGGGCCCTCTGTCCCTGTTTCTTTACTGCAGTTATAAAGTAATTTATTAATTACTTTGATAAATAGGGTCACCACACATTTGGAGAGTACCTGAGAGTGCAGGTATGAAAGCAAAGCCCAGGGGTCTGGTGGATTGGCAATTATTCCAAGAGGTGGGAAGTTAAGCAATGGACTGGACAGAATTCCTCTGCCTGGGAGACACAGTGGGCTGCAGGAAGAGGCCACCTCCCTGATAGAAAGCAAGCAGAAAGTCCTGTACTCATTCCTGCAGTGCTTAAATATGAAAATTGAACAGTGGTGGAGAAATCAGCACCAGGCACTTCCCCCCCAGAGAGAGCCTGGCCAGGGAGGGGGTCCCTGAAGAGGCCCTGGGCAGGCCATGCTGTGACCCTTGGCAGCAGAGACCACCACAACAATGCCAGGAAATTGTCAGTCAAGTTTAATGCATCATAAAGAAGTAAAACTACATTGGCATATTTAAGACAAACACTTTTTTTTTTTTTTCTATGCACACTATCCACTGGACAGCCCCCTTTTCAAAATAACTACTTTTAACAGTTAAAGATAGTTCTTCAGAAATTCTTCACATATTCAACCTTCCGCACTTTTGCTTTTTTTCTTTATTTGTCTGAGAAGGAAAAAAAAATCATTAAACCTGAAAACATTTACATTGCAAGCCACTCAGAATGCATAATTGCATACGTTAACCAATGTATAACAACTGTGTTTTACTTAGTTCATTTTGTTCATCAATAAAAGAATATAAAAATCTTGTTCAATTGAGTGTTGTGTATTAAAATAGATTTGTATAGTACTGCACAGTTTCTCCCGGAGTTGTGAAAATGGTTGGAGGGACCATGTGCTGCCTAGTGATGGGCAACAGAAAAAGCCAGTCCCTCATGTGTTTATTTTTTTAAGATTAAAAACAACAACAAAAAAAAAGCTATTCGGCACCATGTGATTTGCTGATGTGAGAGACCAGCCTTGTGTCCTGCTCTGGCAGCTTTCCATGAGTACCTGTTGTGCTAATTGATGGAGGACTCATCAGGACAGAGACAATGGCACTGGGGAGTGAGAGCTGAGAAAATCAGGGTGTCCTTCACCACCTTCCCAGGCAGCCCCAGGGGCCCTGGGGGTCAGGCAGGACCTGGCAGGATCAGGAAGACCAGCAAGGAAAACAAGCAGGTGCACGGGGATTCTCTCAGGCTAATGCTAAACACTTCCCAAATATGCTAAAAATCCAACAAAATGATAAAAAGGAATCAAGTTTCCAAAAATAAAATTCCCCCCCAAACCCTTTTAATTTTCCATGCCCTGTCCCTCCCCCAGAAGTCTTGAGCTCGAGTCTCCAGTTCAAGAAACAACCTCTTGAGGCAGTTTTATTTTCCTGTACCATGTCAGCAGATATTTCTACAAAAAAAACCCCAACCAACCAAACAAAAAAACCCAAACAAACAAACAAAACCCCCCAAAAATCATGTTACATATCTTTAACAATAAAAATGCAGTACAAAAATGTAAAGTTATCTTTTTTGGCATATTATCTGTACTGACAAGAAACAAACCCCCAAATATTTATTTGCTTTTTTTCTTTAAAAAAATAATCAAAAATGAATTAAAAGAAAGAAAACTACAAAATAATCTCTTTAAAAAATGAAACCCAAACTGTCAAAGATATCCACTGTTATGGTTGATGCTAAACCTGGCACAAAAACTCCATGAGAAAAATACACTGATAGCAAAATAAGTAAAAAGGACCTGCAAAAGGAGTTTTACAGTCATATTTTTTAAATATTTCAGAACGCATATACAGAAGCATCAGCATGAAAATACCTCAATATTTTACTAGAAATGCTAACTTCATACAATTTCTTTATTTAAATATCTGCAATTCTCGAGTCTAATAATACAGAAAAAAAAAAAAAAAAAGATCTTTTGTTTCCAAGGCTCTGTGAGTGTCTGTGATGCTGTTCTGGTCACAACGACCCCATCTCCAGGTCACCTGAATCAATGGGGCCAAACTTGTTCCTCTGAAAACAATCCATGTCAAGTCCTAAGTAGCTCAGTTTCTGGTTATCTCACTGATTCCCCCCCACACACATAGCTTTCAGCCCAACTACTTCTCTAATACCTCACTAACTCCTTTCCCCTTAGAACAGGAAGCCTGTCTGCCACCACAAAAGGCTATCCTGCTTCCTATCAGCCATGCTTTTCCTGTTCATCCTCAGTCAGAAATAGGTTAAGGCCAACATAACAAAACCAAATGCCATCAGCACTGAAGGTCTTGGCAAATCCAAAACCGCAGCACAACCCGCCCTGTGGGACCTGCTGCCACAGTGACCTGCAAACTGGGCTGACTGGGCTGAGAGTCTCTAAGAGTATCAAAACTGAGAGTGCTCCTTCTCTCCTTTCTTCCAGTTCCAGCTCTCCTCTGCTCACGTGCATGAAGTTTCTCGTCCCCCCTTCCTCGGAGCCCGCGCGGCCGCCTCGGGTCAGTTGTTGCCCTGGGATGGCTGCAAGGCTTTGTGCATGGCAGCAGAGGCAGGGGAGGGTTTGATCCAGGGGATGGAGAGCAGGGAGGTGGTGGTGGTGGTCGTCATGGTAACCTGAATCATCTGCTCGTTTTGTATCAGTCTAATGAGGGTTTTGAGACGTTCCAGTGATGACTGAGTCCCTTTCTGCTGGGCCATCAGGCTGGTTTTTAGCTCTAAGCATTTCTGTCAAATAAAGAGAAGGGGAGAGAGAAGGAAAGACTGAGAATACATTCAAAGTGGTGTCAAGCATCTCTCCAGACATCCTTTGGTGCCTTGGGTGTACATTCTGCTCAAATGAAGTATGTTCTCCTTTGGGGAAAGCAAAACCACAGTTTAACAAATGGAGTAATCACCAGTGCTGCACACACTGCAGCAGCTGTGAGGGAACAATATTCTTCCCAGGCAAAGTGCATTTGGAGGATGTTTCTGACTCCATCCTGTAGAGAGCCTGGCAGGAACACCTTCTGCACTCCACAGAGGTGCCTGGCATGGGAGTGCAATAGCTGAGTTACTGAAAATACAGAAGGCACCGCTCAGGTCTCCCACTCCTACCCAAGGACCCTGACAAATGCTTGGTGGGTCAGCCTCACCAGGATGCATTTCATCTGTGCCACACATTTCAGGGAGCAGGCACTGTGAAGTACATTAATCTCACTGAACATGACATCAATACTTTTCCAGCAGAAAACTTTGCTCCAAGACACAACTGTTGCACCAGAGCACTCACAAGGAAGCTTTCATCCCTCAGGGTGGCGAAACTGCACCCTGTGATCACTTGAAATGTTCCATACAAAACCTCCATGCAAATGGGCATGAGAGCAGGAGCTGAACAAAGGCACCCCAAATCCTCCATTTCTCCAAGAAGAGATAGAAAGAATCAGTAATTCTCCTTTCCCTCCCCAACTGCTGCATCCAGCATTCCATTCTTCTGTGAGGGACAGACCCAAACCCTGAGTCTGTCTGGGAGATGGAAGGGGACAGCAGCCTCTAACACCTGAGAGTTGTTTTCTTTCTCCCAGTACTCCCAGGATTCTGACCAAACTGATTACTGGTCTGCAGATTGCTCATCTTTGGCTCTGGTCCAGACTGGGCAGGGGTGGGGATTCTCCAGTCCTTGGGAACTGGGAAATGCTTCCTTGAAAATCAACTTGTTTGGAAAACAACTGTGTGGGGCTGCTCTGAGATCGGTTTAGAGAGATGAAATTTCAGATGAAAGATAAATTATGTTCTGTTTTTACCATTGCAGCTGTGGGGTGCATGAGAGTGTTCTTTTTGATATAAATCTCTGTTAAAATGTCAGAATGAAATTGCTCTGTGCTGGGACACCTTTAATTTATTTTCTCCTTTCAAGTGGATACATTTCCAATAAATATAATCATTGGCTGATATCACCATTTAAATAAGACAGTGCTGCCCACTGAATGAACCTGATTCTGCTTAGGTAGAAATCTTACTGATTTTGACAGCCATGACACACCCCTGATAGCTGAATTTTTCCAAATTCCTCAGCCCACTGCACTCTCCACTACACACACGTGTGGTTCCATTAGTGCTAAACACATGTACAGGGAATATTCCCCACAGTGATGTCTTTTAATAAGTTATTGCTTTTCCTGCCACTCTGTTTTACATGATAAATATTTTAACATGCCTCCTCTGGATAACTGCAATGGGAAAACAAGCAGTGACCAGTTTCTCCTGCAGCTGCCACTTTGATTTTTCCAGGGTAAGGAAGTGTCAAATACTTATTGAGACTGCTGTGCAAACTAACAGCTACCTCTTAGGAGGGAGGTAGCCCCAGAGCAGTTCCTTCAGCCCTGAAGGGTAGGAATTGGGCTTTGAATTCAGTCCATTCAGCCAGAGACTGCTTCTCATAGCACAATATGTGTGGAAGAAACCCCCAGACAACATTTAGCTTTGAAATTAATTTGGAGAGACAAAAGAGTTCATGTCCAGTCATGGGGAGATGTTACTACATTCAGTAAAGATGGTTATTTCTACTTAATATCAAGAGGTTTGAGCTAATGGCCAAGCAGCTACCAGCAGAGGACACACTTGTGAGTAAACTTTTCACCTGGAGGGTGGAAGTGCCTTGAAGTCATTGGGTAGCTCAGAGCTGTGGATGCAGCTACAAGGAAGGCAGCCATGGCTATTTGGGGAGTTTTGTTTGGTTGTGTTTTGCCACAGGAATTCAAGTTATTTCCCCTCCTCAGCCTGCCAGAGGGGCTTGCTTTTGTGTATAAAGAAAATGCATATGTGCTTCCTCAGAGAGAAACACATTCACACTTGAAAATCTATAGCTTGGGAGCTTGAATCCTTTTCTAGCCACAAAATACCTTTATTTTGGCTTAAATTCTTTATAAACATCTCTTCAGGAGACTCTGTGTCCCCATCAGGCGTCCTACCTTCACTGCACTGTTGAGAAGTCGATCTTTTTCTTCTAACTGTCTGTGCTCACTCTTCAGCTCACTGCTTCTCTTTAATAACTTTCGCTTCTCTTCTTCTTTGACTGTGGAACAATAAGATTAAGAATGCAGAAGTTAAGGAAAGGATGTACTGTGCACTTGAGGACAGAAAGCAGAAGCTGGTGTTTTCCATGCTGAGTTTAAGGTCTCATTAGCCTTTTGTCAGCAGGAACATCCAAAGAAATCTGGAGTTTCTGCTTGCAGGCATTTCTTCCCTATAAAGGTGGTTGGGCATTGGAAGGGACTGCCCAGGGAGGTGGTGGAGTCCTCATCCCTGGAGGTGTCCATGGAAGAGCTGGGCATGGCATTCAGTGCTCTGGGCTGGTTGACAAGGTGGGGTCAGTTACAGCTTGGACTCAATGAACTTGGAGGTCTTTTCCAACCTAAACAGTTCTGAGATTCTCTGCATGTGTCTGTGTAAACAGCACACAGAGGACAACCCCAAAGCTGCAGTGCACCTTTAAGATGAATTAAAATTCATCCCTAGACCACATGTGATCCTGGAGGTCTCCAAGAAAGAGGTGAATGGTATTTAGGAAGAGGCCAGCCCCTTGGAATGGCAATAGTTAGTGACCCTGGCAGAAAAGCACAGTTATAACTGTGCCAGAGCTCTGTAAAGGCCCTCACAAATATGATCCAATGCCTCCAAAGCCTTGGTAAGAGTGCAACAGGGAACTGAAAAAGAATAACACTCAATGCACAGCTGTCACTCCAGTGGCTGCCACACCACACAACACTGAAACAATTAGAAGCTGGTACTGCTGTGGTGTCTGAGACACTGGTCTGGCATTGTGCTACACACTCAATTACATGGCTCTGCTTAGCCTGACTCACTCACAAACAATGATTCTGCCTCCAAATCCTGTTTTCAGCCCTGTTCCAGGGAAGGCACCACTTTGCTGACAGCTTCCTCCAGAGAATGAAGTTCCTGAGAGATCACTCTCAACTTCCTTACAGAGAGCAGATGGCAAAGAGCAGAGCAAGGGGAAGGGGGGAGAAAAAGTCTGCTCTCCCCAAGTCACTTATGGCCCTATGACCAACACCCTCAGACCTGGCAGCATTATAACACTTCTTCAATATTTCTGCTAAGAACTCAGATGGCATTGCCTATCATGAGCAGGGAATACCTTGTCAGTGGCTGAGTTAATCCCTACCTGTTTTATGAGTAACATAGGAGTGAACAATAGCCAGAGTTCCAGTCCATGGCACATTGTCATCTTTCTTTAACACCTATAAGCCCAGGAAACAATAAATGGTTAGGATTCCAAAAAAACACACATTAATGTTCGCTCCAGCCTTACAGTTTGGCAGGACCAGAACTTGGGTCCTTGTCTCAGAGCACAAAACTGATCTCAAGGCTGAGCACAAGGAAATCTATGGCACAGAATCTATCCTTTAGTGACACTTCAGTGTTTTAGTAATTCTTTTCTTGCTTGTGCAATCAGCATTATTCACAGCAACTAGACAGATCAGCATGTCTCACATAACTGCGATGAACAGTTGTGTGCAACAAACGTGATTTAAAGAAAAGGAAGTTTTCTCCTCACACCTTTCAGTTGCACTGGTGAATAGTGTCTTCTCCTGACACTGCCTCCCTCATCTCTAAGATTTACATTCTTTGTCTGGCTACATGCTGGTGGTGTTACTGCAAAGAAAGGAGCTGAAGGAACTGAAGAAACATTTGAAGAGGACAATTTTTAGCAATTATAGGCAAGCTACAGCACTCTGTGTATTTTCTAACTCTAGGATGGTGCAAATACCAGAAATAAATACTGCAAACTGCACTAAAAGCCTCTCACTACTTCTTTATCTGATGCAGTCCACTGAGCTATGACCATAGGTGAGATTTGCTTAGGGGTCCACAAATTCAAGGTGTCTCCCATTTTCCCTTCTTGGTATGCCATGCTCTGTTGTTTTGGTTTTTACAGTGTTCTATGTTTTTACTTCAGTAGTAGAATTTTTCATGCACGTTTTATAAACCTAGTCCTTGTTTTCCTAACTGGCATAGATTGGTTTTGAACTTCTAGATTGTTTTCATTCCTTTCTCCTAAGGTGGAGAAAGATGATAGACTGTGTCATTATCCTGTGGAATTGTAGAGGTGGTGACCTCATTGACCAATCCACGATTGTCTTAAGGAAAATATAAAAATGAGTAAATAAAGAAAGGCAGGCTCTTTTTCTAGTCCTGCCTGGGTAGTTCCTAACCTGCTCTAAAATCTGCGTGTTTCTTTCGTGTGCGACAGTGCGACAACGCTCCATGCAGCTTACCTTCTGTTGGCACTTTGGGCAGACCCAGAGACCTTTGGGGGCAGTTTTGAGGGGTGGCTCCAAGCAGTTGAGGTGATAAGCTCTGGGACACGTGCCACAGGGCTGCAGGTTAACTCCACGCTTGCAAGCAGAGCAGTGCTCATCGTGGTGGATCTCGCTCTGCAAGAGAAGGGTGCCCAGGGTAAAGTCAATCCATTGAGAACTTCTCTCTAGACAGCATTCAAAGCCTCTACTGCAGCTGACAGGCTCCTTCAAACATGAAATCTAAATGCCAAAAGGACCCTGACAGACACAGAAGACAGAAATAATAGATGTATAATAGCAATAGATGCAAACAACAAATGAGCCAGAAGCAAATTCCATAAATTGAAATAAAATCATAAAAGCCAACCAATCAAACACAGCAGTGAGTCAACTAAAACAGCCAGCTTGTGATACAGGAATTATTTCACTTTTTTCTTTGCCAGTGTGTTACTACAACACACAATCCCCACATGTCTCTATCCTGGGTCAGAGTTAATGTGGGGATCACTTGTCCTTCATGCCCAAAGCAGAAGGAAGCAAGCAAAGGGTTCTGGGGATAAAGCACAGTTCCATGTTCCATGCCCATTCCTCAAAGGACAGCTGGGGAAGCAGGAGGCTGGAGCACAGCCTTGGGCTGTTTACCCTCTTTTGTGAGCTCCTCTGGCCTCTTTCTCCCTGGCATTAATTGTTCTCTGACAATCTTTCTCCAACAAGACTGATCAGTGTCTGAAGCAATTAATAACAGGAACTAAGACTCATCAACAAAGTTACACTGCCACGTAGCAGACTGCTATGCTAATCTGGTGGCAACATTAATGACTCCTCTTAATAAAGGAGACACTGATTTTGAAACTCTCATGCCTTGTGAATCATCATAAAAAATAAAAAATTTCCTACTTGTTTTCCAGGAAGGAGAATAGTAATTGTATATGTTTTTTGAATTCCAAATGCATGTTTTCATTTGTAGGAATAGTAATCTGAAAGTTTCATGGCAGTTTTAGTCAGGCTTGTATCTTGAATTCTAAACCAGTCCTGTCAAAAAAATCACTCTCCAAAATATTACTCTATATAAACTATCTGCTCAAAGAATCTGAATTTTAACCTCAATGTAAAGAGATTTAATCTTTACAAACTAGAATGGTTACTCATTTTTCTTACAAAATTTTAATTAAACCCATAAATCTGGACTAGAAATTTCTCAATCAACAAAGGAACTAAACTGGAATCAACAAAGGGACTAAACTCAAGCCTTGCATGTGAAAGCCCAAGAGTTCATCTCCTTGAAATTCTAGCTTAGGGACTCAAAGATTTAAAGTGGGAAAAGAGAATACTGCACTTAGGTACCTTGAGAGTGACTACAATAATCAGAAGCAATCACTGAATACTCAGTGATGAGGAAGATACGTCCTAATACACAAACTTTGCCACACATACCTTCCAGAATGGATCCTCATTTGCTAGCATACAAAAGAAGGGCAGAAAACAGATTAGTGAAAAATACATTTCTGCAGCAGTTGCTAGCCCTCACCTTTGGGAATAACTTTAATCAAGATGTGGCACAGGAGATCAGGACATTGCCAAAATTAACACAGGCAGGACAGAAAGTGACAGCAAGCAGTGGAATTAGCATTTGAGATTTTAAAATGCACATTGCAGGAATCCCATGTCCAAAGGTCTGATCCTAAAAGGTCATAGTATTTGAAATTTTCAGAAATTTTCATGCAGAGCTCCTCTCCATGTCTCAGTAGTCAGAAAGTCTTCCTAAAGGACCTCAGCATGCTGGGTGTTGAAAAGGCTGGCCCTGAACCAGCCAGGTGCTTAACGTGGAGTATGGAATGGGTGCCTTGTTAAACACAGGTTTAAATGCTGAGCTGATTCCTGGACTGAAAGGCCAGCTCCCTGTGGGAGTGAGGCTGATGGTGTCAATTCCTTCTCATCAAACCACTCCCACCCAGAACACCAAGGACCTCTGGATGAGCTGAGTCTGGAGTGAGTGTATTCACAACCTGATACGAACAAAAGGTGTGGGAAACTTCTAGTGCTTGAGGATGGAGAGCAGTTTCTTAAAGCTGGTGGAAAGAGGCAAATGAAAAGCTTAAAATAGTATTTATTTTCCAATATATATTTTTAAGCACTTGAGGTTGGCAACGCTACTTTCTTCAATCGGTTCTCTCACTGCATGGTGCTTAAAGTGCCAGAGATCAGATTTTCCACTGATTGCAGAGGCTTTGGATCCATTTGTACACAACTGTGTCCTTTAGCCTTATCCTTCCATTGTTTTTGCAGGAAAACAATTTATTTTCACTCCGTATTAAAAATGGCACGAAAATTACACAAAGTGATGCCCTGTGGTATCCTATCAGTAACTCATATGAAATCCTACTAATAAACTTTTAACATGTAATTAGATTATCAGAATAATTATATTAGAATATTTTTAGTAGGATATTTATTTAAAAATATGCTTACCTCTCGTTGAAAGGAACAAGGGGTTATTCAAATAATTCGATGCGAGGCGTTTCCTCTGCAAGGGAAAAGAAACCAACCCCCATGTCACTGCAAAGTGCTCTGTCTCTCACATTTCAGATTATCAATCTCCATGGGCTTACCTCATGCCTAACCAGCTCTCCAAAAGCTACTTAGACTGACCACTGATTTACCTTTCTAACAGGTATTTCACAGAGCAGTTTATTGTGCATTAGATTTTATTAAGAAGAGAGAAATACAAATTGTAAATGCTGTCGGTGGGGTTGCAGGATGTGCTGCATGGGCTGGTAAAAGCAAGGCTACAGCAAAACTGACTCCAAGCCCAACATCCATAAGGGAAAATTATTGCTGTGAGATAACATCTTTATTTGCATGTATAGAAATGGTGATGGATTTCTCACCTGCAGGAAAAACATTTGTGACACCTGTCTCCACTTCAGAGGAACATACTGCATTTGCAAGCACAGCAAAATATTTCCTTTTCAGAAGTGAATGTGCAGGACCTTGAGGAGCTGGCAGTGATTTCAATCTGCTGAGATCACCAAACTTAAAAACACAGAGCTCCACAAACCTGTCTGAGATGTTCAACTCATCTACCCCAGGCCATGGCCAGCCTTGTCCAACAGCACAAGCTGTGGTCAAGAGCAAGCCAGACTTCAGTTACAGTCTACACAACCCCAAATTGTTCCTCTGAGCCATCCAACACTTGTACAGCAGGACTGGAAACAGCACCATTTTCCTCCATTAGAGGTTGTTAAATTCTGCTCAGAAGAAGATTAGAGGAGTTTTGCTAATAAATGATTTATTCTGTGGTGGAAAAATTATTCTCTTACAGGCAGGTGCCTGCCAGCCTGTTAATGAATTTTGAATAGATGTTTCTTTCTTCAAAAAATAACCAGCATGAAATGTAACCCTTTCCTATGAAAAAAAACAAAACAAGGCTACCGAGAGTAGGAAAATAAAATGGTATCTCATTTTTTTAAGAACAAAGCTTTGAAAAGAAAAAGCACACTGCTCAAGTGAAGATCATGATCACATTTTTGCAATTGAAGTTGGTATGACCACTACACATGCTGAGCTCCTGCCATTTTGAGGGGTGTTGGCAAACAAAAAGTCTAATTTATATGCAATTTCAATTTAAACAATCATGAATTAAAGATCATTCAGTAAACTAAATTAAACTGCACTAAAATGCCTGAAATGCCACAAATACCTCAAGTCACTGATTAGCAAATCAGTCTGAGCAGCTAATTGATCAGAGAAAAACCATCTGCCTCCATTTTACTTGAATGACATTCCCCATGGTCAGCACTTAATGACAGCTCCTAATGAGGACACAGCTGATCAGCCACAGGAGTCTTTCACAGGCGTTTCTTTCTCCAAACCATCCCTCCTTTCAGCATATGGTTTTGAGAATGGATATGATGAGAAGTATGAACTAGGGGTGCAGCAGACCCAGGCCATCTTCTCTTCCACCTCTGCTCCAAGGCAATAGAGTTTATCACAAACACCAATCTGGCTACAGCCACAAAACTGCTGCAAGGATTTTAATAATCAGGACAAAAACGTTTAAGGTGCTACAGATTTAATACTAGCAAGGCTAAGTTCCTACTGTGTTAAATACTGCACGTATGGACATCAGTATTTGCACTGAAGAATTGAAGTTGAGCAATTCTGAAGAACTCAAGTGCCCAGAGCTGCTCTGGAGTATAAAAATCTCCAGTGCTTTCAAGTAAAGAACAATCAAGCGACTCAGCAGCTTGACTGCTTCTTGGCCTCATCTGTTTGCTATCTGCCAACAAAGACAGAAATCTGAAATTCTGGTATGCTAAAAATTCTGCATCATTTATGCCTAAATAAAGAATAACCACTTTCTTTAGCCTTAGAGAACTCAGAACACAGAGAAGTCTTGCTTAAATGGAGAGCTGGCTGCAACTGAGTTTCATTTCAGCAGAAAGTTCAGACAGTAAACTCAAACTGTGTTGAAATTTTAAAGGTGAAATTTTAGTTGGCTGAATAAATTGTATATGTTAGTTTAGAAATAAAGAAAAAATTCAGAAAAAGTTGAGCCTATTTATATGCTGCTTTTAAACCAAGTTTGCAATCCAATATTATGCAGGACCAAATTCTGATACCAATATAAATGCAAAGTGTGAGTGTAGCAGCCAACGGAGTTTATCCAGAGCATTTAATTTTAATTGTGCATTATTATATTTATTATGCAGACTTCTATACCCCCTGCAGAGCACACTGATTCTTAAACCAACCCTTTTATGAATGTCTCTAATTAAAAAAAGCAAAGATCTCCATTTATTGTTTGGCACATAGGAAAAGAGAAATAGCAATGCACATTTGAACATAATGCAGCACTTCTGTTCTCCAGTTATAATCTAAAGGGACTGCCTTTGTAGATAAAAGAGTGATTAGGTCCTACACTAATTTAGTCCTTTTGACCTTTATTAAAACTAAGATGAGTTCTAGTTTGGAGCAAGTGATGTTGTGGGATGAAAACCTGTTGCTTAGCCACTGAGATGAGACCTTTTCTTTCTTTTCTATATCAGTATCTCTTTACAAGTAACTGTGGTTCTGCATTCATATGTATTTTTGTAGTAAGGAACTCTCAGACCTTTTATTGATATGAAACAGAACTGTGGTAAAAAATAGTGAATGATAAAGTACCTCTGTTTCCAAGAGCCCACTGTAGGCTGGATTTGCTGTGCTTCTTCTCTTTCTTTCCTGACGCTTGCTCTGGATTTCTGTAACCATGGAAAGGAACATGAACTGTGTATTTCTCATTCATCAGGGACAAATGTAGATATAACTTGTTAAGCAAGATGATTTTACCCTCAGCCCCTTGGGCTTTGTATTCTAAAGTACAATTGGGTTGCATCAGCATTGATATTTGCTGCAGTTCAAGGTTTGACATTAATAAGCTTTTCCTTGTGAAATTCAGAACACAGGCATTTTTTATTTTTTCCTTCCTTCAAGATAGACTTCTGCTGCCCTACAAGAATTTTATTATGATCCCTTCAGACACATATTCAGCAAGCATCATCAGAGAGCCTTCAAAGTACTCTCAATGTCTGCTATTAACAAAAGGGAAGAATTTAAAGCAATTAAACCTTTAGTTCATATCATATGAAAGCACAGAGAACCTTCTAAATTCAATTTGCATTACTTTTCCTCCATGGAGGCTAGAAAAAGCATAGCTAAAATGGCACAGCTAGATTCAGTTCTAACCAGGGTGTGATGATTTATCTCCCCAGAGGCAAGCAGCTTCATAATCCTGAGCCTGCAAAATGTCACTGTGAGCTCTGTGTGTGTACATGTGTCACTGCAAACACCAGCACTCACATGGAATCTCTGGACCTCAGCCTATTCCTCCCTTCCACCAAAATTCCGCAACTCCCATCCACTAGATGGTGGCACCTATTGAAGGTGGCACATGCTGAGGACTGTGTTTGGCAACCACTTAGCCATAAGCACAACTCTGTAAACACAGAGAGAGGGAGCAGATTACTTGGTTTAATGCTTGGTTTAATGATCTGAGCTAGGACTCCATTTACATCACATGGAATTTCTTTTTTCATTCAGTTCAGAATGCTGAGATTACTACAAGCACGTCTTTTAGAGCCTATTATTTTGATTATAAACCTCAGACACACTTCAGCAAGGAGAGCCACAGCATCCATCCCATGACATGAAGAGTGTGCTCTACTCCAAAATATTTCCTATGTGAATATTGTAAGGTAAAGTTTAGACTCTGCACTGAGGTACCAGAGGGATCCTGTTAGTCTGAATGCCCCCATGGTGGCGATGCCTCCCTTCTGTCTTGCTCTGTTTCAGAAGGAGAGGAACGGGCAGGAGCATATTCTTCAGCCCAGAGAAACTCAGGACACCCAAGAGAAACTCAGGACACCATCTAACTATGGCAGGAACTCTGGTGTCTTTCCTCAATGTCTGAGCTAAAGAGATCTATCCCAGAACACCCTCAGCACCAGAAAATGGCCTTCAGGGTATTGAGCCAGATCTCCCACCTGTAATCCAACAGCGAGATACAGCTGAGCTTTCAGGGTGTTTATGATACTTGGGAAATGGATTTCCAGCACTTAGTTCTGGTTTCCAGCACCCCTTTCAAGTGTTGATCATTCCCATCTACCATTTGAAGCATTGCTACAGGATGGGGTGTCTGTTTTTGGTCACGGTGTCCCTGGAGACGAGGACAACACTTTGTGTGGATTTTGTACTGGCCCAACTTCCAAGATACAGATTTAAAACTTTTCCTTCACTAAAGACTGTTGGCTAAACTGCTGTTCTTGGAGTGAGGGATGCATCAGAAGGAAACCAGATGGACAGGAGAAACAGGAGAGCAGCTACTAGCTGGGTTTTCCTACGGCACAGGAATGTGTCACCTCTCATGTGCAGAAGGTTGGCTCATGTCCTGTGGAGGATAGGTGAGAAGGCTTCTGGGACTCCACAACCTCTCATTTTTTTCAGTTTTCACTGCCCTTCAGAGGATGGGGGAAGGAAAAACTGAAAGGGAATCTTGTTGATGTGAATAAATATCTGCAGGAAGGGGTCAGAGCATGGGCTGGGCTGTGCTCCGTGGTGCCCAGTGACAGGACAAGAGGCAACGTGCAGAAACTGATGCCCAGGAAGTTCCTCCTGAACATGAGGAAGAACTTCTTTACCAGAAGGGTAACAGAACACTGAAGAGATTACCCAGAGAGGCTGTGGAATCTCCTTCTCTGGAGAGATTCAAAAGCCATCCGAACACAATCCTCAGTACCTTGCTCTGGCAGAGAAGCCAACAGAAAAGATTGCACTCAAAAACTGAACTGTAAATCAACATGTGCCATCTTACCTTCCAAATGATCTGTTGTAACCAGTCCTAGTGCTACCATGAAAGCAATTTTCTAAGGAAAAAATAAATAGGTTAGATTTTCTACTATAATAATCACAGCAAGGAAATAAATAAAATTAGCACAGACAGAACAAATATTTGACCCACTGCGCAGATCTGAGAAGACAACCAGTCAAGTGAGTTGGATTACAAGCTGCACCTCAGCCCCATCAAAAAGTGATGGTGCTAGGATACTGCTCAGCACTGTGAGCAAAAGTAATAACAACATTTAGGGATAGAACCAGAAAGCTGGAATGGTTAATGTGTGTTTTCCCAATGGAGTGCAGAATTCCTGCATTACCCCAACATGAAACTGTAGGGAAAGGACACATTTTCTGATGCCTCAACTGGAATTATTTGTGTGCTGGGATGTTTGCTAAACAATTTCCTCTCTTCATGCTGAAATTGTTTGAATATGTATCTAACTAAATGTAATGGCAACATACTCGCTGAAAATATGAAGAGCCATCACAAGTGGACTTGATGATTATCTCATGATTAAACACAGGAAGTGTTAGCTTTTATAGAGATTTGAAAGAAGATTTGAGATTTAAAAGTCCCAGTACAAGCTGTATCCTTTTGAACAAGCAGATTCTATTAACAGCCTATTCATTTTTATGGGTTTTGCTGTTTCAAACCCCTGTAGCTCATTGGATTCAACTCAAAATCTGACTTCCACTGCAAAACTTTCCTTTCAGATATCTCAGGGTCTATTGTTTCTCCTCTGTGCAGGAAGCTGCAAAACCAAGACTTCATTTTCTCCAGATTTTCAATCCAGGCTTAACATTAGCATTTAGTTCACAATTGCCACATGTCTCTCTTGTACTTAGGAAGGATTAGAACACCAGTAACTAAATAACCAGCATTTATGGCAGTAATTTTTCTTTAGATAAAAACATTTTAGAATTAATATGTTGCCAGATAGCTTGCTAATATGAATTTTTAAATGAGTAAAAAGTTTTTGGCAGAATTCTTTTTCTTTCGGTGTTGAAATCAGGTGTCTTCAAGGAATAGAAGTGAGAAGTGCCTTGAGTGCCTATTTTCTTTTCAAAAATACCATGTTGTTTTTGCTTTAAATTTAATCATCTGCTTATATGTCATGAGTGCTTGTAGAAATACACAATATGTCTTTTCATGAAGCAAAACAAAGATTTTCACAAAAGCATTTCATTTTGTAATTACATGTTCTATTTATGTCATTACGTGTATTTATACTAATTATGATGTTAGTTCTAATTACACTAATTGCATAAATACATGCTAATCAACTAAAGTTTACTTTCAAAGAACAAAAGAAATTAACTCTAGACCTACCTATTTATGGCTGTGCAACAAATCTATGAAAAGGAAAGAACTGTCATACTTTAGGGCACAGCATCAGCACCCTACCCAGTAAATAAAGGTTTTTGAGACCTCCAGTAAATAGGGTAGGAACAGTGTTTGTGGTTAGAAAAGGGTAGCCAAGATATTCTAGTTAGCAATGTAAGGAAAATCTTGCATTTTTGAAACCCATGTCCAGTCCCATTGCCTCTTCCTGCATCTCTCTGGAAGACTTTTATTCAGTATTTTTTCCATGGTGATAAGTTACAGGCAAAGGAAAACGGATGTTTTTTCCTAGCATTCTGTTCCTAAGCAGGGCCTACAGGCCTTTCTGCCCATAAGGTGCTACAAAATAAATAAGTTTTTGGAAATACCTGCCTAAACAAAACAGGACTCTACAGTCCCATCATTCAGTGGTAATGAGGATTCATATAAGGGTCAGATTTTAAACTTGGGAGGTTTCTCCAAGAGTAGTTTTGCAGAGTTTCTACATAGAGCTGTGATAGTTGGCCTAAAATATTTATCTTTAACATTGTTTTAACTGTATGAACCCCTTAAAATGGTAAAACAAATGACCACCCACATGCCTCAAGTAACATAAATTTATATTGTAATAATCCTCTTAAACCTACAGTTCCAAGGATGCTTTGGTGCTGCACATTTATTAGACTAGTGAGGTTAAGATTTCACAGGAGCTGAGCATTTCCACAAAAGAAGTAGGTTCAGTTTGTAAAACCTCTCAAACTGCCCTAAAATTACACCCAATCTAATGTGAACATACCCAGTCAAAACCCAAAATGTCTGTTAGAGAGATCCCATTTCTATAAGGATTTGCAGTTCATGTTTCTAGTTTAAATCAAAAGTATAATTCACAAAAGAGATTTAGTCTCATTACCTGCTTTCTACTCTCTTACTCAATTTAAAAGATTTAAATGTGTTTCAGACTAGAATGTGTGCACATGTGGGAAGATGTACACAGGGAATGCAGGAAACAATCTAAAAATTGCAAGATTCATTACAAAGAAGATGTTAAAAGCTCAGCCTACAAAAGAAATGTTAATTCCACCTCACACACAGCCTCTAAATCTGCTGCTGTATGTTTGATAACATAAAAGAAAATATCTTAAGCTAAAGACACTCAGAATTCTTGTACACAGCTTTCACAAGAAATCCAGCTACAGCCACAGGGTGCCCAGTGAGACCTCCAAGCATTATGAGACCTCCAAGTCTTACATTTTGTGACAGTGGAAGGTTTGAATGATGCAAGCCAAATTTGTCAGGGCACTCACTGGCAGGGAAATCACCCTGACTGCAGAGACTGGGGGGAGAGCTGAACAGCTGGCAGAACCATAAACACAGATAAAGTAATTGTGTATGCACATAGAAGAATGTTTAGATTTGGCCCCCATAACTTAACCATATTGTAGCTCATTTATTAAAAATAAAAGAATAAAAAAAAATCACCTCTGGATTTTCCTCCTTTTTCTTTTTGGTAGCAGGCAGTCCCTGAGCTGACTCTTCAGGAGGTTTCTTTGTCTCCACTTTACTTTCTGTCTGGGTTTGGACTTGGGGTTGAATAATGATAACCTAAAAGACAATGTACAAATAAGAGGATTCACTGCATGAAACTGGGGTTTTCTGCCTGAAACCTCTGAGTCCTCTTTGAAGGGTTACTTGATACCCTACAAATAAGAAACATAAGTCACAAGTCAACAGCATAAAACAACAGGATACCTAGGTTAGGGTCCTAAATCCATACTTAAGTTTCTAAAAATTACTTCTTATTGGTGCATTATAAACCTGCTGCAGCCTAAGTCACTTGATCAGTGCCTCTAAAAATTAGGAGACCTTCTATTTGAAGGAATTGTGAAGGTGGCTAAGTCATGCTTTAGCACTTGTGGTGTTAGTGATTTTAAGGCCTTTCCTTTGATTTTATTTTGTGTACGAGTAGAAGAGAAGGGGTTACTAAACACTGAAACCCAGTCTGATGTCAGTTGTATCAATGTTATTTCAGAGTAAGTACATGGGAATGGGAAAGAAGGAACTCCTCATACAACTGAGATCAGACTTCAGACCTCAGCCTTTACATGTTAGAAGCAGTGGATGTTCAGTTTTCTGTAAATTAAATAAATGATATGTGTTTTAAATTAAAATTAGGTCTTGTTTAGAACCTATAGGAATTAGGACACAGATGTCATTCACACATTTATGGTAGCATACCCAGCTGCTCATATTTGAATTACCACGTGAAGATTTATGTGATGTGAAGGAGGTTGCATTCTCTAGAAGTTATTAAATTAAAAGGAATGAATTTCTGCCCACAGAACTACACATGTGACTTCATGCCTATAATCAAAAGGACTGTGGAAGCTTCAAAAAGACTTCCCAAGGATTATTGCCTTCTAGATAAAGATTGTTAGATTTGAACACTGGACCTTTTCCATCTACTTCATTGCAAATTTTCAATGAATGTCATTTAAATTATCTCAACTCAGACACTCTAGAAGATTCAAGAGCATAAAAAAGGATGGTTTTCTGAGCCAGCACCCATTTTAAGTAAGAGAGAAATCATTTATGTCAAACAAGTGGGGAAGAGATGTCTGCTTTTATTTGCCTAAAAAGCCATCCTACATCCTGTATTTTTTTTATTGCTGTATGAGAACTTGTGCTGCCAACAAGACCAAAAGTAGCAGAATCTCAGTAGTAAATTACAGTGAATGTCTGCTTGGTACATTGGCAGCCTTTATGGAATCTGTCTCTGATATAAGAGTAGTGAAGTTCTTGCATTCCAGTGCTGAAAAGTAGTACAAAGATGAAACAAGTAATTAATAGCTTGAATTTTTTTTTGCTGCTGATTCATCTGCTGGTCAGTTCTGAAACTCTGAGCTCTCATTTCATTTGGTTTCCCCTTGAAGAGCAGAAGGGAATCTCTGATTATTTTATGTACTCCCTGGAGTCAGTCAACAGATCTAGTACCATTGAAGAGGGAGTCCATGTGATGCCTGAAGGATTTTTTCTGCTTTTCTCCTGAATACTTCTTACACTGTTCCCTACATTCACAAATATCAGCATGCACACTTGTGATGCTTTAGGTGATAGTTCAGCCTGGTTTCATGGGAGACCAAACACCCCTGAAACCATGGAGAGTTAGAGACCAAACACCCTGTTTTCATGAGCCCTCAACGTCTCCTAGTAGGACAGATTTTGTAAACTAGAAGTTAGCCCACCCAGGCCCTTATTGGGCCCTCCTGGTAGATCTGCTAATGTGTAGAGTCTTTAATTGTACCCTCGATTGGGGGACGGGGCTTTAGCGACGCGTTCTACCTGGACGGCAGAAGCCATGGAATGGGATCCTATTAAAATACCGAGGAAAACGACCCCCAACCCTCTGACCCTGTCTGAGCCTTTATTTCCTAAGACCAGAAAAAGGCATCACATGGGAAATCTGAGCCTGTACAGAATTCAGGGATTTCATTAGTGAGGATTGGTTTAAGGAAAGAGAAGTTCATATGGTCCTGTTAATATCAGTCTACACAATGATCCATTTTGTTCCCAGTGAAAAACAGGCTTGCACACAGATAAAAGTCTACTAACCTCTGTGTGTCCCTGTAAGAATTTTCCCATTGCTTTCTCATTATTTTCTTTGAGAACCACTGTGCACTCCCAGGGGAATATTCTGCTCATACCTGCAGCGCAGCTCCTGCATCTCCTACCCAAGGAACTCACCTTGCTGTCGGCACTGATGAGAAGAGGTTGCACTTTGATGCTGTCATTGACCACTGAGACGGTGGCACTGGTGCTGATGGGGGCTGCATTGCTGGGGGAGGTGGAAATGATGGCATAGGCCACGCCAGCACTGCTCAGAGGGGACGAGAGGGCCGCGGGCTCGGTGACATTTTGGGACTGGCTGCTGGGTGTCTGTACATGGCTGACGGTGTTGTTGGCAGTCGGGAGGGCAGGGCTGGGGTTTTTGATGCTCACTATGGTTGCCTTCTGGAAGGTGGGAGGCTGCTTGGAAGGCTGGTCTCTGCACGGGGAGATTGGGAGGCTGTCTGGAATCAGGGTCTTTGGCCTAACCTGCAGACAGAGAGTCAGGCATTATTAGGGGTGTGAACAAACGCTGCACACGTGAGTTCTTCCAGCAGAATCTCTAGCTGCATTAACCAAGAGCACCTAGAAAAACAGAATGTAGCAGCTGCAAGTAGCCAACCATTTATTTACTTGTAGATGTATTCCCAACACTTCTCAACTGAGTAATTTTGAAGTTCTTAACTCACTACAATGCTAAACAATAGGGGAGGAGAAAGTCAAATCCTCATTTTGATTAGCATGCATCCATACAAATGCTAGTCAAGGCACATCCAGTTCTCAGTAGGGATGTGTAAGTCAAAGCCTTTGCAAAGAATGGAAAACCCTGATGCAAAAATTTCCTGTTCTGAAGGACACAATGCTCTTGCTATGAATTAAGGAGAGGGAGCTGAATCATTAAGGGAGTTGTGGGAAAGCATTTACAGGGACAGTAAAGCATATGCCTTTATACTGGTGGACTGGTCAATGAACATCCTCACGGGTTCAAGATATGCCATGTCAAATGGAGAGGAGTCACACAATCACTTTGCTCACAAAAAACAAAATAAAGAGAGGGATACAAGAAACCCACAACCATCAAACATCATATTTTGTTGTGGTAATTAAAGAGCCAATCTGCAGCCGTGGGTGGATGCAGGAGGAACTTCCATGAGTGGAAGAGGACACTTTGCCCAGCTTTGCAACAGCTGTGGCTGTACCCAGAGCCATGAATGATAGCTGCAATCAATTGTTTTCAGCTAATGTGATGTGTTTTCAGTGGCGTAATTAACGTCACCCTGCCAACATGGCTCTGCCTTAACAACACGTTAAGCACAGTTCCAGAGTTGAAAATAAATAATTTAAACTGCTTCACATGGAGTCAACTTCACTCCCAGCTTATTCGTTAACACAGCCAGATAAAACAGTCAGTTCCCTCTGTGCTTATTTAGTCCTGTCACTTCTTGCACCTTCCGTACTGTGAAACAAAATGACAAGTTCTAACAGACAGACATGGGAAACAGCTGCCTGTGTCACCACGCTGCAGTCCACAGGAGAGCTTCAAACGGTGCCAACTCCAATCTCGAGCCTAAGTAATGAAAACATCCCCTATTGTGTCAAGAAGGAGCTGTACCCATTTGTCCCCCCAGCAAATATTAAGTGCAGCAGCACACACGGTGTGAGCTTTGTGTCTGGGTAACTTGTCCCTCAAATGTCCCTAGGACCCCAACACCCACGGGCAGTGCAAACAGGTACCAGAGGCACAGCCCTGCCTGGGACATTCACATTTCCAGCAGTCATGGTAGATGGAAAGGTAAAGAGGAGGTTTGCCCAAGGTTCTGCAGACTCGTGCAGAGCCAGAAAGCCACTGTGCTCAGCTCACAACTCTGGGGTGACACTGGAAAGTCTCAGGGACCTGCTGGGAAATGATGCAGAACTACACAGAACCCCAACAAACCACAGTCAAAATGCCCTGACAGTAACTGAAGGGCTCTTTGCTCATTTTCTTCATGCAATCACTCTGTATAACAATTATCTGACAAATATCTTGGTCATGTAGTTTAAGAGAGGACTCTGTAATTAGCTTCATATCCATGATTATTTATTCAAAAACTTATTTTCAAAAGTAGTGCACAAAGCATTGGTTTAAACCCATCACTTGAGGAGTTTTTCTAGCCAAAAACTGTCATGTAGTCTACCAGGATCTACTGTATCTCTCACTCTTAATTGCACTTTTATATTTAATAAAAGCCTAATTAAAATTAAATGCCTATTTATATTTCAGCTATATAATTATCTTTTCTACTGCATAGATAGATACAGATATAGATATATACATATAGATATAGATTTAGATATATAGATATAGCTATAGATGTAGATGTAAATATAGATATAGATACAGATATAGATATAGATATAGATATAGATATAGATAGATATACACTGTCAGATGTAATACCTCAATGAATCCTACACACACCCATAATACACATCCTGCAAGTTGTGGATGAACCATATTCCTTTGCTGTAAAATAAGCTCTTCCTGCACAGACAATTAAACAAACTTAATTTTCCAAAATACTAAATACTTTATAAAGTGCTGCATAGTGAAATTATCTGATAGGAGTTACCAAATTGGTACAGCACAGAGCATGTGCTGGGCACTTTCTGCCACCGTGTGATGCAGAGGAGGAATAGCTGTTCTTATGGGCTAAGCCTCTGCAAACTCCCTGCCAACTTTACCTAACCTTGGGAGACCATATTTATTTGCAATTACAGAACAATAAAAAGGGTTCACTACAGAAAAAAAAGTTTCAGGTGCTCCTGAGTTAATGTTAAAATAATTTAAAGCAAAAATAACATTTATTTCTAGGACCTGCAAGTGTGAATCTAAAATAGAAAGCAAATGTAGAAGCCCCTTGTGCTCCAACACCTATGAATGTTCCCCTCAGAATATAAACACTAAGTGTAAACATTCAGTCAATAACTACACAAAAGACCTTTGGCAGAGTGTCACCTAAAACCCCAAACTGCTACAGTTATTTGTGAAGATAAATGGTGTCAGCTAGGAAGAGAAAAAAATAAGAAGGAAAAAGGTAGCACACATTCCTTTCCCTCACAGCAAAATTATAGCTTAAATCTGGGAGATGAAAGGAGGACAGTGGCACTAGCAAAAGTTTCCAAGCTGACAATCACTGAAGAAGAGGTAGAATAAAACTAGGGCAGGACAGGGACTGCACTGCACACACACTGTATCAAAAAGTAATTTTCTACTGAAAGTGGCACAGGTTGGATGGCACCAGTCCCTGTCACAAGAGTTACAGAAATAAAAGGCACCAAAGTCGAGCGAAGGAGAAGAGAAAGAAAAAGAGACAGCATGGATGTTACCAAAAGAACACTTCCACTGTTGGTGAGTGCTGCAAGTAACAATTCTCCTGTAGCTCAACCCTTCTTTCCCCAAGTATCTTTCATTTAACTTCTGACAGCTGTCAAAACAGAATGTGAAACTACCAGGGCTCAAAATGCAGAAGAGAGAGCTGCTTCTTGAATATAATGATTTCCTAAACCTGTGTTGTTCTTGAGTTTCCTCAATACCCACAATAAGAGAAACATTTCATTTCCTGTAGCAATGTTCAGACTGGCACTTCTCAGATGGCTGCAGGTGAGCAAATTTTTCAAGGAGATATTCTCAAACCTGAGCATGCACTCATGGGGGCTGTCTGCTTTTCAGACAGGGAAATAAGAGAGAGCCCAATCCTCTGAGATTGGTACAGAGTTCTCTTTTGTTCAACAACCTCTAATTTAACATATTTTAAAGAGTTTCAGATCAGGAAAGAATCAGCTCCTGTAACTAATATGACTTCTTGTATATCCCAAGCTCCACCCAGATGTCCCAATATGAAGCTCAAAGGCTTCCATTTCAGCAAAACATCGTTCAAGCTCTCAAGAGCACAAATTGCTGAATACTGCAGAGGTGAATGAATTGCTGAGTGGTGGAGGTGGGAGAGCCTGATAAAGGAAAATGTGATCATGGGCAATCTATTTCCTGAGGTACATCCCACCAGGTGAGCCACTCACCTGCTGTAGTAAAGAAAAAAAAAAGGTAAGAAAGAAAACCTCTTACAAAAGAAGTCCTCAAGATCCAACCCAAGTAAGTATGGGGAAAAAGAAGGAAAGAAAGTCACACAGTTCCTTCAATCTCTGTGGGCAATCCTATGTTGTCCTAAAGGACAGGATTTAATTAGAACTTTTACATCTGTGCAGATCTGCAGGTGTTATGAGAATGGTTAAGGGCATTTCTGGTAAATGTGTTCTCCTTCAGGCCTAGGAGAGAAGGGAAGTTAACAGGTGTACTTCAATTACAAACCCAGAAGGGATCACTGTGATCCCACAGCTCACAGGCTGGCCTTATAATTTCTCCCAGAAACTGAAGACTGATTTTAAAAGAAAATGCTAAAGACTTCTTAATTATGAGATCCAGTAAATTGTTAAAATGGTTTTTTTTATGCTCATGACTGGCTTTTTATTGCAATGTTGAATTTGCCTAACTTCAGCTTCCAGTCCCTGGATCTTGTTACAGCTTTGTCAGCAGCACTGAAGAGCCCTTCCCTTCCCTTCCCTTGTATAAGATATCAGCTGGATCATGCTCAGCATCCATCAGCCCTTCATACTGGCAGGGCTGATCTGTATGAAAGTAAGTTTTTCAGCTCAATGCGGTGTCACATTGCCTTTGAGAGAAAGACCATTATTCACACTTTATTTTCACTTCATCCTTGTACTCAGAGCTTAAAAACAAAAACTCAAAATGGATTTGGCACAATTCATATGTCACAGAGGCAAAGTGCTGGGAGAAGCAGCCAGAGCTTTCATTCTTGTAAAGCTTTAGAGGATCACACAGAAAACATTAGCAATGGCTGATAAAATGAGTGCAATATGGAGTAATTATATCCTTCACCAGAATGAACAGATGCACAGTGACTTCAGTAAAGCTGTGTCTATTTATGCCAGCTGAGGACTGACTCCCTCTCTCTTCTTTTTTAATCAGTAAAAATGATGCAAAAAAAAATTCTGCTTAACTTTATAGGAATGACACTCCCTAAAATCCAGGTTGCCCCACTCACTCAAATACAAGTATTTGCAGCTTGTTTCATTTTTAATTCCTTTCCCAATAAGCTTCTATTATCTTCAGCCTGGTCTAAGACCACTGTCAAAATAAACATAGTTTATTTTCTTCTCACAGGGGGAAGATTTCTTTCTTTCTTTCCTTCCTTCCCCTTGATGGGGCTACACAAAAAAGGAGTTACTCTTCATTGTAGAAAGGCAGGCAAGATGACCCAGATCAGTGAATCCCATCCCAGAAGCAGTGCCTGGCTTTGGTACACAAGTGAAGAGAGGCAGCAAGTACCAGTAGAAATGTGCTCATGAGAACTGTGATATGAAATTTTAAAATGGGATTTTTTTTTTTAACATTTGGGAACATGTGGAGACTCTGGCTGGGCTCACATGGTACCCAGTGAAGAACAAATGCACACTAAGATAACAGCCTGTCCCAAGGCAGCCCAGTGACCACATTCAGACCACACTGAATTACACATGTTAAAGTCACTGCAGAAGATAAAATCTAAGCAGTACCTGACAGCAGAAATGGGCAGAGCTGATTGAAACACACGTTTCACCTAAGGCCCTGGGAGTACCTGCTTGTTTTCACCACTATCCCGTGTGATCCCTCCAATGCAGACACTGCCCTCCTCCAAAGCCATCCCAAACTGTGCCTTCAAACAGCACTGGAAAGATAGGTCAGGGAAATAACAATGTAATCTGATTTAACTGCCACTCAAAATGTCACAGTGTCTCCATTAATTTGAATGAGGATTGGACTAGGCCCAAATTACTGAAAACAAAACAGGAGGTTTATTTTAATATCTTTACCTTTTCATTTAAAATCTTCCTATTGAACAGAAAATAACATTTCACATGTACCTCCAGCTGGCTACAGTGCAACTTATATTTGTCTGTAAACTAGTTCCAAATAGACAGAATATTTGATTTGCTTTGCAGCTAGAAACTGGAACTCAACCTGACAGAATGACACCCCCTCCTAAGAGCAGATGTGTGCCATAAAGAAGAGGAATAGCTCAGGAGTACCACAGTGTTTAAGTAGAGGACATCTAGGATTTTCTTCTTAGAGTGCAGTGGAGAGTCTGCAGTTTCAAAGAATCTCACCCAGCTGGAAACCTCAAAGACCAAAGCAAGAAGAGAAAGACTATCTGGAGTTAGCTTCTCAAACATCACAGCTCACTTATTTGATGAAAGCAAAAATAACTTCATATGCTGGGGGGAAAAAAAAGAAGAACAAATGTCCACCAAAGAAGCTTGCTTTGGCAAATAATGAATGCCTAAAAAATATTGTTTGTATTGTGCAAAGAACTTGTAAGTAATGTTTGTTTGCTCATCACTTGATTAGCAGTTCTAATTGATGAGATTTTGCTGCCTTTTCTGAATGTGCAAATTTTGAAACTTCATTCCCCCAGATGGAAAAGCTCTCAGGGGGTCATATCATAAACCCATTCAAATGAACAAAACAAATGACAAATATCTGTACAAATGTGGAAAACGAGGGAGCTGCATGCATTATTTTATTGTTAAATGCCTCAGTTTACTTGTGCATAAATTTACATTCCACCAAGTGTATTTTGTTCTTCCACAATGAATCTACATGACTTTTTATAGCTTTTCATTGTGCTATCAGTATGCTCCCAGAAGAATTTTTTTTCATGGACTGAAGAAAAACACAACTCTGTAAAATCAGTGTGCTGATGCACCCAGGCCTGCCTAGACAGGAGCAGAGACTATGCACAAAATGACACAACCCCCCCTTTGAAAGTGTATTTTGTACCTGAGGTAGCACTGCTGGTCCTTGTCCTGCCAACCTCTGCAAGGAGCTGACCTGAGGAACCTTAATGGGCACTGCAGTGATAGTTCCCAAAGCCTGTTGGAAGAAAAACATTTGAACACAGCTTAAAACAATTGCAAAGCTTTCCCACACAGAAGCTCTCCGAGCCAGCAGTTCCCTTCCAGATCTTTTTCTCTTCCCAGCTGCCATGGCTGAAGGCTCTCTAGGCATCAGACTGTTTCCAAAGAGATCAGAAATGCACCCCATTGATGTGCATTGGTATGATGATGCATTTCATGGCAGCCAGGGTCACAAAGAGATATTTGCTGTGCCTCAGGAAATAGTAAATACTGAATTATTAAAATGGAAAGCTGCCTATAAATCTACTACAGCACTCTGCCACACAACGTTCAGCTAAGGTGACACCCATTTGGGCCAACACAGCATCTACTGCTATCCATGTTTATTTTCATTACTCACCCTTCTCTTAGTTGTATACCAAATTTATTCAAAGCTTATTTAAGATAGGATGGAACAAACAGCTTATAAATTTATGATTGGACCATATGTGTAAAGAAGACAGACAACTTTTCCCATCCAACATTTTCATTCTTTCATCCCTGATTTCAATTCATAGAATCATGGATTGGAAGGGACTTTAAAGACCACCCAATTTCACCCCCCACCATGGCCAGGGACACTTTCCACCATCCCAGGTTGCTCCAAGCCCCATCCAACCTGGCCTTGGACATTTCCAGGGATGGGGAAGCCACAGCTTCTAACCAAGAGTTCGTACTTTGGTTAACTGGCCAATATTCTTAAGGCAAGGTTTCGTAATTTTTATCTAGCATTTGGTTATTGCTGCTGGGATGACACAGCAATACAAGCAAGCAGATTTGTACCAGCAAGAGATGCTTAATCACTGAACACAAAAACTTATCAGGCTGTTAGAAATAGTTAATATGGAGAAAAATACAGATTCAACTGAATTTCTCTAAATTTAATTCTGCTCTAAACCAAGGTTTTGGATCACAGACAGCAAGATAAAACATGCTATTATTACCCCAATTGGGTAATAAAATTTGTCAGTAGAAAAGAAACTGTAACATAATCAGCTCAAGGAAAGTGAAACTGTGTCACATCCATGCTGATATGTTCTCCTCAGACCTCACCCACAGAGTGGCAAAACAGTCTATTTCATTCTGTCTCCAGTGCTTGATAAGAAATAACAAGTGTATTCAGACAGAATATTCTTAATAAATTTCTCCTACAGCGTTTGTATTTTTACCTCTGCTACTCCTGTCAGAGACATTTGGGGGTTTGATGTTGCATATTCAGCAAAGATTAACATTTGAAGAAGATTTGCCTGAGTAAAACAACAAGGAGAGCTGAACAGTTATAAACATGGAGGACAATTTTTCTTGAGTACTCATGGATTACCAGTACCCTAGATTATCCATGGAAAAATATACTCCATTAAAATTCTGTGTCAAGGCAAGAGAAGAGGGAAAGAGGGCAGAGAGAGCAGCATTTCCACCCAGGGATGATAGAACAAGTAAGTTATACCTTCCTTTAGAAATAAAGGTTCTGGCAGCAGAGTAAGGAACAGAAGGGGGTATTTTTGGTACAGTTTCCTTATAGGGTGACAAATGGACTAAAAGCAAAGGGAAGGATCTGACTGAACAACTTATTCACCCTGTGTACCCAAATCACAGCCTCACACATCACCAAGAATAAGGTGATGAACCACTGCAGTCTGGGGAGAAGGAGAAACTGAGCTGCCACCTGCTGCTATCAGCATTTATTGGACTTATCACAACCTCCTGCTCAATATTAGCATGAACTGTAATCAATTCAGCCCAGATTCAGATTTTTAGGGGAAATACCAAAGTGAACTTTCCAACCCATGCTACAGAAAGCTTATCACAAGTAGGATCTATATTGTCCTCCTATCCCAATGAGACTCAAGCCCCCAGACAAGAGGACACAGTTACATTAAAAGCCAAAAGCCAAAAGCCAAAAGCCAAAAAAAAGCAAAAAAGCAGTTCCTCCCATTCAACCAAAAGAAAAGGAAAAATTTAGGAGATATTGTCAAGTGCAGTTAAAAAAGATCACTTATCACTGTCATTTCTATTATTACCTTGCATTGTAACTACAGGAGTAACCAACAGGAGCTGGATTCAATGATCCTTGTGGATCCCATTCCAACTCAGCACATTCTGTGAACTTCCTATGATTCTCCTGAGATAAATCAACACCATCCCAGGATAAATGCTCTCAAAGACAACTGAGGGATAGAAGTGTGGGGAGAGGAGCAAGTGGAAGACATAAGAAGTGAAACAAAGAAGTATGGCATGGACAGAGAATAAGAATTCAAAGGATGAAGTCTAGAGATGGTCAGAGGATAAAAGGATGCTGTGGCAGAAACAAAGATGAGACCTGCATTATCAGTGATCAGACTAAGGGCCATACATTCAGTTTCCAGCTATTATGTTATGATTTATTTAGTCAATGCCTGAGTTTTCAAATCTAGGACTATTTGTGACTTAAGCAAGTTTCTGCCTTTCAGTCCTGAATGAATACACACACACACAAACACACATAGCTATACATATGTATGTATCTAGATATTGCATCTCTATTGAAAAATATTTGCATTTTACTCAGTTTGGGTACATTGTCAAACCACTGCTGTGTTCCCTTTGAATTACAAATTGCTTTCCCCCCTCCTCTGGATGTACTTAAGGACTTATTGCTACAATTCATAATCTATACATACTCACTGCAGAGCTTGTGTGCCTGAGCAGTTTAAGATCAGATCACAGATGTAAAGCTGTTAGGGGACATAACTGTCCTCCCATTCCAGAATTACACCAGGATAAGTCAAATCACTCCAGTCAATCACTGAAGAGAATCAGACTCAACCAGTAACAGAAGGTTAAAGAGACACACAGCTCCACAGCATGTTACCAAAATAAGAGCTTAACTCAGGAACATATGGGTTTGTTGCATCTCAGCTGAACAGTTCAATTATTTGAGCTCAACTGACACTGCATTGCTGGATTATTTGCAAACTATTTTATACCAACATCAATCCTGCAGCATAAATATCGTGTTCCTGCAATGAATTATGGAAATACTAATCTTATTTTTAAACAATATATGCATATTTTTAAGATCTAGGTCTTCTTCGTGTTGCACCTCAGCTATTAAAGAATGTTTTTATCTGTTATGTGTTCAATATTGGCAACAACAGTTTTACAGAATGGGTTTTTAATGTGGTAGTGACAGGGGAACAGATTGCTATGGCAACAGCAAAGATGAAAATTCTTAACCTGAATGGATCATCGCTGAAGTAATTGCAGGGGTTTTTTTACCCATTCTACATCCATTTTATAACTTGAATGCTGCATTCAACCTTGAGCTTGCTTTATATAAATGCCAAGCACTCTATGCAGCCTCCAAGTCGATTTGACCTAAAACTTGCTGCCCCTTCCCTCACGAATCCTGGAGAACTGCTGTCCTCCAGCTCACCTCAACATCTGAACACTTTCATTTTTCCATAGAGTCCACCAATAAAAGCACTGGGCCCTCAGACAGAACTCTGAGGCTCCTGTAAGACATGCTCAGATATATATTTTTTCTTTCCTTCTAGACTCAACTTGCATAAAGATTGGTGGAAATCATTATTCATTTTCAAAAACATGGTGAAATCACTGTGCATGGTATTTCCAATGAACTGGTGGAATAAGGTATCAGTTTCACATTTAATTGTATTCTGAAGAGGCTGTTATTTCAGACACATATTTTGTGTAAACAGTAATTTAATTGGAATTTCATAGAAATAGAAAGATTTATTTTACAGGTTTTAAAAGGGTTTGTTCTCCCCAGTTCCTCTCCCTTTACTCAGAATTCATTAACCATGCTTTCATGTGCAATTTATGATTGTTATGAAGAAGGCAACTGGAAAAACATGTCCTGTTGCTTTTTCAAAATATCAATATTTTTGAAACCACCCTTTCTTTGGGCACCAGAAATACCATTCAAAACAACTCTCCTTATAGCCAGTTAACAACTGGCTATAATGACTTGGACTTTTGTCCTGGAGCAGCTCTGTCTGCATGGGGGTAGCCACAAGCAGTAGCAGGCAAAGTCCCACCTTAAATTCCACATCTGCTTTGAAAACCAAACTCTCAGCTGCTGCTGAGGTTTTCATGCTCATCCCTTTCATCACCACTCATTTGCAAGGGAGCCCAAGGTGGTATCACAGCTCATGCAGGTACCAGAGGAGAATATGCAGAGATGAGGCAAGCAATGTTCTGCTTTTCCTGTGGCTCTCAGGCTTTTCAGAGCACCACCCAATTTATCTCTGCTTCTACCACAGGATTTTCAGACCTCTATCTCTACCTCTTGCCACTTGCACATCTGGGAGCACTGAAAAATACAAACTCTGAACACTCTGTAGGTGTGTATTCTGGTAAAGGGAAAACACAATGAATACAGCCCACATATTTCCCCAATTCAGAAATCCCACTGATTGCTTGCACAAGGACACAGCTCTGCCAAATGCTTATTCCTAAACACAGTTTGCACCATATTATTCACTGGCTGGTAGTTTTTTTAATGCACCATTTTTTAAACCAAAATAATTATAAATTATTTCTACATCTATTATAAAAATAAATTTTATATATATATAATTATTTTTATTAGGATTTTTTCCACAGGCATTAGATCACACTCTAAATTTCTGAATTGAAAGAAAATAAAATAGAGAAAGAAAGTTTGGGTGTGCCAAATGCATTAGCATGCACATATCTGTTCTATGATTTGCAGCCTTATTCAGAAACCATATTAAACTAATTAAATCTCCACCTCCTGCACAAATGAGCATCATGTCAATGAGTTGCAGCAAGACTCAGCAGCTGTGATCACACCTATAGTCTTTTGCTCAGTTGATTCATAAAAGGTTTGCTGTTTAACTACTCAACTGTTCCAGGTTGATGTGGTTTTTAATGACTAATGTTTTCAAATTACTCAGTCTCTGTTCCCAGTCTGCAGGAATTGTTCCTGAGTAAAGGGAAAATGCATGAACAGTGTCACACAAAGGAGTTTCAAGCCTCTCTCAAGTGAGCTCAGGCAGGAGTGAAAACCTTCAGCAGACCCAGCAGCTGCTAAAGCACCACTGTCCTACCCCAGCTGCAGGACAGGAGGATAAAGTGATGGAAAGGGAAGGCAAGGGGATGAAAAATAAAGGAGGAAATGACCCTCAGTGATTCAGGAATCCTCACCCCTCAGAATGGCCCATGCAGCCTACTAGCAGCTACTGAAAAATTAGAATTCCATGTGATTCCACCTTAGCACCCACAGGGCTCAGAGCTGTTTTGTACTCTTTGCTCTGATGTTGGGTGTTCTTCAGTCACTTGAAGAACTGGAAAACGTGAGAGAAGTGACAACCTGAGGTGACAAAACTGTGTGCTGCTTGCTGTACCTTTTGTCAGGCCTGAGCTAAGCTAATCCAGTCTGATAAGCAGAAGAAAGTTGAATTTGCTTAGGAAAGTATCCAACAAGCAACAGAATAAAGACAAGGGGAAAAGCAATGTTTCTTAGCTAAGGTGGCAGATGAAAGGGGGGGAGGGGAAAGACAAAACCCACAAAGAAAATGGTATAAAAAGTACTGGGAAAGCTAGCTACTAACACAGAGTTACAAATATAGGTGCAAAGAGTACAGGGAACATATAAAAGAAAAAAGGCAAAAAACCAAATGGCATCAGTTGAAGTCCTGATCTCTTCACTGGATACACACTCAGCAATTCATTTGACAATGCTCATAGAATTTGCTGAGAAATACTTTGTTATTAAGACTTATAAACTTAAACTTACTGAAGTGTAAACACATCATGATACACCAAGATATAAATTAATTCCGGTTCTATGTAATAACTTCTAAAT
This sequence comes from Eopsaltria australis, assembly GCA_034509425.1. Taxonomy (NCBI): domain Eukaryota; kingdom Metazoa; phylum Chordata; class Aves; order Passeriformes; family Petroicidae; genus Eopsaltria; species Eopsaltria australis. The sequence continues at coordinate 582,425 of JAVTVJ010000527.1, forward strand.
CCAAAACCAATTTGTGGACTCAGGCTAGAAGAATGAGAGTTCGAGCTCATATTCCTCAAGACTTGACAATTCTGAGCCATCATAGTGATGGTTCAAAGCCACTTACTCTGGCTTTGTAACCCACTTAAGAACACAGACATAGCAGAAACCTGAAGCTTTTTATCTTCTCATACTTATTAGGGAGGTTGGGCTGTCCTTTTCTAGCAATAATAACAAATGCAATATCTAATTTCCCATATTACAAGATAGGTTAAAAAATGACACAAGTCGACAGAATATGGATGATTGGCTTGCATTTTGAAGAGACAAGTGTGATGGAAAATGAATATAGTAATGCTTCACTCTAAAGAAAACATGGAATCAGCAAATTGGGTGGTGGGGTTTCATTAGAGCAACTGCTAACTAATTACCATATAGTCTTCTAAAATCACAGTATCCCTACAGTATCCCTGCCAAATTTCTACATTATTCTTATTACTACTATGCTACAATATCTTTCTTCTAAAAATATCTTAATGTACTAAGATATTATTCAGAGAAAAATTAGTATTTTATTAAATTAAACAATGCTGACTTGTGGGTTTATTTCACACCCAGAAGGACAGTAAACATTTAAGATAAGATCCTTAAACCATCATTACTAGTTCAGCAAACTACAGGAAGCACAATGTTGCTTAAATCCTATCAAAGCTGTTGTGCATATTCTGGTATTACCTATTCAGTCACTGCTACTGCAGTGATCCTGTATATAAAAATGAACATATCTCCAACCCAGCCAGTCTCATTGTTTGATTCAGTGAGGGATGCAACAATCAAATTGTCTGTAATATCACAATCCATCACTTCACGAGCAAATTTGATGACACAAGTCACTGAGCTGGAGTCCTAATAAAATAAAACAAGAAAAAGAGGCTAAACAGAGGTCTATAATAAAGCTCTCACTGGGAACACCCCCCCAGACAAACAGTCATACCCATTAACAAAATACCTTGCACAAAAGCAGTGGGGACATGGTCATGGTCTTGCTTTCACTGGTCAAATCTCTAAGGACAGTATTTGGCCAAAGAATTAGAACAGTCATAAAGATTAAGACTCCAGCACAGAAAATCAAGTAAATACAAACTGATACATGGATATGATTAATCCTGCTGAAGACATGTGAATTACAGACATGTTAACTCAGGGTTATGCTCAAATGGAGGATAAACTTGAACCTGTTTTCTGAAATTATTGATATTGAAGCCTGATTGTAAGATCAACAAATGAATTTTGGTTTGTCTTACCTTGCCTGGCGCCTGCCTTATTTTAAAAGGGTCTATATTTCAGTTTTCATAATGATTAAAATCCAAGTCCAATGCAAGTCTTTCTACTCAAGAGGGCTTTCTACTCAAGAGGACTCAAGACCACAGCACACCTTCTGCACAAGAATTATCTGCATGGAAAGAACATCAAGCCCCAGAGCGATTTCAAAGCAGTCAAAGAAGGAACAGGCTCAAGAGAAGTAAAAGCAACTGGTCTTTTCCCACTCATTCACATATATGAGTATCAAAAACACACGCTCTAGCTGTTAACAGGCACCCGCCAACACTCTGTCCTTGTCACTGATGGAAATTGAAATATTTCTGTCTTGCCATTCAGCTATTCTCTAAATTTAGAGATGAGCAAATTTGGTTAAATCTGAATCAGGCACTTTCTGACTCACATTATCCTCCAAGGTGGCAATCCTTCACATGTCACACAAAAAGGCCACTGAACACAGTGCACAATCTCATCCCTGACGAGGCTCTGCTCACGATCAAGGCAAGGGATACACAAACACCCCATTAAAAGGCAGGAAACCCGTGCAAACCACTCTGATATGAACAGCAAAACAGTGCCTGTGGGTTGAAATATGATATTTAAATATCCCATCAACAGCAACCAGCATTGAGAAATGGTTTAATTACCCTGAAAGGATGTAATTTTATGCTATTTAGCAAGAAATACAAATTTTAAAGTGCTTTTACGCAGTCTATATTACAGTAGTAAGGCCAATCCTGCTCTTAGCTACCCATATTTAAATATGGAGTAAATTCATGAACCTCTCTTATTAAACCTGCAACTAAGAGGGTGCAGATATAAACAGAATCTGTCACACACACTCTATAACCCATTTCCTAAAATTACCATGGTCTTTGCAACATTCTAATGATAGACTTAAAACTTATGCCCCAGTGGCAAGAATTGATCACTGGATAGTGAGGGGGGTGGTGAATCCTTGGGGTTCCTACTCTCTCTGTGCTTTTCTTTATTATTATTCTTAATTTAATTTGGCCAAGTCACCTCTCCTATTCTACATTTTCACATATCTCCTGAAGGTACACTCTAACAGGACCAAACTTCAGAATTCTTCTGTTTACAACAACTCTGGTTGGTGTATGAAACCATGGCCATGATGGCATGGTCAGTACTTACCTGCTCAAAATCTCCATGCCACAGGCTTGCTGTGGAGTTTTCTCCTCTGTTTTTATTTTGAACAGAACACTGTTACCACGTCAGGCTGCTCTCATAGACCAGCAAAAGCAGAAAGCTCAGAGCCCTAATTATGTCCCAGCCTCTGTTTCACATTTGAGGAAACCATAAAAAACAGAACAATTTAGGGGAAGCCAATAGGATCTGTTACCCACACAGAGCAAACATTGCTCTGATCCCCCAGGACAGACATCCAGAAACCAATACAGTGACCGATAAAACAAAGCTCAAGTAAGCCCTCAGCAAATCTCTTCAATATCTTGAAATTCATCAGCCATCACTGACCAACCCAGATCTGAAGAAAAATACAACTGAACAGCGATTGTAACACACGGTAAGAGCAGGAGCCGTGGACTCCAGAAACACAGCATTTTTTTGGCAATCACAGATAACCTGGCACATCTCTGATGCCAGCGAGATGCTGGTGCTCTGGCCATGGCCAACGTGACCAAGGCTGTCATAATCTGGAGAAAAATGTCTTTGTTGTTCCCCTCCCCATGATCTGTGTGGAGCCTCTGGATGCTTCTTTTGTCCTTACTTGTGCTCACTAGTTATCATTCCCACCTGCATTTCAGCACATGGACCTACATGGATGAGGTAGAAGTGTGAGGCAAATACACAAAAAGTTACAGCAAAGGCTAAAGGGGGCCGTGGCAGGATCCAAGGACTTGTGGGACTGTTCTCATTCCCAAGGATGCCATGTGCAGCATGGACATGTCTGAGGCATTCTCAAAATTACCAAAAAGGCCTGTAGTGTGGCTGCCAACACAGGGATCCTGCCTAAGGCAGCCCTTGTGAGCTTCCTATGGAGAAGCACGAAGGGATGAGCATAAGTGGATCCTTTATTTCTTAGTTTTCCCACAGCAAAACATGGAATAACAACACCTTAGTCACAATAACTCCATATTGTGAGGATAAATTAACTGTTGCTGTGTTTTCAGGCACTGTAGTAATATGGATTCTAGAAAGAAAAAGCTATATATAGCCAGATAACCAATCCAGGTAAATACATCTATAAATAAAACCTGTAAGTACTGCTGCAATACAAACAATAAATAAAAACCAAAAAGACTTAGTCATACACACAGGCAGATTTCCAATTATGGAGGAAGTACTTTTACAAAGAGCATAGAGAAGCACATAAAGTAGGATGGTGAAGAGAAAGGTAATAAATCATTCTACAAATAAATAATCCTGAAAAATGGCCATCATAGGCAAAAAGATGTTCCTAAAGTTCCAGGATGCATTTTTTTCTGGTAAATTGAATATACAGATAACTAACAGATATATATGAGCATCTTCCTACATGTAGAAAAGCCACATTTCCTAGGGAAAAAAATGGATACTCATGTAGTCTGCTCAATCTAAACAGGGACACAAGTAGTTGTGTGAGCTGTGGAGTTAATGAACATCTGTGGACAACAGTTTCCTGTCTTGCCAAGAATTTATAGCACTATAAATCCTCATACTGTATTTTGCTTTGAAAGAACTCCCCTGTATACAAAAGCCCTGGGATGCAAGAGTACCTGTGCATGGGGAAACTGCCAAACTTTCCTCCAGCTGGCCCAGGAAATACATGTGTGGAAAGGGAAGGACAGAGAGGAGCAGGAGGCAGGTTTGATGCTGTTTGTGGAGTCAGGATGGACAGGGAGTCAGGGCCTTGCTAAGGTGTCTCCTAAGAGCTGCACAGAGCAACAGGAGACAGAAATCCCAGTGAGTTCCAGACCCTCTGTGTGTGTGTCCTGGTGCTCCACGGCCCTTCCAGCACTTTTGTCTTTCACTACAGATCTTGAAAGGCAGCCAGAGGGGCTGACAGCTGTGTTCCCCCTCTCTGCTTGTGCTCCCCATACTGTCTGATCCAACTCTCTTCCCAACAGCCAAAACTCATTTCCCCAAACTAGACCCTGGCAGAACTGCTGGCCCACAGTTCTGCTAGTTAGAAGAGAATGAGGAGGCAGCAGAGGGGTATTTTCTTTACAAACTACATTGTTCCAGCACAGCAGATGGGACTTTGTCCTTCAGCAAAGCAACCTCAGATCTTGCTTTCAGCCAGGAATTGGTGATGAGGATAGGAAAGGGCAAATACCACATCAATATCATTACAATAAAAATAAAATTTGAGAGGCTTATATCAAAATCTCTTTATACCAAAGTATGTTGTAGGTACAGGCATACCACTGACTACCCAGTAGCTCTAGGGTATTCTCTCTACACAAAGCACTAGCAATTCTCAGAAGGCAAAGCACACCTACCACATATACAGCATATGCCAGCAAATCCAGCTCATGCCAGCAAAATTCTGCTTTAGCCAACATAACTTGCTCCACGTCCTCCAAATGAAGCTCTGAGCTTCATTCCTGGAAGTGGGAGAAGGAGCTCCACTCATGAGATCCCTGTCTGTGCACTTCCATCAGTGCAGCTCCATCAGTCATGTCTTCACACACAGGATTGGCACTGAAAGGCTGCCAGGGAACAGTGCAGCCCCAGCACTGATTCCTGCAGCTCACCATTTCCAGTGCTTACACATTTCAATCCTTTTTAATCTCACAATATTTCCTGCTTCTAATAAGCCATGTGATATGTATCTAAACAATCCTTTAGCATCTGTTATGCATTTATTTACTTAGATACTTCTTCCAATTAAGATATGGCTTCCATTAAGTCAACAACATTTCAAAATCACTTAAAAATTCTGCTGGGTAAACAATGGCCTAAAATGAAAGTGCTGACTTGCAGCTGCCCAAATGAAAATTTTGTAACAAACTTACATCTAAGCCTATCTGTATTTGAAAGTTCTGTATTTATATAGTGTTTGATGCCCTATTTTTTTCTGCTGAGTTTCATTTGGTATTTCATTTTTCCTGTTAGATACCACATGAGATGACCATACACACATCCTGATCCTCTAAATGCTTTCAAGCAGAAACCACTGTTCAGAAACTCGTAACATCACATTTCATGCCCTCACCCTCTCCCTCACTTTGCAGGTGCAGAAGAGGCTGCACTATACCAGTAATCTCATTTGCAACCCTCAGCTTGCCACCTTAGCCCAGTTTGCAGAGATCCATCATGCTTCATCTTACAAACTTCACACATTTCTGTAGAAGGAAAAACCCAAACAACTTTACTGAGCAGTGACAACACCACAAAAGAAACCCAAAAGAAGACATAGTGAATGCTTATTAAATGTCAGCAATGAAATTTCCCTCTGACACTGCACTTGTAGCTAAGGTGTTACTATTACTGATTCATGATCAACACCCTGGGAACAATCAAGAATACTGAGCATGAAGCAAGAATAGATTTTTTTGTGTTGTTTTCCCACAAAAATAAATCTTGCAAAATAAGTTTTATTTGAGTAGAGGAGTGATAATTAACATGTAATCTGGCACTAAGCCTGATGACAGTTTAGGACCAATGCTCAGCTTGCATTTTTTATTTTTGCAATTCAGTATTTCTAATTGTTTCTATCTGTGCTTGCTGACTATTCTCAAAAAGAGAAAACTACAACAGCTCTCTGGTTTAGAAACTTGCCATTCCTCAGCTTCTTCACTCATAAATTACAAACATAATCAGAGATATTAAAACACAAAACTACAGTTGTTGAAAACTTGCAGTGTGAAGACATCTCTAAATAAGAACACTAGACCTTATCCTCTAGCAAAACCAAGGCAAACCCCAAATGCTGGTCAACATTCCCATGCTATTCCAACAACAGCAAGCCTCTGCTTGAAATAAAGCTGCTCCTTGCAAGGAAAAGTTGCAATGCCAGGACAAATACCTGTGTCAGGTTTGAGAGCATATAAAATAGAAACCTGCAGGAGCATCAGTGCTTGGCTCCAGCAGCTGCAATACACCACTGAGCCCAGCATGCCAGGGGATGTGGAAGCTGGGACTGGGACCCATTTGCCCTTTTGAAAGGATAAATGGGAAGGAGCATGAATTATTCAACACCACAGCAGGTTAGAAAGTCCTCCTCCAAGAACACCTGAAGAAGTGAAAAGTTTGCAGCCCAATGTTCCAACTCACATCGCTCTCCAGCACCTGGGACTGTTGCTGCACTATTTGGTCTGAACACATTAAATTATATTTAAAGCTTCATCCCTCACTGCTTTGATTCTTTTCTTCCAATAGCTTCTGACAGTAACAGTAAAAGATAGTCCTTCACAAAATTATAGACTGTCATAACATTGAAACTTTTATCTTTCATATTATTATCATGTATATAGTTATTTTCCAGGATTCTAAGAAATATCTACTAGGATACCATCAAGTATATTTTCAATAAAGCATAAACAATACCTTCCAAAAAGGAAATTACCCAGCATGAAATACAGAATGGATATTCAAAATTGAATTCCCCGAACAGATACTTTAGTGTAACAGCTAAACAGAACACTGTTTCTCCAGACAAAGTGACAGAACAATTTGGTTTCCAAAGTGGTTGGATGTGCTTTCCACTTGTTAGTGGATCAGTAGGTGATGGTCATGCCCCATGTGGTGTTTAGGAAGGGGCTTCCTGGTGTTAAAACCCTCATGCACTCCAACATAACCTTGAGTTACAAAAATCTTCAGGTATAGTTCGCCTGTTGCCTTTATCCATATCAAGTTCTCCTTTCCTGATTATTAGAGAATCATATCCTGAGCCTGTGAAGGGGAATCAGAGAAAAAAAAATCCCAGACTAACACAGCCCCTATGTGCAGAAAGCAGAAACGGAATCCACATTTCTCATGTGAGCAATTATACATTACACCCTCTTCTACAAAGGAAAGGCTTTGTCACTGTCTTCACGTTTTAACTTCAGCAGCATCACCTCCCTCTCCTGACACACAGTATGGAGTAAAATTTTCTCAGTTAATGGACTGCACAAACCATGGTGCGCAGCAAACGAACTTCCCTTTCTGATCTCCTTTCACTAAGTACATTTATTTCATATTTCAATTACCACGAACACATATGCCTATGCACCTGGACCTGGAGGCAAGAACCTGCGAGCCCCGCTGTGCCTGAGCGAGGGCAGGTACCAGCCCCGTTCTGCGGGCACTTGAAATGCCAGCGCAGCCAGGAGCTCCTGCACCCTGCAAGCATTTCTCTGCGTAAACTCTGTGAGGTTTAAGACCTGCTTCTCAATCAGACTCCTAGGGACAGAAGGGGACGGGCAACACGAGGTTACCAGCCGCCCAGCGCTCCGCACCAGAGCAGGAAGCGCTCCCCTTGCAGCCGGCGGGGCGAGCACCGCACCCCGATGGCTCCGGGATGGAGGCACAGATCTCTCCTTGCTTCTGCACCCCGGGAGCACTGGAATGGAGGCACAGATCTCTCCTTGCTCCTGCACCCCGGGAGCACCGGGATGGAGGCACAGATCTCTCCTTGCTCCTGCACCCCGGGAGCACCGGAATGGAGGCACAGGTCCCCCCCGCCCCGCCGGCACCGCCCCCGGTCCGGAGTCCCCTCACACCCCCGCCCAGCGCCACCCACCCGCTCCCCCGTCCGTGGCACAGCCCGCAGCGCCGCCCCGCTCCTGCCCAGCCCTCATCCCTTCCTCCCTGCCTCCTTCCCTGCCTCCTTCCCTTCAGGCCCCCACCCTTCCATCGCTCCGTCCCTGCCGCTCCGGGCCGTACCTGGGCGCTGGAGCCGAGCTCCGCCCTGCCCGTGGTGCGGATGGACGGGCGCGCAGTGCGGGGGCTCCGCGCCCATCCCGCCGGGCACGCTGGCCGTGACCATGGCCATGGGGGCCCGGGGATGGGCACGGTGTGCCCGGGGCTGCCGCCGCCCGGAGCCTTGAGGAGCGCCGGGACAACGCCGAGCTTGGCGCTGCCGCCGCTGCCCAGCAGCACCGCCAGCTTCTGCCGGGAGAGGGGGAGAGAGAAGCGGCATCGCCACCGCAGGGATGCAGACCTACACGGCCCCCCCAGGCAGCACGGATTTGGGGTTGTTTCCTTTTTGTTTGGTAGGGTTTACAGTTTTTTCTCCTGGCAGGGGAAGGGCTAGGTTCCCCTTCTTTTTGCTCGGGAACTCGTGGGTTGCACTCTGGGCTTCCAAAGTTGGGGTTTTGGGTTGGAGTTTTTTCCCTTTGGGTTTTGCCTCGAACTAATATTCCAATGTAAATGATCGCGATATAAGGCTAAGTAATACTGCAGCTTCAATTAATAACAAAAGGCTTAAAGAATGGTATTTTCAACTTTCTGTTCCATTGGTCTGAATATCCATTCCACGTGCGCACCGCACCCCAGCGCTTGGCGACTTCCTGTGTTCTTTCACCCTGACTCACTTTGGAGTCGGTTTACTGCTTTCCCTTTAAAGTTTTCTTTTCTTCACAAAATTCCACTATTTTTCCAGTGGTGGCAATTATTATTACTATCATTATTATGATTATCATTATCATTATCACTATCATCATCATCATCCAAGCTAACTTTTCTCCATAGCACCACTTAAATTCGCACCTCTCCATTTTTCTTAACAGTTGCTCTTTTATATTGCTACAGAGTGGCTATTCCATCATCTGTAATAGGAATATTTTGATTATGACCTTGTTACAGGATGTCTGACAAGATTTGTATTTGAGATTTCTGTAGGTACTGTGAAGGTGCATACAGTAATTAATAATGTGTGCATAAAATGCTCACTTTTGAAAAGGAAAAAAAATTTTATAAGTTGTTGCACTTTGAGTAATCTTGGAACATCTTCTTTTTAAAGCCATTTAGGCAAGTTACGTGTATGTGGAAAAAACATGCTGGTTCAAGCCTCTTTTGATACCCTTAATTATTAAACATCTTGTTTTTACTAGAGTTGACATCAAAGGTACTCAATCCTGAAAACAGTTCTGCCTATGTTTAACTTTATACAGTGACCATAACTTTGGACTCCAATACAATTACATGTAATGTACAACCTTTGGGAGGCTGCTGCTCTACTGTTGAAGCCCATAAGAGTTCTATTGTCAACTTTTTAAAAAATATGATGTGTGTATAGATGTGTATGTGTGTATAAAGCCACAGACATGCTTAGTTCTTTCCAGAATCAAGGCTGAAAACCTTACTACTGGGCATAAAGGAGAAACCTTGTAGCACAAAACTTAAGTGACTTCTGGAAAAACACCTCCCTTCTTTCTTTTAAACCCATCATACACTTCAGGACTTGAAAGGCTTAGTGACCAGACATGTTTGCTCGGGGAGCTGTAGTTTTTGTGTTTATATAAAATCACAAGCATATGCTTTACCAGAGATATTTGCTTCAGATTTTAATATACAGGAATTACTTCTTTTTTTGGTCAAAGGTTGGACTCAGTGATCTTTGAGGTATTTTTCAACCTTATTGAATCTGTGGTTCTGTGATTCTAACGTCAGCATTACTCAAGTAATCATGACTTCATTTAAATTGTTTTGAGCTTCATTTTTGTCTTTGCCTTTCATTCTGCATTCTCCTGACAATCATCCCAAGGAAGCATAGGCAATATTCTCCATATTCTCTATGCTGTTGTCTGTCATAGAAGTTTTGAAGAAAAAAGAGCTTTCCCTTGCACACAGAAATATACCTGCCTGACAGTTCAAGAGTGCTCAAGTGAAAGACAAGAAGGTCAGGTATGTGTTTTATGTAGGGGGGTGAAAAGTTGCTGAAAAGTTGTTGAAAAAAATTCTATAAACCCCTATTTCTCTGGTTTGTTGTAGCACAGTTTTCCACTGGTGCTGTTTGCACTGATTCCATGCCCCATGGCATGATGCTGCAGATGCCAAAGAGAATTGGGACAGCATGTGGGAGAGCTGACCCCCTCCTCTCCTGCTCTACAGAACATTTCCTACCACAACACCTTATTAACCCCTACGGTGACATAAACCCCCACACCAAGAGTTCAGCTCTGTGGTTGTATTTTTTGCTTTATGTCCTATGAAAAATGCAAGCTCACAGACTGAAAGTGCTGTACTTGGTTACAGTGCTAGAAATCCTTTGCCTAACTGGAGTTAGTCCAGGATGGAAATCCTAGCTGTGCTGCAGAAAACCAGAGGTTTGCTGCTGATATCAGTAGCATTGGGGATTCTCTTTTATGGCCCTAGGAGCATTTGCTATTCCTGATAGATCACTGTACTGATGAAGTGTCTTTTAATGTTTTAATGTGTGGGTTACTGAATGAAAAACTTCTTACAGAAGCACTCAGCATTACTCTGATTTCATATTTTCACTTAAATTTCTAGTAAGTAACATTCTAGTGGTATTAGTACAGATTTATTTTGTTCTCAGTTCAACAACAGAAAACATCTAAGCAAATAAAACTTCTTGATCCCAAAAGATAGACAATACTTGGTAGCTCAGTGGAAAGAACAAAGTAAATTAAGTAGAAGTAGATTATGACTTTCTTGACTAACTTCAGTAGCAACTAATTGCTTTTTGTCTTGTTTCAAAGGAGCAAATTAGCTGAGAAGTCCAAAAGCAGAAATTCTGTAAACAAAAAAATGTCACTACTCAAACTACCATCCATCCCACTCCCACTTGCTCTCCCTACATGCATGAACAGTGAGTCAGTTTTGGGTCTTTGCATGTGATGCATGTTAACATTTTTCTTGATAACCTCACAATCCTGTCTATTCATGTGTAAGCAACCAAAAGAGCTAAGGAAATAAAGGTTACTGCTTGTTTCAGTTTAAGTTGTGATAAATATGAAATGCTTGTAAAACAGGAAAGCTTTCATTTGAATATAGGTTTTGTGGCTTTTCTAAGTAAATATGGGGAAAACATTATGTCCTTGGGATAGCTTGCAAAGACCAATTCACCCCGTCTGTCACCTCCTCAGGGTACAATGTTATACTAAGTTTATTTAAATAACTGAAAATTTTAGAAACTTAACATGGAAGTATATACAAAGGACCATGTGATCAAGATTAGCTTCCAAAATAGAGTTACAGAAAAACTGTCTATTTAGGGAAAAGCAGCAACAAGATCTCTTCTGTGTCTCTTAATAATTTTCTGAAACGTACCTATCAAAACTTTAAAAACAGCCCCTTTAATCAAACTATGTTGATTAAGAGATGAGCTATTCTGTGTTTTTTTCTTTGTAACAGCCATTTTTACATTATAACCCTGAGAAGACATTGGTAAAGGAGTGTTGACAGAACCAAAGATTATGATATGCGAGATTTTAAAAAATCCTCGACAAAACCTACATCTGCTGTATTCTGTTTCTGTGAGATTAATTAAAAGAATAATCTTAGTTTTTAAAGAGAAAGAAAATCTGCATCTTGTGAATCAGTCAGCATATCATATCTGATACTTTTGGAATAATGAACAATAAGACACTAAGCAAGCTTAGGACACTGCAGCAGAAAACACGTGCTGGTACAATTGAAGAACCAAAAGAGAGGAAAAGAAGAAAAAAAAAATTGGCTTTAAATGCTGGAAAGCAGGCCTCTGCTTCTCATCCACAGCATAATAGCCCACACAATACACCAATTTTGAAGCAGAGCCTTTTCAATAGCAACACAACTTTCATTTTCACTGTAGGATGCCACAGGCAGTCCGGAGTTTGAAATATGTATGCTGGTCACATGCAAACATGCCACAATGTGCTGGAAATCTGCCACTTGTTTATGATTTCCCATCTTGTACATGGCACCGTCTCAACTATTTAAAGCAGAGCTAATATTTTTTTCCGTATGTATCAAAATCACTCTGGTCTTGCTATTTATTAGTGCATGTAAGCCTTCCTCCTGTCCCCTCCTTTCTGTGTTTTAAAGGTTTGCAGGTAGGAAAGCGGCCGTCCAACAGTTTCAGCCTCAAATTTGATTACTCATATGCTACTTCTGCTACCACAACCCACAAATCATTCTGTTTAGTGAATAAAACAAGGGAAAAAGCAAAGGGGGAGTGTGTTTGCAGGTTGCTGTTCTGTTGCGATGCACGCACTGAGCAATGGGGCACATGTATGTGCACACGCAGGCTCCAGCCAGGCTCCAGTGCTTCTGGTACAAGGCTTTGGTTCCTTCATTGTCACTCTGCTGCAGTTTGCATCGTGCCTCCAAATCCTCACTGAGCTGATGTCAACACTACTTCATGCATGCACCTCAAATAAGAACATGGTCATGCTTTACAAGGGAGGAATTCTCAGCTCCTGGCTGCTGTCTGCCACAGCAGTGATTTAGAACAGGCGCACGCCTTTCAGCAAACCTCTGTGTTTTCCTAGTAAAATATGAGATCTGTTTAAAAAGGACCTAAAATTCACTGTCCATCCCATTTATATTTTAACACCTACACACTGCAGATAGAGACTTCACTCCATTAATCTTTCTAGAATGATGTTCTGACAAAGCAGTTTGGTTGTGAAAAACTGCAACTGTTTACAGAGCAATATTAGGTTTTCTCCGTAGCGGCTCCAGGGCTACGAGAAAACATTTGGCATAACCCTGAGAGTTTATTTAGCTTGCAGAACACTGGCAATCCACTTTCAAACCAAAATGATGTCTTGTCAATTAATAATTTAACATTCTGCACTAATCTAATGCCATGCATGCAAACCAGCTGAACAGACTTCTCCAGCAATGAGAGCCACGGTCTCTCTTCATTTACCCAATAGTCACAATAAAATTCTCTTGTATAACCAAATATTTAATAGTCAGAGAGTGAAAACACAGAAATGCACTGTAAACATAGTCACCAGCTATGGCATTTTAGTACACTGTCTTAGGATTTTGGTTCAGTCCTGTGAATTTCCACATATTTCTCCTGTATTTCCAAGTTGCTACTTATATACATGGCTGATCCTGCCTGATCTGAACCTTAAAGTCATGAGCCACCCATCCTCATAACTCCACACACTGAAACAGAAACGAGCAGGGCTTCAGCCAAGCACATGTGTACACACAGGCACCCAGAGGAGTTTGGTGGGTGCTTATGGAGACAAAAGACTTTGTAGTCTGGATCTTATCCCTGCACTCCCATAAAAAATGCTTCCTTTTGCATACAGGCCGTGGGCACCGGGTTGCCTGTGCCCAAAGAGGAGACATTAAAACTGGTTCTTATACAAACAAGGATGAAGATCATCACGTTGGAAGGTTTTATGTGCTATTTCCAAAAATAGTGTATTTCCATATAAAGGTGCTGGAGGAGGAGGAGGAGGAGGAGAAGCGTTTTAAAGAAGGTTGGGGTAGTTCTCCTGCCAATTGCTCAGTAAATGACCTGTCAGTTTGATGCAAACACTCTCCCTGCAACGCCTCAGCTTGGGCGGGGGCAGGGATGGGGAGAAAGGAGGGAAGGGAGAAGAAATTGCTCGACAGAAGTATTTTTAATGACCCCCAGGGAGAGGTCACCGTGGCGCAGGCTGACGTGAGGTACACCCGGGGGCAGGCAGCCTTCATCCTCCTCCTCCTCCTCCTCCTCCTCCCCAGTGCGGCTGCTCCCGTCCCGCTGCCCTTTCCTAAAGGAAGCCCCCAAAAGCACGATTAATAAACAAGGGTGTAGCGACCGCCCGGCTAGGTACAACTCGAGTATTAGTTTTTGTTAGAAGAATTTCAAAAATAGCTGAAGAAAATCTGTGACTCAATGGAAACAGCCTTTCCAGGGGCGGACTGTCAGCCACAGGAAGATGAGTGTGAAACAGGGCCAGGAAGGTTTACGTGTGCTGAAGTACAATCTCAGCATTACTTGGTTGGGGGTTTTTTTACTGCTTCTTTTGTCTGTGGGATTTTTCTTTTTTTCTTTTTCTTTTTCTTTTCTTCTTTTTCCTTTTTTCTTTTTTCTTTTTCTTTTTTTTTGACAACATCCTGCCTGCCTGTCATTAGAAGTAGGAATGTATTTCTTTGCCTCTATCAGATCTCAGTTAATTAGCCATCGCTGCAGCAGGCTCAAGGATTTAAATTCAAAGTGAAACTCATTCTAATCAGAACTACAGCAAACCGGGGGTTTTGTTTGACTTTAACCCGAGTCAGTTATTGTATCACTGATGTACATACTGCATTACCAGCTGAGTGCTTTCAGCATCCCTCCAGCAGTGTGAAATATTTAATCGGCACAAGGATCCAATCAGCACAGCAGAGGGGAAGCTGGTGTGTGCATCAATTTACGTGCAGTTGAAAAGCAGTAAAGCAGGTCAGAAACATATAACCTTCTCCCTTTCCCCCTCCTCCTTCCCCTCCCAAACAAATACACAGCACACCAGAAGAGTTTTGGCGAGAGGGGGAGGGATTGAAAGCCACATGAATCCAGATAGGATGGGCAGACAATAAATTAGTCACTCCTGCCAAAGGATGACAAACACTGCCTGAAACAGAAGAGGGGAACAGTGCACACCACCACCCCCAGACATGCCCCCCAAAATCCCTTCGCCAATTAATTACATTGTGCAATTGTTTCGTTTTTAATCTTTGACTTTTAAAGCTGGAAAGATGGCTGAATGATTACCCCTCCAGTGTGTGACATTAATTACAAGGAAAGCACATGCCAGGAAATATTGAAACAGTCTTTCTATTAAGGTGCAAAATGGCTTTTGATTTTCTAACGTGCCACATTTTCCAAGAAAGGCCTCCATTAATACTATTGGTATTAAAAATCTGGTTTAGAAGCATTCACAAGTTCTTCCCCACAACAGCAATTTTATAAACTGCAGTTCTCAACAGCTAAACTTTTTCCGCTGCTAATTCTACCCTTGTATTTCTCTCCAAAGACAGCCAAGTTCCTTGTCTCCTTAATATTGTAATGAGAATACCAACATGCCATTTTCTTTCACAAGGGATCAGATACAACCTGAATGTTACATGAACAAATGTGTTCAATCCTCCAAGCAAAACCATCGCACAGAAATGTGACGACAGATGACGATTTAATTTGCATCAAAAAAACCCCACCCCAGCTTGTCAGCCTTGAGTGACCAAACTCTCAACGTGGCTGCTTAGGGGACAGGGCAGCAATGAAGAATTAACAGATTTATGTACAGATAGAATTTTCCAAACTGGTGAGTACTCCAGCAGTGGTAACCGTGGGCTTAGAAATGCACATATTCAGTCAAGAGCAATTAGCCTTTAATTTCTGAACTCATTAAACAGCTTGCTGACTGCAAAAACCAATGTGTTTTAAATGGTATTGCTAACTGGCAATCCACTTGTCAAAGCTCAGAATTAGCTGCTAAGTGACGTGTAAACAGCACTTTTAACTAACACGGAGTAGGGAGGAAGAGGATGCTATTTAATGAGAAAAGTCAGATTGATATTAGGGAACATTCTGGAAGTGCCTGTGCATCTTGAAGGAGAGGAGGAGGGGGAACTAGGGTTGGGGTTTTTTTAATAACCTCACAAATAATCCCTCCTCCTTTCTCTCTCTCAAACCATGCCAATGATCAAGGAAATGAGAACAAGGCGCTTGATTCACAGCTGACTCTCTCTCCTTGTTACATCAGATCAAGAAGGAGCAGTGTAACAGGGAGGGGGGAGCCCATTTCTGCAGAGGAAACAAATCTACAAGCAGGCATTTTGTCTGCTACTCCTATTAATTAGGCCAGTTTTCTGTCAGAAACAGAGCTTTTAAAACCTGCAGCAGAGTTGCATGTGTGCCCACTCACACACATGCTGCATATATACATCCAGAAAATTAAATATTTGGGGGGGGGGGGGGGGGTAAACGTCTCCCCAAAAAAATCTTCAGCTACTTCAAGAGTAGTTGTTATTACCTCTTACAGAACTGGGAGAAACTGAAAATTGGGAACTCCAAGCCCTCTGTCTTTGCTCAGACCACTATTCAACGCATTAATTTTTTTTTTTTTTTATGGGGGCCATATAATGGCCTAGTTCCTCTAGGGACATGGGTGGTTTAGACAGATTAAAAAAAATTAACTTCCCCTCCCTAGTCCTCCCCCCATGACAAAGAATGCTGTGTGAGCACACATAAGAGTAAAATTTAAAGCCAACTTAGAAGTTTGAGAATCCCAAGGAATACCACTTGACTAGATACAGATAATTGATCAGTCATAATAAGAGGAGGATACAGCATGTAATATTATTCTGTTAATGACACTTCAGAGAATGCATGAAAAAACTATTTAGAATGACTGAACTGTACAAATACATTAGCAGATGTAGAAAATACTGTGTAAATTTAAGAAACAAGGGAATTACATGCTTTCACTCTAACTTAATGGAAATGCAAATGATAAGACAATGCTTAAAGGGAAAGAAAGGTATACAGCAGTGCTGGGAAAGAATATTAAAGAGATAAAAGAAGTGCTTATGAAGGACTGTGTAGATCCTTGAAACTAAGACACCACACAGTCATTATTCCAGAGGCCAAAGAGAGAGTAACAAGCAATAAATATCACAGATTGTAAATAAAATGGAATGTAGAAGAGAATGAGACAGAACTGACTGGGCCCACTTCAAAACAGCAGCAGGAGAGGAGCACAGTGGCTAAGGAGAACACTACATTGCCATTGCCTTCACACATCAAGATTGAGATGATTACATAATGCATCTTTAAAATGGAAATTATCTGCAAAATTTAGTCCCTAGTCTTCAGTTTTGTCTGAACTAATTTCTAAACTACTCCCATGAACAATGACAGGAGAAAGCAATTTGTATGTTGAGTTTTTTGCTATTGTAGTGGCAAGCACTTGGATAGTTTGGCCATGGGAACTCTCCAGG
Organism: Eopsaltria australis; assembly: GCA_034509425.1. Taxonomy (NCBI): domain Eukaryota; kingdom Metazoa; phylum Chordata; class Aves; order Passeriformes; family Petroicidae; genus Eopsaltria; species Eopsaltria australis. Next base: position 599,552 of record JAVTVJ010000527.1, read on the forward strand.
GAGCTGCAGAGTGACAGTGACCTGTGTGTGCACTCAGAAAGGATTCAAGCACACAAAAGAAAGGTGGGAAGAGATCGAGGGGAGCTTCAGCACTTTTTCCCTAACTTTTTTACATTTCAGAATCAGAATAAGCATTTCCCTTTGAGTGCAAAACATCACAAGCACTTAATACCAACCTTAATACCAATCAGTCAACCAGACCCTTTGCCTGGAACATTTATCCTAGCCAGTAGCTTTCCTTCTGTTAAAAGTCTGAGTACAAAAAATGACCAGGTTGTCAGAAAGAACTGATGCTCTAGCTCTCCAGTTCTGCAGTGCACCCAATTTTTTTTACATTCCCATTTGAGTTAATCTTTTCTTCTGCAAGAGTGGAACACCCTTCAGAGCACAAGGCAAGGATTAGGTGGCAGGTTCATGCAGCAGCCCCCAGCGATTTGAGTTCAAGTATAGAACAAGTGATAAGTAGGAATGAAAAAGAAAGTCTTTCTTCCAGTTCCAAAACCATCTGTGGTGTAACTCCCAGCTTGGAATAAGATTAGTCTGTACTTGGGTGAACTGTAATGACACAATTTAGAAAAAGAATGAGACAAATAAGTGGCAATACCAAGTTTGCTCATTCCACTGGATTCCAGCTGAGCAGGAGGTGTTAACAACACTCAGTGTGGAAACAGAAGCTCTCTATCCACCTTCTCTATGGATACTGTGACTACAGCCTGCCCCATATCATTTCACTCCTGCTTTTCCCTGTATTTACTTTTTTTTCCTACAGGATCGAAGCCTTTAAAAGGAATTGTGGAAAAATAAAATTAAGCTTAGTAATGATGGCCTTCTCCAGGAGGTGAGGGAAACAGGTCATGTTTTACCAAATACAGTGTGCCAATATGAATTCCCAGTTCTTCCAAGGGAAACCATCTCCTAGTCCCTTAATCCTCCTCCTGTGACACCTCGACCAGTGTGACTGCACCAGCATTCAGATAGTTGTGCAATAAACCAGTAGCTCTATTAATTAAAGCTAACCTGGCAAAGGAAAAACACTCTAGCTTTTAATACAGATGAATTTCCCACCTCAGATCACACCCTTTGCTCCAAAAACAACTGGGCCTAAGTGGTAGGAGGCACTGAGGAGGAAGAGCGAAGGAGGAGGGTAAAACACTGTTCCAGGAGAGTGCTGGGGTACATGAAGTTTAATAAGAGTACTTCCAGTAGTAATCAATACTCACTTTTTCCAGTTGTGTGTCGAGCAGCCTGTGTGGAAACATGTCCATTTCCAGCAGACTGCTGCCTACAACACAACCAATGATCATGTGCAGACTCAGCAGAGAGCCTAAAGGCTGCATGGACACAAGGCATAAATGACCCTCTCAACCTCAGAAGATTATAGGTCTCTGTCAAGTCATTTAGATCTAAAATCTGACCTGCCTTAAAGCATTAATAGCTTGTCAGGGAATATGTTCTGTATATTCTACAGCCACTTCAACGAAAATAAATCCCTTTATTATAAAAATTATTCTATTTTTATACTTAATAATTCTAAAAACAATTTCTACCTACAAACCACCTTCACAAAAAGAGCTTATGCACTACAAGTTCACACCTCAGCTAAACAGACACTAACATCCCCACATAGGCACATCCACCTACCAGACACTGCTCCCAGTCTTTTGCTGACATGATGAATAAGAAATAAATCACAGAATAGGAGCCATCAGAAAAGCAACTCAACAGAAATCATTAAAAAGGAAATCAGTCAAATGCAGAGGGAGAGAGGAGGCAAGGGAGAAACAGGACATTGAGAGAAAGGCATTTGAAATTTCAGATTTCTTGACAGCATTCTTTCCAAAAGCCAAAAGCAGGCTGGGCTGGAATGCAGTGCTCTCGTAAAGGCAGATGCATTCAGTTTTTTTAACTAAGAGTTTCAGGAAGAAGTAATTACAGCATCAGAGATGTTTTCTTAATGTGAAGGTGGACAAAACGGCAAGAGACAAAGACTGCTGAATTCAGCAGTAGCTAAGTCTATAAATGGGCTAAGCAATCTGTAAATGGAAACTTCTCCAAGCCAGAATGAAAGTAAAGCTGTAAGTATTTCAGCAGCGAGCATGACTGACTCTCCTGCTACTCATTATATAAGTATCATCCATTAACATCATTGCACTTCGGGGCTTATTAGCACTTCCACTCTGCAACATGATAGACGTTTATTAGTTGATTGTTTATCTGGGGATGGTGTGGATAAAAGGAAGATGGTACATATGTTGAAACAGGGCACAAATGTTCTCAGCTGAGAGATCTGGTTTGTTGTTTTTTGATGCGCTCTAAGACATGTGATCAGTTTTCTAAGAGAGTTTGCTGGCTACCATGTAGTCTGTGAGTACAACAGGACTTGCAGTGCCACCTATGCATAAGCTGCAGAGAACAGGGCAAGTCTAGTCTGGAATGACTGGAATATGGGGGAGGGTAAAAACACAGGCTATTGATGCTGACAAAAAGGCATCAGAGCAGGCAGTGCAGTCCTTATGCTGTTCCAAGAGGAACTCTAGGTCTGAGAAAAACAAAACTCAACCCAACTGTCTTAGACTGGCACACGTACATGTCCAGATGAGCCTCGCTGCTGGCATAAAGGGGAGGTGAGGCGCCCACCCTCAGAGCAAGGCTGTCGGGCCAAGGAAATGAAAACAGGCCTTCAGATTTTGAGATATTTACTTGTCTTCCAAGATTTATGCTTCTCTAGTTCCCCATTAGCTGAATTCAGATCTATAACTGGCACACCTCCAGCTCAGGGCACTTCTGGGCTAGAGTCAGAAGCAACTTCTTGTCTTGGTTTGAAGGCCAGGTGTCTGCCAAGGAAGGTGGGAACCTCCCTTGAAATGGAGAATATGATCCCCTTTCCTCTGAATCATTATAACTGTGAAATTAAGAGGCTTTCAGGCAAAGATACGGGAAAGGAACAGCAGTTCTGTGCTGGGGTGTGCGTGTGTCCCAAGGCAAACAAAGAGAGCCCACAGCCGCTCCCAGCCTCTCCCTGCAGGGGCTTCCCCTTGGCTGCAGTTCCGCTCGCGGCCGCCAGGGGCGCTGCCGGCTCCGGCCGGGCCGGGCGGGGGCGGTGATTCCCCCGCGCCTGCAGGGGGCGCTGTGGCGGCAGGAGGGGCGGGCAAGGGGCTTCCCTCGCAGAGCCGCAGGGGCAGGCGGGAATTCACCCTGTGGGCTGAAGGATAAAATGCACAAAGGGGAGCGAAAGACATGAAATCTCAGCCGACAGCTTTGCAAGAATGTACTGATCACTTTGAAATATTCACTCTTCCTACAGTTTGCTTCTGTTTCGCTCAGTTCAAGCGCTGACAAATCCATTTCCAGTCACTGACGTGCTGTCAGAATGCTGCTGGACACTGGACACAGCACTAAGGCCACGGAAAGACACGGCAGTGCTGGCAGTTTGTGCCTTTCAGTTCCAAAAGATCGTGAGATAAGAAAAAGGGCAAACAAAGCCTTGAGTGTAAACATTTGATCATTTTGAAATAATTTGACTAATATCTACCCACGTCTCACTCATGCCCATTTTTGAGTTCCAAAATTATTGGTTCAAAATTTTGCTCTTAATTACATTAATATTAAAGGACACGCTGGAAGATACTGTAAGAACAATTCTTTCTGAACACTTCAATAAATGAGCATGGCTTTCCTTTTCCCGCTTCAGAGTCATCTTTATTACCTTTTTAAACATTTTAATTGTTTCTGATGTTTCACCTAAGAGGAATCTTATAGTGGAGAAAAACTGTTTGGCTCGATTTTCCTTGAGTAATTCTCAATGGAAATTCTCATTAGAGATCTGACCTTACATTTAAAGAACTGCAAGAGAAAAAAGCGTAATTAATTAGTCACATTATTTTTGCTCCAGCGTATGAAGGAGATGGGGGCTCATCCTGCAGCCCTTTCACACAGTAGCTGTGGCAGTAATGACTCTGGGAATGCAGACAGGGAGAGTGGGATCAGACCCTTCAGCATAAGATAAGCATAAGCCAGGCCAGTGGAGGCACAGATCAAGCCAGAAATTCTCCTGCTTCTCAGCTGTGACCATTTGAAACTAGCTGCACTCAAGGACTGAACTCTCTGTCATCGCCTTCCACATATTTCACCACAATCCATGTATTTCAGACTAATGACAAAACTCAGCAGTCTCACTTTGTGCAAATTAAGACAGTAAATGTATTTCATTGTGTTCTAATTGTATGGTAAGCTCATATTTTTAGTGGGTTTTTTTCATATTCACTTTCATTTCCTTTTAGCTAATTTATTAATTTATCAGCTGTCTTGAAACATAATGCAGCCACAGTGCATTTCATTTAATGCAATTAAAACCCCTTAATGTTTTCTGGAGGGAATGTTTCTCAAACAGAGTAGATCTTCCCTCTGGGAATTGCTGAACAATTTGGAGCAATGTAATCCAGAGAAGACCAGTCTTACTGATGGATAATTTTGTTTGTCAACACTTTCCCTATACAGAAGCTCTTTCCTGGGCAAGACAAAATTCCAAAACCTTTACTCAGTCATTGAGTAAATCTTTCACTGAACGTGTTTCCCTAAGTCCTCAGTCTGTTGTTTCCTTCTCAGTTTGCACTCAGAATTCTCAAGGTGATCCTACCCTCAAAACAGCAGAGTAGAGAGCTACTCATACCAGATCACTTTGTTGGACACACAAACAGAAGATGGAAGATCAGCCATTCCTTTCCAAAAAACAAACCAGAACTAAAGGCAGGAACTGGGGCTAGTGGCAATGAAATTTAACTTAATTCTGACTCCAAGGAGTATCAGTGTCACTGTCCACTCCAGAGCCAGCTGCCTTTTACTTTCACTGTCATTTCTCATGGACTGAGAGCACATGGCAAAAATACTGCAGACCTAAAGGCTTGGCCTTGAAAGCCTCTGGATGGTGCATAGCAATGCAGACTGCCATTCAACACCACATCATAGCTTGTTTAGCACAGGGACCTCACTCACTGTATCAAATTCATCCCAATCTTTTCTGTGCAGCTGAAGACTGGACTGCTACAGAAGCATGCAAAGAGACATCAGGAGTTGGCCACCTAGAACTGAAACTTATTTGCAGGAGAAAACAATTAAATACTGCAGCCAAGTTCAAAACCCAGAAAGCATAAAATGGTTCTGTTTGCCTTTAAACAGTTCTTTCTGTGCTTGCCTGTACATGACAGCTGCTTTTTCAATTTAACCATCTTAGAGCAGACTTCATCATACAAAGTAAAGATGGCATTCACCTGCAGAGAGCTGGTAGTTTGAATGCAGTGCTGAGAGACAATCTGTTTCATGAAGAAATGTGAATGCAGAAAGGGAGCAGAAAGTCAGCACTGTGCAAACAAGAACCTTTGTCTGTTCCACACTCCACAAATATCCATTCATAAAGAAGGATGAGAAGATTTTTAAAAATAAGTTCAATTAAAAAAAGTTTTAAAAAAATTCTATCTGACTTCTGAGCTTTAAGCATGGCATAAGATCAAGTGCCTGTTCTTTGTAAAGAATGCCCTTTGCTGTCCCTTAGAAATCCAACAATTCTGAAAGGGCAAAAGCTGGGAAATGATTGTGAACATGACTTGTTTAGATGCTAAATAGTGCTGAGCACCTAAAATGCCTCTGATTTCACTGGAAGATGAAAGGCTCAGAACTCCATGGGAACTAGACCTTTTCCATTTTAAATGAGAGACCACTTCCCAAGAAACAACAAAGATTTCTGCTACAGAGGTGAGCGTTTTAATATGGTGGGCAAAGTAGGAAATGAAAAGGAAGAAGAGAAGACACTGTATGTATATCTGAGCTACCAAACTATCCCAGAGAAAACCAACAGGGCCTATCACTTTCTAAGCTAAGCTTGAGAAGCCAATCTGGTTAATGGGAGCTGCACCTGGCCCCTGGGCACAACTGTCCTGTGGCAGAACATGGGCTCTCAGCAAAGCACTGATTGCCTTGGCCAGCTCATGCAAATATTTCTGCTGCAAAGAGTCAGGTTGGATGTCATGTAGACAGACTACTGAGGAACCCAAATCCTGCCATGTTACCAGGGAGGCAAGCCTGCAACAACAGCTGTTCCTAACAGCTGTGTTATAAATTTATGAAGTAGAAGTCCTGACACGGAAACCCAAGATGAAGTCAACTCCCTTATTCTGTCAAGTGGATATTTTTCTCATTATTCAACACTTAACAGGGATGACAAGTTTAAATAGTCACTCATCTTCTGTGCCATTATGCCTCCTGCATGATTGCTTCAAATTAAATCTAACAGTCAATGAAATAGTCAATATTTAATTTACTCATTGCAGGTGGCGATTTAGCTCCAGTTATGATATCATTTAGTGACAGAAATATCAGTATTTATCACCTTTTATGACTCTTCAGGAGATATGGGGTTCCTTCATTAGGCAAAATGTCCATGCACCTTTGAGTCATATGTCACTCTCAGAGTGTGGATTTTGAACACCAGGCTCCAGTTCCTTTTCCCTGCTCTCCTGGGTGCTCGCTGTCAGTGAAGAGGCACAAGGGCACTGTGTGCCTTTCCAGAGAACCAGTAACGTAACTGAGACACTTCCATTCTTCTAGGAGCACCCACTGCCTAGCTAGTGGTGCAGAACATTTGGATTCAGGAGAAGCTGATATCCCAGTGACAGTCCAGGGCAATGAGGGTTAGTTCTCACTCCTTTGACCTTGCTGGCTTACTTATATAAAAGGCATTACACAGGTAGAGTATGGGGGGGGCAAGCAGAAACATTTTAGTGACATTCATTTCTGCCTTTTTTAGCACACAAGAGTTCATCAACTGAAGACAGATAATTTTTGCCCTGCTTCTAGAGGAGAAAACAAGCAGCAAGGTTATTGCTCCCTTTTAATGATCATGTCACAACCTTTTGCTTTTTATTAGCACTGTTTGAGGTGAACAAAAATATGCACTTCAACTCCCTGATGAGAGAGACTTTACATTGAAACCCCTTCCTCCTGAAAGATGGGACTTCTCCATATACCAGCAGTTACTGAAATATAGAAGATCTCATTACTGTCCTGCCATGGAGAGCTCAGCTTTCACTTAAAGGTCAGAAATTAGAAAGAAAAGGTACCACTAGGCTGAGTATTCAACTATCTCTCACCCCCTCTCATGCTGAGAGGGAACTGGGGGCCAAGTCTGCCTTAATCACCACACAGCTCAAAGGAATATTTGTATAAATATTTGTATAAAGACCAGCATTGAAGCAACTCCCCAGGAGGTGAGTGAGGAAGTATTTCCAGGAGAGGGGGTGGCAAGTGAGCACCCACTGAAAGTTGGAACAGAGCATCAGCAGGTGAGCACAAAGACTTTGGCCCTTCTCCCCATGAAAAGCTACAGAAGCTCATCTGTGGTTTGGGATCAAGGCAGCTTTGTAGGGCTATGCCTCCAGATGGCTTCTTCCACTCCTTAGTTTGCTGGGAATTTCTGCCTGCAGAAAAATGCAGCAGAGCTGTTCCTCCATTGCCCTGCTCAGGGCTCCTCCTGTGCTCTGCACATCCCTCCCTCCTTGCTCCCCACTGACTGCAGCCACGGCTTCCAAACACAGATGTGAGCACACAAAAACGTGTCCCCTCTACCCACTGGGACAGCCACAAACAGCTCAGCCCAAGACAACAGCACAACATGTGCAATTACACAGTGGGTACAGAAAGTTTTGTGAAATGCACTTTTGTTTCCTTTAAGTGTCCTAGTGAAAAAATCTGCTTTCAGATTAATTTGGGTAACAATCTGCTTTGTTAATCATGTGTTTGCATATGCTTGTTTGGAAATCCATGTGTTGTGTATGTCATTGCACAGCACACAGTTATACTTTGTTTTCTGCTAATGTGTAAAGATCTGGTTGAAAAACAAGCACACTTAACAAAAATATCTCTTAAATTTTGTCTCCATTTTCCATCACAATCCCTTCAATCTGTTGGTCCTGTCACAGGCTTTAGTGCCAAACAACAAACTTTTCTGGTCTTCACTTAGAAATTTCTCTCTTCAAATTTTTGAACCAGACCAAAAGTATTTCTAATCTTTATTAAATTGACGTAGTGGAATAACAAGCTTGATACTACAAAGATTTTATGCTTCACAACACCAGAGAATTCTAATAGTTTTTATGGTGCATTGAATTTCCAGGTCTAAACACAAAGCGGGGGGTGGGGGGGGGGGGGAGTGGTACTGCACAATAAGGGAGAAAGAGATTTTGTAGCCATATGCTCATCCTCATAAAGCTGAACAGTCAATTAATGAGTTGAGTAATTTCATATTTGCAGCTATTTGAAAATAAGATTGTGCCCATAGCTGAAGAGCCTTCTTTCTGCTTAGAGATCAATTTTTATTTACCTGCATTTTGAATATGAGTCCTTATAAATCCTGGGTTTGTTGTTTACATTTATGCATGTGTTAATGATCCCATGTGGAAACCCCAGCTCCAACAATGGAGAGCCAGATTGGATCTTTGCCCCAAGCACCGTGGATACTCCTCAGCATCAGTGTTGGGAGAGAATTAAATCTCAGCCTCCCCTTTGCTGCTAGTAATTTGCTGCTGCTCTATGGCAGCAGTAAATCACCATGCACCAGCCCCACCCCCTGAGCACCTCGGGTGACCCAGGAAAGCCCCACTCCTCCATCCACCTGATCATGGCCATGGGAAGAGGCAGGAGGAGGTGCACCACACCTGCATGGCTGCTACTCCAGGCATCTGGAGGTAAAGTAATGATTTAGCAAGGGTTTGCTCTACATTTATAATGTGTGCATTTCCAACCTGACCTGGTGCTGCCTCATGGGTTGTCTGCATGTTGACATTCACTGTACCTCTGGCCAAGTTCTGTCACCTCAAACTGCTCCAAGATGCACCCATGCTTTGCAAATGGTTGGAAAATCCCTCAGCAAGTCCACAAAGGTTGCACAGAAGTGTAGGAGATGTGAAAACAGTTGGGCAAAAGAGTGCTTTGAGGATAGTGAGCTGTAATTCATCAGCCAGCTCTTCCAGCCTTCTAGCCAGATACAAGAAAAGTCCCACTGTGAGGAGAGCACAGGTCTCCAAGCAGGAACAGGGTGCCTCTGGTTGGGAAAAGCACAAGGGCTGGGAAAGCAGCAGCAGTGACCTGTTCACCTTTGAGAGGTCCCATGCCCCATGTGGCTCAAACCCACACAGGCTTTACTGTGTCTGCCTCCAATCCCTCACCCTGCTTGGCCCCACTCTGCCACCCAACCTCATCACCACAACAACGTGGGGCTCATTGGGAGAGGTCAAAGAGCACAAGAAATGACTCCTGAGCATCTGCCAGGGCTCCTCAGCCTGCAAACCTACAAACCTATCCTCTTCAGTATTGAGTGCTTTGGGTATTGAGTGCTTTGGAAAATCTGGCTGTAAATCCACAGCCCACTCCTTTTGTTTCGTTAATTGACTGTGGGGTTTAATTTCTTCATCTCACTTTCTCTCCTCAAGTGTAATACTGTAATGAAGGCAGCAGATACAGGTTCATGTTTCTGAGCTCAACACCCTATGCTGCCTGTGGTGATTCACACTTAGAAATATATTCTGAGTTATCCCTGGCCTTCAGTATAAATATACCTCCAAAATTATTTCAAGTCCAAGTAGGCAAATGATTACTTGAATTTTAAATAAAGGCATTGCTAAGGACTAGAGACATTATAGAAAGACCACCTCTGGCTCATGAAGTCCCTGAGCCACAAATTGTGGAAGGTTGAGTGGAGCTTCCCTGTTTCCCTGCCCTGCTCTAATGCCTTTCCCCAGTACCTGTTATCCTGGGCCACTCCACTCTCAAATTCTTATGAATAGTTTTGTGTTTAAGAAGTCAGCACCCCCCATGACAAACACAAGCCAAAATTTCTCCAAATGAATTTGGGGTGATCAATGAACCATGGTAGAATTTGTTCTGTTTGTAGTTCTGCCAAAAACTCAGATTAGAGATGCTCACTTCTGGAACTGACCCTGAAAGTCCAGAGAGAAGCAAAAGCTATTCTCACCAATGCCAATCTCTCACTCATGCCCTTACATCTCATCAGAAACCCCAGTAATTCTCCAAATCATGCCAAAAGGACACAGGATAATAATTCCACAGGAGTGTCTCCTAAAGTAAGCCAATAAATTCAGTAGAAAGAATTACTAAACTCAGTATGATTAACCAACACATTAAATTCTAATGATCAAGTAGCTTGGACCAATATTTACCAGCACCTGCTGTTGAGTTGATCAGAATACAGAACTCTGTGCATGGAGGAGATAGTCTGTTATCATGCTGCAGCTTGTCTTTCACACCACATGCACCACTTACTACACAACTGAAGCACAGCTTCACAATTTTATTCAGCTGGTCTGCCACAAAAATTCAATTTAAAAACTGCATTATTGTAACTTGTGGATATGGATCCCTTGTCACTTCATATAAGCACCATTTCTCCACATTTAAGGTACAATTTTAGTAGGTGCTTTCCTTTACTTCCCCCCCCTCCCCAAGCCCCTTCTCTCTCCTGTGTTATTTCAATCTGACTAAAGTTTTCCTATCTGCTTCTCTGTACTTTTGTCATCCTTCCAGCATTCTAAGGTTGTACATTTTTAGAATCCTGTTCAGTGACTGGAGAGGCACATCCTTGCTTAATATGAAGGAAAGCAGGAAAGAATCGCTTCAGGTACCATGGAAGGGTTTTAAAGACATTTTGTTGCTTTCCCTGATTCTCCATTACTCAACAATATAGCATGAATTCTAAAAAGAAACTGCAAAAATGGTTTTCTGAGATCCTCAGGTCCAGACAGATAATTTCATACCATCAGAAGGTGAGACATGAGCCTCCTTGAGCATCGAGTCTCCTCTCCAGTGAGGAGGTGTTTATATCTTGCTGGTTCTCACACCATCTTGTTACCTCTGCTCCCCCCTCACCTACTCATCTATCCAGTCCTTTTTTGTAAGAGATAAAGCTCAACTCCATACTAAGGCCATTGTCAAAACACTGCCAGCCTTTCCCTTCCAAATTCTCTTTTTTTCCAAGCCTGAAAGTTCTATTTCAGCTGATTTAAAAACAGACTTCTCAGAGCTGAAAACATGCCAAGTGTTATTGATCCTGTGATATTTCCACCAAATATTAACTTATTTTGTGTTTTGAAAAATGCACTTCATCACAGTTCTGGCTCATAGATACACTCAGCAAGGCAGAGTCTGTGCCCTTTTCAGTTTCCAGCTGGGACAGTGGCCTGAAGGCTGCTTGAACTTGCAGCACAGCCTGAAAGCCAGGGAGAAGTGGACTGTCAAAGTGACCTACATTTTTGTAACAATTCTTTAGCTTGACAGAAAATCAGCCAGTCTTGAGGCAGCATCTCAAAATCCTGACTTCATTCTGTGCTCTCAGAGAACCACAGTGCTGAGTGGAGAATAATAAATGAGCAAGATGCTCTGATAAGGGATGTCCTAGCAGGCACAGGCTGGAGAGTTTGTGTGAAGGGCAAGACTTGATGCCAGATGGGACTTAGTCTCTATTAGGATGCTGTTGGCATGTTTACAGGATGTGTATGAAGCTAAAAGTAATAGAGTAACACAGGTATTTCTTTGTAATATAAGATTACATTTGCAAATACTGTTAACTGAAAGCTGCGTGGTTATGGGGAATGCCTCATTCATCCTAATACACTGCCTAAGAGAACAAGGCCAATGAGAAATCAATTTTAAGTAAATAATATTCACTCTTCCTACAGTTTGCTTCTATTTCACTCAGTTCAAGCACTGAGAAATCCATTTCCAGTCACTGACATGCTGTCAGAATGCTGCTGGACACTGGACACAGCACTAAAGCCACGTAAAGACACGGCAGTGCTGGCAGTTTGTGCCATTTCAGTTCCAAAAGATCATGAGATAAGAAAAAGGGCAAACAAAGCCTTGACTGTAAACATTTGATCACTTTGAAATAATTTGACTGATATCTACCCACATCTCACTCATGCCCATTTTTGAGGACTTACACAGCACAAGGAGGAATTCTGACATTGCTCACCCAAATTCTCCCCTAGTGTTTGGTTTGCATGGTTAAAATGACTGTTGTCCACAGGGCCATTCCTAATTTAATAAAACTGAAACCAGAACCATGCATTCTGTTATGGTCCAAAGAAAACTGTGCTTAAGCAGTGAAGAGGTCACACATGGTATGTGGCAAACTGCAAAGAAGACAAAGCCAACTCCTGATTTTTAATGTCCATGAAATCATGTCGGTATGTATTTATAATTGCTGATGCCACTGAAGAGCTCCTGAAGATCTGCACTGACCTTTGACAGGTGACTTTTGTAACACAGACAAATCACAACTTCCAAGTTGCTGATGTGAATACCTGAGTGCCTTAACCAAAACATCTACTGAGTGGAGCAGCACACCTCAGTTTGGAGAGGCAGAAAATGCAGAAAACACTAACTACTGTGACACACTGCTCTAGGGAACCCCTTCCTTCTCACATCTTTGATAAATTAGTGCTTTCAGCACTTGGGTTCCTTCTTTATAAATGCCAATAAGCAGAATGAGGCAGTCAAAACCTTATGTGACTTCTTGCTGCAGGTTAAGGGAATGCCTTCTCCAAGAATCAGATAATGACCACAGTGAAAAACACACAAGGCTGCAGGAAGAATCCAGGAGTCCTGGCTCCCACCCCATACTCTACTGCTTAAACAGCATTTTCCATAGGCAGTTGTGAACAGAAGATTTAAAGCATTCCAGCTGCAGGTCTGTAAGCACAAACTCTGGTTAGAGTGGAAGGCAAAATCAGTTAACAGGAAAACATTGCACGATTGAAACTCACAGCAAAGTCCTCATCTCTCAACCTCATGGTTATATTTCCTTGACTTTTAAAAGGTTACTTTTATATGGGATGACTAAGGGAAAATAATATTCTGTGGAATAGAATTGGTGAAGTCAAGGTTATTGATCCCAAAATAGTCTCAAGCAAATCAAATGGGCTTCTAAGTGATCATCAGCTCTTGGAACACCACACTCCACAATGCTTGCAAAATTCCTCACAGTTTACAAAAACTCCTGCAGCAGTTGACCATCAGGATAAAGCATCAAGGTCTCCAGTATATCTGCTCAAGTCCTTCTGCTACCAGTCTGCTTGGAATAAAGTGCACACCCAACAGTGGTAATTATTAGTGACACATGTGCATAGTTGTCTTAAGCCATGCAATTTAACAAGTGTCTTGTGTTGAAAAAAAAATACTCTCTTTCTTGAACTTCATTTGCTTATTTATCACCAGTGCGTGAGATTAAGTATTTTCTTAAAAGATAAAAAAAAAGACATTGTAGTAGTTTTAAAAAGAAACTATCAGCTCTAAAAGACACTATTTGAGCATAAATATTCCTTTTTGCAAAGTAAGAACTGCTTTGATCTCTTTGCTGCATTTAATTGATACATTTTGTCATGTCAGAACAGGAGGGGGTGTGGGGGGAGGGAGGAATAAAAACCAAAAGAGAAACAGCTTGAAATTCTAACAAAGGCCTAAGAAAACCATTTCTTCTTCCACATCCTGTACTTATTCTTTCCACACTGGTCCTGAAAACAAAACCCCAACTTTCATGGCAAAAGACACCTAGGGAGACTTTAGAGGCAAACTATTTATCTTCTTGAAGTCCCCTTTCACAACATTAAACTAATGTGTACTATTAATTAAGCCATACAAAACCCCCTCAAAATCTATTCCCCTCATCAAGGCACTACAAAAACAAAGTATGCTCCACTAATCTTTATGAATGTACACAAAAAGGCTGAGTCTTGATATAAAGTTTGCTGAGATTTTCCCAGTGAAAAAATTGCAGGGCTGGAGCCTCAGTTATCAGTAAAACTTGCAGTTTGGGAGTTAAGGACATGCCCCAGCAATCAGACTAAAGAACTGCCAGGGCAGTTAGATTGCTCTGCCAGTGAATATATTTAGCAGTTCTGCCCTAGCCTGTGTCTCCACTGAGACAATTCTGAAAAAGAAAGCTCTGTTTTAATAATCCTAATGCACTGGGCAGGTAAGAGGATGCGTAAAAATGTTGCCCTTTAAAAAAGAGTTAGAGGTTCTTTTAACTTGGGTATTAATTAAGGGAAGGAGAGGAGAGTATTAGATGGGAATGAAGCGAGGCTGTGGGGATGTGATTGGGAAGCTGGTTTCTGCCACACACCAAGTCAGAGGATGTGCCATGACCACTGGGCTGCTGCAGCACTGGCCTGATTTACTCTGGCTTCTGCTTCAAGTGGTCGTCAAAGCAAGTTCAGGCATGGTACATCATTATTATTTCATCAATTAAATGCACTATGCTCAGCTGGCAGCCAGTGAAGTCAGCTGTCACAGATGCATCCAAATCCAGGTCAGAGGGGGTCTTTGTTCTTAAAAAAAAAAAAAATTCACTGTGGAATGAGATGTTCCATACTAATCAAAACAGAAATGGTGGAAAAACCAAAACCTTAAGATCTAGCAGAAGTTGACCAAGGGGAAAAAATAGCTTGCTTTTGTCTCTCTCGTTATTTACACACTTTATCTTCTTGGACTCAAGGAAACTTCCATTAGGCAAAAATTCAATACTCAGCACCACTTCAGCAAAATGCCCTTGTTGCAAAAGGCTCTGAAATAATTCCAGGCATTTGAGGAATCTTTTTCTTCTCCAGAAATCTCATTGTTTCGTTTTGAATGCAGGAGACAAAGGAACAATAGTGCTCAGTCACTGGAATGCCCTCTAAACCTCCAAAGCCACTGCTCCCAGAAGCTTTGCTCTCCTAGGGTGTTGATGGAGGTGCAGTGACCTCAGCAAACACAAATCACACGGGTTTTCTTCTCCTCTGAAACAGCCACCCACAAAATTCCTTCACAAGCCATGTCACCACAACTGAAGAGCAACTTGGACTTTGCTGCTGTTTTCAAAACACACCTTTCCTTTGCTCCCCAATCTGTTTGTAAACAACGTTGATCTTACAGATGCATTGAGTGATCAGTACTGCTGGCTGTTGAAATCACAGAGACTTTTCAAAGGAGTTTTGTGTATTTTGTATCTTAGTTCTGTTAGCTCATACCACGATATTCTCATTTGTTCCAAGTCATTATATGCATGCCTTTATACAACATTGATTGTAGGGGTGAGTGACAAATATGTTTTCTTTTCAGTGGCTATCAGCTGACAAATAACTACCATTAATCTTGGTTCTCCATCTAAGACACAGGGATTTAGCCCCACGTCTTTCAGAAATTTATTTGGGAAGCAGTTCAGAAAAGAAATGGGTGTGTCCTTTCTGGAATAACAGCCAATGAACTCAGATGCCACGCAGGAGGTGGAGAGCTCAGCCAGCATCACTGAATTAAAAACCCAGCCCACACAGCTGACAGGGCTCCATTTCACCATGAGAAGCAGCTCCATCTTCCCTGCAGAAGCAGAAAGGCAGGCCAGAGGCTCTGCTCAGCATTCCTGAGGAGCTTCCAGACTGATTTTTTCCTGAGTAGTAAGATAATCAATACCGAAAATGACAATAATCAATAACGGTTGCAAACCTAATTACAAGCCATTCTCCATTCATACTGAACTGTCAGGATCATTAATAAAAAGCATAAGTGCTCTGACCTAGCTCCCCTTTCAATCAATAGATTCCCAGCCATAACATGTTCTTCATCCTTTATTTCTCTTCTTTTGTATAAGAGATGGAATTGACTACCTACAGAAAAGGTGTGCCCACAAAAACTTGTGATACTCTAGGCATGTCCCATTTTTAAAGGGAAGCAGAGCATGCTATAATAACTTGGGTGGAAGCCTTTCCTAGCAAGCATCTCAAGGCATTTGCACACTATCACATGAAAGCAGAGCTCCACTATCCTCAGCAGCAGATGGGGACACGGAGGCTGGGGCTACTAAAACCCAATGCTTCTGCAGATCATCCTCACACCGTGCTGCTGGCAGAACCTGAAGCACAGCTATTACAATATTTCAGCCACTGAAACGTATTTCATTTCATCTCTTTCCAAAATCCAAAGAGCCAGTAGACACTATCACGGGCCGGATGTTTCCCAATACAGCACAGACCAAGTTTATGCAGCTGTGCACACAAAGAAAGCCCTGAGAAGAGGTGCTGGCAGACTTGGCTGTAACAGTGACTTCATAAAGACAACGCTGCATTCACAAGACATGCAGAGTTCTGGAAGCTGAATGAACCTAGAGCACCAGGAGAACTCTGACTAGCTCATGCCACTTTGGGAAGTGGAGGATTGTTGGTTCAGGTTTACTGAATGACACTCACGGGTGCAATGGTGCCCAAGAACTGACCTTGCCAGCAAGGAACTGGCCTCTGCCCACCTGACAGTGGGAATATCCTGGGTCTTACTGACACAACTGGATCCTTAAAACAAAAGCCAGTCTGCATAGTTACATTTTGGAAAAAGACACAGGGTTTGGAATGGTTGCTGTTACTCCTCTACTAAATTTTCACTTTAGCCAAAACGAAAAGACAAAACCCAAAATGCTGCCATGACGTGACAGCATGGCTCTCACCTGCTCCCCTTTGCAGCTGGTACTAGTCACAGAAGTGGAATGGGAGCTGAGAGCCTCTTTGCTGTCAGTAAATAAAAGCAATATCTATTGAGACTTGATTAACTTACACCAGGACTGGATTATTTTAGTGAAACAAGACTCACATGGACATAGAAAAAGGTCCCTAATGACTACACTCTCATGTCTCAGTGCTGCCTTAGAGCAGATGAAACTCTAAAAGAAGTTTAGAGGGTTTCAGATAGGATCCTCAACCACTTTCTCTTTCTACACATTGCCTACAGCAAATGGAGAGAGGTAGTCTGTGGGAAAGCTGTAGGAACACATGCGCCAGTGCACCACTCCATAGTGACACCAGGGTTACTGTCACTTTAACGAGCTTCTACTATAGTGCTATTATCATTCAAAGCTCTTTATCATGCCAAGTGCAAATATTATGACTAGCTGAACATCTAGAGTAATCATTGCCGTAACTGTGTACGTGTACTTGTGTTTAATATTGAGGGCTGTTGCTGTCACCAGGCTATAAAAACCAAACTGGCATTAACATCAGTGCTGAGGATTTGCATACAGCTGACAGGGACAGAAGCTGGCACATTGCTGGGTGTGCACAATGCAGGCACTGCCAGGGGAATGTCTGACCAACAGCAGCCAGGACAGAGAGCTCCTCAGCAGCTGCCACTGCGACAGCCCATGGAGCAAAGAGGGGCACAACAAACAGGAGCACTGAAAACACTGCTGCCTCTGCAAAGACAGAAATTGTCTTGGGGTTGCCCCACCCAACAGAATCCAAGCTGAGGCTCCAACGTGTCTGGGGCTCTTTCAGGTGGGAAGCAAGGACCCTTTGAGGATGGGCCCCTATCAGATTGCACCTACAGCTAACGCTGCCTGGGAAGATCTGAGGCAATACAAAGTCAGCAGCCAGATGCTCAAAGGTGAAGTGCAGGTTCTTATTTTCTTGGAAAGGTCTACCAGTTGGACTTTGGTAGATTTTCATAGCATGAAAGCTTCCCAGCTATACTTGGTCACAGCAGACTGACACTGGTTCACCCTTGTGAGGTTACTCTGGGACTCAAGGCAAGGAGTGCTGCACTTGCTTCTGACATGAGGCTTCATCTTCCAGAGTTCCCACTGATAAGAGCAGGGGAAAACACTGGGCACTCCTGAAAACGTCTCCATTGATTTCTCAGTGCCTCAATGTGTAAAATAGTAGCATCTTACTGCCTGGGAAACGACAAAGTTCAGACAAGGAACTGCAAAAAGTTCTACAAGGAACTGTAGAAAAGGAGATGAGGTACAGTAACTGCAGTGGCCCCCGACAATTTCTGTAACAAAAGCAGTGCAAAACTGTCCTAAACATGCAGAGGTCTTGTTATTACTGTCCAAATGGTGCAGTATTGCAAAGGCTTGTGTCAAATTGATGGCAGAGTTAAATGCACCAAGTTACATCAGAGGCAAATCCACTGTCATTAACTAGGCTCTGCTCACAAATGAGGATTGCTGCAATTCCAATTTCTTACAGAACAAAGGCAGCAGACTGTTCAATGAACTAATGTTTAGTAGGATCACAAAAAAACTATATAATGGGCACATGATCACCTGAGGAACACCTTCCATTACTGACAGCAGCATGTCACTACAGCTACGTGAATTTTCAGGAACTTGCTCTTCAGAGGGAAAAGGGTACACAGTGAAAGAGCTGGACTGGAACAGGGAGGAAGGAGCATGTGCACCCTGGATATCTGTAACAGAATATAAACTCTGCCACC
Source organism: Eopsaltria australis (assembly GCA_034509425.1). Lineage (NCBI taxonomy): Eukaryota > Metazoa > Chordata > Aves > Passeriformes > Petroicidae > Eopsaltria > Eopsaltria australis. Next base: position 617,855 of record JAVTVJ010000527.1, read on the forward strand.
AAAACACTTGTTTTTGCTGGATTGTTTCACTGCTTTTCACTGGCACTAAATTCATCAATATGAATGGACAAAGTCAAGAGCCCTCCACAGCGGCACTAATTAATTTTCTTTTTCCAGAGATATTAAATCCTAAATCAGATTTTTCAAATTGCTACTTGGATCACTTGTGCTGGTACCAAACAATCTGAATTATTCATAACAATGGTGCTAATCAAATTCTGAAAAGCCTGGTGACCCCCTGCTCTTGCCTGATAACTGGGAAGCAGTACTAGAGAGGGCAGGAGGTTGCAAGATTAAAGTTAAAGAGGTTCAGGAGGAAATTGAAGCCAGTGATGCTTTATGTGGCTACATTGTGCTAAGAGAGCAAGCCAGCAGATCAGCCCTCCTACAAAAGGAGAGGGAATTTGCAGAAGTTTCCAGTGCACAACATCCAGAAAGGAACTGCTCAGGTGTAATACATAAAAACACAGCTATATTTTGCTAACATTTTTTATACAGACAAGTCTTTAGGGTATGTAGTTGGATATTCACAGTGCTAAAACACAACTGCATTATTCCCAATGACATATAATATATGTCATATAATATAATGCATATAATTATGAGCACAGCAGTAACAAGTTCTAAAAAACAATCACCATTGCTGTGTTTCCTATCCACGAACAGCAGCAAAAGTCAACCCCAAGAGGAAAGGTCAGGCACTTCTAGGGAATCTTTCATTTGCAAACAGATGGACAAAGCTGCATTGACTACAGGTTCCTTTCAATTCCCTAATACAGCTGCAGACAGGCACCATAACACACCTGGCTGCACCCCCTTATGTCATTTGGTCTGTGGTATCACCCAGGGTGACCTAGCAGAGGACACTGAGCATCAAACAATGCTAGAAAGTGCAAGAGAAAGAAAAGCAGCTCTTTTAAATACAGGCAACATTCCATTCCACCTAGAAGGGCACTTTAAATCCGAATTTCCTAACTATGATAGTAGATGAAATTCAACAGGGCAAGTATTATATGTTGAATACACTACTAAGTATGTTTTATGTAAAGATTAGATCTAATAAGACACTTGTCATATATTCCACAATCACCACATGATTTTTCAAAACAGATTTATTGAGGGTGACCAGTTGTATATAAGACAGTGTGACCTGTAATACTGTAGTTAAAGAAACACTGTCAGCTTCAAAAAACAGTGAAATTACTGTATCTATTACGGGGACAAATGGTGACTAAAAGTTATAACTGAACTACAGCAGCAAAGGGAAAACTTCCTCTTTTAAGTGAGCTTTGCTGTACACTTGACAGCAGCTTGTGTCTAGGTGGGTTGAGAGTTTTGCTTTTGATTAGCTGTCTCAGGCAGCAGCTATCTGGGGTAGTTATGCTCATATCCATTTACTTCCTCTTGGCAAAAGACTCTTAGAAGTGTTAGTGTGGATGTAGAATGAAGCTTTTATATTTTAAAATTACATACTTTAAAATAACTCAGTTGGGGTCTCTATTTTAAGGATGTTCTGTAAGTCAGTTTCAAAGGCAAAAATTTGCAGAGTTGCTAAAGCTCTGTTGTGCTGATGCTGAAATGATATAGATATATACATAGGGATAACATACCTATATATACATATGTGTACCCACAGAAGTTAATCATCAAACTACAAAGTGCAGTCTAATTTCAGACTTTGGTTGTTAAGACCATCCTGAATACTAGAGGTACTGTCATTTGGCCAAGTAACTAAGAAAAGATGTAGCTGTGAAGTTGGGCTCTGAGCTGATTTGGTTTCTCCAGGTTTTCTGAGAGCTTTCTGCAACAAGTGCAGCAGGTCATGACAAGCCCTTAATGCAACATTCTGATCAGTGAAAGAAACCAAGTAATGGTTTTAAAAACACAGTTTTTAATAGCTTGGTATAAAGATGTCCTAATTTAATTTTTAGGCATGTCTCTAATTTTTTTTTCATTGACAAAAATTCATGGTCTTAGGTTTCATAGCTTTCAAAGAAACAGTTGTCAGCTTTGATGGCTACAAATGTACACTGTCAGCATGATCCCATTATCACCTTTTCTTAAATGAATGTTAGGTAGTTTACTCCATCTCTAGCATATAGACCAAGACAATCAGTTTAATGGCCTATGCAGGTGACCTGCCAAAATCAAGACAAATTGAGCATGACAGCCAGAAGGTTACCTTATGTCTCTTCTAAAGCCTTATTTTAAGTTGCATTTAATTCTGAAAATCCAATTTTTCCATATTCAAAGCTCTTCATAGCATGATTAATTTCACCTACTCTTTCACTTAAATTTCCTGTTTCAGCCGACCAATAAATTTGCCACCTTCTATAATTCCAGTAAAGGAAGTTTTCTATGGACTGCTGTAATGACATTGTAGTTTACATACAAATGCTCTGAGGAAGCCCTGCATTCACAGATGGCTTTCCACTCATTATGACAAGCAGCTCACTTATAAGCTTGTAAGGCTCAAGCTAGAGAAAAGTATTCCATTTGCACTGGGAACATGCAGATCTCATATACTATTTAAAGAGATACTGTGCAGTTCCTTTTTGCTACAGCTGCAAAACCACATGGGCATAATTATTTCAGTGAAACATCTTCTGCTGACTAGGTAGATACCACAAAGACAGTGCAGCTGTTCAGAATAAGTCCAGATCCATAAACATATCTATAAGCTTTTGATTTCAAGGGGCTGTTAACCAAAATGTCTCTGTGAGTCTGCACACCAGTAAGATGATCTCTTCCCGCTCCTGCCACAAATGCTTATCGTGACTTTTGTCACACGACTCAAGCCCCATCCCTTTCCTCACCCATATTTCCCTGCCACAGGTGGACCTGAGTGAGCCAGTAGAAGAGGTTGTTTCTTCCCTGTGGGATACAGTCGCCCCAGAGGGTTTTATTCTCCCTTACCTGACCCCAAGGAGCCTCTTTGCTACAAATCCTGACCCCAGTAGTCCCTACTGTGTGTTACAGAGACCAAGGGCTGAGCAGGCAGGGAAGCCACGTTCCTCTCTCCAGTGAAGGCATCTGATTCAAAGTCTTTTCCAGTCAAAGAAGCAGCTCTTGTGGTATTTCATGAGGTCTGAAGGACAGGGCTGATGGGCAGTAGCAGGGATGATGGGCTGGGCTGTGACCTTTTCCATGGGGAACAAGAGGCCTTCTCTAGGACTGTCAAGCATCAGTATGAGCACATGCATCATTATTCCCTGGTTTAAACCTTACTTTTAAGAGAGTATTTGTATTATCCAAGCCACAAATTGCAGTAGCCACAGTGGAGATTTCACCAGCAAACAATGACAAGACGAAGGCATCATGAGAAGGAAAGCCAAGAACCAGCACAAGGGTAAAGCAATAGTGCACCACAGAAACACATCTGTCAAACAGTATTGCAGTCTGAAGTAATCAGTGCAACTAATTATCACTAATTGTAATATAGTTTCTGTCTTGCTGCTAATACATTTAGACTTGCTAATCAAATCAAACTATTCCAACTTGCTGTGCTGCTTCCAAATAAATATTTCATCAAGGATAAAAAACGAAGCTTTTTTCTTTTTTGGAGGGGTTTTTTTTTTGTGGGGTTTTTTAGTCATTTGTTTGTGGGTTTTGTTGTTGTTGTTGTGGCTGTTTGGAGAGGCCAGTGGCCTTTTTAAAATTTATTTCACACTGCAACAAAACTAGCTGAAAATGCTATCAGAAAGACTACTGTGGAAGTGCAACTATAACCTATCTTACAAGCTTCTGACTGTAATCCTGTAATGTTAGCTTTATATATGCACAGCATTTACTATTCCCTGCTGTGATTAGTGCAGTTTCAGCTTGAAAATTCATTTTGTTGCATCATCTATAGACTCTTTCAACTTGGAAGTATCCCATCTCCAAAGCAATTCATACCACACTGCACAGATAAAAAATTCCAGAATGTTGGAACAGAATGTTTACTTCTAACTACTAATTATTCTAATAAAATCAGATGGAAAAAGAAAAAAAAAGTCTGGTGCAAACTTTCCTTCAGTTCTTTCAGACTGTAAAGGAAATTAACTGAGTTCTGTTAAAATCTCACCTTAACTCATACTGAGCCAAGTTATCCATGACCATAAATGTACAGATTTTATAACATTTTAAATGTGCAGAAAATATGACCCATATCTGAGATGTCCTTGTGGATTCAGATGTCCCATTAGTAAAAACAAGATTACAGGATGGCAAAGAGCAAATTTCAAGTACCCCCAACTCCTGTAAATATTGTGGTCAGTATAAAAGCAGTTCCACATTACAGCACTCTGCCAACTTCTGCAGAGTTATTCCTGACATACATCAGAATCAGTCTCTATATTAAGATCTTTGCCTCAAAAATTCATAAAAGACCAAGTCACAGAGTAAAACTCAACATGTCCTTAAAAAGACAGGACCAGTGCCTGGATAGCAAATGAAAAAAAACCCCAAAAATCAAAGCAAATTGAGAGGAAAGTAAGAGGGAAGGTCTGGACTCTCAGGCTTGAACTGACAGACACAGAGATATAGAAAGTTTTTCATCAAAATTACTGAGGGAAGGTGTCACCTTTTTCAGTTACCATCAATACCTCTTTTTGTCAGGCTGACCTTTCAGTGTGTTTGGCACCAAGATTACATCACACTCGCTTTCTTTTCACTTTCCCCCTCCCCTTTTCTGTGCCATCCAAACTCAGAGAAGGATTGAAAGACAAACAGACAGATAGATACCTAGATAGACAGACAGACAGACTGACAGAGAGATTCACAGATAGATAACGTGGACTTTACTGCTGTCCCTTACTGGCAGAAAGAAGAAATAAGGATTAAAATCCTGCATGTTGCTGCTTTTCTTTATGACAGTGTTAAACACTCTACCCAAGATTATTAATAGCAGTTTCACAGGCTCACTCATTCACTTTCCAGCACGCATCTGTACAAACCATGCCATCTCCTGGTGCTTCCTGGCAGCTAAAAAAGAAATAGCAGTGTCAGAACTGAAACTGTCACCTCTATCTCCATACAGGGAGTCACCTCCTTATGATCCTGTATCTGAGTGCAGCACTGCACTCTGAAAAAATGTCCCATGGCTCTTTGGGTGTTTCATGGCTCTTCGTGGCTCTTTCAGGTATCACAATCCCAATGAAAAACGAAGTGCCACAAACAGAGGAGAGCCAGTACAACTACCACTGACAGGCAGAAGTTCAGTTTTCACTGTACAACTATTTTTCCTGCGCAGAGAGCATTACAAACATTAGAAATGCATCATCCTAAGGAAGTGACAGCATTAGATGCCACCATCTCTCAGCACTTTGCATTTTCCTGCTTGCCCAGCTGAGGTGGGTTTACCTACCTAAACAAACAGAAGGAGAGGTTCCCTCATGCATTTTGCTAGATCAGCTTTATGTTACACCTCCTGAAACACAAGTGAGGGAAGCAAAGTGACACAGCCATTCTGGGAATTAAAAGTAAGTTATTTCAATATTGAAATTATTGAGCTTGAAATTACCACTCTGAGGTGGAACATTGTCCCTCTAAATAGAGAGCTATTCAAACATTTTAACACGGACAACTGGATACAGAAATGCTAATAGTGACACTCCAGTAGAGGAAAATCAATCACACCTCCAGTTACAGCTGGTAATTAAAAATAGATGTAGTATATTAGCCCTGAGAAATAAAAATGCACAGCATTTTGACAACTACTGATTTGGTATTACTGATTGACACTCTGACACTACTGATTTGAATCACATTAAAACTCAGCTTCCTGCACATTTCCTGGGTACATATTCAGCAAAAGCTTGTTCCATGAAAGACTGTATGAACTTCAAGCAAATACACAAAGAAAAGTGAAAAGTGTGCACAGAAGTATCAATCCTCATCCCAACACCCTTTCTAGCATCAAACTAATTCCTGCCTATCATCATTAGCTAATTAATCTTAAAATGTTCTCTTTTATTTCTCCTGGGAAACAAGGAAATGTGGGAAAGGGAGACTGCTCAGACCCATGCTGGTTGTGGGTATCCATAAAGTCACAGTGTGCCTGCCAGCAGCTCCTCCACAGAAGCTCCACAGCCTCCATTGTGCCAGGAATTGGGAAAGAAAATCATCTTCCCACCTCCAACTTTGACCTATCGCTCTTTATTTCTCATCCGAATACTGGGACCTCCCTGTTGTGTTCACAAAGAACCTGCATGTTTCAATTTTAATCCCTTTGTTCTAGATATCACCTCAAATTCCTTTTCTCATGTTCTTTGCATGTTTTGGTCTCTGCACACATTGTGCACCTCTTCTACCAGGTGGAGGGGATTTTTCTCTTTAGAATGTGAGGGGTGCTTGTGGCAACACCCTTAAGTTTGGCAGAATCTGGCCTTGGAAACATAAATTTGTCTACTCTGCCTTCTAAGCCATTTCCACTAAAAACATTTGGGATGCTCTTAGACAACAGTCAGTTCCCTCAGAACAACACTGGACAGGCATGTAAAGCAACCAGATTATTTTTATTTAAGGGTGATTCACTGCACATTCAACACAGCAAATCAAATTCCCACAGAAGTCTAGCATCCACTAATTCCAATTTCAAGATTTTTTAAGATGAAAATAGTGTAATGACTTGGGAGGAATTGCACCTACCTGGTGGATCCTTAACCAGAGAAGGTAAACTCCTTCAGTTGATAATAACTCAACAGACTATAGGAGTGCTGAGTTCAGTCATGCCAAGAAACTGCATTTTAATAAACACCAGGTCCTGTACATGTCTAGTCTGCTGAGAACTGTGCATTTTGAAAACTTTATGTATTTATATGATAGGTTGGAACAGGCCAGCTGATGAATACATAACTACCTGATGATCAAAAGATCTTTTTCAAGGAACAGTGAATCATTAAGTAAATATGTAGCAGTTTTCAACCAGTTATTATTCAGACTTTGTTCTGGAATAAAATCCTTAAAGCTATTTTTGAGACCAAAATCTAAAGGTTTAGCCACAGCCTTTAGACAAAGTCTATCAGCAAACTGGTGGCTGATGCTAACCCAGACTAAAGCCAGTTTAATGAAAGAGAAAGAACCTGGGAGATCAAGATAAAGGTTGCTTTAGTGATTGGCCAATATTTTAGTTTGGGGATGGCGAGGGAACTTAAGTCCAACTGGCCCAGATTTTTGGGAAGTAGAAACAGGCACAGCTCAACTGAACCCAAGGAAACTGCAAAATCTTATCATGAAGATTTCAGGCCTTTTCCTTCTTTTTTTTTCCAAACTGTGAAGCAAAACAGAAGACTATCAGAAGTTGTAATTAGGGACAGAGCTTTTGTATGCCACTTTGCCCAGCTAACACAAGTAGAACTAATAGAGGCCATACAGAAGGAAGATCTTTAGAAAATACATTAGTCCAGCTTTCAGGACATTGGATCATCTTACAAAATCTATTGTTATCATTTGACAGCACTCAGTTTAATAGGAGGCAATTTCAAAGAGCAGCCAGGGACTGAACTGCAAAATAATCCAACGGCTCAACTTTGAGAGAACCACAGAAACACAGAATGACTTAGGCTGGAAAGAACATCTTGTTCATAACTGCATGCTATTTTTCTATAAAATAGGATAGCAAGTTCATCAGAGTGGGTGAAATGGACCACCTCAGGCAGCCCAAGCCAAGAAAATGCCAGCTTGCTCTGTATTTGTAACAGTAGGCAAAGTCACTCAAAGATGAGTTCTGGGGAAAGTTTATTCTTCCACTGCAAATGGAAAACGCCAGTCACTCCTGCCTTCACTGTGGTAGATAGGGACAGGCGGACGGAAGATCTCGCGATGTGACAGAAAGCAAGGGCAGCATGGAATCTCCCTCCCTTCCTTCCTGCATGATAAGAGATCACCCGAAGCATGCAACCCCTCCTAACCCAGTAGTTTTCCACTCCTTACTAACCTTAGCTATTCCACCGTCCCCTTTCTGACGTAGTGAAGCCCCCTAGACTATTTAACCTCATGAGATAAGGTAATAAATGCCATTTGACCATCCACCACATTGGTGTCTGTGAGTCCATGGCCCGAGTGGCCCGGGTGAGGCCGGGCTGCCGTGCTGTCGTTCTTGAACCAGGTCGCCTGCCTTCACAGCAGAGGGCAACACTTCACTGTTTGCATTACCCTATGGTCTGTGAATTCTGGAGGAGAATCTCATTAAGCCGAACCCTAAATACACATAGGATACAGACAGATCCAGACCCAAAGAGCTTCAGCATATTTAAGAGAATGACTTAAATTAAGAAAGCGCAAGAGGGAAAAAAGATAAAATAACCAACTACGGCCAAAATTTTTCAACCAAAAGGCCTGAAATCCAGAGCTTAAATCCAGATATAGTCTCATAAATAAAAATGATCTGTCTAAAGATGCCAGAAATAGGAGTTCATACTGAAGGCCTCATATACTCTCTGACTTAAAAATGCACAAATGCAAACAGAATCAGCCTCCCAGCCAAGGATACAGACTGAAGCTCAGACTGTTCTCAAAACAGGTCTTCCACCTTTCCTCCACCTACCTCAGGCTCAGTGCTGGCCTTGATCTCAACTCAACTTCCACCAGTTTTATGAATTTACAGCCGAGTCTCAACACCACAGCTAGGAGCTGCTGATGACTCCCCTCTTTAATCATCAGTGCTAGGCCTCTGTGTGTGTGTTTGCACAAACTCATGGTGGGGAGAAGGGATGACTCTTCAAAGTAAAAGAAATCATCTGAATGCTGCACTCCCAAACTGAGTTTGGCATACAAAAATCATAGGCCTTTCACAATCCTCAGTTATATTATTCATGCAGAATGCACTCAGCTTTCTATTGTTCTGGCTCTCATTGTTTATAAATGAGTCTTTGCTTCATCTGAGGATGGAAGTTCCTTTAAGTTTCCTTTGCTAAAAGTACTTCTGTAATGAAGTACAGTGCTAACACTCAGAGGGTTAAAGAAGTTTCTGGAAATGTTTGTGCTTCTGGAAAAAAAGATGTATTTTTTTCTTTATTGAATGAAAAATGAAACATTGGATCTTGCTGATTTGTTTTAGCCAATCTGACACACAGGTTCCTACTTCATTCCTAAATGCTCCAGCAAATAATTAAGTTCTTCATTTTGTTCTCTCTCACTGCAATATTTTTGAAGGAAATTTCTTAGTATGTTAAGTCTCTTGTTTTCACACCTCACTAAAATATTCCCAGCTCTATAACCTGAAAAAAATTAATATAAGACATGGTCTTCAAATGCTATGCCTGGCATAAATATTATTTCTCATGACAGGACATGAATTGTTCCAGCAATGGCAGGTCCCTTTTGTTAGGGACCTACAGCTACAGAAAAAGATATAAACCTTTGTCTAGCAATATTGCAAATTTCATTATTTAGCTTGTTTGACAGTTCAGACTGTCGTCATTAATCCTGGTGATTGTGCAAGATTCTCGTGCATTCCCCCAGCTTAGAGTTTTTTCAATCCAAATTGTGTTAATAAAAAGTGGGCTGAATTGTGAAAGAAAAAAGTAAGTTAATCACAAGGCAACTAAATCACTCTTGGCTCCAGAGGACTTCCTTCTGTTTTAAAACCAGTATCACCACAGTTTAAAGGGGAGTGGGACTGCATCCTTTACCTCTCCATTATTTACCTCTCTTCCTGCTTTTAAATTTCAAAGGACTTCTTTATGCTGCTACTAAGGCTGAGATATTGCAGATCCAAAAGGGACAAGAGGCAGGCTGTCACCTGACATACTGAAACCAGAAAACTGGAGAGATCCATCCATCCATATTTTGGAGTGAAAGGAAACTGGGTTTTTTGAACTAAGGACTCAAGAAATGTAATAGCTTGCCAGTTAATGGAAATGCATTTACATTTCACTAAGGTTAAGCAGAGAAACAATTCCATCTTTTTCAAAAACCATCTCCTGTCTACTTGCAAATATCAATG